>QUSF01000001.1:56454899-56585358 GCA_003676055.1 Chloebia gouldiae
ATGGATGGATGGATGGATGGATGGATGGATGGATGGATGGATGGATGTATAGATAGATAGATAGACAGATCGATCAAAAAGGGGATTAGGCTCAAGGTGTCTAACCCTTTTAACACTCCTAAATGAATCATCTCAGGATTAGATTGTAGCCAGAGCAATGAAACCTGACTGGGATCTGCAGCAGGTCATGTTTTCTATTCCTTCACTGGGATTTAATGAAAAGCCCAAATTTAAAATATTATCTACAATTCAAAGACCTTCTCTTTATTGATGTTTCCTCCTCTTTGAACCTTATTTGCTTGCATGTATATGTACTGTTAATAGTATTGTCTAAGGTGGTCTGTTGAGAAACATTTGCAGAGCTATAACCTGGTTAGATGAGGGCTTTTCCACCTTACTGATTCTGCTTGTGGGGTTGGATATTTAGAAAGCAAAATCACTATGAATGCATAGACTTATGAATAAATGTTTAAGAGTAGCAAAGGAAGCTTTGTTTAGAGTTTTAGCTTGAGTCAGAGCAATCCACATAATGTTTTTAAAAAAGAATACTGAGTCATTCAACATTTGGTTGGTGAATACAGCATTTCAGAAAACGTCTGTTTGCTCTTTAATTTATACCAACATACTTTATTCCTATGGATGTCCAGATTGCCTAGTCCAGACAAAATGAATGCATGCACACACCTATCAATAAATTTTGTTATTCTACCATTGTTCAGGATAATAGAATAGCTCAGGATGGACTGGGTTATGGAACAAAATGACAATACAACTTCTGAACCTAAGAACTCTACAGAACAAATGGGGTGTTGCTGCACCCCATTTCTGGGATATCTGATTTGCTTGAGAGCAGAATCATGCAAACGCCCAGGTATTCTGTATCCCAGAGCAGTGTGTGCCTGCACTTTCATCTGCTGCTGCACTAGTGAGGCCTCCTGGAGTTAGGAGCTTAGGGATGTGCAGCAAAGAGGGAGACCAAGTGTCTCCACGTGGAGCCAGCTTCCATTTGACACAGACATGGACACAGACTTGCTGGAGTCAGGGTGGCTCTCCATGGAGCCAAACTGAGAGCCCAAATGCTGCCTTCATGCTACACTTCAGCTGTCTGAGGTGTTTTGCATGGTGCCAGCGCATTGTGCCTGCATCTGTAGTACAGTAAATCTACAAACCAGCTAATCTGCTGGCAGGTGAGGAGAATGTCTATTTATATGAAAGGTGCCTTTATTTAAAATATAATATTTGATTTTATAAGGAAAAAAATGAGGCAAAACCAAAGGTCCACATATGTAATTCATTTTAACAGCTTTAGAAGCAATGCAGTTATAGGAAAATTTTAAAATTCGTTCCTCTGTTCTGATCTTAAAATAATGTCACTGAAAATAATGGGAACAAACCCAGCATTCTGTCTCTAGCAGTTCCTCGAATTTTTTAACATGTGGGGTTAATTTAATGGGATGTTCTGTTCCATACCATTCTCTATTCAGTATGCACATAAACAAGGCATGGAAAAAGAATAGAAATAGTAACGGAAGAAAGCTTCATCTCTGTAGACCCCTTTGTTCAGTGAGGGCTGTAAAGGAGATAATTGGTTTTACCATTGAGTCCTATTTAGTATATTGTTTCTGAGTATCTAGCAGCCACTGTTTTCATCAAATGTGTGTATTCTCGCAGATTAAGTTCTTCTCCAAATCATGTTTACAGACCTGTGATGGGAATTTTCTGCCCAAAGTTGTCACGTGGTGACCAAACTTTTCCCCATTCTCAAGCTATCATTGCCTGGGGATAATATGGATAAGAGAGGGCATATTCCAAAGTAAAATTAAACTGGAAAAAATGAGAAATATTATTTGTGGCTCAGCTCCAGTATAAGTAATAGTCTACAGAAGAGCTTGTCCCAGATAAAATATGAACAGCAGACCAGAGGGTCAAGAGGAATTATTCAGAGAAGCTAAACTCTCTTTTGCCTGACTCTTGATGTCCTTTTTGCTATAAAAATATACTGGAGGACACCATTGGGCAAAGTAAGGAATGTAAGCAAGGAGTGGAGGAAAATTCAATAAATACATGCAGCATTTAACCTTGAACAGCTTTGCTCAATTCATGTAATGTCTGATAGTTCAGATGATTTGGTTGGACATACGTTTGGTCGAAGCACTGGATTCACCATTTATGTGTGCTATTTGTGGCTTGCTGCTCAAAGTCAAATGCCTTTGTCTAATCTGAGTGCTTGAATCAAGTTGGCTTTGCTTGCTGATGGCTCCATTTTGCACTGATCTTACATTTAACAGTCATGTACATCACCCTTGTTTTGAAACAGCTGCAGTTACAGATGTTTGACATTATTTGTGCTACCTCATGGGCCAATCGAGACAAATGCTGTGAACTGCCTGGCTTGGTAAGAAACCTCTTTCAATAACTGTTGAATTTACCTTTTATTTTCTACTTTGTTGAGACAAATATTTTATTGGGAATGGATGCTTAAAAGTTTTTGAAAAAGCCCATCACTGCTTAGATTATTTGTCCTATTGAAAATCAATTAGACGTGTTTTTCTAAATCAAGTGGGTGCTTTTCAGTACTGTGTCTTAGACTGTGCTAAATACTATGTCTTAGATTGATAAAATACCTAGCATTTGGAGTTCTGCACATCATTCTTCTCCTATTTTAACCTTTTCATAGAGAGATGAGGAAAATTGTCCTGCCCTTCCTCATGCTTGTTCCTGTTCAGAAGTCAATAAGGGTCCCCTTGGACCTCCTGGACCACCGGTAAGGTTTTATTCAGCTTTGTAATGAACAGTACCAAATAGTCCACTGGCCACCTTTATTTCAAAACTGTGAATCTGCTGCCATTGTAAAACTAGTAAGGTTAAATTACACTTTCAAGTGCTGGTAAAGAAATAAAATTATATTCAGTTTATAATGAAGATGCTACGAATTTTGTAAAGAAGGATTATGCTGAAGCAGTTGGGGTACTCTTTAGACCTGGAACCCTTTTATCTGTCTGTAGCATTAGATACCTCATAGGTAGTGCCATTTATTTGCAAATTTTTAATCACCTCTCTGTCTACTCTAGCAGATGTGTATTAAGTATAGCTTAGGGTTTAGGTTTCTGAAATGATCAATTTACAGAATTCTAACCAATTAACGATATGGAACATGACAATACAGCTTGTGTAGTATGTGATGAAAGAAGACTTTTCTGTCTTAAAAGCCCTACCAAATGAAAATATTTATTGGAAAGTTGAACTGGAAGTACAGGTTCTTCTGAGAGTTCTTATAGGCAGAGAGGTATCCAAGAGCCGTGAAGGGAAGAAATAATGAAACAATCTGCCTTTGTGGAAAGTTGAATTTAATTTTTTAAAATAATTTCCAGTGAATGATGAAATGTACACTGTTACAACTTTTACATTTGCTTAGTGGTGTCATTTTGGTGGCACTCATTAAGAGTTTGCTGTGTAGGTGTTAAGTAAGTGTGTGTCTCTGAGTTCCTTGTGTAACCAGTGGAACAGGATAGTCTCTTGTAGAAGACAGTTATTTAACTTCCCCTCTATGTTAGTGTAGTATCTATCTTAGATGGAATAAATCTCCTTTCTCTTTATTGGTTTGTGGAAACTCAGACAAAGAATCAGACCAGACAGTGGAGACACAAGCCCACTAAATTCTGAGAACCCAATCTTGCATCCCAAGGCTGATTTTTATCAATTTAGAAAGGCTCTGCAATGGTCCATTATTGGTTTAGTTTAACAAGAATCCTGACTGGGACATTTGTTGAATGGTCATGGGTTTTTTTCTATAAAGACTAGATTAATATGATTGGTATCTTAGGGCTGCTTGCTGAGTGAGTTTGAGATGATGGTCTCTTGTGAAAACTTTGAACTGCATATTTCTCAGCTCATACTGTGTCCTGGATGTTCCAAAGGCATGTTTTTAAATGAAAGAGACAGGGAAGAAAGTAAAGGAAAATGTTTTTTGTGTTAAAATACACAAAACACATGAGATGCATGTTTAACAACAAAATCAACTTGCACATAAGGCCTTCAGATAGGAGGTCCTAGCAGACATTACTCCTCCTGGCAGCTCAAAGGGTAGTCTTTCTGCAAGAACTGTTCTTCAAGCTCCGGTATAAAAGGTTGGAAAGAAATTCAGGAGGAAATTCACTTAAGAGCTGCATCTTGAACAAGGAGAAAATATTCTGTTCTCCTATTTGAATATAGGTTATTAAACACGTATGGATTAAAGTTTTCATTTCCACATTTTAGCATCCAGTTTGTGTTCTCTAAAAAATAGGATAATTCACAAAAAAGTGTCAATTAAATTGAGTAGTTTGACCACATTTCACAGTAAAATGAAAAATGTTTGAAAATTATTTGACTGGAAGGATGTGTATTGCTATAGTTCAAAAGATATATGGATCAGAAATTGCTAAGGCTTAACCCAGTAGTAAAATAATGTACTTCTATATATTACATTTAGGATTAACCATGTTTTGAATAGCATAGTGCCAGGCAAGAGGAAGCTTAAAATCAAGCAGAAAAATCACTGCCAAGGCAGAGAAATATGTGATTCTGGAACTCTGACTGTTATAAGTGATTCTTTTTTGCCAGACAGTTAGACTGTAGAGCTCTGAAAAAAAAAAAAAAAGTTCAAGTCCTGTGAAAAAAGCAGAGCAGAAGGAATAAAGTCAGTGTTCATCTCTGCGCCAACCAAAAGTCAGAAAGTCATATGTGCTATGTCTGGTCAGGAGTGCTCCAAGTCATTAAAATGTCATGTGACTTTTCTCCACGCCAAGGATTCTTCTGTTTCAGAGATCAGGATCCTACCATGTAGCCAGTTTTAAACATCAGGCTAAAAAAACTCAAAATAAAATGCTTTCATTTGTTTGGGACAGTAACGTTAGAAAGAATTTTTAACCTTTTAGAAAATACATAATTTCAGGTAAGACAAAGAGTTGTTTAGAGTTAAGATTATCTGGCAATTTTCATCATGGGATACTGTTTTCATGGCTTCATTTTTGGCAGAATTTGATCCTGCTGTCTGAAGTTCCCCATACAAAGTAAAAATGAGATATCGCAGAAAACTAATGCCTGCATTTGAAAGAAACACTGCAGAATTTAAGAAGGTGAAAGAGCCAAAATTGTTGAAGGATTGGAGAAGTTTAACTGTCAAAAATAAAAAAAGCTTTCAGTGCTTCATAGGTTTTGACTACTAAAAAGAAATGAGGAGGTGTCTTGGTAACAGTAGATTAAGACCTATTTCTGGGGGAAAGCACTGGCTGCTAAGAAGTTCTTCAAAATAAGTGAAGAAGGCATAACATGGATTTTTTGCCACAAAAAAAAAATGGAAATTAATCACACAGGCTTAGAAGTGCTGGGGAATAACCACCAAAACAAGTTTATGAAAAAAGTAAACATTTTTTTCATGTGAAAAAAAAAAACATAAAAGAGAGCCTCTTCTGATGCTTTCAACTTAAATAAATGTTCTTCTGGAAATTGTGCTTTTCCCAAGCAAGGTTATTGGGTTCAGAACATGGACATGTGTGCCAACTTCAGCATGAATCTGAAAGCATATAATTTAATGGCTCAGCATCAGGCTATTTCTGAGCATGTATTCTTAGTAAAAATGCAATCCATTTATGAGAACAAAATGGGAGAAAACTGTGACTGTGTTTATATTAAAAAGTTGCAGTTACCGTGCTGATGAATTTTTTGATCTCAGAGTTAGGAGTAAGGTAGAGGAAGGAGAAAGGACAGCAGGTTGGAATGCAGAAATATGAGTATCTGGAATTTTGCAACTGTCATTTGGAACTTGGTTCCATGGAGAACATGGGATGAGATTTTAGGGTCAGAGCTGGCTGTGGTGGAATGAGTCGTGGCCATAGAGATGTGGGATGGAAGAGAGAAGCCTGAGGGAGCTGGGAGAGGTAGTGGAAAATTGTTCTGTGATCACACATGTGGAGAACATGTCGTGACCCCTTCACTGAACGGCAAACAGTTGGGATTTCCAGACATTTCTGTTATTTCTCCTATTTAAAGTCTCATTGATACTGCATATGAGCACATTTTCTATTCTTACCACTTTAATTTAACTGCTGTTATTTTTGTAAGTACTTATTGTAGCCCTAAAGAGTTCTATCCAGTTAATTATGGTGTCTAGTTGTACAAGGTCCTTTCTGAGTACAATGAATACCTGTAAAGCTCATATTCCAAGAGATTAGGCAATATACTCAGATGGGGGAAGAGGGAAATTTATGTGAAAAAAAGTTATTTATGCTGTCCTAGAACAGAAAGCACATGTAGATGTTGTTGCAAAGCACATTCATGGCAGCCATCCACAGATATATGGTACTCCAGTGTCTCAGATGATACTAATAAAAAAGGCAAAAGTTGGTTAATAAATGATGAGCAGATGTAGGCATTGCTGAAGAAAGCAAAAAAGAGAAAAATGTCCAAAAGAGCACAAAAAGAGCATTTTACCTAAGAATAGCTCCAAATTAAACCATGGTGTAGGTCTAGTAGACTCTGGAGTTATCCTTGCTGAAAACTATTCCTAAGTCATTAGAATAGCAGAATTATAGAACCGTTTATGTTGGAAAAGACCTTCAAGATGATTGAGTCCAGCCATTAACCCAGCACTGCCTAGTCTGTCACTAAACCATGTCCCCAAGTGCCACAGCTACATGTTTTTTAAGCACCTGTGGGGATGGTGACTCCACCATGTCCCTGGGCAGCCTGTTCTAAAGCTTGACAACCCTTTCTGTGAAGAAATTTTTCATAATATCGAATGGAAAACTCCCACAGTTCAACTTGAGGCCACTTCCTCTCATCTTGTCACTGTTACCTGGCAGAAGAGCCTGACCCCCACCTGGCTGCAGCCTCCTTCCAGGGAGTTGTAGAGTGACAAGGTCTCTCCTAAGCCTCCTTTTCTCCAGGCTAAACACCCCCAGCTCCCTCAGCTGCTCCTCATCAGATTTGTGCTCCAGACCCTTCCCCAGCTCTGTTGCCCTTCTCTGGATGTGTTCCAGCCCCTCAAGGTCCTTTTTGTAGTGAGGGGCCCTGAACTGGACACAGCATTCGAGGTGTGGCCTCACCAGTGCTGAGTACAGGGAGAAAATCCCTGCCCAGGTCCTGCTGGCCACACTGTTGCTGATCCAGGCCAGGATGCCATTGGCCTTTCTGGGAACTCAGTCTTTAACAAAGTGATTTTGGTGAGAACAGACAGATGTGCAGGAGGTTTCAGCAACTGGAAGGGAACCCATGGCCACGTTTGTATCCATATCATAGCTCCCAGTATTATTGATTCTTACGTAGTGTGCATTCTTGGCTCTAAAAAATAGTCACATCTGTGTTTAAATCTGTTCCTGTGTATGGCCTCACTTCAGTATGTTCCCAGTTTAATTACTCCAGTGGAAGGATATTGACAGGATATTTACTGATTCTTGAATGCTGATTCAGGAACAGGAAGAATCTGTTTGGGCTTCTCTGGATTTCATTTTTCTTTGAGAGTTTTGGTTTTCAGTGAGTCCCGTGCTTGTGCTTTACAGGGTGGTCCAGGTGTCAGAGGTGCCAAAGGTCATCGTGGTGATCCAGGTCCAAAGGTACTTTTTATACCACTTTACATTTGACAGATGCATGGGTTCTTAGTTTATCTCTGCTTCATGGAAACCTTGAAATAAATTCCAGATTGTTTCTGGCATTTTTCAGGAAAAAGCATAGTGAAATGTCATTGGCATTTGCTGTGGCTCTTTTCAAAACAATTACTTTTTCTATTTGTTCCTTGATAAAATATATAAAATTCAGAATACTGCTTTCACAGCATAAATAATATTTTTTTAGTACTTATAAAGAAACCAGACAGTTTTAAATTGAACCCTAACTGCTCAATCATATTAACTCATATTTCAGATGTTTTGGAATCTATTGGTATTTAATTCTTCAAACAGAAGCTTCCTTTGTCCATATGATAAGAGTTTAATTTATGTCCTGTGCTACTTTAGGGACCAGATGGACCTCGAGGTGAAATTGGTGTTCCTGGACCGCAGGGGCCTCCAGGACCACAAGGACCCAGTGGACTTTCTATTCAAGGGCTTCCAGTGAGACTTAAAAAATCAATAGGCTTTTTTCTGTGATCTTTTAAGCAGCAAATAGCTTATGCTAGACTTAAATGGCTTTTGGTGTTGTGATCAGAATCTGAATTTCAATATTTGAGGTGAAATCACAGATGTGGGTTTGACCTTTAGTGAACGCATGTTCGATGCCAAAATTTCTGTTTTTTTTTATTTTGAACTGAATTTTAAGTCAGCTGAAAGTATTTGATTGCAGGTTAAATATGACCTGGGTATTATAATCCAAGCGTGGAGACAAGTGAAAATAAATTGCAGCGGGGGTTGTGACATGGCACTAGACCAAAATGTTAATATTTTCTCTTTTTCTGGCTGTATTGCTCATCACAGATCAGTTCTGACTTGAAAGGTGTACTCAAGCAAGAACACCATATTCTCTGCCAAAATTAAGCAATAATATTCATTACATAATAAAATCTATCATCAGAGGAAGTGATTAGACCTGGAGTTTGCAAGGCTGTTGTGAAATAAGTCACAGAATTTCATCATAAACTTTGTTAGAGTAATGAACCAGTAGCACTTACCTTGTTTCATACACCTCTCCAGTAGATGGGTACAGAAAAGCCTAGAAAAGTAGTAATATATTTTTTCTGCTATTTTTTCCAAATTTACTACATTATAATACATTTTCATCTTTTTTCCATCTTATATGATACTAATGAAAAATACAATGGCTTACCAAAGCTGTATATTCTTGATTATGTTATCATAGATAATAATAAGAATACTTTAATTATAAGAGAAGTTATTTGTTTTTTCATCAAAGTTAAAGTTTGTTTATTATCTAGAAAAGTATATTCTTCTCATGCACATGTACCATAGAAACATGCCTAGTCTCCACAGAAAACCCTTTTTTCAGCATTATTGGAGATGCTGCTGAGGCCTGAAGTGAAACGAATTCCTTTAAAGAGAAAAAGAAAATAGCTACCTTTTTTTTTTTGTAACAAAATGGCTATAGTTTTATCATGTTATGATAAAACTATAAAGATTATGAAACCTTTAAAATTAGTTTAATTTTTTATAACTTCTACATTTGCATTTTTGCAAATAGGAGTCTGTATGTTTACTTTTCAGAAACAGATGTAGTCTATTTTCTTACTGGTTGCTCTGTTGTTTTGGTTTGTTTTTTTTTTTTTTTAAGAAGCTGAAGGGAACTATTAAAAATAGAAAAGTAATCATATATTTGGTTTATTATGTGTGATTGTTTATTTGCAGGGGCCACCAGGTGAAAAGGGAGAGAAGGGAGATCTTGGTTTTCCTGGCCTGCAGGTATTCTCTATTGTATACTCTGTCACTTACTAAGTTTGAATGTTGAATGGACATCATTGTGAGTTTAGGGCACATTATTCACACTGCTGAGAAATGTGTTGTTGGGGTGAATTTGAACAAGGATTTAGAAAGAAGAGGAATCCAGGGTAGGCTGGTATGCAGTGACCAATTCACTTGGGCCTGAAGAGCTGGTTACTTTCTTGTTTAATGCTGAAATTGTGTCTCTGTAGACTCAACACCTCTGCATTTTAATGATGTGTGTTTCCCCATCTCTCATTTCACAGAAATGCCTTCTTTACTGAATGTCTTCTATGGCGCCACCGATTATTGAGCTTACTAGTTCCATTTATCCAGAACATGCCATAAAGTTTCACTTGAAAATTTAGTTGGATTCTGCTAATTTTACCTCATAATTTTCTCTCCTTTTATGATGCTTAGGGTGTCCCAGGAGCATCAGGTTCACCAGGAAGAGATGGAGCTCAAGGTCAAAGGGTAAGCTAAAATGAGTCTGTTTTACATGTATTTCGTTCCTGTTCTGTAAGGGAAATGTTTCCCAACATGGTTGATTTATTTTAATTTATGCCACCTCTGTCCTTTCTGGAGATCATCTCTCTTTGCCAATAGGCATGGGAGGATGGACATCCTTCTGTCTGCTGCTAGGAGTTGAGATGTGAAATGGGAACTCTGCACAATGACTGTGCTTTATCCATTTGGTAGAAGTAGATGTCACTTGTGTTCAGCATTGCCAATTAATCTCTTGGGTTATATATTTAAAATTAAATGGTTGTTAAATAGTATATAATTAATATGCAATCCAAGGCAATGATCTAAATTTGCTTTCTAGCTAATTAATGAAACAGAGACAACTACAAGGGAATTTAACATAGAATGTAGAATGATACCTGCAGAAACAGCTGACATGAAGAAAAGGTGAAAAATAATAACAAATCTTAGTCAACATTATTCTGCTCATGGTATAACAATGGCAGATACTTACAGTCTGTCTAGGAGCGAGTAAAAGAAAATTCATTTTCATTTGTGCAGTTAAGCCTATAAGTCCTGTTCTTTGTCTCCTTGGGGAGACTTCTGTTACATTATTAGTTAGACTCTGGAAAGTTATTGTTAGCATAGCACTACATTTCTGTCTACAGCAGAAATTCATTATGAAATATAACTTTTCAGTTTCATTTGAGCAAGATTTACATACTCATGATCCTTTTTTTTGGAAATGTTAAGGTAACTTGAACTTCAGAGAAATCTAGGAATTCTTTGATTTTCTGACCTTGTTATAAAAAACCCCAAACCCTGTAGCAAAACACGTATTTGAACTCACTATTATGAATTTAAACATTGGCATATCGTTATGTCTAGAAGTAATTCCACTGAAGTTACTGTAGAACTTGGACAATAGATAAATGTGGTTTTTTTCCTCTAAAAAAAATCAAGAAAAGAAAGGCATTTTATTAAGATAAAGATTTATGCAAAATTATCATCAGATTAATCATCTAATTAGAGGAATAACCTTCTAATTTTCAATTAAATGTTATTGAAATACATAAGTAAATGCATTTTTTCCCTTACTTTATAATACTGTGATGTATTACAGCTTTGCATGTTTTTATTTCTTCTTTTTCAGTGCATTGGAATATTTCCCTCTAAATTGCCCAACTTTCCTGCCCCCTGTTCATCTCCAGGTTAATAGAGACCTGGACCCTGATGAACATTTGGGTTTTTGCCATGTTCTGTCTAGTCTTTGTCCTGGACAGGTTGAGATGGTGCTAAACATTGTACAAGTGAGTGCTTCGTGCCTCCTCCCTCTACATTCCTGATCATGAGGGACATCGAGGTGCCTGCAGTTCAAGGAGAAAAGAACTCCGTGTTTTTATGTTATTCTGTAGCTGAGTTAGCAGAGGATGCCCTCAGCCATGCCTTGATGACAGCCAGCAGTTCAGAGGTGGTTTAGTTCTCCCACGTGTGGGAGTTACTGGGTTTTTGCAGAGATGGTATTCCAGACAAAAGCTGAGGAAGACTAGAGCAGCAAAAGCTTTTGATACAGCCTGGAAAAGTCATGTGGTTTTCATTCGGTAGAATACCCCACTGTTGTCTATAAAAAGGTAGGGCAATTACATAAATTGCCTATTTTTATAGATATGGTAATAATGCTTTGTTTGTGTGTTCTCTTTCTTTTTGCTATTAATAATGGGAGCGGGATAAACAGCCCAGGGCTCACAAAATTAGTTCTGTTAGCCTGGTATTGTCTCTGTGTGACCCTTATGCAATGTTGTCCAGCTGTAATTATTTCTATGGCAACAAATAATTATCCTATACTGATTTTATGGTGTTGTAACTCATTTGATTCCTGTGAAGTTATGACAACATGAAATTGCTTTTAATGGGCGAAGATCCAAACCAATTATTTCACCGCAGTCTCTTTGAAGATCCAGCACTTTAAAAAGAGATAATTCTGAAGGGCAAAACTGCAGCAGCAGAGGGGACCTGGAAAATTCCTGAAAGTAAATTGTCTTTTTGTTCCTTTTGTTGGGTTTCCTCCTATTAGCCAAGATGACAAACTGTATGACTAGAACTGAGATTTTCTGTGTTTTTCTTACCTTAGTTATCCCTTCCTCTTTAGTATTTATTGATCTTTAAATATTTTAATTATAGTGGTACTAGGGCTGTAGAGTACTTAGGCAGGTTGCTAAATCACACTGATTTTAATGGGTGGTAAGCATAGGGCTGATATTTTTTGGGAGATCTCTGAGAACTTTGAACTGGGTATAATGTGATGTTAGACTCATGAAGTGATGAAATGGAGATTTTCTTTCCTTCAGTCCTGATAATTGGAATCACTTCACTTTTACAGTTTGTTTTCCCATCTTTTTGTTTTAGTATACATACTTCCTGATTTTCTTTTTGAAATCAGTTGAGGAAAGGGTTTGATTTTTCTTTCTTCATGTTGTAATTCAACATTTAACTGTAAAATTTCTTTTTTGTATTTTTTAACTTGGTTTTTAGTCCCCGACTTACTTGCTTTTTCTTGGATTTTAGAAAGAAATAGAACATCTTCCCTGCCAGTTATGTGAATTCATAAAAAGGTCATTTTCATAATGACATATGTTCTCTATGAAGAAGAAATAAATAATAAAAATACTTTATAAATGTTGAATCAGAGTTAAAAATAAAAAGTTTTTTTCTGATAACAAAGCAAATATTCTGAATATGAATGACAATATTTTATACCTGTCTGGTAACCTGTTTAACTCTACATCTCAGACTCCACATGAGGAACAGTCCCCTCCTCTTTCATCAGCTTCCAGAGAGTCAGGAAAGATTTTATCACTGTAAAACAACTTTTTTTTTTTGTGTGTGTGGCTGGAGCTGTGATTGTTTGGTGTCCTTTCTTGCTGCCCCATATTTGCAGCTAGCAGTACAGGGGACTTTTAGTAAAGAGAATAGTTCATGTTTCTCCACCAATAGTCCCAAGCATTTCATGTTGAAAGACAGATCTTGAATTGGCAGTCATGTGTCCCAGGCTGCAGGGGTTTTTAAAAGGCTCTACATGAAAGTCTTTCAAGCCTGACTCAGTAGCTTTAAGTTAAGTTTTTGCTGGTATCTAGTCCTACTTGAAAAGTCACCTCTCCACAAGTTCCCCCAAACAAATTCCAGGCTGTAGAAAGCTCAAGAGTTTATAAGGGGGTCAGCAGCAGTACTGATTTCAGCACACTTGAGACTTTACCAGTTATGCCATTTGTATTTTGGCAAATAAAATCCCTGCAAAAAATTCTGTCAGAGCTACACTCCTTCTCTAGAAATGATATAAACCTTGATTTGAAGACCTACATCCTAGGTTGCACATCAAAACCTGTCCTATTCTGCTCTTGGACATGCAGTTCCATGGGAGAGAATCAGTGGCTTTGTGCAGAGTCATTTCAATCCTGGATGTGACAGAGCTATGTAACTCCTCCAGTGTGCTATGGAATTCCTCCAGTCATACCCCTTGGATTAGAGGTGGTTAAGCAAAGAGGAGAATTCAATAAATGGGAGATTAAATAGCATCTACAAGGCTTCAGTACTCAGAATACAACTTCGTGAATTCTCACTGTGCTCTATTTTCTCCTATATTACACACACCAAAAATTATGGGAGGAAGAGCCAGAAGAAATAAATTCCCACTCTTCCTGCCAATTTCCTGGTACTTACTAATCTCTGCTCTCAGCTCAAAAGTTCAGAATGAGTGTCAGATCCATTCTGGCCATCAGGTGGTCTGAGTATAACATCATCTTCAAATGCTGCTGGCAGCACAAACAAATACCTTTAGTCTTTTACCAGCATGACAGAATAGGTATTGCCATCCTCTTTCTTGAACAAGGCTTCTATTTGATTTATATACAGCAATTTTCACATCTAGCAAATACAGTAGGAGATGATCTTTTGTGGGCGATACAGACACAATGCCAAGAGAAATAAACCCTAGGAGAATATATAGGAGGTGATTACTGAGCAGCCAGGAATAAAAACACTGCTCCGAAGAAAGAAATAATGAAATATATTCCAAGAAAATGTATTTTGATCATACTGGTACTCTTTGACTGGGGTTGGAGAAGAGAAAGACATACAGTTTTATTTTTCTTTAGAAGTCTGTGTGAATCCACACTACATCCTAGAAGTCAGTGGAAAGCACTATATTTCCCTCCTCCTAGTTAAATTAAGCCCTTAAAAGGGTCATTTGAGTTTTCATCCTGCTTTGGAACTGAGCAGAAATAAGTAGAGATTTTACATCTTTGCTTTAAAAAGTGAAACATAAATATGAAGGTATCAGCTTCATCTGGCTACACTGTGGAATATGAAGATATGTCCTTATCAAGTCTAAGGATACCTAGATAACATAATGTGAGTTGAGTATGTGGCTTATTTTAGCATCGAAACAGCCATCTACTAGAGTTTTTAAAAAATTCTTTCCAGGTATATGGCAGATAATATTATTCCACAGCCATTTTTTATGCCATATGATTGCAGATTTGAATAGTATTTTCCAAACTGTGCAAAGCATAAAACTATTAGTATATGTTATATTCATTTCTAAAACCATGGTAGAAACAAAGATTTGGAAAAAAGTAGAAACCAAAAAAGTTGTAATTTTTTCTTCTGAAGCTCCATGAGATCCTGAGGCCTGGAATGTTCTTTACTGTGTGTGTCACCATAAACATTTTCAAACATTTCAGCAATAAACCAAACACTTTACAGCATAAACCACCTTTCAAACTGGTCTTGAGCCAGAGGTAAAACCATATATCTCTTGCTCAGGCTATGTAGTAACTGAAGAATTGCCTAATCTCCAGGCTGGTCAGAAACTCAAGCTTTATAGCATGTGGATACAAAATGTGGTTAATACAAATTGGTTAATTTGTAAGAATACTTCATTAATAGTGTATTTTCTTCTACATCTGGTCAGTCCTTTTTTTCTGTGATGTACTGCTTTCTAGTTTCCAAGTTATCTTTAGTTTTTGGCTCTCATTTCTGGAAGCTCTGAGGCACGTTTATAATGTAAACCACATGAGCATTCCTGCTGCTTCCTGAATCAGGACCTCAGTGATAGCTGGAGCATATGTTCAGCACTGCTGGGCAGGGAGATCCACTCTCTGTTGCCATCTTTCAGCACCTCATCAGTGGGACTGTGAATGCTTGCAACCAGTGAGAACAGATGTAGAAACGTGCCCTTGTGCTAGAGAGGTTTGACAGCAAACCCTCTCATTTAGTTCCCTCCAGAAGTGTTCTAAGTGAAATTCACTCAGAGGTGAAAATTGCCAGTATGAAGAATTTTGTATTGTTTTTTCTTCAAAAATATTGTGAAACTAGCTGGATTTTTTTTTAAGTCTTGGTGACACTATAACACCTTTTCAGAAAGAAACGTTCCCCAAGGCAAATAAGGAAATTTTTTTCCTGAGAGATCACTATCAACAAGTATTAATTTAGGAAAAAATCAAACAACACAACAATAAAGCAAAACAAAACCAAAGAACAGAAGTAAACATTTCTTCTAGATTAAACAGAGGAGATTAATGAAGTACATATAAAAAGCTGATAAAATTGCATTTATTTATCTTCTGTAGGGCTTTCCTGGCAAGGATGGACCCACAGGCCCACAAGGACCTCCTGGTCCAATGGTGAGTATTGTCCATGGAATTTCTTACTGCAAAAGTCAGCAGGAATTGGGGGGATTACAGGTCACACTGTTATCTATGCTACAGTGGATAGAGCAAGGCCAAAGACAGAGTTCTCATGATGCACAGAGTTGGCAGAGAGATGCTTGTTCAGTGTAATTTCTTTCCACTCCTACTTAGCTCAAGAAGAAAATGTTTCCCATGGAAAGGGGAGAGAGATGTTCTGTCAATAGATTGATAGTTTGTTCTTAGTCAAGCAACTTCACTATAAAGAAGGAATTCCTGCTTTTAACATTTGAAACAAGACTTTCTTTTTGTCAAAAATTCCAATTAGGAATGTTAGCTGAAGGGAACCACCAAGTTTTACTTGGTTTAGAGGCTGGAGGTGAGCACAGGTGGTCTCATAGAGTAATCAAGGAAGACAGCAGAAGCTACATCCAACCTCTAATGCAGGACATATGTTGCCTTCAGAATCAGTTTCAGCCTTCTCAGATAGAGCAGCTAGGCAAAGTTAATGCCTTCTAAATAGATTAAAAAAAATTAGATGAAGCTGTTGGTTGTACTGAGTATTCTCTAAGCCATCTGTTGTTTTTTACAAAGAACATTCTGAGTCATCCCCCCTGAACACAGTATTGACAAACCAGGATTTTGTCCAGTGGATCAGTAATTTCTGCCTGTTCCAGAAAGCAACCCAAGTTATTTTTCTCAAGTGTTTTTCTCAGAGCTGTGCTTATGGAGCTCTTTTTCCAGGACTCATGGATATTAATTGTCATCACCACAATTTTCTTCTTTTTCCACATAGGGCATACCTGGTGCTCCAGGTGTTCCAGGTGTTACTGGAAGTCAGGGGCCACAAGGTGATGTTGGAGCTCCTGTAAGTAAAACCAACTAATATTTCTCTGTCTGCTGTTGTGCATTGCTTGGTTTCTGAGCCTGGCTTCGCTGTTTGATAGAACTGCTCAGTATTTATTGCCTATGATCTGTTTGCAGTTAGTGGCTAAGTTAAACATCATATTGACATTTCTTTGTTCATTCTTTGTAATTAAATATATTTGTTGATCTTACATACAATGTTTGGAATATAGAGATTAGAGTCAAAACACAAGATTAAAAACACAACTATGTGAATTTGTAATCTTTGTTTAATGACATTCTTTTTTTTTTCCCCTTTGCCATTCCAGTGACTCTCTGGAAATTCAAGTATTTATTAACCTGAATATTTCCAAAATATTATTCTGATTTCCAAACTGTGAAAATAATATATGAATAAAAACCTGTATTTTGAGGTTATTCTGTCTTTAAATCATAACTTATGACTCATGACTAGGGCTTTTTTTATATAATTTATATAATTTTTGGGAAATTATATCCTCTATATCTAAAATTAGTATTAGGAACCTCCAATATTAAATTTATAGCTCAGCTGTTATTTTTTTATAAATTATTTTAAAATCCCCAGAACAAAACATTTTGACTGAAAGAAAGGAATACAGCTATGAAATAAATGTATATTTTATGTAAAAGAGAAAAATTATAGTGAACTTCTTTCTCTGTAAGAGTTCAGACAATATTATGTATTCATATTTTAATATTTGACTACTTGTTTAATTATAAGACAGCTCAGCTTTTCCCCATCTATTACAGTAAACATTCTAGTTAATTTTTAAAGACATCAGAATGGGACAGTGTGGATTTCTGACTCTATTTGTAGAATAGAAAATTTTTTTCCAAAATCCAGTTTGGTTTGGAGATTTAACCAATGCAAGAATTTTCATTTGGTTAAGTGGAAATAAAATTAAATTGACTGATGATACATAAGCAGAGGTAATAATCAAATGCCTAGGTCTGCATAATTTCTAAGTGTAATCATGGAATCTACAAAGAAGATTTGATGAGCTATGGAACTTTTACTATCAATATATAGCATGCTGACTATGCAGTTCCTGTCCAAACACATGTTCCAGATACTGAACAAAGTTTTCTAGAGTGTAGATATTCCTGAGAGTCATGCAAGAGCTCTGTTGTGCATGGTTAGACTCTAGGAGTGCAGAAAAAAACAGGTGGCTGAAAAATTACTGAGCTTTCTATTCCAAAACATAGAGTTATAGAGTAGAGGCCTTAGAAATAGTCTTCTAGTCTTTGTAGGAGTTTCCTCTCTGCAAGGATAGAATAAGCTGTGCTTAACCACGTATCTGTCAGCAACCACAAGGATCCCAAGTCCAGCTCTCAAGTGAATGGCCCATCCAGGCATCACGCCCATGGCCTTGGTGCTATTAGCATCAGGCTCTGACCAACAGACCCTTCCTTGTCTGTTGGTCAGAAATATGTAGCCTACCACAAAAACTGACATTGGTGAAGTTGCACCTGCCCTAGGCTACTTGTTTCAAATCCATAATCCTCCTCACTATCATTACAGTATTACATTATCCTTAATGTCAAACGTAATCTTCTGTGCAGCTTAATCCCATTGCTTACTCTGTATGTTATGGATGCAGACTCTCAGTACTGCAAATTTCAGGCTGCTATTTTGTAAAAATTAGACCTGTTTCAGCCATGTGAAATGCATCATTTCAATTCAATGTGTGGCAAACACTTGTGAAAGTAATTTTTCACACGTACTTGTCAAAGGTGAACATTTTGTTGAGTACTGAAATGATAGAAGTGTATTTGTCACTGTCACTTAACGTCCTGAAATCTTGTTTATTGTTTATTTCCTCTCCCTTTACTAGGCAGACAGAGTTCTGGTGTTAAAAATTTTGAACAGAACAAAAAGAGAATTAATTTTGTATTGAATCTTTTCATAGGGTCCTCCTGGAGCTAAGGGGGAAAGGGGTGAAAGGGTAAGTCTATGTTCATGTTTGCTGGGTTTTTTTTCCTGCCTGGCCTTCTGTCTCATAAAGAGCTTTTCCCAAAAATTTATGTTTCTCTGTGTTTACAGGCACAGTAGTTTTTCTCTTTGCAATGAAGCAAACTTTCCTTCTTTTCCAAACGTGGTCTTTTATATAGCTACATTAATGTTTTGAAGGTGGGAAGTATGTGGCAGTAAGCATGCCTCCAAATCCCACATTAGGGTTATCTTCTCAGACCTCTGATTGCTGGCTAAAAAGAGAAATGGGAACCAATGAAATCACAAAATTTCTTTGGCTTTCCTTTCTCATCTGTGAGGATATAATGTCTCAGCAATAATAAATATCCTTCTTTGCTCAAAGTGCTGTCAGCACAGAACTGACTCAAGAAACTGTTGCATGACTCTGCTGCTGTTGTTATCCAGGGCGATCTCCAGTCCCAAGCAATGGTCCGGGCTGTTGCTCGTCAAGTGTGTGAGCAGCTCATCCAAGGCAAGTACATAAATAGTCCATATGCTTCTCTCTCTAGAATGGATTTTTCTGCCACAGTTACTTTCAAATATGACACTTTTCAAAATATCCAAGGGGATCTGTTTGTTTTAAACTAGACAGTTGAGATTTATGTTTCGACTAGATTTATGTTCAACTGGATTTATGTCCAACTAGTGCTGATTAGCATCAGCCTTCTGAAAAAAAAAGCTGGAATTGTCTCCAAGTTATTACAGTATACAGAAGCTTCTGCTGCACCAATTTAAAATTTTTAAAGGCATAAAATACAGACGCTCCCCAAACCCTTACTGAAGTAAGAAAATAAAATCCTGCACAATAGTTCTTCCATTTTCTGTGGCCTCCCTAACCTACTATTTCTCCCCCAACTAGTACCCAACTTCCCAAAGCATGACAGACCACAGCCTTGAGAACCTGCTAGTATTCTGCTGAAACTTTGCTGAACCAGATTTTCCACTGCTACTTGAAAATGATGACTTTTTATTCCTGACAGGTCATATGGCAAGATATAACTCAATTTTGAACCAGATTCCAAGCCAGTCTGTCTCAACACGAACCATTGTGGGACCTCCTGGTGAGCCAGGTCGGCCAGGGGCTCCAGGGCCACAGGGTGAGCAAGGATCACCAGGCATGCAAGGGTTTCCAGGAAGCCCTGGTCAGCCAGGAAGACCAGGAGAAAGAGGTAGGCTTCATACTTCACAAATACAAAATTATACCTCCCTTTCCTGATACATTCTAACAGCTTTTGTCTCCTGTCTAAATGTGAAAGCAACATTTTCTCACTAATTAATTGGTAAGCTTAACACAGACCATAATGAAAGCTCTGGAGACTGTCATGAAAGTCATGCAGGCTTTGCCAAGTGTGTTTTGGCAGGATCAGACAGAGGTTTAATGTTTAAACTGCTGAAGATTGGTGGAATCTAATTGTGCACATCCCACCACATCATGTTTCTTCTTAGTAAGACTCTAAAGTGAGCAGAATCTCTAAATGTATAAGCAAAAGAGCAATTGAAGAGAGTCAGATGCAAAATTGATGTGCATGCTGGGGAAATGCTGAGCTTTTCTGATAACTTCAAATGTGTCAGTCTAGGAATTTCTGAGTCATGACCACCTGAAAGAAGCAAGATTGATAAAAAGAGAGAAAAATTCCTACTTTGAGGTGTTTAGAGAATGAAGAAGAGGAAATGGTGAGGTCAAATAGAAGTAATATATTTAACATTTACAAGAATTCT
Source organism: Chloebia gouldiae (assembly GCA_003676055.1). Taxonomy (NCBI): domain Eukaryota; kingdom Metazoa; phylum Chordata; class Aves; order Passeriformes; family Passeridae; genus Chloebia; species Chloebia gouldiae. The sequence continues at coordinate 56,475,032 of QUSF01000001.1, forward strand.
CTTCTGTATTCTCATATGCAGGCTAGATCCCGTTCTCCTTTCCTCCATGAGCATTGTCTAATAATGAAACAAGCTCCATGTTTGATTTACTCTCTTTCTGTGCAGACCTGGCTATCTTTTGTGTCCCAGAGTAGCACTAATCTCAGGACATAATACTGAGTAGATCTATAATTGTGAAAGTGCTTTGAAGAACATCACATGAGGAAGTGACCAAAAACCCAAGAGACAAATGTGTTATTCAGAAGCAGTGAATTGGTGTTGCTGTTACAAAAAAATATGCTAACTGGGATTTTAAAAATTAACTGCTGTGAAGACTATTCAGGAATTTAATAGTTCCAGTTCACAGTAGCCATTATGACTATAGTTAACTAAATACTGTTTTTAATAGAAAGTCTTTGAGTGAACCTGTAAGTCTTGCCCTCAAGACTGTAAATCTTATTACCATTTTGAAAAAAGAGGCAAAGTTTTAGGTACTGACCCTTCAGTCCTGCTGTTGCCTGCTCCAACTGAGCAAAAACCAGGCACTGTCCAAAAAGGAGGAGGAATGAGGGAGTATGAGACAAGTAGAAAAGAAGATTGGAAGAGACAGCAGTTGAGGAACTGACTTTAAAAAGGGTGATCTGGAGACAGTGAATGCAGATTTCAGGATATTTCATTCCACACTAGCATATTTTAAATATTTCCCTTCTTTTTGGGAAGAGGTTTTTCAGACTAGGACTTTGGGAAAGGGGACGACCAAAATGCCAGGCTACAAAAAAGGAACATGTCCAACATTTAGCCTGTACTTTTTGTATTTGCTGTGCTGATGTCCAGACACACACATTGTGGGATCACAGACTGGTTAGATACAGTCATTTAAATGAAACATGATGTGTGTTGGCTCACTGCAGACAATATGAATGTCTGGGAAGCAGCATTGGCAATAGAGTACAGAAAGGGTAAAAAGACATGAAAAAGAATATTGCCCCTTCCCTCTTTATATGGATAACTTATGTTAGAAGGAACTGATTTTGGCAGGTAGTGCTTGTGGGGAATTTTATACTTGGTAGAGAGAAAGCTCTAATCAAGCATCGTTCAGAACTGCAGTCAGATTTTCATAAAATGTGATACCAAATGTTGGGAGTGTTCTACAATATTTTCAGCTTAAAATGAGGTTGTTTCAAGAATCAAGAATCCATGCGTAAACTTTAAGACAAAATAATTGGCTGATTTATTTGTATTTAAAATAGATTTTAGGACATTCATGTAACTGGAACCTTGAACAGAATCTGGAAGAAACAGAAAGGTGCTCCTTCAGAAATGAGACGAAAGCATATAATAATTTATTGCTTCTTGAGGTTTTAATTTCTTCAGAAATTACTAAACTTTCAGACTGATGTGTGTTTGATGCAGTAGGACTTTACTGAGCAGGAAGATATCTTTTGCTACAGACTCTTGGTGTTTCTGAATTAATTTCTAAGGAATTGCTTTAAGCCAACCCCAAAATGCAAAAACTAAAATTAAAAATTATTTAACCAGCTTGTGGAGAATGATTGGAAGTTTTTAATGGATTCCCAATTCTCATTTGATTTGAGATGTCATATATGGAAGCAGCAGACTAAAATTGCTCACCTTCTGTATGGAAGGAAGGGTTTTTAAGTTTCAAGTGACGACAGAGAGGAGGGCAAATGGAGTCAGACTCCATCCTTTGCTATGTTCTGAAGCACTGTTTTCATTTAACTTGTTCAGCAAACACAATGTATCATCCTGTCCTGAAGATCTCCAGCCAGCCACCTGGAAGTCTTTATGTAAAATGTGTTTCCATTAATGTCATCAGCATTTTGGTTGCATATGAAGCCGATTTAATGTTCAAGCCTAGTGCCCAGATTAGCAACTCTGAAAGTCAGGTTCTGCATTTAAGTTCAGTAAATGCCCTGCAGCTGAGTGTGCTAAGAAGTAATAGTCATTAGAAGGAAAAAACACCTGTTTGCTTATCTAGTAGTGCTGCTTTTCCTCCCTCAGACTGTTGGAATTGCTACAAGAGCCTGTTACTGGCTCTGAGCTGAGTGGCAAGGTTCTGTTAGAGTGGGAAGATTAAAAGGTGGGAGGACGCCAGATGTTTCTTTCAGCTCACCTCTCTTGCCTACCACCTATTCAAGCCCAACCTATAAGAAGGGGGCACTTCAGAAAGCAGCATGTGGAACTGCCTAGAAATGGTGCACCACAGAGACCTTTACTGGAAATGTCAGCAGTGAGAGACATCAGTGAACTTCCCTGCTAACTTGTCTGGCCAACAGCTTCTTTTCTCTTGTTTATGTTGTCACTCTGCCAAGCATTCATCAGAGGCTTTGGAAAGAGACATGGATTGAGTGTATGGAGTTCTGTTAGAAACCTCCACTTGAACTTCTAGGTCCATGATGTCCCATTCCTGGATGGGATTCCTCTTAGCACATTGAGCTGGTCCTTCCAAGAAAGACCACCTCAGTGAGAAAGGACCAGTCATTCTCTTGACAGATTCAGTTCTCAGTGTCTGTTGCCAACTGAGAGGCCACATTGTATTACCAGGCCCCTACAGCATATAATCCCAGATAAATCACTAGAATTTTGCTCTTTGCTTATTTGCATAAGTATAGGAGTTTGGAAGAAAAAACAAACACTGATTATTCACAGCCCTTAGCTCTATTTTAACTAGCTCACAGCATTGGTTTCTATCTTCTTTTCAGCTAGTTTGAACATATTTTGTTTTGGTTTTGTTTATGATCTGGGACCTAAACAACTAGTGTCTGACTTCTGAGTGCCCAGGAAGTAGTTCCATCTCTGCAAAATGGTACAGAAACCAAAAGAATCAAACATGTTGTTTTCTTCTTTTTGGTTTCTAGTTATTTTTATAATATATGGGTAGTTTTCTCAACTTTGTGGAAAAATGGAAAAGCCATAGTAAAAATTATTCTGAGGCACTGCTAACTTTCAGATGCTGTGAAAGTGCAGCTCTTCTACTACTGAATGGACTTCAGCTCTTACGTGGTCTGAAACTTACAGCTACTCAGCCCATCCCCACTATGATTAAAGTACAATAAATACCTAAGCTGTCACTGGGAAAGTTACTGTTCTTAAGCACAGCTTCATCCTTATTTACTTCCTGGCTTAATATGAAAGAGCCAGTTAAACATGTGTTATCAAAAGACACGTTTACAGCTGTGATGGCAAAATTTCAGTGGAACTAAATTGAACTTTTGCCAGTTTCGTCAACTAAATATTTTAATTTCCATTTTTAGCTTCATCTGGATTAAAACAGAAAAAAATCACAACCATGTGTTATTTTACACTATGCTCACAGCTGAACATCTTGAAAAGAGGACATTTTTGGTAGTAGTTTAATTTTTCTTAAGTGCAGTATATAGTTCTCACAGGACAGTATTCTCTTGAAGACAAAATAGATAAAGAACACCTAAGATTTCCATTTGTGCAGATACCATGCAAATTTATTTTTCTTTGCCAGATAATGTGTTCATGAGTTTAGTGTTGTGTTCAATAAGTGATGCTATCAGAGTGATTTTTAATGAAGGGCTGGAAATAATTGATTTCAGTTGCTTGTGATCTCCATGGGGCTGAACTGAAGACATTGCGTATTTTGGATGGGGACAAGATGTAAACCCATGGTTATGAAGTGGAGAGACAGTTTGATGTTATTGCTGAAGCATGTCCAGAGCACAAATATGAAAGCAGCTCCTGGGACCCGAAGGCATTCGTAACTCAAATGGCAGTTTTGATACACACACTTTCATTCTAGGGCAATTAACCATTGCAGCAACCCACAATGCAGTAACCCACAAGAGTGATGGCTTGTCTGCTTGACTTTCTGTAAGCCATGCTCTGCTAGCACCAAAGATGACTTGGGTGAATTTTGAGTATTCCGCCATTTATTAGGAGTGAGCCAAGAGGTCTGTGAGTCTCTTAAGTCCCTTAGAGAAGCTCATGGCTTTAACTCATGAGCATTTTGCCTTAAGAGTAGGGTATTTTTGCCTCAGTGTTTATGTTCTCTTCAACTTGGATAAACTTTACTGGAAATCAGTCTAAAAGAAACCTGATGCAGACTTTTATCTTGGCCTTCAGTGTTTGCTTTCAAAGAAGGTTTGCCCTGCATAAGATATTAATAATTTATTCTAGAATAAATGTTTTCTTCTTAGCCTGAGTAGATTCATTCCATGTTTAGCATTTCTTACTGCCATTTTATCCTGTGAACATCACATGAGTGTGTAGTTTTGTGTGTTAATAATTATAATTGAGTGCATGGCAGGCTGTGATTTCAAAACCTTGTGGATGTTGCCTTTGAAGTCACCAAGTAATGTTACCATGCAATAGGATAAGCAAGGGTCCTTGTACTAAACAGCTGCGTAGATTGCAGATGGTTGTAATGGTCAGTCTTAGGAAAAAAGCAATTCACAAAAACAGATTTTGCCTTTTGCAAAGGCCAAACCTTTCCTTGCAGGTCCTCTGTGGTGAGAGATAATTTGGATTTGTAACATTTACCTTGTTACAAGGCCTGCAGCACAGAGAACTGCAATAGATGAGTTTCTGCATATGTTTGAAGCAAGCCAGGTCTAAGCAAATTTCAGGCATGTGGAAAAAAACACCACCACCCTTCCCTCAAAATTTTGCAACTGAAGGAAATAAAAGGCAAAAAGGGGAAACAGGCAATGCCTTAACTATGCCAGGACAGTGGCAAAGAACCTTGTAGAGGTAAGGTAAAAAGGTCATCCATGCTTTGGTTAAAAATGATGTGCTCACTGTGGATTTACTGGCTGCAGTGGTGTTACTTGTGTTTTCCATATCATTGGGTCAGACAATATGTTGCCCTGGAAGCCTCTTGCTCCTGCAGAAGACCCAGAACTCCTCCACAGATGCTGAAGCGACTTCAGTTCAGTAGATTTGTATTTGATAAACTTCTGTGAGCAATTCTTTGCCACTGAGGGGTTTTAATTACAATTTTTCCACACTTAGACTTTTTATTTATTTATTTGCTTCCATTACAAATTAGCTTAAGAAGGTAAAAATTATCTTCTGTGACTCCCTGAGGGGAAACCTGATGAGGAGGGGCTGAGGCCACTTGGTTTGTTCAGCCAGGAGACTGAGGAGAGACTTCATTGCAGTTACAAATTCCTCATGAGGAGGGGCAGACACTGATGTCTACTCTGTGGTGACCAGTGACAGAACCCGAGGGAATGGCCTGAAGTTGTGTTAGAGGAGGCATAGGTTGGATATCAGGAAAAGGTTTTTACCCAGAGGGTGTTTGGGCATTGGAATTGCTCCCCAGGAAAGTGGCCACAGCACCAGTCTGACAGAGCTCAAGAAGCTTTTGGAAAATGCTCTCAGGCACATGGTGTGGCTCATGGTGATGGTCCTGCACAGGGTTGGGAACCAGACTTGATGATCTTTGTGGTGTCTTCTAACTCTGCATATTCTGTGATTCTGTGATTCCTTGCAAAAATGAGGTGTTCTCCAGCTGTTTTGCCCTAAGAGGTAGCAGTTACCTGAGCAGAGAGGAGGGAAGGAGCCCAGGCAGTTGGAGCTGTAGGTACTGCCCCATCCAGGGCAGCAGCTGTTTTCTTTCTGCTCTGTGTTGATGAAGGTGCCATGTATAGACTTTAATTCTGAAAGCGGGGAAGCTGTGAAGCCAGGAGAGCAATTACCAGTGCTGGGAGGGAGGTCTGGAAAATGTGGGGGGAAGTCCCACAAACCAGCCAGGATTTGGTGTCTTTGAACCATCCAAATCAAACACAGACTTTATGAGAATTTCCAAGCCACCAGTGGAAACTCAGGGTCTGGAATTTATAGTTTTGACACCTACTATAGTTCAACACTACTTATTGTGATGGCTGCATATAGAAAGTTCTTTTATAGGATGCCATAGCAATAGTGCTGAGGATGGAAAGCTGGAAGTTAGCAGTGCTTTCTCTGAATTATTAGATTGATCCGCCATCTCCACGGATCAGACACAAAAAGAGAAGAGTGAGTGCAGGAGCAAAACTCACTGAGTCTGCCTGTTGGAATATCAGAGTTTCAAAACTGGGAAATGCTTGGATTGGCCTTTACTTGGGAGTCGGATTTTGACTGTGATGAAACTCCTTTCTCATGTTTTAGCAAGAATCTGCCATAACTGGTAACAACTCTCTCCATGAACAATTTTGTACTGTATCACTCTTTGGTGGGCAAATGTTTGAAAGAAAATTTCCTATAGCACTGAAATTTGACTTTTTTTGGGCCACACAGTAATTTATAGCTATGAGGCTTGGAAGACTCTTCTGACTTACTATAGTTGCACGCTGGTGTAGTTCAGAGGCAGCTTTCCACAGGAAGTGCAGCCTGGAAACTGGCTGATGCCTCTGCATGCCATCCTGATGAAACCACCATGGCAGCAGGAATGTTTAAGACCCCAAGAATGACATTTCCCTTCAGAGGAAAATGGGAGGGATGGAAAAAGAACCAAATAATTTTTAATTTTCACCTTCTTCCTTCTCTTCCATCTGTTTTTAGATGAAAAGTAACATATGGAACTATAATCCAGGTTCAATAATAAACACTACTCACAGTTTTGATCAAAATGTGATTGAGTACTATTTCCTTAGGTTTACCAGGTGAGAAAGGAGAGAAAGGCAATCCAGGTGTTGGAACACAAGGACCCCGAGGCCCACCAGGATCCACAGGTAAACTTACATTTGAGGCATCTGGATTAGACCCCTCTGACCCACATGTGAAGAAGCTTACAGCAGCTCTTTCTCCTTAAGGAGAGTAGCAGAAGAGTAGCAGTTCAGGCACCATAACTGTCATAATGTTCTTACTATGTAATATCATGTTGGGACGTGCCACATGATGGTGTTACCCATCACACAAATATTTTCATTTTCCCTATGATAAACTGCTTCCCCAAGCCCACCTTTTTAAAATGTTTCATTTTTTTTTTTCTGACATGGATTCTACAAGGGGAAAACATTAGTTTGGACTGATTATATTTGTTTTCTCATTGACTTCATGTCATACCTAAATGTGAGTTGACAGAGAAATGTATAGTAATTAAGCTCATTATATCACATGGATTTATATTTAGGTCCTGAAAAAGCAGAGAGAGTGATAACCAGGTCCTGTTGAAATAGGAATAAAATTGCTCATGAGGATATCCTGGCCATTAGGCACTGGCATCAAGTCACAGCATTACCCAGAAACTGTACTGAAAGGGAGTGGGATGAATCAAGAGCTGTGCAGGCAGCCAGGGCTGTCCTTTCCCCATGAAAATCCATTTCCAGAATTCTGATGTTTGGTGAAACATTTGCTCCAGTTCTGCCTAGAAGCTGTCTCTGGCAAGGAAAATGAAGTAGCAGCCAGAGAGGAAGCTCACTGGAAGTGGGTCTCCTCTCTCTCAGGCTGCTGCTCTGTCTTCCTTGCCAGAGGCTAAAGTCTTTCCCTCAGCTTGCCCAGGGGAGTCAGAGCCAGGATTCCTTGCTCCTCCTCTCAAGCTGTCTCCTGGAAGTGTTTATAACACACTCAGTGCCATGTTTTCCAGGCCAGGAAAGATGGCCTCATATCCCTGCTTTCATGAAAGACACTAGGCAGATGTTTCATCTCTCTGTTCTATGCAGGCCCTCCAGGAGAAAGTCGAACTGGCAGCCCGGGACCACCAGGATCTCCAGGCCCACGAGGTCCTGCTGGTCACACGGGATCCCCGGGCTCACAGGGTCCTGCTGGGCCTCCAGGGTACTGTGACCCATCCTCCTGCGCTGGGTTCGGCATGGGAGGTGAGTAGCCAGCAGTCGGGACAGCTGCCGCTAGCAGAGGTGTGGGTGGCATTTTCCAACAGCCCAAGTGAGATGGAGGCTACCGATGAAACTTGCACTAAAATGTGGTGGCCCCTAAAAACCTGCGTGTCCAGTGGCTCTACTCTGTGGGACTGCAGCATGAAGAGAAGGTGACCCAGCATAGTGACCAAAGGAAAGTGACCACCATCTGATCCCAGCCTGTAAAACCGATCCTGCCTAGTGGGTTTTGTCCTGTTCGTGTTTGTAAAGTTGTATGAGCCTGTTCCATCTCAATATTCTGTGCTGAAGCCCTACCAACTCATGTTTGTGACAGCAGAGTTTTTACAGTTGTAGTTTTTCAAATGTGTTGCTCAACCTCCCTTTCCATGTGCCTCTGAGTGGCATGAGAGCATGACCCTTACTAAACCTGTAGTAATGTAACCTGGCACAGGGATGCACGTGTCTATCATTAACCAGTGAAGCCACCTGGAGAAAATTATTCTTTCTATATCTTCTCTGTATCCTATTTTCCCATCTCGTTATAGCATGGAGAGGCCATGGGAAGAAGTTAACACAATTACCAAAAATTACATCACCCAACCTAAAATAAAAATTTATTAGTAAAGCACTAAACTACAAATGTTATGCATAAGGCATATTTGTTTGATGTTTACAGTTTAATCTGCCCCTGAGCTGATTTGTATGTTTTACTTACCTGAATGTTTTTGTTGTCATCTCTCCCTATCCTTTTCTCCTCACTTCCCCTCCCCATTGTTCATTTCCTGTTTTAAGGCCCAATCCCTTACAATGGCTACCAATACAGAAGGTGAAAGGCTCATTCTGGTTCAGGTCTCATTGGGCTGAAGGTCAGAGATGGATGCTGAACTGCTGTGTGCTTTCCAGCAACGATAATGACTACCACTAATGAACTTACAGCTGCTGTACATGCACTTGGCTTCCTGGCACTGCTAAAAATTATTGCCTGACCCATTTTTGCCTGCTACTCATGTGTTCTAGCTCATAATTGGAAAAAGCTATAGCAGGCAGAGTGTGCAGTGTATAATGAACACAGTATTACAACCGGACATTTGATAAATTGTGGTGGTGGTTTCCAACTAACTTGGCTGTCTGTTGGTGGGTTTCCAATTGCTCCAGCTTATTAATTTTGTTAAATGTTTTAATTGTTCCTTTATGTGAATAAAAGGTGTGTATTTAAAGATTATATATATACTCACACACATTATATAGAAATATATCTATATATAAAATGTCAATTCCCTAATGAATGCTTTAATTTTCTACTCCCCTTCTCCTGTGTTAACCGTATGAATACTCTTGGTGGTGGTGGGTTAAGGTGGATACGGTGAGCCAACTGATCAAGACATCCCAGTAGTGCAGTTGCCACATAACTCCTACCAAATCTATGACCCTGAGGACCTTTATGATGGTGAGCAACAGCCGTACGTAGTTCACGGGTCCTACCCCTTACCATCCCCATACTCCCAGTCCTATCCATCACCTCATCTTGCTCAACCAGAGTTTACTCCTGTTCAAGAAGAGATGGAAGCCGTTGAGCTGAGATCCCCGGGAATCAGTCGCTTCGCAAGGAGGATAGCCAAAAGGAGTGCCAAGACCCCAGTGCGCACAAAGGCGAATGGAAAAAGCCCCCCTCAATGAACTGTTCAAAAAAGGGAAACATTTTATACACTCCTGTATTTGGCCTTTTGCCCCGGTGCCTCACCTGTCACTGAAGATGTTTACAGGCTCTTATGTTAAAGGAGAAAAAAGTGTACATGGCCAGTTGACACAACAAATAATGGTAATTATCTTGCATGCCAGAAGTTTAGTATGTTAGTGGGTTGGTGCTAGCTGATGATGAAAGGTCACTTGTAGATTTTCCTTTGGAGTACTGTTCTGTTCACTCTTCAAACTCTAGCTGAAAAAACGCATCTGGCTAGGTGTTGTACGTAGAACCATTCACAAAAGTTAATGTTTTGCTATCCATTTTTTCCCAGTTGATTACTTTCTGTTTGTTTTGGATTAATTGTTTACTAGCAGAGTAACCTGACTAAATCCACTGGAGAACAATGCATCAGATGTCCTTGCACCGAGGTTATCCTTTTGTAAAGATTCTTACATTACAGACCACTGTTTTCTCACCTTAAATAAATACACAAGAATGTTCCGTGGGAGCACACTGATAATTTATTGTGAACCTCTTTCATTTCTGTTTTGTATGCAAATAAAAGTGGCAAGCTTTTGTATGGTAATTCTGTAGTCATTTGATTTTTAACTCAAAACAATTGCATTAGATCTTCAGGGGGCAGAATGCAATGAGAAGGAAATATATTTCTGGTTTCCAACACTTTGGGGCAACAGTTCTATTTTAAAGGATGTAGTATAAACATTTAGCTGTATTTTTTGAGTTGTATATGGACAAATGCAGAGAGTAATTATGAGCTGAGGTAGTTGTACCAACTACAGATGTATGCAGAGTCCTTACGTTGACATGCCCAAGTCAAAAGACTGGCAGGTGTAGTTGGGATGCCATCTTGTATCAGCTAACAAGGAGAGGAAGGCAAAACACCAACCCAACCACTTGAGCACAGAGCAATTCATAATCTACAAACAAGGTAAATTGAAAAGAGACTCAATAAACAGCTTTGAACAGCACTGGAGCCTGAGCAAGATTTAGCTCAAGAATGGCCATTTAAGTTGAAAGCATAGGCTTTGAACACTTCTTCTTCAGCCCTATAAGACATGGAGAGGCTGTCCTGTACATCTCAGGACTGTCCTCCTCTTCATTAATGAAATCTCTTCTACTGGGCTGCCAGCAGACTTCCTCCTAGTGAGGAAGGGTCACTTCAGAAAATGCACTGCACAGCCCCAAAGGGGTGTTCTGGCTGGTAGCAAGCAGAGCTACCAACACTCTGGACCAACAGTGTGCCACCTGCAAAAGCCATGCCCAGTGGAGCACTGCTCTGCCTGGCTGCTTTCCAAGGCAGACAGAACCATAGGGATATTGACTCTCCCACTGAGAATCATGTAACATCTCAACATCAAGAATAAAATACCATTAGGAACACACTTAATGACATTCAGCAGCTAGAAAGTAGAGCCACCTTTGCTGTTGTTATTTAGCACACCCAAGATTTAGATGCAGATAAACAGTAGTCTGAAAAAGTAAGATTATTAAAAAATAGCAGTTGTCATTTTGTTCCATAGAGCACTATGTATCAAAGATGGCCAAAGCTCAAGGATGAAAAATTGTGGCTGGTGACCATAATTATTCTCTGCTCCTCCTGCACGGAATAAAGTTTTGCAACTTTTACAGTGAACTACTTCATAGCAGTAGTCAATATATTATTTCTATGAGATGCAAATACTCATTACAAAGATATTAACTCTTTAATAACAGTATCAAATAAAATTTCGTTAAAAAATACCAGATCATGCAATGCAGAGTACAGATGGCATTAACAAGATAATACCCATTCTTAGCTGTTTCAAACACAGTAATTTCTATCATCTTACCAAGTCAAATTTGCTAACAGCTGTCAGAAATGTTCAGTATAGAAGGGCTGGCTAAGCTGCACAGATCCTTCCATAGTAGAAGAATTTTCTTTGAAGGAGAGACACTCCTGATGGCACTTCTTCTTTCATTCTTATTACTTCCTTCGAAAATCTTTAGGTCTGTGGGGGAAAAAAAAAGTATTTTAAGAAATGCTTGTGCACTGAAGTGGCTTTGCTTTAGGACTGCAGTAGCAGCCTCATCTAGTTTTATTTCCTTACTCTGGTGAAGTTTTTTTGACAAAGAAGAATATTATCTGGATTACACAAACAAGACACAACAAATTAAAGAAATTTACTAAGACCTCTAAGAATTTACAGACATCGGGACTAGTTGGTCACTCCTACTTTCCTAAGCAAAACAAAAAACCATCTTGAACTGAATAGTCTCACAGGGCTTTAAACACAGGCACTGATTTGTCTCCACTTTTAAAACTTGAATAATCCATGCATAAAGTGGTAAGTTTTAGTTAACAGCACAGTCCAACACAACACTACTAAAATAGTTAAAACTGATGATTTAAAAAAACCCCTAACTTGAATATTAAAAGTTCTGCAATCCCCTTTGCTTGGATGACAGGTGTGGAAAACATTCAGATAGAAGCAGACTGCTGTTTGCAACCCTCTGTGATCTCCTATTCAGGCACATTTCTCTCCCTGCCTGTCTGCCACACATCCACTGGCTGCAGGAACCACATTCTTCCTGAAACTCTGGAAGAATCAGCTCAGACCAGCTTACGGCTTTTAGAATGCCGAGTTTGCCAAATCAGCACATCTACATCCCTAACATGCCCTGCAGAGAAGCTGCACACCCTGGACTCTGCCCATCAGTCCCCAGACCCCCAGGCAGGTCAGGGGCTCTGAGGTGCCCAGGACGTGCCCGGCGTTGGCCCAGCACGGAGCGGCTGCCGCTCACAGCCCCCATCCCACACACAGCTGCAGCCTCACTGCTCCTCTCCTCTGTGGATCAAAGCAGCTCGGGGAACTCACCAGGACCCAACAAGACAGGTATTAACAAAGGTTTTAGAGACATCTAAAGGAATACAGGGCCAGATTTGCCATGAAGTTGTAATGAAAAATTCTGGCATACAGGAAAACCTGCAAACAGCTACAGTAACCAAGTTAAATTCCCAAGGGTGGTAACATTTTATCTGTAATTCAGCTCAATAATAGAAATGAAAAGCAGACGCCAATTAAAGACAGAGTTCAGATGGCTGCAGAGATGCCACATAGAAATCCAACACTTGTTTAGTCCTATGTTGCAGTTTTAGAATTTGCCAAGTAATAGCACTGCAAAGTGAAGTCATTCACACAACTCTTGTACGAGCCCATAGGTTCTCACATGAAAGCAACTCTGGAATTCAGTTTCTGTTATTTCAAGAGTAGCATATAAAATTGTGTGAATTTTACAGAACAACTATAAAGAAGAGCTAGTGTTCATGCTGTAAAGAATCACAAAGCTGCTCTGTTCCCCATTTAAACAGCATATTCTGTATTAACATTCGGACTTGTATCTTTGTGCATGACTGAACTACTGCAAGCACCATATATGTTGTTTATATACTTGCTTAATGTTGAACATACTCAATGTTTGATGGCTGGTGTGTGCTGGGAAGTCAAGTCACATTTCCTAGAATCCCAGACTTCAGTACTTGGAGATATTCATAGAATCAGAGAATGGTTTGGGTCAGAAGGGACCTTTAACATCCTCTGGCTCCAGCCTCTCTGACATCCCACATTTTGTTACTCAGATCTCAGCCGGCATGCCAGAATAGGTATTTCATTATATCAAACTGTTGTTGAGTAGTAAGAGTACGGGATTTTGAAAAATTCTCAGCAGTGACTTAGAAGTTTTATCACTGCATCCATCCTAGACAGGTGTACAGTGCTGAAGATTTTAGGCAATGCAGCATGGCAAAGACATCCTTGTCTTGCAGCTTATAATTATTATTCTGTCTTTTTAGAGACCAATCCATTCTCTTGTACATTGCTCAAAGGATTTTGCATTTTTCTATTAATGACTCCCTTAAAACTTCTATCTAGGGTTATGCTGGATTGCTGCAGAACTACAGGTCTCACAGCACTTTGTTCTGGGGTGAAAATCTTTTTTTTCCTTGTTTGCTTGTAATCTGCATTTCAACTTTAAAGCTCATTGTCTTAAAATTTAAATGCATAAAAATGCATAAAACACTGGACTCTTAGTTTGCAGTCTTATGAAGTTAATGAAGCTTAAAGACAGGATTTTCCACACTGAAACACTTGTGTGAACAAATACAAAAGTTTTTAAAGCCTTTTCTATTGCTACAGTAGGCTTTTTATGCCCACTAGTACTTGGCTTTTGGACTGCTTTTGAAGAATTCTTGGCACCAGAAAAGCTAAGCCTTGGAAAACACTGACTTTGGCAAAAGTGTTATAGGCATTTTGTCAGACGAAGAATATGAACCCACAAAAATGCTGTCTAGTCAGAGAGAATTATGAACTACTTGTGAGCATCAATGGGTAACTGCTCATTGATAAGTGACACAAATCCATGTGAGAGTCTTCTTCTTTGATGGCAGGACTTTTACCTTTCCTCACCAAAGGCCTGAGTTTATGCACTTGGAACAAAGGAAATGCTATCTCATAGAACAGACAGTTCAGAAATTCACCCAAAGGCAAGACTTCACATAGCTGTTTCTCCTTTTCTTTTTAAAGTAACATTCTTGGGGAAAAAAAAGTTTTGCTGTATAGTGACAGGAGACTCCAAGACAAGGGAAATGGGGGAATGTGGGAACCAATGTCTCTGCAATCTATGCTGAAACACAAGCTATTATGTGTTCACTAAAAATATGCAACATGAGCCTGTGCAGCAGATGTCTGCCACCAAAATATGTAAAAAATATTTGTCTCATTTTTATGTTTTACAAAAATATTTTTAAACAAAAAATATTTGTCTTATTATTGTAACATTTTTATACTCCACATTAAAAGTGTTAAGACAGATCTGTGAGTTCTAGCCAAATACTCAGCAAATTAAATCAGCAACCCTTTTGTTACAGGAGGCCTCTCAGTGCTTTTCTCTTAACAAATACTTTACCACCAAGTAAAAGGCACTGAAGAGCTGGTCCAAAGCTCTGATTACAGTTTTTAAATTTCTTAAAGTTGCCCAGGGAAATCATGGATTCTGCCTCTCTGAAGACACTCAAAACCCACCTGGATGCATTCCTGTGTAACCTGCTCTAGGGGACCCTGCCTTGGCAGGGGGGTTGGACTGGATGATCTCCATACGTCCCTTCCAAACCTTCACAACTTTGTGATTCTGTAAATTCTCCCAATTTTTATCCATACTCACAGCTATCAGAAGAGAAATACAGCTGATGTGAAATGTTGACAATCCACAGCCACTGAAACTTACAGAACATATAAACCTGCACGTATGTCCAGCTCCTAGGATCAGCTTTTGTGGTGGAAAACAAAAGGGTCTTAGTGGTCCCCACAGTAACTGGTAGAGAGCTTCCCAAAACTCTGCAGAATTGAAGTACTTTATATAAATGTCTTTTGATATCGATGCCAGCCCTTCACTCTGCAGCGTTCAAAAAAACCAATGGACTGTGAGAGTTTTTCCATTTACAGGAAAACAGTAACTTCTTTGCTCTGTACCCCACTTCATGAAATTAGACTGAGGTCAAACTAAACCCTAGAACATGGAGAAGTCCTGCCTTTTTTCATGGACTTTAAAGACGACTTGAAGGAGCTTGTGTCCTTGGGCTAAAGCTTGCCATGGTAAATTCTCTCTTCAGTGTCTCTGCAGATTTCGCAGTTACAGTTATGTTTTGAAAAGCACTGCAGAATTTAGTGCTGGCATCTGTATCATTAATTAATACTGAAATTTGGTGAACATACGTGTACTTTCCTAGCAACTCCAACATACACACACCCCTTTGTGCAGCTGCATGAAACAAGGCCATCTTTAGGTCAGTTCTCTGATTCTCCATTCTGTTGCCACACAAGCAGAATGGAGAGGCAGGAAAATTGATGGATACTTCTTAAAACCAAGCCTTACTGCCAGAAAAAATGCTCATGAAGCTATGACCTCAGCCTCTGAGCATCTCAGATGGCAAACAGAAACTAACAGCACAAAAAGACCTACTTGCAGATCTGCAACTGTGATGGGACACCCCCACTTCACAGGATATTCAATATTCTTTTTCAGTGTGATGTGAAATATCCACTTTCAAGGGTATTTTTTCCTGTGAGAAAGGACAGGACAGAGATCCTCTGCAATAGTTAAGTGTGTTCAACTCTCAACTCCTGGAGTGAATATTTATTTCAATCAGCTCTGAATAGACTTGCTGCACAGCTCCATCTTTATTAAATTCTTGTCAGCACATTCCAGCAATTATGTTCCCCTTTCCCTAGCAATGCTTTGTGGAGGTAAAACAGCCTCAGAAAAATAAAACAAGGTGTGTGTGTGTTACTCTATGAAGTTCAAATCTAAGTAATCACTAGTCTGTGTTATATTGCAACTAACTTGATTTCAAAAATATACAGGACAACTTCACCCTCTTATTTCTAGGCACACAAGCTAAAACTTTGTAGCATCCTACAAGCAGATAGGTTAGCATTACTAACCTCAAGGAAATAATAAAAGCTGTAGAGTAATATATGACACTGTCTATTCTATATGTACAGCAGTTATTTTGCAATCCAGACAATATTTAAAAAAATATTTTCTCTTCATTTTTAATGACTCAGACTACCTCTTCATAACTATGTATTTGAATCCAAATGACTTTGTTTCTTAGAACTTCTAAATGCACTGGGATTAGCTATAACAATATAATTTGCTATAATTAGCTATAACAATATAATTTGTAGTCAACATTGCCCTTTCTTCTTCCAAAAGAAGTGACACACCTCCCTAGTTTCTTCTACCTCATGCTGCTGATAAACAGCATTTGATAACCTTAACCTTACCTTATCATTTGATGACCTTATCTTCTTTCAAGCTCAAAAATCCTGGACAGCCATTTCTCCACAAACAATCCCTACTCACATGGCTTTGCTGTTACACTGCATTGTCTGAGACTTTTCAAAACAAGTTTTATGAAGTCAAACCTCATGGAATTGTTGCAGTCATTTGTGTGCTTTCAAGCCTGTGTTAATGACTGCTAATGGTTTCAAACCTGCCTCTGCTGAGGAGTAAGACAGTGCTGCACAGTAAGTGACCTGTCAATACCTGCTCTTGACTCAGCAATGCACACCTGGTGTGGAAGCGCTGTCTCAAATCACAATTTTCTCTTCACCTGCAGGCAATCATCTCACCATTGGAGTACATGACCCAGAGAGCTGGAGCTCCCTGGAATTTCTGCACTCTCAGCAGCAGTAACAAGGAGTGGTCAGAAAGGATTTACTTTTGCATCAGCACTGCAAAAGTTTGGTGCCTTAAGGCTAACTTATGTCACAGGCTAATACAGTGACTGAGATGAGAGCAGTGGTACAAGAGCAAAATTTGAAGAGTATAGGCTTACAATTCTGTTAAAATTTTACTGCTTCCATGAATGAGAGACAGTACTCCAGATGTATAAAAACCCCCTTAAAATGAATAACCATCCTGTAGGAAAGGCTCATCCATCTCTTCCATTCACAGTCTGTACAACACTTTGTATTACCTGAAAAATTTAATGTCTGGTAGGATTCCCATTTGCATAGGTTATTCATCAAAAACAAAACCAAACAAGTATTGGCCTTAACTCACAGTTATCAACATGTTTTAAGAGTAACTCACCCCAAAGGGTTTTAGGTCTGTGGCTGCCATGTTAGCTTTTTATCCAGCAGCCTTTTTACCCCCTTTCCCCTATCCTGTTTCCTGGACAATGCAGCATTCCCCAAAAGGCTGAAGGAGTCTTCAGCATGATTGTGTAGTTTTACAGAAGATCTCCCTGACCTTCTTATACAAGTTTCAAGAATTTTAAGAAACAAGGATAACATCTCTCCAAACTTGTCTGAAAAATTAGACATACACAAAGAAATAATTAATATTAAAGTACTTCTAACCTACCTCTAATTTTTTAAGTACTTAACAAGTGATATCCACTAGGTCATAAAAGTCTCATTTAGGGGAATATAAACAACACTGTTTTGAACAGATGACAGATTGGGGAAGACCATTTAGTGAAAAGACCTTTTGGACTGATCATGCCACTTACTTACTAGCCCTCAGCCACTCTGAGCCCAGTATTCTCTGCTAGCAGGCACACTTGATCTCTGTGATGCTCTTCTCAATAATTCTGGAAATCACCATCACAGGAATATGGAATTATTGGTAACTGATGACAGTTGTCTGCTTATACAGCATGGTTCTACAGCTCATCTTTCATATCTGCTTATTAAGGGCAATAGGTGGCTTTTAGCCTTTTAAGAAAAGGTTCCAAATAATTTGGTTTTGTCTAAAATTAGCACACAATATATATAACAAGAAATTTGTTGTCTATCTGGCACACATTTTAGGGTTATGTTATGAATAAACTATGAAATTTTGAATATTTAAGATTTGTTTTTCTAGAAAAACTTCAACACACAGAAAAAATTTACTGTAAATTCTGAAACAAGAGGAATATATGTATTTTTCAGGAAAACTTTGCAAGTTCTGCCAAAGTCAATAGCTATTAGGTAAGGGGACTATAGCTAAAGGGGATTTCTGAACACATTTCATCTTTTTCACTAACCACACTAATAAATCAAAACCGAAGGATGAGACATTGTTATGATTCCCTGGAAAGCCAAGTTATGTAGTCATACTCAAACATCAACAGTTTGGTGCTTGGGGGGGGAGGGGGAGAAGAATCATTCCTCTACTCAAGGTGTACCCATTATCCCATGGTAGTTCTATGCCTCTGGTTAAATAATCAGTGAAATAGCTAATGATATTTCTAAACCCTCAATTCCTCTGCACAAGAACCGTTTCCATGTTGGTGTTGCTCTCATGCAGACTGCTGACTTGCCTAAAAAGCACTTCTACAAGTATAACTTACTTTACTTGGAGAACAAACCACAGTAACAGAAGCTGCATTTTGTAACAAGAGTACAAAAGGTGATACTGCTATGACAGTACAGCTATAGTGACTAATCCTCTTAAGCAGAAACAAAACTTAAGATGTATATTTTATGCTACTCAGCTGAAACTTGTTTGCTTTTTTTCTACATAAACTAGCACCTGTAATTTTTAGAAAGTGTCCTTTAATCAAGTTATCTGATACGCATTTAGGTACTCTCAGTGAAATGAAGAATGGCTTATTAAAATTTCAAATAAAGCAGTTACAACCTCAGTTTCTGTAAGAACAAATTAAGCAAAATTGATCTAAGCTTTTTTAAACTTACTGTAATTCCCTGATTTTGACCTAGCTGATATGAATTCTGTTTGGAAAAGTATTTAAGTTAAATCAATGGAATATATTTGTAAGCTTCATCTTGTTAAGATGCTTTTTGAAAATAGAAGGTTACTCATTTGGTGATATATTCTGCTAAAAAGTGTAGGACTGTATACAGAGCAGCACTGTACACTTGGCTTTGGACAAAGAATTACGTTATTCTTCAAATAAACAGAGAAGTGGGTGAAGGAATGGCGAAATATTTTCCAGACTTACTGTGAGCCACAGAAGTGAAAAAAGGAAATCTAGACACTTATAAAGGAGTGATTAAAAATTAATCTAACTCTAATTTCATGTGGGCAGGTAGTTCAACAGTATCATATACTACCATTCTCCTATTCCTTGTCAAATTTCCATTCATTTGGTTTCTATTCTCACATATGAGATAAACAGGTTTTAAGGGAACAGGAAAGTTGCTTTGGAACTTTCTTTTTGAGAGCCTCTTCAGAAAGTTCAAGTAAAAGGGCCCAATTAGCCATTTATTATCTCTTACCTTCAACACTCATTTTAGAAACAGCCTAAGCTGCCCCCAGGTAAAGGGTATGAGAAGCAGTAGCACTGATCTGTTTTAGGCATGCCAGAGAAAAGCCAGTAATTGAATTCAATAGGCTAAACAATCTGAACATGGATTTGCTGGATTTTTAAGATGACTGAGTTACTGACCCTTCTTGTTTAGTGTCCAGTTGCTGCCTGCAGCTAAAACCTAATGCAGAGGAGAGCAATTTTCTTCTTAAGTATCTGTGTGGCTTTTGGCACAGGAATTTAGATCCAGCCTGAAATATGGGACTTAGTTACCTCCAAATCTCCTGTTAAATGAACACAAATCTGCCACACAAAATCCTGAGACATTTTATGCCCTTATTAATAAAAACCCCCAAAAGTTACCAGTGATAGTTCCTAGATTTGACTGGGGATTAACAATCTCCAGTTAGTTCATGTAATTTCTACCAAGAGGCAAAAAGGCCACAGAAAATGAATGCCAGAGAGATTCCATTCAAACAGAACTGGGCTGGATTGGCAGGATAGATTTTTCCTGGTTTATACAGTTTGTTTTTCAGGAAAAAGTAAGACTGGCTGCAGTCTTTTACAGAAGTTTGTGTTGGCCATGTCTTCTCTTAACACTTGCTACATGCTAGCCCTGCTTTGTGAGAGAAGATGAGCACTAAAATTGAAGGGGCAATACTTAGCCCAAGATAAAAACCAAGTATTAGCAAGAGAGTTATAATATAAAACTCAATACTAACCCCAAGAAGCTGCAGACACACTACAACTGAACAGGAACTAAGAAAAAGACTGGAGAAATTTGATTTCGTATCAAATTTTTAAAGGCTAAGAAATAAACTTGAGATGGTACTTATAAAAATGGCTCAAGACCTCACCATCTTTAGAAGTGGCTTTATGGCTTTCCCTCTGCTCTTCTCAAGGTAACTAGAGTGACCATTCCAAAACTTTTTCCTTTATTTTACCTCACATTTCATTGTAGGGAGAAAAAAAATGTCTAAACTTAGTAAAAACTGCAAATTATAATTTGTAACACAGCACATCACTGGAAATACTCCAAATGTAATTTCTCTATGCAATATAATGTGGTGTCTTTTGGTGTTGGCTCCTCATGAAGTTACCTGACGAAATTAACAGACAAAAAAAACCTAATAAAACCTGTTAGCATCTTGCACATACAAAAATATTGTTTAGAACATTCCTTCAGCCACATAATCGGGGTATCTCTGGCTTCTTCTTCTGCTCAATTACTACATTCCAGAAATAATCTGCGTAACTAAAAATAGAAACTTGCACTAGAAATTGTAGAATTGTGCAAGATAAGTACTGCTGCAGTTCTTCTAAGAAAACAGAAAAGGAAGTGGTGGCTGCAAGGATTTTTTAACCCAAATCTTTTCTGTTTACCAGTGCCCACAAATTTATTTGCTGGGAACATCACAGGTGGCTTCTGGTTGCCTGAGTCTGGCAAGGCTGGCTTTAAGGACACAAAACTGGGGAGGAACTGGAGTGGCACAGAATATGTAAGAGGATTATCAGAGCCATCTGAAGTTCACAGGCATCCAATATGCTTATGTTTCATCACCTACAAATTCCTGCCTGAGAACATTGTGATTTTCTGCTTTCAAAGCCACAGAGAATTGCTGACGAACTTCCAGTTCCATGCTGTGGCATGGAGATGACAAGCAGTGTCAGTACTGGGACCCTGCCTAACCCATGCTGCTTGGCTGGAACAAAATCATGGCTTCAGACCAGGCTCTGCAAACCCCTGCCTTAAAGCAGGATGTACAGATGGGGGCAAAAATCAGGAAAGTTACTCAGAAATATTAACATTAAGAAGGTGTTTGGTTTTCAAAAACCAAACTGCAGAGTTTACAATATGCCAAGTTTTCAAAACTTCAGAAGTGTAGAAGAACTTGTTCCCCCAAGGACAAGCAAGCAGCTGTCTGCCCCGAGGGGAGCTCCTAGGAGGCCTGGCACTGGACCAGGCACTCAGTCTGCACACCAGCACCAGCCTGAGCACACTTTATGCAATCAGACAGCTCTGCTTTCTTAAGGGAAACTCCCAGGAATGCATCCTTCTCACTGGAACAACACAGAGCTGCTGTTCCATGTATTTGGTAACGTTCTTACTTAAATACTTCTTGAAATACAAATTCCTGCCTTTAAAATTGTCTCAAAACACATTTATACCTAGACAGTTAAACAACTTTCAAATGGTATATAACAGGAAAATTTGCCCATGAATCTGATGTATCCTTGCTTTCATGGAACGGAATTGTTTGCTTAGTCATATGTAACTGGTGAATTCCATGATGATTTCTGTTTAAGCTCATTTAAAATACATACAACCTGAAATTTCAAACACACTTGAAATAAAGGCTTCATTCACAGTACAAGATCAAACTCTGTCAAAGGAACTTGATTTTCATCTTTTTGACCTTGAAATATGTCTGGAACAGACATAATTTACTTTCCTGTATCTACATGGTTTTCCTCACTTACTTCAGACCTCTCCATGGAGGATCTAAGTCAGAGCCTCTGGACAAGCTGGAAAGTCAGTTGGCTCTGATTAGGAATAAAAGGAAAGAATGTTTGTGGAAAGCTTCTCTGACTAGGAATATACTGACTTTTAATTCTCCACTTTCATGGAGCAGGATGCCTCTTGATGTCCTGTCATGGTAGAAGGAGAGGTGATGGAAAGGCTCAGCACTCTGAAAACCAAACTATTTTCTGTGTTTCCACACCTGTGCTTTCCTTAAAACTATGTTCCTATTTTAGTGTCCCACTTGCATATTGTGTCTTTCTCTGTGATGGGTCAGTCTCCAACTACCAGCAAAACAGCCTTTAAAGAACCCTCTATAGCAAGACATTTTAACACAAAATATAGCCAAAATGTTCACTAACATTAGCAGCACTGAACAAGTTCTTCACATTCCAAATGAAAATTTACATTATTCTTTCCAATTAAAGAGAAAAAGGGTATCTTCCTCCTGATTTTAAATTTTTTTCATATAAATTCAGCTATTTACATTCATACCCTATTATCTATCTTATGTCTAGTTTATATACAGTAAGGTACATAGGTATACTCAAGAAGTATAAGTTTTAATGTAAATCCTCCAAGATTAAATTTCTCATAATTGTGTTTATCTGTATTTATAGACTTACATACCTTTAATTAAGCTTTGCTTTTATTTGATCTTTTCTCTTAAAGCATAGAGGTATCTTAAAGTGTATCAACTATTTTTTTTTTCTGTAGAAAGAAGCTGAACCACTAACACTGTCTCCCTCTCACTCCTCCCTTTTCTAATCACTCTCAGATATATTTCATTCCATTCTGAACATCTACTCTTTGGCAAATAAGTTGGTCACCAGCCTCAAAACTTCATGAAAGATAAATAATAATTAAAACCAAAAGTCACATAAGGCAGAAAGAATTACTAAAACCCTATCAAGAAGAAGAAAAAAAGAGAGTTTAAAGCTTTTCTGTGTCCTTCATTTTCTGTCTTTCCTTCAGTACGACTGCTCATAGTGCATGGTAAAAGCTCTGTCAGCACAACCTATTTCACAATTCACAACACTTTGACAATACAGATATTCCCAATTAGTAAGTTAAAACTAAGTGCCAGCTCCTCATTCAAGCTGAATTATTGTGGCGAAACTCTATCAGTTTTAATATTAATCACACTTACAGAAGACTATAGCACACCATACGACAGGACAGGCTTATCAGCTTTACTGTGAAGTACTGCAGAATTCTGATCAATGGTGCAGAATCTAAACTTCTTCAAGGCTAATCCACAGAAATCTCATAGAAACCAGATCTCAGGAATTTCAGCTCCATTCAGTATTGAGGATAAAAGCAAATACACCAAGTTTTATCAGTGACATGGGTTAGAAGAAGTCAAAACCAATCTCCCTGTTCAGCTCAGAAGAGAATGCAATGTATTTGCTGGATTCTACTTCCTTCAACAGACAGTAACACAGAGGTGCTTCTACTACACAGAAGGATGTACAGACATATTTTAGTATTATCTAAGGTGAGGAACCTAAGTACAAGTGATTTCTAATAAGCTTTTGAAAGTTTACAGAACTGAGTGGCATTTCCTTTGGCTATTGCTAACAGTTATGCATTATAGAGCACATCCAACTCAAATCAGGTAATGAAGATTTTTACTTTATTCATCTTGATGAAGCAGGGAGTTGAAAATATAAGATTTTAAGTAATGGTTTTCTTATGTAAAGGAAAACAAACCAGAAATAGAAAACTTTAGCAACCACTGCTCTTTGCTTTAATGACCTTGTCTCTCCAAAAAAAATATTACATAAAGAGAAGAATGACTACTTTTTTCTTACTAATAATGTGGGAGCCTACATAATACATATTCAGTCAACGTGTCCTCTTAAAAAGTCTAAGATACTTACGGAGTCCAAACCTTTGGAAAGGCAGCAATTTCTTCTGGTGTATATTCATCTAACCTCTTGGGGACTGCACGTGGCTGAGGAATCTCTTGTAGAAGGTTCTTTTCTATATCTTCTGGAATAACCTGAGACAGGTGAGAATAGTCTTAACTACTTGACTGTTTAACAAACAGTTATGCCCACAAAGCCAGACCAACATTTGTCATTAGTACTGCATTCTTCATGCTAAGTGTTTGACCTAAATACACCAATCTCATATGTCATGAATCTCTGTGGAATAATATGGAAAACATCCAACTACATATAAATATATATAAAAAAAGCAGTTTGATTTTTGTTTTAATTTATTTGCTTATGACATCAGTGCTATTGCTAACCCTCCCTCTTTACCGCTATGTAACACAAGGATGAAAATGTAACTGCATTGGCTACTCACATCTTCAGGGAACAGATGTAGCCTCTGCATCAGAGTTCTTCTCTGAAGGTTTTTTGGAAGCATTCTATAAACAGCCAGTTTAACAATCTGAGGAAAGGTAACATAGTAACAAATAATCAGGGAAGTTACTGATAATATGAAATAGGTTAACTGTGTTTCCATCTGTCCACTCTGTTCATCATTGAAGCTCTTAGTCATCTTTCAGGCTGAGGAATTCTGGCACCACATCCAGAAGGAGCTCTAGACCTAAATTTTATAAAAAGAAATATTTACTCCTTGTCATATAAACTCTTATTTTAAGAGACATGTAGAAAAATTCAGCTTAGAAAGTTAAGAGCCATATTTAGCACTTTTTATGGATGACTGCATATGATCATTCAACTTCAAAGAATTGAGAAGCTTGTGATGTATTTTATTGCACATTTACATACACACATTGTTTATGAAAAAAAAATGCTTAAACAAATTTCCCAAGTGCTCCCAGCAACTAGTTTAACAGTGTAATTTGCTGTATTTAAAACACTTTTATAATTAATGTTTTGTACCTTAAGCAAAGCTGATATACCAAAACACTGCATTATGAACTTACTATTTATATTTATAGCCCTTGCTATTAGTTCCAGATGAACTACCTCAATTCTAAACATCAGGAATTAATAGAATTTGTGAATCTACTCTAGATAATACTCATTGTAAAGTAAACAAATTTCAACAGGATTTTCTCTTGGACTCTAATAAAGATGCCTTTTATTGAAATACAAAACACATTGTTATGGACTTCATCCAGAAGGGGAACATTTGCAAATGTAAAACAATGTACACAACTGTAGGAGACAAAAAAGGTTTCATAAAGGACAGCAAAGCTAGACCCACGTGCAATTTTGTAAGTAGGATGTTTGCTCCAGGACACCTGGATATGAACTAGCTCCAAATCAAAAACTACCCAGGCATGCTTACTGCAGCATCCATCTCAAGCTGATAAACCACACTGAAATGCAGGGCACTAAGCACTAAGAAATTTCACAGGCACCTGGATATTTTCCAAAGTGTATTGAGCAAAATGACTTCTCTTTATAAAATTAACTAAAGGAATTAAATTGAAATTTTAGAGATAATCACTGAGTTCCCAGGTTGAACCATATTAAGATAAGGTTTTCAGGTGTTAATGCAGCCAGTACCATAAATCTGTGGACAAATATAATAAATTAAGATGACAGGACAAATATAGCAGGTTATGCAGTTTAATATACAGTTTTGATACCTTCTCCAATAAAAATTAGTAAGTATGTATTAAAAATCAAAGATGAAAACTTTTTGGGGATGAAAAAGATGAAAATACTTTTTAGGGATAAAAATTACTCATGCCTGTAGAGCAGACTATAATTTATTTAGGTCAGTATACTATATGT
Organism: Chloebia gouldiae; assembly: GCA_003676055.1. NCBI lineage: Eukaryota > Metazoa > Chordata > Aves > Passeriformes > Passeridae > Chloebia > Chloebia gouldiae. The sequence goes on from QUSF01000001.1 coordinate 56,500,548, forward strand.
CCTGTCACTACAGGTCTTGATAAAAGGTCTGAACCCATCTTTTTTTGTAAGCCCCTTAATATCCTTGAGAGGCCCACAGTAAGCTCTCCCCAGAGTCCTTTCCTCTCCAGGTTGAACGACTCCAGCTTTTTCAATCTCTCCTCACAAGAGGCGTGTTCCATCCCCCCATCATTTTTGTGTTCCTGCTCTAGACCTGCTCCAACATGTCCATGCCTTTCCTGTGCTGGGGGCCCCAGAGCTGGACATGGTGCTCCAGGTGGGGCCTCAGCAGCGCGGAGTGGAGGGGGAGAATCGCCTCCCTCACCCTGCTGGCCATGCTGCTTTGAAAGCAGCCCAGGATTCTGATTTACTGCAAGGTCATGAGTCCAACTACAGAACAGAAGGCTAAACAGGGAGCCAGGACACAGAAGGTAGTGCTGGAAAAATTCCTTCTTTGTAACTTCTGCCTCAAAGACTATTCTACATGCCAATATAAATCCAAACCCAGCTACTGGAAAGACCAACTTACATCCAACTTCTTGCCCAAAATTCTGCCTACAGCCACAAGTTTACTTTCACTGCTGTGGTGTCCAGTCAAAGACATCAGTAAAGCATTAAGTGAAGTGGTACAGACTGTTTTTGCACCTTGAGTAAGGTTGTGTCACAGAAAAGGCAGATCCAACCAACAATACTTGCAAGGTGTTAAGTAAGTAAGGGCTCTTCTGTTACCTGAACATGCTCAAGTTTTACTTAAAATAAATCAACCCTAAATAAAAAAAGTAAGGAATTGCAAATCTGCTACTGAACTAATGTGAAACCCAAACCCAGATACAAGGCTCGCTGAAAACACACATCAGAATGTTTCTTTCAGGAATTAACAATAAAACCCCTTTTTTTACATGCTTGTAATACACTTCTAATAAAAGATAAACCTTATTGCTTTCTATGTCATTATTCTTACTTCAAGCTATTAAAATTGCAAGAGTTTATTTTTACATGAAAGTTTAAAAACCTAGCGATTTCTGTGGCATTTCAGACTGGCAGAGCGGTCTACCCACCCACAGGTCTCACCACAACCTTGATCTCACCTTAAAATTGATTAGTACAGCTTAACAGTTTATTCAGTTATTCGCTCTCACTGCCTCCTCCCCCACTAGTTTATCTTTAGTACTAGCAATGTGTAAAATTCCATATCCTCATAAATATTTACTCCTAAAGACCATGACACTTTAATCAGGTAAAGACATCTACCATCAGAAGTACACAGCCACACCAGCATTAGTATTTGGGGATGTTTATACTACTGGAATGTTGTCTGCCTCAGATTTTTTTTAAATACAAAGTTCCCATTGGCTCTAATCACAATTGTCATCTTGAATATTGCAATACCTTTTTTTCAGCTTGGCTGACACTCACAGCACAGACATGCTCTTAATAACACAGTTATATGACATTATTCTTTTAGTTTCCAATTTAAAGGGCTAATTAGAAGGAAAGGAATCTGAAGGCAGCTCTATTCAAACTCTTGCACTTTCAGTCCCTTAAAACACATTAATACATTTTATGAGTACAAATAAGTTAAAATATTTATTTGAAACACTCTAAGTCCTAAACATTTCAATTTTTGTGACAAGCTTTGGCTTATGTGCAGCTTGTAGACTATGTCTGATGGTAACAAGTTCTGAGAAAGATTCTTTGCCAGATAAAACATACTTTAAAGACGGAAATCAACAGAGCAATACCACTCCTAGTACTGAGAAGCACAAAATAATTGGCTGAATTTCCAGAAGAAAGTCTATCCTAACAGCTGAATTAAGTCCAATAATCAACAGGAAGCAACTCTAGAACATGGGAAGGACACAGTGCTCCAGAGAAAACAAAGTGATTAATTACAAGGCATACCAAAACAACCCTAGAAGAATTTCAAGAGATACAGCAGTTACTCTGAGGTACAGTTCAATACCACATCTTCCTTCCACCAGTCCATGGTTTTCAGTTCTGTATATAATATTGTTCTTTTCACCCACGTATTACACAAAGAACCTTCTAACTCTGACAAGCAGTACAACTTGTACATGCAAGAGTGAATGTACTCAATACTGCCGTAAGAATCATTTGGTCACAGACAAATTAAACTTCCACACACATGCATGTCATTTGGCTTTCCACTGCTGCTTTCCACTTAACAAAAATGTGGAAATTTAATGTCTTCTTAAAATTATTAACTTGACTCAAAAATAAGGAATGGATTAAGACTTTTTAATACTAGCATTTATTTTTGTGTACTATGAAGAAAATGACCAAGTTAGCTCTAAGACTTACTCAGACCACTGAAAGGTTTCAAGATAGCATGTTCTCCTCCCCATGCAAAACTAACTTGTGTGCCTACTAATCCAGTCTTCGAAGTTTTGTTCTACCTAATTAAAAGGGAGTACTTCTAGTGTTTCAGTGACTGACTTCCAGCATGTACATATTATACTATCAACTATCCCTTACTGATTGCAAAGAAAACAGGTTCTCAACAGCAAGATTTAACTTGCTGTCTGAGCTTTTCTTCAAAAGACCATTATTAAGCAGCTATAATGGCAAGTCTATACATGCAAGAAGTTGCTAAAGGGCATTCAAAATGAGAATTAGAACATTTTAAACCTCTTCACATCAGTGCCAGCAGCTGAACAAACCAAAACCTGGACATCCCTGGAGGCTTCCTCCCAGCACATTTCCACTGAGCTACCCTGTTTCACTTAATAATCTTTCCTAGTAGGTAACATTCATTCTGAAAAATTATTGCCCATTACTTTTCTGTCACAGGCAATACAGCCTCTGAATACTGCAAAGGTCAGTCCTTTCACTGAGCATTTGGTCTCAACCAAATGTAATTTTTTTTTTCTCTTCTGGGGTCAAGTTTCTTATGCAGCCAGAAAAAAAAAAAAAAAGCTGAGTTTTGCCTACCTTTCAAATCACAAATCAAAGAAAAAATGATTGAAAACTTTTTCCTCACAGGATTACTATCTACTTCTGCAGATTACATCTGACAACATTATTTTTCAGGCATTTAAATGAAATTCCTGCCAGGAATTTTTTTCAGGTAATCTTTGCCTCCCTCTCAAATCCGAGATTTAAAACTACATCTTTTAGTCTTTCTGTATCCAGTACCTAGAAGTCTAACTTTGAAAGTGCTGGTCTCATGCCAATCAGCATTTTTCCAGCTAAATAACACTTCTGCAAGTTTTATTTAAAAAGTCAAGAAAATCCCAAAACTCTATGCATTCCAAATAACTACACCTCAAATTCAAATATTTAACCTGTTTCCTTTATTTTTAAAAGATTGTCCTGGTGAAGAAAACACGCCAAACCATTCAATCAGATTTTTTTTTAGCAACCTCCAATGGAAACTAATGCTGCCTGCCCACTTATATTCCAAGAGATTATTGCTGCCCTACAGAATATTAGTATTATATTAACCCAAAGAACAGAGTGGCTGTTTTGAACTACAGCACCAAAGTTTCATGGTGCACCTAAAGAACATATTTAATAGTTTTGTTTATGGGTGGTCCAAGAATTGACAATTAATCTAAGTCAGAGAAATGTGAACAAGCTGGATTTTTTTCTTTTTCTTTTCAATAAGCACTTCTTAAAGTAGCTCAGCCAACTTCATTAGATGAGTTCTATTCTCTGCTATTTTGAAGAAGAGCAAACAAATGAAAACACTAGAAATTTTAGACAGCTTCAGAGACACTCCCCTCCTCATGTCTCCCAAATGAACTCACAAGTATTTAAGGTAAAAATGTGCTGGACTATGTACTTTTGTACTTTTTAAGGGAAAAATGTTCTGGACTACGTACTTTTCCTATCTTTTTGTTAGCACACTAATTTTCACCCTTGCATAAACGCAAATTTTTCTGAAGTGCTGAAAAACTTGGCAAAATGAACAAGGAACATTAAGTTAAGCTCTGTACAAAATATCAACTATGCAGACTTCTTTCTGCATTCACTGCCCCATATTAACAGGAGAAATACTTAGCAAGGGAAAAAAAACGTAGTCTTTTTCTAATCTCAGGTACAAAATCATACATCAGAAATCAGACACATATGACTGGACAGGTGAGGTTTTTTTATCCCTTTCAACAAAGAAGAGAAGTCATGGATACAAAGAGTTGTCGTAGGAAGCTTTCAAGACCTGTCTGGATAAATCCCCAGCAGCTTTATTTGACCTAATAGTTGACACCACTTTGAGTAGGAAGCTGGACTAGAGATTTCCTCAGATGCTCTTCAATCTGATTCATCCTATGGCTCTCTGAAAAAAGGCACATGTAAATTCAAATTCAGCACAATCCCTCTGAAGCACTAGCTACCACCTGCAAGGAACATAAACCTCCAAAATTAGTAAGATAGATACAATAAGGTAGCCTCCATGAAGTGAAAATATCACTTAACCTTATTAGGATCTTAGGAAGGAGCTAGAAATGATCAGGGATCATACCACAGTAACCTTGCCTAAATTCTGACAACTATACTTATGGCTTTCAGCCTCCCACATAAGCATAAACTAAAACATTTTACATCAAATTACTCATTACAATCTTTCAATCTTTTTAACTAGCCATTAGCTGTGAAGCAGATTTTCCTAAAATACTCCGTATACTAGAAACAAAACTGACATAAAAATATTTATCTTGGGGATTTTCATGTTTGAATTGAGATACATGTAAGTAAAGACAGTGCTAGGCATTCCTGCACACACACACACTCAAGAAGTCTAACATAAACTGAAAATAGTCAAATCCATTGCAAAATCTCTATGTAGCACCATGGAAGTTTACAACACCTTTTCCTTGGAAGTAGTCTCTTCCATTAATTTACTGCCTTAATTTCTGTAACAGCACTATTTCCCAAAAGCAATGATGACTCCTCTAATGAAGCACTACCAGGATGAATTAGCTGGAGGCAGTAAGTCCAAGGGCAGAGAAAGAGGAGTAGCTTCCAGAATGAAAGTAACACTTGACAAAATGAAGATTCAGATGCCACAGGAAGATACAGCCTGCTTCTTAAAATCTTCCTACTTCCAGTGGCTTCACAGGAACCGAGTTTAATGCCATTAAAAGAGAAAGGAAATGAAAGTGATTTTAAAGTCTCCATAATAACTATGTGTCATTTAGATTGTTATTTGAAGCCTTTACTTAGGCTGACATTGTTCTTTTTACAGTACTACTTTTTCAGGTTTTAAAAGCTAGTTCTAAAAATAACACCTGTTAATGAAGCATCATCGTAATTTCCATTTTTGTCATATCCCAGTGCCTTTCACACCAATACAATTCAACTAGTAAACAAATGTTTCTAGCCATAAAAACTACACAAACAGAATGTATCTTGCCAAATTACCACCCACTACTACTAATTATGAGAAAAACACGTCTGAGATATCTTTATGAGAGAAGCAACTGAATGCTTCATCTTCAATAGAATGACAGAGTTAATTGATGAAGATTCTCCACCATTGTATTAAAAAAATAGTGTCTGCTGCTAAATTAGACTGAGACTTAAGCCACATCACCATTTGCTGATCCTTTGTCCAACATGCTTTAGTTTTTGGCAATGCATTTAATCCTCTTCTGTTTGCAGAGAAATTCATCTATGAGTCTGGCAATGAAAGAGGTATTTCAGAACGAATGCCAGAAGGTAATTTAGAGACCATCCAATTCTCATGCCCTAACAAGTTGTGTTTCACTGCCTCCCAGTGCTCAGCATCTCCCTGAAGATCAAATGAAATAGACTGAAGAATCCATTTTAGACATGGAGCTATCAGTAATTCCCAAAGGAATTGCAACTATCTTAGAGGCTGTTTGCAAAAGCATTTTTAAAATTCTAGACAGAACATTATATGGAACTGTAGGATTTAATTTCATTTTATTTAAAGAAGTTGTGACAGTAAAACCAGAAACCAGGCAACTTCATATGGCGGACCACTTTTTCATTGAGTACTTGCACTTATAAAAGGCAGACTTGGGACAAACCAAGATTTCCAAGTAATTGATAAAACCCATGAATTTTACAGCAGACAAGGCAAAGGAAGAAACACTTCAATATTTTATACATAAAGTGACCCTAATTATATCAATTTGAAGTCAAAACTGAACATAAATATCTATTAATCTCTGTGGGTCTTGCATCACGCTCTGGAACATTACTACTTAGAGAATTCAGTCCTCCAATGCTGTCTATCCAATGCTGTCTATTCAAACCTCTAGTAGAAGTTACTTCATAACTGTGTAAGTCAAAATGTTCATATCTGCCTCCCTATTTTTTAATCAGTACAAACACATGAACACTGCATTTCAGAATATACAACAGTCAAACACAGAGAGTAAACAGACTTATGTTCAACATAATCATAATTTCCATTTCTTTTACAGACCATTAATACAGAATATTGTAGAAAAGATTTAAAAAACCAACATCACTTAAAACCTACCATTGAATTTCACTGGGAAAAAGAGGCAGATGCACTTTTTTAAGATTAGCATTATTCTTGCTGACTCTTAAAAAAGCAGTAGGGTCATTAAGCTCAAATACAGCTTAGCTCACTCAAACTGGAGGCAGTTCACTTATGAGAAAGGTCAGACCCTTGAAACTAAAAGGAAGAAAATAAGTGAAAAAAAATCAGTGAAGCAAACAAGTTTGATTTGCTCCTTTGGACAGCATGGAAGAATGGCAAAAATACACAACTTACAATCTAACCCTGAAAATACTGTTTACAAAAATGGTGTCAGAAGGCAAGCTTCTACAAACCACTAGTAGAATGTTTGTAATTTAACTTTAGATATGCAGGTCATTGATCCCATTTGTTTAGGGGAACTAATTAACTAATTAACTGGAAACCAACTAGTTTCACAAATGAAAGAGAAGAAAGGAAAAACACTTACAGCAGTTGGATCCTTCAAATGGAGTTGAGTTGCTGTCACTTGTTTGAAACCACCAGGATAACTAGAAAAATGAAACAAACATACAAGCTTCATTCTACACACTTAAGCATGATGTTAACAAAAGTATCACTACATCTTGAACAATGGTGCAATGTTATTATAGGCCCTCAAAAAAGGAAGTTGTTCTCATGAGCTCAAAACCTGTATTTTATTTATCCTGTCAACTATCTAATTTCAACATCATTTGTGCTTTCTTATTTATTCACTTGAGTATGAAAAACCTTATGCTTTACAAGCAGATGGATATGTTTTTAAAACTGCTTATTAAATACACCATAACAGCTACAAAATACAACAGGAATAAGATATGCAGAACTCTCAAATACTTCCAGATAATCAAGATTCATAACCAGTCTGTGGCTGACATAAGAGACATCTATCTTGAACTTATTTATTATTTTCTTGCTATTCTAAATAAACCTTAGCAAGACTTGACATACCTACACTTATAAAATTTTAATTTTACTGCAATGGATCCATCTTTCTAAAGCCTATATGACACGTTGAAGCTGCACTAATTCAGATATCTGCATAAGCTTTAAACGAATGATGCTGGGTTTCATTTTGATTGAATTACATTATTAGGAATCAGCCTAAGTGAAATGAAAATAGGCCCAGCATCATGAAGAAATGTTCACTGATCTGCATGGACTTCAGTATTAGTTTTAAGCATACAGTTCTTTTTACTTATTCAAAACCAACTTAGGTACTTAAGCAAGTACTTTAACATACATGTTATGTTTTTAGAGAAAATTTTAGGTCATAGGGGAAATGGAGACAAAAAAAAGTACATAATAATTTCCATCACCTCTGATGGAACATGAATTTCTCAGCAATTTCAAGATTGCAGCACTAGCACTACAAAATTAGTGTGATTTATTCATCTCTCAATAGCATACACTATGACACTCAAGAGATTATTATTTATTAGTATCACTGCATAAAATAGGAGCACTGAACTGACCATGGTCAGTGCTCCTGCTACATAATCAGCTACATCCTGTCTGTAGCTGATTATTGCACTCTCCACTGTAAACAAGTTATATCTGCCAGAATAATACATTTTAAGTTACTTTTTAATTGTTTTCCTAATTTTTTTTCATCCTCTGATTCAATACTTACTCTTAGGTAAATAGGTCCTGGTAGGATAAAGTAATTAAAGTTGGTGACTATATATATATATATATATATATATATATAAATATAAATATATAAAATGTGTAGTGGCAATAGAAATATGTTCTATTACACAGTAAACAGAATAGTCCAGAGGTTGAGAGGTTAACACAAGACACAACCTCATTCACCAAACTGTTAACTTATTCAATTGTTCTGACTACTTTTGAATTAGATTATTTCCCTTAAAAAAACTACAAAAATAAAGAAATGAAAAAGAAAGGAGGGAAAGGTTTACACCATTTTAAACATAATAACACATTCAAATAAACAAACAAACAAAAATCCCCTAAAAGTTAGAGCAGGAATTCCCTTTTAAAGCAATATGCTAAAGAAGACTTCAACTATTAAGAAAATATGACATGAAATTTACCACAAGCTCATTACCACAAGCTTTATTTACTATAAAGCTTACCCAGTATGTGAAGAATATACTTTCTGTTCCCATTTGTTACCAGAGAAGGCAATATGCTTTGTATTTATTATGACAACATGATCTCCACAGTCATCTGCAAGGTAGAAGTGGAAGATATTAAAGAAAACCACAGAGGGAATCAATCAAAGTAACAACTAATATGTGTGCAATATATACATAGTAGCATATAAATACACCTTCCATAAAACTGAAATTTAAAAATTTGAGCTTTTCAAGTTGCACCATCCAAATTAGGACTTAAATACCAACCTTAAACTATTTTTAGTACTACCAGGTTAGAAGGCAGGTAAGCAGGTAAAATACAATCAGGCCAGATGACTAAACCATTGCAAGTATTCAGCTAAGATTTGGAAATCTAGCTTACAGGCAAATTTCTATTCTATTCAATACATGATGCTGCCTATACACCTATATTAAAAAAAAAAAAGCACAAAACAGGAAAAAAAAGGTTAGTTCCAAATGATCCTAGATATTTTTTTTATTTTACTTTCTAAGAGCAGTATCTGTGTTTACTGAAGGACTGAACATTTTGGGTAAGGAAAATACTTCTATTAAGTAGTTACACTCTCAGGTTAAAATATATAAAACAAAGAAAAATATTGCACCGAGGGATGTGGCAAGGGGGAAAACCTAAAACCACAACCCCCTACAGCTCTGTTGGGAAAAACCCCACATTTCATCTATCAAACAGAAGCAAATATTACAGCATCTCCATGTATGTTTAGAGTTATATCAGCAACTTTAACATCAGAAGTTCTTTAAGTGCAAGGTTTATAATCTACTACCAACACCCTACCAGAAACAGGGTTGGTTTAATAAGGCTTCTGCAGTAATAAAGTGCTCACAAAACCTCTATTATCTCAAAAATATTACATAAATAGGAAAAAAGATGTAGTTTTTAATTTCAGAAGTAATGATCTTGATCAGCTGTAATCACCAATTCAACTGAAGTGAAAATTATTTCTCCCAAGGTCAGCCTCATTTGCATCACCATATTAGAACACAAGTATTTGAAGAGGCTCACTTGATTAAAACATTTTTGAGTAGGTAACAAAATAAAGCTATACAAAGCAGGGCTTAAATTGACCAAGAATTTTTTATAGGAGCACGTAATCAATCAAAGCAAGTTTCACACCTTAAGTTTTTTATTATTTTTTAATCTTGTATTCTTTTAATGCTCCACTTTCAATTAAAGCTGAACTGCAAATGCAATTTACACATCTTTATTGCTGCAGCCTTTCACTGCTGATAGTTCAGTTCTAAAAGACACTTATGTCTTCATAAATATCAGGGAACTGACATTGGGTCAGTTCCCAGGGACTCTGTGGGACTACTGGGACTTTTTGTCTTTTTGGTGTTTTGGTTGGGAAGATGACACAATAAGCTCATCTCAAGGAAATTTCTGCCAATGTTTTTCCATTTGCATGAACACTGAATTCACAAAAACCAAATTAAAAACAAAACAATAAAAAAAATCTTCCTGATATTACTCTGTCCAGGGACCTGGTATCTTGCAGACACTAAAATATTTGTTAGTTCAAAAAAAAAAAAAATACAAAAGAAGCAACAAGTACATAAACCTCAAGTTCCTGAATACTTTGCTCTGCTAAATGTCTCAGTAGCAGTAACCAACCAATTGGTGTCAACATGTGTAAAGCAATTAGTACTGATTTACAGAACATTTTAAACAAAATGAAATTATTCTTGAAATACTTCCCAAGACTTTATAACTTCACAGACATAAAAGTTCTTTCGCACAGGGTCACCAAAGCATTTTCCTCTCAGCATCCACTTTATTTCTCAAGACAACCTTAAGTCTCCAGTGACACCTTGTGGATACAACAAAATTTGCAACAGCAGAACTGACATTTAAAGGTCTTTACAACACTAAAAATCCTACCTCCTATTATGAAATAGATTGGTATAATTTTGCTATGTATGCTTCAATATATATGAGCCAACTTCAAGGTTTCCTTTACGTTTCAGTAATGTCTCTGGGAAAATTTGCATGGGTACTACAGGAAACATTGTACCAGTGGTGTGAAAGATCAACTTTTTATTATTTCTAAAATGCTTATCCCCATGAAACAGGCACTACAGCATTACAGGTAATGAACAGGATTACAGAAGTATCTTTATAGCTGAATCTCTAATTAGCAGAAGAACTAAATGATGGCCTTGTTTAAACAAGATACCTTTCAACAATGATTGTCACCCATTTAAGGACAGGTTCCAGCCTCCTCATCACAGCATGTGTGAGCCAGGAAGGGGCCTTTGAAGGTCATATCATCTAAACCCAGTGACCAAAGCAGGACCAGCTTCTGAAAATCTCTACAGATGAAGACTTCACCACCTCTTGGGCAACAACTTCCCATTACTCTCACATAGTTTATCTGATATTCAGAGTATCCTGGGTTTCAGTTTGTGCCCACTGCCTCATGAATACAGGACTGCTTGGTACCTTATTCAGAAATAAGCACTCCAAGACTGTGGTCCTGGGCACCTACTGAAAGGAAGCACTCAGATGTTTCTCTATGTGTACTGTGAACTAAATCGTTACTTTAAGATCAACAAAACATGTTTTCAGGTTTTTAAAAAAAATAAAATAAGAACCCACTGTAATTCAGTTACTCAAAATGAATTAAAAATTCATAACATTCTTTATATGTATTGGTAAAGAAACAACACTAGGTTGCGGAGGGATATGATGGAAAAAGATAAGAAAGAAAACCAATTAATTTTGAATTTATAAACAATTGAGAAATGTAATCTTTTATATCAAGTTTGATTTTAAAACTAAAATTGTAAGAAACATGCATGTTGAAGAAAAGCAAGTTTGCTTTCATCTATTGCAATACTCACTTAGTGCATGATAAATAGGCTTATGTCTGCCTTCGAGCCTGGTTACAGTGGCAGCTGCGATTTTTCCTGGGGGTTGCATCTTCGCATCGAGGAGGTACCAAGCTCTACCAAAAGTAGCCCATTGCTGAAAAGGAAGAGTCAGCACTTATCACAGGGAAACCTCCCATTGCTGTAATCTATCTTCCTCAATTAAATCAACACTTCTTTTACATTCAATAATACCAGAAGGAACACTGATAGGCAGCACCACCCCCTTCAAATAGCCTTTAAATGGACAGAGCACTGCGATACACCCACTGCAGTGTGATGTACCTGGGTAACATCACTGACAGGCTACTGGCCCTGAGGGCTTGGTTTCCAAAATGTAGGTCTTCTGCTGGAAGCTTCCATTACTGCTACTTGAATTGCTTTATTTGAAAATATGGATATTGATCTAGTAACAATATCCAACTGTGACGGACAAAAACTCTCTAACAGTTTAAAGTTAGAAAGTGTATGTTTATTTGACATTGGGCAGCGTGTGGGACAGCTCCCAAATACACACCACAGCTTCTAAGTGATTACAGAGTCCTTTTATCCATACAAGTATTGAATAACCAAAATATAAATACATATTCATAATTTCAGAATATCCCATTCCCCGCTACGTATCTTCATATGCTAGTAATTTCAAAAGCTATTAAGCATGTGTAGTTTGTTCTTTGAAATGGGTCGGTGGTCCCTTTCATGGGGATGGGTCTCAAAATGAGGAAGTAAATGAAGTCTTCCTCGTTCTGACCTTTCTACCTTTTTAATGCAAATATAACAAATGAACTCTTGTTAGAACTACCATTCCTTGTCTTCAATTGGTTTCAGAACAGAGGAGCCCCACAATTGTCTTATGTTCCTAAAAGCCATTTGTCAGTTTCTATATTCTTCATTATACACCCAGCTAACTAAAGATTGTGCTGACAAGCAATCAATTATTAGTTAACTACTAACTCTTAACTGCATCGAGGCCTACTCATTTATTTTAATTAACCCTAGTAAGGCTAATCTCTTAACTAAAATCTTAGCTCCTCTAAAATCTCTAAATTCCTCAAAATGTATGTTTCAGAACCGTAACATCGCTGCGGGCTACTGAACGCCCAAGGTGCCCTTCCCTCGCGGCGAAGGGCGCAGCTCCCGCACACGCAGCGCTCAGGCCGAGCCGCGGCTGTGCCGGCCGGGACGCGCCGCACGGAGCGGCCCCGGCAGCGGCTCCGGCAGCGGCCCCGGCAGCGGCTCCGGCAGCGGCCCCGCCCGGCCGGACACCGGGAGCCCCGGGGCGCTGCCCCGCCCGGCCGGACACCGGGAGCCCCGGGGCGCTGCCCCGCGGACCCTCCGCGCCCGCCCGCTCCCGCCCGGCCCGGGCCGAGTGGCGGAGGCCGCGCACGCCCGCGGGGCAGGCCGCGCTCACCTGGGCCGCGCGGCTGTAGCTCGCCATGCCGCCCGCGGAAGCGGAAGCGCGGCGCGCGGAGGGCGGTGCCGGGCGGCGGCGCGGGACCCTCGGCCATGGAGCGCTACGTGCTGCTCCTGAGCTGGGGCGAGCGCAGGGCCGAGGGCGGCCCCGCCGCAGGTACCGCCGCAGGTACCGCCGGGGCCGGGCCGGGGGTGCCGCCGGGGCGGGCGGGCGGGCGCTGTTCTGGCGGGCGCGGGGCGCTCCCGGCTCCCGCCTCCCTAAACACCCCTTTGCTTTCAGGCCGAAAGTCTTTGGTGCCTTTAACCCGCAGAAGCTTCAGGGGGGTTCCTGCTTTGTTGCGATGATGCCATGTAACTCCGTAATGCGTTCCTGAGCGTGACTTAAAGGAGAACTTAGGAAAATTTGTCTTTTTAAACTGCATATCTGCAGGTGATAGTTCCGTTAAAAACCCCAACCAAGCCCTTTCCCCCTTCTCCCCTAAATTCATTTTCCAATATCACACTGAACTTTATACTGTATTTGCAAGAAAGTGAGATCTAACTTCCATAATTCAGTAATTTTGATTTTTTTTTTTTTCTAGCTGGGACTGCTGCACACATGTATCAGTTCCTGAAAGAAAGCTATAATGCGTCTATAAATGCAGATGCGAGCATATTCCCAGGTAAATATAGCAATGCACGGTGAGGTAGGGCAAATGCTATCGAGGAATTGGCCTATGCATGTTCTCTTAGGGGAAACAAGTCAGAAATTTAAGTAAACCCTATTGCTGTGGGGTGGGCCTGTTCCTGCTGCTCCTGTTTCTGTGGAGAAACTGACGTCATTTCAGCAGCAAAGGTGCTCGGAGATTATTAGATTGATTGCTTGTAAAAAATGAAGGGGAAGGGTTTTGAAGAGTTGACAAATTTCAATCCAGTTGAGCAAGGAAGAGTAACAAAGGGCTTGTTTCTCAAGTCAGTGGGAAGCATGATATTTTAATTACTTTTATAATGTCTTCTGATATTTTCAGTAGAAACTATAGTTGTCTGTTGGGTAACAATTCAGAACCTTAATCCATAAATATTAAATAATGTTTTCACTTTAGAAGAGATGTCTTAAGGTCTGCTTTAGTACTTTTAGGGGCTGTTTGTTCGTGTTTTGTTGTTTTCAGTTTTTTTAATCCAAAAGATGCTTTCTTAGTTCTTTACTTGGTTTGGATATCTATTGTTATAAACTCATCTTGTCACAGATGTCATGTAATTGGGATTTATGTGGGAAAACCACTATAAGCTCTTAGAATTCATGGAGCTGAGAGTTCTGTGCTTTTTATTGCATAGAAATGTTGATAGAGCATCTCATTTTGTGAACTCTATATCATATTTATGAAAGGTGTTGTTTAGTTCAGGTCTGATACGGGGTCATTAATAGACACTTGTCAAGACACTTAACTACACCTTCATATGTTTAGAGCTTAATTACGGTGCCAAAGGAAAGTAGAACTCAAGTAATCCTTGCTCATTAAATGACTTACAGAGTCTTTCAACAGAGATGTGTATTATAATAGGAAGATAGATTGCAGTGAATTGATTAATTTAAATAATTGTTTTATCTCTTTGCAGCTTGCTCAGTGGCTGGTGTTCCAGGTGCAAAGAAATGGTATTTTGCAAGTCATGTCATTTGTGGTTATTATCAGGTAAAGTTCCTCAGCCATCTGCCTGACTGTAGAACAAGCTAAAACTGTGATGTTCGAAACTCTTTTTGCTTATTTAAATATTTTTGTTTGATTAGTTCTGCAGTTCTGACTGGGAGGAAATAAATGTTGACACACAGAAAAGTGAAGACTCTTACCAAGCAAGTATTGATGAGACCCTGGGAACCGCACAGAATTTTGAGGAAGAGGACAGTAACAGTCAGGAATCACTGTCTCTGACTGAGTAGGTGTATGGTTATTTTTATTTAAAGAACAGTGATCTGACATCTGGGGATCCCCAAGGGGATCAAGAAAGTTAACAAGTGAGAGTTCCTACCAAAGCAAGAGTTAACTATGAACAATCCCCTACTAGTACTGAGAATATGTTTATTCTGTTTAGTGTAGCTTTAATTTTTTTTACAGAGGATTTTTATAGGCTAATGGACCAGTTTCCTAACAGTTTCCTAATGTTATATATACAAAAATTTCTGGCTAATTCCTCTTGAATCCTACTTCCAGTTTTACTTCAGATTATTTTGATGTCATTAGGCCTACTTCTGTCTTAGTAAAAGAGGAGATGATTTCTCATAGCCTAGGTATATTTGTGCAGAGTTTTAAAGACATAAGATACATCAGGTACCATTCATTAGTTGTAACTTTTTGTTCTTCATTTTTAGTATCTATGATGAAGCTGCTGAAAGTCTGCATCAATTAGCTGATAAATTACCTGCCCCAGGTAATCTGTCCTTAAAAACCAATCTCATTGGAATTTATCTTGTTAGTTACTGATCTAAAAACTCATCTGGTAAAAGCATAAAAAATGGAAAAGTTCAGAGAACATTAGTTTGGTAGCTGAATTAACTTAATGTAGCTCTTGAAGGTAGTTTAGGAACTTGAGCATGGTTGGCACTGCAGATCAGCTTGAGGACTAGTTTGCTGCTTGTTTCTTTGGTAGGCTGTAGTTCAGTAGAGTTTAAAATAGCTATTTAAATAATAAATTTATCCATCTGAAATGGCACCAAAGTAATCCTAGACAGTAAGCAATACAAAACTCAACACAGGAAATTCCTTATTTTAAAAAAGGAAGATGTTGATATCAGGTTACAATTACATATGATTTGACAGCTGCTTGCTTATGAGCCAAGAAGATGAGAAGGAAAACACATCACAGCTGTTGGACTGGGATTTTGTAAACTGGAGATACATACCACCTTGCATGTTAGGGTTATATAATATTGCAGAAGTTGATTTGGGATAATAAAGGAACTCAAGAAGAATGAAAAATAGCAGCTTAGAGTGTTAAAGGTAGGAAAATAACATAGCTTAGTTGTACAAGAGACAAATCTCATCTAGCAGTGCTGAGTGAGAGAGGAGAAAGGGACAGAACCACTGTCACAGTGGGAACGGTGTTCATCTAAGAAGAGCAGCAAGAGATGAGCTAAAATGTGTGAAAAGTGTTTTAAATCTTGAAGTTACTTGATCCTTTTGCTGGTTTTAGTGCAATCAATGATAACCAATACTATTCTATCTTTAAATGACTGAAAAATTTACTGAATCATGATGTTTGAGTCATACACAACTATTTTATAGGCAGAGCAATGGTTGATGTAATCCTGCAGGCTGTTGAATGTGATGGACCCAAGTTAAAGGACTGCTTACCTGCTATTGGTGCCCTGAAACACCTGAGAGAGTGGCACTCTGCACAGATCACTATTGCAGCAAGTGGTGCTAAAGGGTATGGCATTTAATTCAGGGGTAAAACAAGATTATTTCTGCTTTCTGTTAGCATAGATCAGTGGGTTGAAATAAAAACAGCATGTTGAGTACTTTATATGTGTACTTTGAAAATATGTAAATTAGTTGTCTGTTATTGTATGAAGGGAGGAATTACTTGTCCTTATTTATTGTAAATGCATGTCCTAACCAGAGAAACAGGCAGAAAAGCCAGTCCTCTTCACTTCTTGTTTTCTGTGGGAGCAAAGAGTAAAATATTTTCCCTTTCCATAGGTTCAGTGTACATACAATGTTTTCATGTTGTATTATGCTATGGGATAACTTATATATTGATTGTCGTTTTCCAGATTTTTTTAAATAAAGCCATACTACTGCTGGTTTTACTTTAAATTTTATATTACCTTTGATATTACTTTTCCAGGAGGAAAAGTAGAGTGCCTCATTTGTCCCGTTTGAAAAAGGAGTATAAATGCCCTATTACTTCCTGTATGTTTTTTCAGGATTCTGTTAGTATGAAGAGTTACTGAGTTATTTATTCAAGTTGAAGTTAATTCCAGTAATTTCCTTACTGTCCTCCTCAAGTTGACATATAAAGGCCATGATATCTCTCACCATATAAACCACAGCGGGTTTTTATCCTTTGAAGTAAATGCTTGTGTGGATACTGAACAATTTGGCAAGGTCTCTACTTTCCATTCCCTTGATGCCCAAAAGATTGAAATTTGCTTCATAGCATACATGGTTAAGATTAATCCTAAATTAATAATGTTTAAAAAAGTGAATGTTCAGGCCTCGGATAGAATAAGCAATATATCTACTATATAGTATTTCCACATACCTATGTGGAGGACAAGAAAGTTCTCAGTGGCTTCCACAAAGACTTGATCTCAGTGCTCATTGATACCATCCTGTGGAACCAGCTTTTGACTGAAGAACTTTTTCTGCTGCCTATTACGTAAAGTGAGATTATTTGGGTATAGAAGATCTCTGATGAAAGTTATTTCACTTAGTCTTCCTGTTCTGTTGATGGTGCCAATTTCCCTTAGCAGACAGACTGCCAGCAGAACCCACAGACACTGGCTGTTCTCTCTCTTTTTGAATTTGGATAATGCTTGTGCTGCAGTCATATCTCCATTTAGAGGGTTAACTACAAACCATCTGGACAGGCCAGTGAAACCCCACTGATGGCTGCCAGGGTTTGCTGCAGCTTCTAGCACCCAGCATTGCTACACAGTACTTGCATCTTGCTATTGCCAGTCCTATTTGATGTCAAAGTTCTTTACTGTCACTTCCATGGAGCATATGAACAACTTCCTTTATAGACCCTGAACAAGCAATTCTAGAATATTTTTTATTTTATGGAATATAAAGATTTATTGTCTGTCTTGACATACACAAGATTGTTCAGTGCTAAGAGGTCATAGGTGAATTCAGTCAAACTCCACTGCATGTTCATTTGTAATACTAAACTCAGTAAGATTCATTTTATGGTATTTTTACAGTAGCTGGCAAAAGATTGCAGACTATCTGTCAGCAGACTTTGTATCATCAGATGATATCATGAATGTTATTGATTTAAATGAACTCTGGAGAGGAAAGATTCAGATATGGGAAAGAAAGGTAAAATAACTTTTATTTTATTATTATGGTGATTATTTTTAAAGCATCTTTGTACCTCACTTAAAGCTTTTATATTACAGTGCATTTTATGCCTTAAGCCAAATTTGGTTTCAACTATGTAATTCAAAGTGATGTGTGATGTGTCTGGGTGGGTGGCAGGATGAAAGGGTAATTGAAATCAATGCATCAAGATCTGAACTTCAGAAATCTAGATGCTCCCCTTTGAAATATTTTTCTTAAAAGTTACTGGTCAAAATTAGATTGTTTTGTATCTATCACAAATCATTGTCATGTTACTGTAACTCATTGTTGCAAGTATATGTCTAATGTTTCTGCGAAACCTGAGAGCTTTGTGACATTGTTTACATTTTCAGTATTATGGTTTTAGACTGAATAGCTGGTTACCTAAGTCTAGTATTTTCTCTTGGTTTTATAGATGTAATAAAAAATAATATTAATTTTTAACTCTTAAAAGTAGTAACACATCTATCTGGCTCAAGAGAAATAATTTTTATCTTGTTTTGACGCATTTATTGTCTTTTTTTTTTTTTTCTTCCAGTTTGGATCAGGAGTAGATTTTCCAGAATTCTGTATAAAGAGCACTTCAGCCAAGACATTCAGGACTGCAAATTTAAGGTCCTGTTTTGCTGTTAAAAAAGAGTGGCAATCGAGGAATACTGATACTTTGCCAGAAGCAAGTATTATTCTTGATCTTTCTTTGAGTTTTACAAGTCATCTCTTTTACTTTCTGGAGAAAATTGGTAATTGGAGAAACCTTAGTTAGAACTGAAAGTTAGGTGTAGAAGTAATGATTGGATAACATTGAGGAGTACTTCTTTTGTACATATATGTTGTCTAAAAATGGTCCTTAAAGCTTCACCTGTTTGCTCTTAGGAATACAATACCAGATTTTTTTCAAGTAGAAATCAAGTCTTTTTTCAGTTTAATACTCGAAATAGTTAAATTATGAATTCTGTATTTATATAACCATTCCCACTTAATTTTAAAAGTTTGAGTTTAGTTTTTTTTACACTCTTGCTGTTCCATGTTTTCTACTGTAAGTAGGTAATTGATGAGAACTCCAGAATCATATGTATAAATGAAAACAAAAATGATTGTTAGGAAAATTGGTATAAGTTTGGAGTTTGTTATTTTCATTGTAAAAACATGTGCATTTTGTATTGCATTTTTCTGTTCCTGGTAGAACGTATTTTATTTTGGGTAAGAGTTAGAATTCACTTGATGGCCATTGTTGACATTCTACAAAGTGAGATTTGTTTTAAAAATTTAAGTACCTTCCTTTTTTTTAATATAATTTAGTATAGTGTTGTGAAATGCTTTTGTATTCCTTTATATCTCTTTCAGATGTTATCTGCAAGGGTAATGCCTCCAGCAAAATGCTCAAGCAACTTCTGCTGATATAACCTCCTGTATAGTGTTATATTATAGTGTTATATATTTATGTTTTTATTTGATCTCTTTTCAGGTTTTTCATTATTATGGTCCTGCATTGGAATTTTTACAGATGGTGGTGCTCTCTGATCTACCTTCCATTTTTATATCAGATCTGGAGTTTGAGCTGTATCCTTTTTTTAAGGATCTGAACTACTACTGATAATTGTCTATAGCAGAAAGAAAAAGATCAGCATCTACCCATGCAAGCAGCAGACAGCTGAGGATAGGCAAGGGCTCATTCCGTGCTAACCTGACAAAATAATCATGGTGATTCTTCACACCTGGATTTTTTAATTTTGAAATTTAAATTACATTAGCAGTACCCATGTGTTGATACTATTGCACATATGTCTTTTGATGTGCATGATCTTTGTGGGGAAAGAACAGAGAAATGCTTATTCTGTGTAAGTTTAAAAAAAGCCTCAAGCCCTTCTATTGAATGAATGTAGCATGCTTCACAATATAGGAACTTTTTTATTGTGCAGTGGCAAAATCTGTGGCAAGGTTTAGCAGAGGAGTTCTCTCTTGAGTGTGTGCACTGCAGAGATTTCAAGCCATGTTACTACTGGTTTTTAAAAGTATGTACTTCTGGTCCTAGTGTTGGTGTACCAATAATACCTTAGGATGTATAAGCCTGCCATGATTTTGAATATATAAATATCTGTTTCTGTCAGGCTAGAATAGAGATGTCAGTGGAGTATTTTGTCATATTACATTTTCAAGTGTATCACTTTACCTGTAAAGGTGAATTTTTTATGTTTTGTGATACTGTAGTATCTAAATTTAGATCCTTGCAGTGCTTCTTTCAAATGATGGTAACCTGATTTGTAAAATAGAGGTGCACAGTTCTTTGTGAAGATGAGATTCCTTAAACTGTTCTGTTCAGGAACCTGTCAAGAAAGAATACCAAGGAGACATCTACACTGCTTTTGAATCAGATTTCTTTTCTCTCTGGCAAGGTAAAAACTTTTTCTTTATGTATAGCAGAAAAATGAAGGCATGTGTATTGCCTATAAAAGATGTGGGAATAATATTTTTCAACCTAGGCTCTGTCTAAGCTTCTTCAAGATTTAGTTCTAAAGCAAACATGGATTTCAAAGGTCCATGCTATACATACCCACTGAACAGTTTTCTTTTTATCTCAGCTAAGTTTCAATCTCCTAAAACATTTTCTAATCCTATCCTGACAGATAATTTTGTGCTATCATAATTGAGCTATTGATTTTCTTAGCAAAAGGCAGGCATGTGTGCAGCCTACAAAATGTATCTAGGTACTCTGAAATGGTAAGCTTTTTTATTTTATATGTGCATATTCTGATTTTGGATAAAAAGAGTTCATGAAACATTTACAGTCCTACTTTTTCCCTCCTTCCTCTGCCTTGGAATGATAGTGAGATTATTCATAGCCAAAGTATTAGTTTGAAGATGTTTTTCCTGAACATTCTATGATCTTTACAAACAAGGTAATACATCTCGTATAGGCAAGTTTTTTAGTGTTTATAAAATAAATGGCATTCAAAACAAAACCTGCACTTTGAAAATGGTGATACAGTTATTATGAATAACATATGTTTTTTGTTTACTGCGGAACTGGTATCCCATTATCAGGCTATATGTTTCATTTTCAGTTTGTTATTTGGGTTTTTAGTAACTCTTTTTCTCCCCTGCTACTCCATTCTCCATTAGCTTAGCCAGAAAAGAAAAAGGTCCTTTTTCTAATGCTGTACCAAAAATATTTTTAAAATGGTTTTATATTGTAAATATCCCAGGTAATCTTCAGTTTACTTAAGAACACTTGGTCATACACCTTTTACAACCGAAGGGCTCGCATTTCTACTAGTGGTTTTAAAGAAGAAGCCCAAACAGTGAAAACGCATTCTCAGGTTACTTTTTAGAGTCTGCACATGTTGAATTGAATGTATTTTGAAAATAACAGTTTCTCATAGGGATTTTTTTCAGTCTCCTGCTGGAAATATTGCACATTTTTAGGCTTTTCTAACATCTGTAATAGGATTGCTTTATTGTTTGAGTATTCAAATATTTCTGCAATTTTTCTGTTAGTGTTTATTTCCCTGAAGTCTGTGTAGAAACATAGACATAGTGCAGTATCTGGTTAAGAGACAGAAGTAATATGTAGGAAGGGAAAAAAAAAATTTTTTTCATAGGAATGCAGAGTCACTGATGCCAACTATTCTCTTTGAATTCTCTTTTCATTCTGGATACTGCTCTACAAAAATATTGTAGCCAGGTTATGGAGACACTTGCAATACATAATAAATACCCTTTTATGTAAGAAATGGAAATTCAGCAGTTAATGATCTCCCAACTGGACCAAAAAGTAAACACAATTTTTACAGCTTTTGTCTCAAATGCAGTTCCATCTTGATTGATGTGAATGACATATGTTAAGTGGAGGTGTTTTTCTTCAATTAACTAGATTTGAAGTAATGTTAAATCAGTAGTTCAAGAATGGAGTGTAAAACAGGTTTCACTAATATTGCATGTCTTGTATTTGCTCTCCTTATTTAGGTGGGAGCTTTATTTACATTGCCATGTAATGTAAGCAGTGTAGTGATCCCCTCTCCTGCTCAGCTGAGTACCAAGAAATGGAAGGAATATATGGCTAAGAAACCCAAGGTCATTTCTGGTATGTGTATTTTGTATATGTGTGTGTGTATATATATATATGGTGAGTTTTTTCTGTACATTGGAGATTCTCTTTCTAACTTCAATGAAATTAAGTCAGTGATTGTAATCTTCATTGACAAAAAGATTTGATGAATGCAAGTTCAGCTATGCAAACTTGTAGGAAGAAAAATGGTAGCACTGTGACAAACTCTGGGGAAACGAGGCATCTCCTTTAAAGCATTTTTGTGTCCTGACTGTCAGTTAAGATCCAATTTCCACACATCTTTCTAAGGTGATTGTAAAATCCATGGCAACAAGGTTTACTTCTTCAGATGGAATTCCAGTCTGCTTTACTGAGGTGTTTCCCTTCTTGTTTAAGCATTTCCAGAAGTTCTTCAGTGCATTTGCATTTAATTTCAATCTCTTCCTGGGAAAATACAGATTATTAAGAAGTGCTGAATACCTCCATTCACCTACTACACCTGTGCTCCCTGTAGGGCTGCAGTGATGGCAGCTGACTCTTACACCCTGTGTCAGTGCATAGAAATCTGATTCAGAAAGTGGGAGAAGAGAATCAGAGCACACCAAGGCCAGGGGAAGTTTCTCAGTCAGCCCTGCAAGTGGAGGCACTGTACAAGCAGTGACTGTGAGGTTTGCAGGCACTTGACAACATCAGGCTAAAAGGAACTTGGTGGTAAATCAATGCTTAAAGTACTTACCTTGGACACTGTGAAGTGCTGAATTTTGCCTTCTTTCATAATCTTGTTGTTTATACATAGTCTAATATGTAATTAATGTAGGTTCCAAGGAACAGTGACTATTTCTCTTGCCAATTTAAGATAATTTTTTAAACAATTATGCAGATGAGGATGGCTCATATTGGTAACTGTTATTTTTTCAGGTTTAGGGGCAGGAAAAAATTGAGAGGCATTATGAAGAGTTGTATACTAGGACAGAAGCTTAATTATGGAATGGGTGCTGGCAGTGTTGCCTTTTTCCCAGCCTGGAAATGAAACTTGAGATAATTTTAGCAAGGAGGTAATATAAAAGAGGATCTTTAATGAAGGCCTTCAGAGGCAGCTATGGAGTGATGTCCACAAAAGCCCAACCCCCTAGGGATGAGTACATTAATTGGTTTTAGGAAATAAGTATAATTGATAAAAAGCACTTAGGAGAACAAGTGGTAATGTAATTCCCCCACGGTCAAGGCCCTTCTCTGGAGCCCCCCTTCAGCACTAGTTATACTTTGTCCATGAACATGTATCTCAAAGAGTTGTTCTGGGCCTTGGTTCTCAGGAAGAGCCAAGATAGCATGGGGCCTTGTACCTCCTGAGGCTTGGAGCTCTCTAATTTTTTTTGTCTTTCTGCTTAGGGAAAGGCCATGTTAAGGTATTGGGAAAACTAGCTACTAATACAATAGTTGACAGAGTTACAAATACATGTGTAAAGAATGCAGAGAACATATATAAAAGCAAAAAGGCAAAACCCAAATGTCATCAGCATAAAAATGTTTAAAGTTATCTCTGCATGTTTGGAAGTGGTGGAATACAGAGGTTGTAGAGCTGGTCACAGCAGCAGCATTTGTATTTGTTGGAGAGATACTACTGATGCAGTCAAATGAGCACAGAATCCCCAGTGTCTGTAGGATATTTGTCCTGTGCTTCAGTGGAAAGGTTTTGTACAAGTATTAACTATTGTGTGATCAGTAATACACAATATGTTCTTATTAAGCCTCTTGAGTAAAATTTACAACTGAAGGAGAAACATGGCTTGTTAAATTAATTTTCTTGTTTAGTTGAAAACTCTTGATTTTTTAGTGGCTACCACTAATCTGACTGTACTAAGGATTTGTGAATCCTTGATCTCTTCCATCTGTGGGGAGGTAGAATTCTTGGTATTGGTAGTTCTTAAATGCTAAGGTTGAAATGTGAAATAAAAGTTTATTCCTCAGGAATCAGCTTTGAGATGCTAAGATAAACTGGAAAAGGAATATATTTCAAATGACATGGGAAACAGGAATATGACAATGTTTCTGGAATAGTTTTTCTTTATTGTTCTTTTTTCTTTCTCTAAATTTATGTATTGAGGTTTCCCGTCTTTTTCCCATGTCCAACTATAAATTTTCAACAAACATAGGAATATATTATTTGTTGCTAATAAAAATTTATGATACTAATAAATGTTCCTGTAGAGTTAATTATTGAGACACTACTGCAAATATCTTATGAAATGAAAATATTTGACTTTTGAAAGTTAGTACATCAAGAAGTATTCATTATCTTGATCGCTATGTCTTCCAAGGTGCTAGAAAATTTTTTCTCTCTGAAAAGATAGCAAAACCATCCTTTCACTGTTACAGCTAGGTACCACATTAATTTACTTTCAAAACTGCATACTATATGCCAGTGTTCAAAAATAGAATGTCTTTATCTTTCATCCAGGCACAAGGGTAAAGCAGGGAGTGAAGCTTTTATTAATGAATAATGCAGTGTCCTTGGGAAGAGTGTGTACAATACTTCCTTTTCTTCTACAGTTGTATGTTTGTCCATTGAACATTGAAATTATTTTGATGCACATATGCAAAAAGACCTGTTTTTACCCAGCAGAACAGAAACTTCTTTGTTGTTTCATGGTAAAAATGTAACTTTGGCAGTGAAAGGTTTGCCTGTTACTTAGCCCAGTTAAAGAACTCTTGGTTGGTGATTAGTTGAGATTTCTCACAGAACAGAAGAAAGCAAATGAAAGAATTTTGATAGTGGATTATAGTTTGTTTCAAAGATGTTTTCCTGAGGGGGTTTCTTGATGTTTCTTAAGTTCCAGAAATTGAGCTGAAAGGAGAATCTTGCCGATATTATTTCTTGCTACAAGGCAATGGCTCTGGAGGGTGTAAAGCAACCTTGATTCATTCAGCTGGCCAGATCAATGGGATGGCCACTCTTGCTGCAGTAAATGGAAAGCTAAAGGCAAAAGCAGAAGAAGCAGAGTCAGGTAAGAGTAATCATTTATTTATTAATGAGTATCTGAATGCAGGCAAATGGTAAGTTCTAAATTTCTTAAGTTCCTTTTGTTCACTCCAATCAGTATTAAAAAGGAGAAAACAAGGAGGAATATTACATCTTTTGTGAAAGTGTCTTTTAAGAATATTTTTCCAAATCCATAAGAAAATATAGTAAGAGTTTATTTATTCACAGAATTTACTGCTACCATATTTTTAAAATTGACTATGCAATGTTATTATCAGTCATTTCTCATAATTAAGATTAGTTGAAAATTGTTTATTCTAAAGGAACATGCAAGTAATATTGCAAAACAAATTCATGAAAGCTTAATGTTTTGAAAGTGTGGGTTGTTGATGTAAAGACTGAGCAGCCCATGCCAAAAATCTAGGTAAATATATCTTGAAAGTCCTGTTTCATTGATGATTTAAAATAAAAGCTGCAAGCAGTGAACAAGTTGAGTTTTGTTATCACTTTCAGTCCCTTTGCCAATGTCCATGTTACTACAAAGTGTTTAGGGTGTGAGCTGGCACGTCTATCCTAACTGCTCTGCTAGGGAAGAGCAGGTATGCAGCCATTTATCATGGAGTAGTTGTCATGTTACAACTACACCTACCAGGTAACTCTACTGACTCCTGTATTTGTTTCAATAATGTTGGCAAAGAAAAGGAGCACAGTGACCTGCATCATATTCACTTAATTCCTTATTATTGAAATAAATCTGTGTATGATATGACTGACTACTGAGCCATTTATCCTAATTAAAATCCCATTAGTACAGCGTCAGAAGTCTGAAAGTCCTTGACCATATATTCGGAGAAAACTTTTCTTTCCTTGTAACAAACTTAGGATCTTTTTACCTTCTTTAAATGTTAGTCATATTAATTGTCTTGTCATTATACTGGTTTTGTACAGAAATTAAAAAATACTAGTCAGGCATCTCTTTGAAATTATCCTCCTGGTGTTCAATTGGAATGAATTAATTTGGTTTTTCAATGATTATCCATATTTGAAAATCTGGCTGTTTCTTTTGAATATGAGATTTTTATGTTTCCTATGTTTATACCTTCTATTAAGTAATTATTCTAAAGAGAGATTTGTAATAAAAATTTCTCCTAATCTGTACAGACTTTTGTATTTCTGACTTTATCAAGTCTCTGCCATGCTATTGTGGAGAGGAGATTGTACAGAGAGAAACAAAACTGTCTCATCTCCAAGTGTTTGCCTTGAAGGAGTATCTCAGTAAGTAATGGGAAAGCTCTGGTAATTCTCAAACTAGTATTTAAAATGTCTTTATTTCAAATTGGATGGGATGGCTCATCTTACAAAACTGAAGGGGTTTGACAATCAAAGTGTGTTGTGGAGAAATAGCAGAAGTTTAAAAAGAAACTTTGAAGTACATCCATGATTATCTGTCAGATAATGTAAAATAGAACACTGAATTAGTGTTGGTGGTTGTTACATGAATACTCTGAATTTTTGAGCATAGCATTGAAATAATTGTATACAAGTCTGTGACGATTTCCCCAAAATCCTTGACCACTGGATATGCCTTCTACAAAAATAAGAGTTCTGGTTTGGGTTTTTCAGCTTTTTAAAATTTTATTATTTCTTTGAAAAGTCTTAAGAAGCAGAGGAAAATAATGCATTGGTGATTTGTTAGATTTATCATGGCGCATCATTCATAATAAAAACTTGAAGGATCATCCTCCTTAGATTTTTATGACTTTGTAGAGAAGTACATTTGAGTGTCCTGATTTTTTTTACATCTTAAGTCCATTGTTTAAGAGACTCAATTAAAAGAAAAAATGCTTCAGAGAGATTGGCTGGCTTATTGAAAATGACAAGCTGTGGAGGTAATTTAAGTGTATTATCATTAACAGAATAGTAGCTTAAAGAGAATAAGATTTCTGTAAGTACCCTTGTCTCTCACCCCACACCCCCTGCTAACTTAGTAATTCTCAGATTCCTGTCTGCTTCAGCCCTGAGGCTGGCTCTGCTTTAGAGCCTGTGTTTTAGTTTCTTTTGAGTGGGTCATCCATTTCCATTAAGAGACTGAGTAGGAGCAGTTGGGATTCACGGATTGTCCTAAATCATACCAGAAGTACCTGAGCCTTGATACTATGACCAAAGAGACCAGAACAGTCTCTCAGTTATACTGGAGTCCTTCACTTTTAGTCTCAGCAAGTCCAGATGTTTGTCTCTGGGGGATTCAAACCTGGATATACTCAGAAATGCATATATCCAGACTGTAAAAACATGAATTACATGTGATTTCAGCTATTTTCACTGCTGTTTTTTCACTTGTCTTTGGAATAAACTTCCCATATCTTACTGTTACAATTGTAAGTGTCAAGTTAACTTATTTGTGCTTCTGGTTTTGGGTGGGGATTTTCTTGTGTAATTGTTTTTTTAGCAGGCTCCTGTTCTTTGTTACTTAGCAGATGCAGTACGTTTTTTTTTTTTTTTTTATAGAGAGAAAGGAATTGACTAAGCAGCCTGTAGTTATTTCTACCAATGAGTTTAAAAGCTTATTAAAACTCACAAGAGAATGTTTTTTGGACCTGTGCAGCACTAGTCTTCCTAAACCTGTTCTACAGAAGGTCTGCAATAAAACCAGGTCATGCACTGTGACTTGTGGTAAGTATTTTTATTTAAATACACTGTTTATTTTCCTTGGATATTTTCTCATACTGGTCATCAAGCTTTTAATAAAAGGAGTAAAGTCTTTTTGCCAAAAGAGAAAAACATGGAGTAAAGTAGAGTAAAGTAGCTTTCTAGGCTTATTTTACAAACTGAAATTACCCTTGCATTACCTATTTACTTTTTGTACCCTGACCAAAAAAAATAGTCCAGAAAACATTTCTGATTGCATCACCAGATAGATTTTTATTTACATATTTTTAGAGATATGCATTGAGGAATATCTATATATAAAGGACTCTATATCTATTTCTTAAGGAATAAAGTTCTTTATTAAGGGTTATCCAACATGTATTTCTTGCAGAGCCTGATTTAATAGAACCAAATCCATTGGAGTGGCCAGAAAGACACGTTCTTCAGAATTTGGAAAACTTTGAAAAAAACAAACAAAAAATGAGGTAATGATGAAATACTGGATATTTTCTTTGGAGTAGCCATTGAACTTTGTTATCTTTACTATAGAGGAACTTTATATGTTGATAACCATAGTGTAAACTGTTTACACATATGGATAATCTTTCAAAGAAAATATTGCATAAGGCTAAAACTATTTTTATGTCAATTTCCAAGGGTATAATGTCTTGGTATTTAAAGAATTATTGTTTTGATTTTTATTGACTAAATGAAACTAGAAGCTAGCTAAAAGAGTATAATATTTCTAAAACTAAATTACCAAAATGCCTCTTCTAGAAAACAGTAGCCATGGTAGGAAAACATACAAAAGTTTTTCTTTCTCCCAACATACCCTAAGTAATAGAGATAATTTAGCTGTTTTTGTCAATATGTGCAATGAGACCTAATCTACTCATATTTCCTAAATAGTCAGTTGATATCATATATCAATAGCTGATAGTCAGTAGTTGATACCATGTATCAAGTAGTCAATAGTTGATATCATATATCAAGTAGTTTTGCAGTCAAAGAGCCTATTGGCTTTATGTTTGAAATTTATAATTAGTTATGTTTTGCCTTCAGTACTGTTCAAATGAAACCCATAGATGTTTGTGTCACTTAAGACAGGCTGCTGATTTCAGTCCAGCTCTCACTTTATATAAGACTTGTCAAGGAGTGTTTAGGTTGGCCATTAGAAAAAGGTTTTTTACCCAAGGTGAACAGGCTCCCCAGGGAAGTGGTCACAGCACCAGCCTGGCAGAGCTCAAGAGGAGTTTGGACAATGCTCTTGGACACATGGTATGACTCTTGGGGATGTTGCTGTGCAGGGCAGGAGCTGGACTCAGTGATCCTTGTGGTCCCTTCCAACTCAGCTTATGCTGTGATTATGTGACTTAATGGTCTTTGGTGCTAATGTCCCTGCTGACAGACCTGTCAAACCAAGTGTCCAGCTGTCAGGTACTGTAGTTGGCCACAGCTTAGATTGGAGTTCTGCATGTGATAAATTCTCACATTAGCTTTCTCATGGTGGTATTACTATTATCATCATCATTATTATTATTATTATTGGCTTTTGTTTCTCAGGCAGGCAAGTTCTTCCTTTTAATTAGCTGTTGAAAAGATTCCTGAAGGACTTTTCTGTTACATAGTAAATGTAACTTTCAAGATATATTTACCTAGATTTATTGCTCATAATCTGGACTGAGCATCTTTCTTATCCTGCATCAGGATACAATGTGTTTGTTACAAAGGGAGAAAAAAGGGAGAACGTTGATATTCTTGATTGAAGACACTTAAAAAAGGGTGGAAGGTTGCATGCAGTAGTGGCTTTATTGTTCCTTTCCTAGATATTATATATTTTTAAATTTTTAAAAATGGGAACCCATTTTTGGTCAAAAAAAATAGAAAAAAGAGGTGAGTAATCTTCTTCCCATGTTGTATTTCATAACCAAGCTCTAAATTCTTGAAGAAATTACTTTCTTCAGTTGAATTTTAGAGAATTTGCACCAATTATCATGTTCTTTATCATGAACCTTTTTTTGAATGTTCTCAAGGAACAATTTTGTTCATTTTACTTTGGTACTAGTTTAATTGCTCCAGAGTATCAATGATTAAATATTTTTTTAAATGCCATGAGTTTATAAAAAAAAAGAAAAAACTGTCTTAGATTGGTCTTTGCTCTCTGCCTTTTTTCCAGAGTTCCTCTATTTGCACATTCACCTGAGCAATTGCTGGGGCACAAAGACGGCCAGAGGGAGTCACTGACGTTGCTGGATGCTAAAGAGCTGCTCAAGTATTTCACCCCGGAAGGGCTGCCCGTGGGGGATCTCCAGCCACTCCAAGTTCCCAAACGGTATGGTCAGCATGTTAAAGCCACTGAATACCAAACTCAGAGCTGGTGCAGGGGGATGTAAATAAAGGTGGAATGGGAGTCAAAAAATGGCCTAACTGGATGTGAGTTTGTAACATCCTTACTGCACATGCCTGCCAGTGAAATCAACTGTTTTGTTCTCCAGTCAGTATTGCTATTTAGTTCTTTCAGAATCTGAAATGGCTGAAGATTATGATCTTGGTCATAGGCATTTAAATAACAAAATCATCACCTGAAGCACAAACATGTTACTGGTAGAGAGAGCCCTGCCAAGCTGCTGCTGCCTTGTGTGTCCATTTCCAAAAGAGTATTTCTAGTAAAGCAGAAGCTACTGTGGTAGAGCTGTAATTTTTTTTGGTGTGATTTCATTCAGTGAAGGGGAGTCTAGGTGGGAAGACAAAATAAGAAAAGAAAATAGCTGAGCCTATTTAACTGTGTTTATCTCCTGTCATGCTTTTTATGTGGTAAAGTGCTACTTGAGGGAAACTTACCTACTCTGATAGCTTTGCAAATATTCATTCTTAGTGTGTCTCCTGGTAAATATTAGTATATTAACCACTGCTTTTTCAGCGAGAAGATAGATACATGCAGTTACTGGAATAATTTTCAGGATCTGAACATCTGTTAGAGTTAAGGCCAGACTCTGTAAGAGTCAGATAGTGTTTGTAGAAGCAGGACCTGTACTATTTCTGCAGTGTGTTACAGACTGCTAGGTAGGCAAGACAGTCTTTGCAGTCTCATTTTAATACTGAATAATAGAAACTATGATGCAATTATTTGATACAACCCTTCAGACATTTCAGACTTCATGATAAGTAATAAGAGTGCGAGGGAAAGGTTCTGTAGTACTTTGGATTTTCTGTAGGATTTTTGAGACTTCTGTAAAATAGTTACTGAAGTTTTGAAACTAAACTGAATATGTTCTGAGCAGAGAATTCAAGCAAATTAGAAAGTATACAGTAAAGATTTAGAATCTCCTTCTGAGTTGTTAGTGAATGCAGACGATTTAGAATTTTAGCTAAAATATTTTCCTTCCAACTAGTTGTGTGGGAAAGAAGTGAATAATTTTTCACTAAAAAGATCTGTATTTTTAGTCTTTGATTTTTTCCAAAGCCTCCAGAGAAACACTATAGCATAGAATACCTTGAGTGTCCCGAATGATTTGCTTTGAGCTAGAGATAAATGAGATCTGAATTTGAGCTAGAGATGAATGAGATCTGAATTAGAATTGAGTCCAGCAGACCACTGTACTCCAAGCTGCTCACTCTCCTAGCAGATGCTCTGACTAAATTCTCTGGAATTATGAGGAGCTTTGCACAGTAGGTGATTAAGAACAGTGAGTATGGACCCAATGATCTTCCTGACCAACAGAAGGATTTGAGAGAGACTGGTGAATTAAAGGCATGTTCCCTTATTTTCTGTGTTTGAGCTTAGAAGTTTGATAGATTACAGTTTTGGCTGACAGGCTTTCCAAATTATAATTTTGCTAGATTCAGTATCACATCTTTCTGGGATGTTTTTCTCAGATTATTCCAGTGGAAATGGTGCAGGCTATATGAATAAAATTTGATGCAATGTGTAAGTTTCAGATTCTGTTACATCTTGCCTTTGTATCTTCTTTAGAGATAAATGTCAGTGTATGTAGAGGTCTGGCAGCAAGATCTTTCTATCTGCCTTGCTATGGCTTATTCCCTTGAAGTACCCTCAAACAAATACACTCTTATGATTTAGCTGCAGAGAGTTACTAGCTGGAATTGAAATATCCCAAGAAACAAGCCATTAGTTCTGAAGTCTGGGTAAAATGAGTGTTAGGTGAGGCAACAATTTGAAGCTAAAGGGAAGGAATTCACTGTTTACAGTGCATGATTGAGAAATGGGAGGTCACTTCCCAGTTCTGCTCAGTTCGTTCTACTAGTCAGGTATCCTATTGTGATATTTGCCTAATTTTATTGGTAAATTGTTTGGAGCAGTGACCTTAACCATCTAAGAAATGTCTGAGAGCTTCTGTAACAATAATAGCTCAGTAGGAATTATTTGAACTTAAATTCTCACATCAATACAGGTTTAATTTTCCATTGATGCTTTATCCTGGGTGCTTAGCTGCAAGACATGCTGTTTTGATCTTCCTGTGTCAAGGCATTTGTTTCT
The DNA here is from genome assembly GCA_003676055.1 of Chloebia gouldiae. Lineage (NCBI taxonomy): Eukaryota > Metazoa > Chordata > Aves > Passeriformes > Passeridae > Chloebia > Chloebia gouldiae. Next base: position 56,532,638 of record QUSF01000001.1, read on the forward strand.
GATTTTTGGAAGTATAATTTATCCTGATGGTAACTGGTTAAAATAGATCTTTGTGTTTGTCCTTTCAGTGAAAATGCATTTCTTTTGACACCAGAGCTTACTCCTCGAAAACTCAGAAGTTTGCCTTTTGAAAAAGCAGCTGGATGCCATTATCATGGACTTGAGTAAGTTTCCTGTTTTCTTTTCCCAGATTTATTTTTTAGTTTCCAGTCTAGGTATAATTAGAAATATTTCAAGCAACATGTTAAGGGCATGTTAATTACAGTTTAAATGTCACTGGTTTAAATTGCAACATTCCTGCCTTGATGGTAATGTAGAAATATTGAAGGTCTCTTTTACTCAGTTGTACTGCTGTATCTATTCTCAGTGTCTCTGAAAATTTTAATTCAGAACTAAAAATGGCAAGGAAATTAGTACATATCAAGTTCTTAGGGAAGCACATGCTTTAAGTACATAATTTCTGCTTTGATATTTAATTGTAGACACTTTCAGACTAGTCAAAAGACTTAATGAGACCTGCTGTGATGCTACTACCTATATGTTCAGGGAATCTGAAAACACCAGCAGGCAAGTGTTGGTAATAATGTTCAAAAGGCTGGGACTGTTGGTTAGTCTCAGCCAGCCAGTAATGGTGATTTGTCAAAAACAAATGGGGAAACTGTCACATAATGTAGCTGTATAAAAATAGTTTAGAAAAATACAGATATTGACATTGAGGAGAAAAGGAAAAAGGCTATAGAAATGCTGGAGTAGATAATTAAGCATAACTTCCCTACAGACAGTCTTATTGCTATATATTAAGAGGGGCAGTGGATACCAACCGTAGTTGATTCAGATTTTGTGCAAACTTCTGCTGCCTCCTAAAATCACATTTTCAGATTATCAGAATTGACTGCTGCTGGTATTTTTTCCCTATCAATTTTACAAATAGTTTGATTAAGTCTGTGTTTAATATTTGGTAATTTTAGCCAGGTTCTCTAGGGAAATGAAGCACTCCTGTCTCTTTAGTTATCTTTTTTCTAAACAGCAACTCATGAGCCTGTTAGCCTTTTCAGATTTGTAATAAGTGGCACAGAGAGGCAACTGGGTAGAAAAGAGAAATGCATATGGTAGGTGTGGAAAGAAACCACTTTTATGTTGTCTGTTGCTATGTGGTACCTTGCTGCCCTGCCTAACCTCAGCAAAGAGTGTGCCTGAGATTTCAAATTAGGCACAGCATAGTTTGTGCTGCCTCTTCTCCTAGCAAAAGGTGACAGATACAGACCACAGGGAGGCCTAGATATAGTGGAGAGGAGGAAGATCCTGGCATATTGATATTGCAGGGGCAACATATAGCAGTATGGGAGGGAAGCAGTAGAGCGGGAGGTAGTGTATGACCAGAACAGATTGTAACAAGAGTTTTGTGGCTGTGGGGCAGATGTGCTTGGTACTATGCAGTTTTCATCTGCCCAGCTGCTGTATTTATGTTTGGAGGTAAAGTCTTGCCAAAAAAGCAAGGAGTAGTAGTTGTCTTAGAATGGTTTGAGTTGGAAGGGACCTTAAAGATCATTTAGTTGCAGCCTCCCTGCCATGTGCAGGGACACCAACATTCCACATCTTTTTCCCCAGAGCTGCTCTTAATTAATTTTTCACTCAGCCTGTGTTTGTGCTGGCATTGCCCTTACCCAGGTGCAGGACCTCATCAGGTTTGCACAGGGCCACCTCTCAAGTGTCTGGATGGGATCTCTTCCCTCTAGTGTTGATCATGCCACAGAGCTTGGTGTCAATGGCAAACTACTTCCCTGAAGTCCAGGGTGAGCTTACTGTGTGCTCTCCTTGCTGCCCTGAGGATCTCAAACTCCACTGTTTAATGGTCACTGCAGCCAAGGCTGCCCTTGAGCTTCACATTCCCCACCACCCCCTCCTTCTTGGTGGGCACAAGGTCCAAGACAGCATCTCACCTCACCTCACGCAGAGAAGGAAGTTACCAGTGTGTTCCAGGAACCTCCTGGATTGCCTCTGTCCTAGGTATTGGCCCTCCAACAGATTATTGGGATGGCTGAAGTCCCCTATGAACACCAGGACTTCTGAACATGAAGCTGTTCCTATTTATGATGAAATCAAATTTTTGGTGTAATGAGCACACGCCAGACACTTGAATGCTGTTTTGCAAAGAGGAAGCAATTCCTATTAAAGCAGTGAGTAAAATGGCAATTTAACTTCTAAAGTTAAGTAGATTTTTTTTATCTTTGTAGGGTATGTGACTACTCAGGGGACTGAGAATATAAATAAGAAAAATTAAATACCTTGAAATTTTAAGTTCAGACAACTTACTCTCTTATCGCATAATGAATTTATTTCTAATGGAAAGCCTTCCTCAACTGTAGAAATGCATTAATCAGTCAGCTATTAGAAAAATTAATTTCTCCCTGAATATGAAAATACTCTGAAGAAAGGGGAAACATCAGAACTAGCAATTTAACATGACTCCATTTAAGAGATAAAAGTAAAGAATGTGTGTTGCATTCCTGAGTAGGAACCATTGCTGAGCACTTTGAAGGGTAGGCTGAGCAATAGTTCACACTGCTCCAAACACTTTGTAACAAAGAGGCTGAAATAATACAGGATTTATTGTTACTTTTCCCTGCACTACACTAAGTTACTGGGTGATGAAACATTGTTCTCTTGCAAGGAATCCTGGAAATCATTTATACCAGAGAAAAGTTAGTTAAGACACATTTTGTGATACCTCATGTGTATGTTTCACTGAGTTAGCACTTGTTCATTTGTTATCTTTCAGCCCCACTGTAATCAATACAGTTTGTGCTGTTGATTTGGTTGATTAAACTACTTATTCATTGTAGTCAATGGGAAGCATGTGCTTGTTAAGTGCTAGTTTTTTTGTATTTTTAGTACTTATAAAATGTGAATCTCTCATACAGCAGTGTTTATCTCAGACAAAGCTAAAAGTTGCATTTCGAAGAGTTCCTTGAAGGAAAAAATTCTGCTAATGTCCATGGAAATCTTATAAGAACAGGATAAAGAGTTACAAATAATATATAATTCAGTTTCTTTGTTGGAATTGGACTTAAGTATAGCAAAATCCATCAGGCAAATATTAATTTAGTGGGCTGTTAAAAGTTGTCTTTCAGAACAGTATACCAGTTCAAACAACAAAAAGGTTTTGGAGTTTACATGACTGTCTGAAGCAAGTTTTCCTGATTGTAATAAAGCAGAGACTTTCTCTCACAGGTATCTCACCAAATTTCAATTTTAGATATTGTCTTGATAACAGAAGAGCCTTGGAGAGAGATGTGGGATATGCTGAACTTCAAACTCGTCTTATTCGCTATGAAACTCAGACTACTTGCACCAAAGAGTGCTGCCCTGTGCCACTTGTCTTGAGTCCTCTCCCATCTCCTGCAGTCTTGTCAGAGCCTGGAAGTGTCCCTGATGGAGAGACTTTACAAAGCGAATTCAAAACAGAGACATCAAGGCTAAAACGCAGATCAAAAGACCTGGATTACTTTTATCCCCAAAAAAGGTAATGCACTGAATAAAATGAATCTTTAGCATGAAATGTTTCAGTAGTTTCTTGTGAACTGCATATTTTCTTTCATTTCAAAATGTTTTAGTGAAGTATCTAGACAGATGTTCTACTTGTTTAATCCTCTTCTGTAGGTTCATTTTTTTTTTCTTAAGTGTGATTTCTCATCAATGGTATTAGATTAATCAAAACAATGCAGCACAGGCACACTTTATTTAACAGATTTGGGGTTATATCTTGCAGTCTCAAGTGCCTTTGAAAAGATGACAGCCTCATCTAGGACTGACACAGTCAGTGCTCCTGTACTATGAGTGAACAACTAAAAGTTTAGAAAGCTAAAGATTGTACAAAGAGAATAATTGAATTTCTAATCCAAAGGACTGCTGGCATAAGATGACCTACCAAAATTCAATTTTATTGTCAGCCTTGTTTATTAAAGTCTTTTCTGGAAGTTTAGTTTTTATGATTTCGCTTTGTACTTTGTCCTCACTTTGAAGATGCAAACTCTGTCACTGAACAATAGCTGCTAGGTAACACTATTTCCAAATTCACTTTTTTACTGTAATACTTCACTTCTTCCTTATTTCCAGTTTGATACCCTTTGCATTCTAATCACAATAAGCCTTTAACAGAGGTCTGGTTTTAGAAATATGTATGTCTTTTGCAGCTTACTGAATAGCTAGAAAAGAAGATGTGATTATACTTAACATTTTGTAAATTGCAGTTTGGAATTACTAATGCTCTAACAGTTGAAGGATCAAGGATTACAATGTTCCCACAGAATTATAATGCCCAACTTCTTATAGTTAAAGATGAGTTGTGACATCAAATATGCAAATTTGATAGTTTCAAGAAGTTTTGTCTCATCTGAAGACTGGAGACCAATTCTCTTCCTAAGAGTTTTATTTTATTAGTTACCTGATTTCTTCAATATGTTCCTAGACCTTTTTAATCAGAGGTGCAATGGGTGTACATATCAGAGCCCAATCCAGTCAGTAGAGTGTTCTTCTAATACAAACAATTTTACAGAATAGAATCCTGTCTTCCCGTGTGCTGATTTCAGATGTTGTTTGCAGGAGTGCTCAGTACTTACTGCTCTGAAGCAGCAGCCTCTCTAGCAGAAACAATGGCACTAAAAGAGTCGGCAGAAAACCTGAGAGTTATTTTTATTGGGATTTTTTACTGTTCTTTGTAGGCTGACTAAATCCGAGAGTACAGACTGGCTGCTGTGTCAGGCGCGCGGAGGCAGCAGGAGGTCGGTGCCCGCGGCTGCAGCGCCAGCGAGGCCGCCCGGCCGAGGCCCCAGAGCGGCCGCCGGCGCTGGCGCAGCCGCAGAGCCCGAGAAGGAGTCGAGATCCCAGAAACACACCAGGGTAAAAATCCACCTTGTTCTCTTCGTGAAGATGAGCTGTTTAACTTCTTTCCATGGGATTTGATTTGTAAAAGATTTTTAACTCAAGGTGAACGATCTTCATCTGTGTTTGTTGCTGAATTTCATTCTCTTCACTTGTGTAAGTAAATCCTGAAGGCACTGAGGAGAGTGCTGCAGAAACAAAGAATGAAAAAGTGTACCAAGAAAATTTTATCATGCCCAGAAAATTAAGGCTGAGAGAGATAACAATGAGGAATAAAAAAGGTAGAAATGAATAGCAATTCATAGAAGTTACGAGATATAGATGATTAATATAAAGCCTAAAGGCACCAAAGAGCTGTATGTTCTGGAAGGGTCAAAGGCATTGTGGAGGAACAGACTAGTCTTAGAATAAAGAGATTCTTGTAGTTCTATAAATCCATTAATTGAGATATCAGTTAAATAATTTTGTGGAATAATGTTTAATTAATAGCTGTGCATACTAGGAATGCCTCTTCTAAAATACAACACACAAAACGGTTTCTGACGTGGTGATACAAATTTTAAATTAATCCCAGGTGCAAGAATGTTAAGGTACTGTCAAAGGCTAGTTGGAATAGTCCAAGGAAGCATAAATTGGTGTGATTCATTCAGATCTACAGCAGAGTTTAAACGTCTCTGATGTAAAGAATGTCAGAGGAAATTTTCTAATGAGATTTTAGTGTCAGATTTTTTAAATTTTTTAATATGTATGCATCAAACAAGGGAATATCAGTACAGCAAAAAGTGATCATTTTATATATATTATTTTGGAGAAGAAAAAACCCAAGATAATACTGACATCTTTTTTTATCTTCCAAGCTCCGTTTGACTTTTCACTGATCCTTGATATGTAAGCATTTTCTTATTTTTTGTTTAAATGAAGGAAATGGAAATAGATTGTTAAATAATTCTGCTCCAATTCAGGCAGTGAGCTGATCACATTTGGCAATAGATTAAAGACAGGCAAGATCACAAAAGATCAGGTTTTCTGTGTTGGTCTTTTTTGCTTCCCTTGGACAATTTTTTGTGTCAGTAGTTGGGATGAACTTCTGAGTGTGTTTCTTCTGTTTCCAAGATGCTGAAGGAGGTGGTTGCTAAGACTCTTCAAAAACATGGAATTGCAGAGGATCATAAGTGCTTTGCATCATGCAGCCAGCGTCTATTTGAGATATCAAAATTCTACTTAAAGGTAACTAGAAGACACACTCTTAGAGTTTTTATTCTTAGTTAAGTGAAGCCACTCCTGAATAAAACTTGAGATAGCATGTGGGATATTCAGAGTTGATTAAGCTAATATTTCCCAGTGGTGTGTTAGTAATGTGTAGATTGTGTGGGGAGACCTTTGGACTTTTTGTCAAATTTTTTTGAAGGTAGTTTTACAATATAGTTTGGTGGGATTTTGCTTGTTTTAAAACCTAAAGCAGCAGCCTTTATACATAGTGAAACAATATGCTAAAGCATATTGTTAGGTCAGGTCCTGTTAGGTCAGGTCACTCTTAGAGCTGCAACAGCTAAGGAGGCAATAGAGTATCTCCCAGCTGCAGCTGTGACAGCTCAGCTTTCTCCCTTGTTCTAAGGTTGTTGGCTCAGTAAGTAGCTTACAGAACTGACTCAGAAATTGCAGTTCCCTGACATGATGTGCTCTATTATCCAACAAATATTGGCTCAGCAGCACCCTGTAGAATTGCATCAACCTCATGTTTAGGGGGAGATGAGAATTTTTTCCACAATATCTAGGAGACTGTGAGTAAATGCTGAAGCCCATGTTACTTGGTTTGAGCACAAAATAGAGTTAATTACAGTATGGAGTAATTCAAAGCTATTGCTCACAAGCTGAACTGCTGTTCTGTTCATTTGCATGTGTTTAACCTACCGCTATGGGTGAACCAGCTCAGTTTAGTCAACTTCAGTAATGGTGCTTTAAGCTAAAAGAAAGTTGAACAGGGCTGGATGCTTACACAATCCAAACATCTTGCTGATGAGCACCAACTTCTTAAATAATTGGAACATAGCTGTGCAGCCATTTTGTAAGTGCTCCAAAAATCTCCCTGAAATATGCCCTGAAGGAAGATGTCCTAATCCAAAATCAGAAAGGGCTGCATGTAGGGATGTGTGAGTAGAGCAAATCGGGGTTTGTGGTTCCATTTCAAGTAGAAAAGGAAAAGGAAGAATATGGCAGTGATCCTGTCCTTTCTAGAGAGAGGTGTCACAGGATTCTGTTCTCCTGAGCTGTCTTGCAGCTCCAAGTCTGTGAGAGTCCTTTGAATCCTTTTGTGTGCTGCATAATTCAAAAGCATGGTAACATAGGCATCATTTTCCTCTGGAGACAAGTAGTAAATGCATTTTCTTTCTCTCCAGGCAGTTTTGTTCTTGCTTTGTTTAAAAGAGTGGATTAGGTTGGACTCATTAAATGGACTGCAAAACAGAAATGCCATTCTAGATTTTTCCCTTTTCTGCACTGGTTTTCTTTTCTGATGTCTGCTTCTCTGTTCTTTCCCAGAACTTTGTATTACAGGGTAAGTTCACAGCTGATTTCCATATTTATATAGAAACAGGATTTCAGTCAAGACTGTAAGAACTTTGAATATCATTGAAGAAAAAAAATTCTGGAAATTGTGCAGAAATACGCAGAAGTTTAGGAAGACTCAGTCATAATTGCATACTAGATTTGGACTGCTGTAAGGAAATCCATGGGAATTGATTTAAATTTTTTTTATTACAAAAGCAAAGGCAAATAATTCTGTTGTTCTAAACAAGGTGCTAAAAGTGTAACACTGCCCTGGTTGTTAGGGCTCTTATAACCCAAAAATCGAGTGACCATATGAGTTTACTGACTTCTGTGGCATTTTGTTTCATATTTAGGACCTTAAAACTTCTAGAGGACTACTTGATGAAATGAAGAAAACAGCAAATAGCAATGCTAAACAGGTAAGACCATGTGTGTGTTTGTTCCTCTACATAGCTGCAGGATGGTTTAGTCCACAGCTCTAAGAGATGAAGAGGTGCACACCCTCACCTGTGGGTCTTGTTTCACTCTGACACAAACCCACCCTCAGTCAGTAGACCCAAGGCAAAATTTCCAGGTTTTGGATGGTATTTTAGTTACAGCTGCCAAGATCTTGCCACAGGGAAAAATGGAAATGAAGACAATAAATGTTTCTACATCACTGAAACAAACAAAAAAAATAGAGATAAAATTTTTCTTTAATTAGGATCATTAGGGAATTTTTCTTGTGCTAAAGGAAAGAACATTTCAAAGGTTAGGAAGCAACAAGCGGGTTTATAAAAGGAAATAAATTTTTTAAAAGAAGCAATGAAAATCAGTAATTTTTGGCTTGTGAGTAATTGTAAGCAAGGGGTATCAGGTGGGGTTATTTGTGCATAATGTGGGACTTACATGAATAGCAGCACAGAGCAAATGACAGAACTAAATATTCCTCTGGAAATTAAGTAACTGATTCTAAATTCTGAGACATACACTGAAGTGACTTGATGATTTGGGGGGAAAAAAGTGTCATGCATAATTACTGTGCAGTTTTCATAATCATAAATTAAATGGAAAAAATTTGAACTGAGGTAGGTAGGTAATAGAACAGACTCTCAAGAAAGCTGCTAGATCCCCAGAGAACTTATTCTATGAGAGCAGTATTTGCTGTGTTCTGTGCTATATTCCTTTGTAGATTGCTTTGTATGGGTGATAAGGTTTCAAAACTTCTAGGGGTTATGATGTTTGGTGTTGAAATGGGCTCTTGTGCTGATACACTGCTTCTCACCTCCATCTTTGGGCAGAAAATTGGTAGTTTTTTTGTAGATTTGCTATTGGCAAAAGGCATTAAAATTTAGGTGTTCTCCTAAACTGCTTACGTCTCCCTGTATTAGAGAGCACTTTGAAATTACTTTACAAAATATAATTGCCAAGGACTAGTCAGTGGTCTGTACAAGTGCCCTGTTTGGAAAGCAGCAGTGATAATGGTGGTAGATTCAGCAGTGAACAAACTATCCTTCATTGCTTTCTTCTCTGGAATTAGGAACTTTTACTGCTGGAAGCCTGAGCTGTTTGGCATTATGTGCACCTTCTTGCTGGTATATGGAGAGAATGGGGTGAAGTATTTCAGTTCAGGGGCTCTAAAAATGCCTTTTCCTAAAGACAAATCATTCTGTAAGATTAAATACAATTCTAATGCTGTTTCCTCTCAGATTATTAACAATACTTTCTTGTCTTGAGTACTTTGCTTTTAAATCCTGTTTAGTAAATACTACGCAGATGGTAGTATTGTATATGGTGTATATGGTGATAAATACAAATATATACACAAACATATATAGTGTATATGGTGACAGAGGACTAAAGAAAGAATTGATAAAGGCTGTGAGATTGATAAAGTCTTTCTGTTCTTAATTTGCTTTTAAAAGCAGGGCTTATGTAAATTGTTTGCTTTCTTATTTATTTGCCCAGGTGATTGAATGGGTTTTGGAGAAGAGTAGCAAGTAGAGGCACTGTGGATTCTAGTCACACCTTCCCAGGAGCTGTGGAGACAGAGCACTTCTGACTTGAGAAGCATTATACTGCCCAAGGCACACACAGATCTGCACACTGGGAGGACTTTGGTCAGTGTAGTTATATAAATTCATTCTTTAAGCACAAGAGCAAAGTTGGAAACTTTTTATACTGAAATTTTAATTTTTTTTAAATTCAAATGAAAAGAGGTTGTATTTTATATGTGTATTTATTATGTTTGTTAAAAGGAATATAGCTTAACTTGATTTACAAAGCTTTCTGTATTTTTCAAGCAATGTATTTGTTTTTTATATCAATAAAAACTCCTACATAATTAATTTTGATAACTACACTTTGTTTTACCTTTTTTGTGAAAATCTCTATTCTACTTCAGCTTCCTCTTGTAAAAACAGCATCAGCCGTTAACAGTTTATTCACTAATGAAGAATAGTTCCTATTCTGCAGGTGAAAACAAATAGAATCAGAATTAGAACCATAATTATCTCTGTGTTGTAATATAAGGAAAAAAAAAGCATGGCTTCAAACTTGGTGCAAGGTCCCATTAAAGAAAGTCTCTTTGTTTTGCAAGCTGAATTTTTTGTATAATTTCCTGCATGCTCTTTGTAACACTCCCTAGAAAATATCTGAAGAGAGGTCTGAGATTTCTTTTCCTGGAAGAGGAGAAAATCAAAGCAATAGTGGTAATGAGGATGGTGAGAGCTGGAAAAGAGCTTGTGTGCTGTGCTGAAATGTAGGGGAAAAAATAGTTTCTAGCTGTGTTGCAAACACAGTAAAATACTAAATTTGGCCTCTGTTTAAGTCTCTGGCATATACCTGGCTGGGACTAAGGTAATTATTCAAGTTAGTATTTTGTTGAGATGATAGGCTATTGTTTGCTACATTATCCCAGTAGGAAAATAAATTAAGCAATACAAATATAAATTAAAAGTAATGTTGTGAAAAAAGAATCAAACCAAACCATATGGAGGTTAAGAGTTAATACTGTAAAATCTATGCTTTCTCTAAAGAGCCTTCCTGATTTTGTGACATTATTCTTTGCTTAATTCTAATTGGTGTAAAGATGAACCATAGGGAAGCTTTTCATGTCTAATGGGATCTGCAGTTAAATTGTTCTGTTCATTTGTTCCCAAGTTTACCATTGTCCTGAACTCTACAAGGCCTTTTCTAGGTGGGTGTGTACTTGGTTTAACTGAGCTGCAGTAGCAGAGTTCTGCTGTGACAGTGGGCTCTAGTGAGTACTGTGTGCATTTAAGCCCAGGACAAACATAACTACTTGTAAGATGGATTACATTTGTCTGCAGGATGCCACACATCCACAGCATCCCAGTTTTAGTGATTTGGTGAAATAGAAATGAAATGAAGAGAGTTATTTAAATAATCATTTAATGAGTGCTTGCACAAAATTGCTCCAACGTAATGATTACTGTATATGGCTGACATTTTTTTTGCATTCAGTATAAAAACAAGAAAGTAATCAAGACATTAACCTTTCTTAACATCTTATCGTGAATCAAGAAAGTCTCTACTTCCAGAGAGATAAAAGCTGTAAGCTCTAACCTTATCTCTTCAGCCTGAATGCTGATACTTTTGTCTGAATACTAAAGCAAGCCACTGAAAGTTGTACTTTCTACTTAATTTTGGGAAGTTTATGTATTTGCAATTAGGAAAATTTTGCAGTTAATAAAAACACGTAAGCTGATAAGTAAAACTACAGAAACTCTACATTTCATAAATCCTTGAGGCTAGCTGCCATGAGCAAAGAAAATACCTTCAGGAAAATAATTAATACTTTAAGCTGGTTTTCTTGTACTTCAAGTAGAACCCAGTGGTTATTGGTTTAATTAATTCTGTAGAGTCAAAGACTGGCCTGAAATAATCAGCAGGAAAGCAGTTAGGGAAACATTAGCATTTTGATGTATTGTTTTTTTGCACAATTCCCAGTGCAGAACTAATACAGTGCTACCCATGTTTCATTTGCTCTTTGTGTTGGTAGCTTTTTAGGGCAAGTGGTAGTTGGCTTATTATTGTGGCTTAATAACACCATGCCCCATTTGAGCTGTAATAACTGTCCCTGTCCATGCTCTTAACCTACAAAAAAGCAGGCACAATAATTTGACCTGGTCCACTGTAAGAGCACTAAGCTAAATTATTTTATATCTGCCATAAACAGATGTTTACGACATCTGTTTATGACCCACTCTGAGAGTTCCTGCAGCTTGGCTGATATGCTGTAACTTAAGTGATGCAGAATGTAACATCACCCTTTGCCTTTGAACTTAAATTATTTTCTTGTTTTTGGCTGCTGAACCCCAAATCCAGTCTGCCTTATGCATATTTTGGGTGTGTGCTTTCATGTTTTTGCAAACCAGGATATATATCATGTTCACCAGTACACATTTCTGGTTTACCCATAATCCATCCTTCCTATATAATAAGCACATAACATAGCATAATGTAATAAGAGAATGTATTATATGTTAGAAGCACATTATCCATGCATGTTATGTGCTTATATTCCCCACAGGATTGGGGTGAGACAGCACTGATGTGGTTTCAATTACTTGGTGATATGATTACTTGAAATATTACAGCAATTATATGATGAATATCACTGGGCTACCACAGAACTTAGCTTGGGTACTAATGCCAAATCCACAAACTTTTTTGTCTGGATTCACAGTTCTCCCTTGGAATTTGTTTTCTAAATTTTTTTTCCCAATGCCTCTAGTTATTTACACAAGCATGGAAATTCTGATGAAGGAAAAAAAAATGAAAAGCTAATCCCTGTGGGAAAAGCAGGTGATTATATTCAACAGGAGGTTGTATCTTTGTTAAATATTTAAAATGTTTTTTCCCTCATTCTTTTAAATAAAAATTTTGCCTTGGTTAGTCTGGCAGTTCACTTTAAGCAAGCAGGTTGAATTTCTCAAAATTTTGTGAGAATATTATTAATATCTGCTTTTTAAAATTGAAGTCACCATTGAATTCAAAAATGTCCATAATATACACAGTGTGTGTATATAAATATGTAATATATACTGTATTAATGGTCTCTCTATATAGTAAATAGATTCAGTAAATAGCTACTTACCAATCTGCCAGTTTGACTTTTATGGTAAATAACGTGAATTTAGAAATCAATGGTAGTGTAATGATCTGGAGCACATAATTTCTTTAGGCTCTGATTCTGCTTCCACTGAAACCAAAGAAGCTCCAATTAACTTTTAAGCATGAATAAGAGGACACTGAGAATGCTCTCAGGTGGAAATCAGATAAATCTCCCCTTCAAATCAGCTGAGCTTGTCAATGCAAAGAGCTGGATGGAGGGTGCTGCCATGTCCTGTGGGAGGAAGAAATTCTAACATTCTGCAGAAATAAAACACTTGGTTTGTTATTTGCAAAGGATCAATTCTAATGGTGTTTGTGGAGGTGATGTGTGCTTGGTAGCATGTCAAGAGTCTTGTTTTGATTTTTAAAGAACCTTAAGAGAAATGCTGGTTCCATTTGAAGGGCAGGACTATTAGAAACACCAGTATGATTCCCTGAACACAATCAGATCAGCTTTATTTTTTTTTTTTTAACAAACACTTCAGATCACATTTTTCCAATAACATTTTTGCTCCAGTATATATCCCAATCTTTCTCATGGTGAAGCTGCTATACAAACTTTCTGATAAGACCATTCCATTTATTGTCATTATTTTGTGAAAAGAGTGAAACTCTGGAATATCCTTTTTTAGGCTTTCCATGAGGCTGTTCTGTCATAACTTGGGTCAGACTGAAAGAAAAGGCTTAAATTCTCACAGTTAGCTTTTCTATTTGGGCCACTAATTTAAGAATTAAATCAAAGGAGAAAAAAATATTTGTTTTCCCATAACCATTCATTAGAGAAAAAAGGCACATGTTGGCCTCAGTCCTTGAATGCAGAAACTTGAGCAGAAATTTCTGCTTTTTCTTAATTTTTTTGTAAGTCTTCTGTTATCACCTAGTCCAGTATAAGCAACAGAGAAAGCATTGCAAATTCAGCAGAGATGTCTCAATACCTGCCCTGAAACATCCCTGTGGGATTTCAGGGTTTTTTTTCAAAGTTAAATAGTTAAGTCATTCCACCAATCAATTAACAGTTCTCTCCAGTAACAGAATTCTTAACAGAAGCACTGCAGTTTACATGTATTTCACCCAGCCCAAAACCAAAGGACAGCCTTCCAGATAGTTTGTCTGGATACAAAGTAAGCTCACCTCACAAAAATCCAATAAATGACTTTATTAAATATATTCTTTTCCTCTAAAATATAAATATTCACTATACTCTTATAAATGTGGAGTAGGTTCATATTTTATTTGTCTATCCCATCCAATATGAATCAGTCCAAAATCTGAAAATGAAGAAATAGCATCTGTAATCATCATTATTTTTTTTCTATAAATATATATAATATGAATTTTCTTTGCAAACTGCTTAGTTATTCACTTAGACTTCATATAGTACTGAGCACCTTAGATTACATTTTGTGTAATTTAATTGTTGGCACTAATATAGGAATTTGTAATATTTACAATGCACATACATGTTGGGTATAACATTCCAGTGATTTTTAAGTGTTAAAAGGAATAAGGAAATAGTGCAGTATAGTATACACATGTATTTAACCTACCCCCGCTGGAACTTTTCGGAGCCTGTCTCCAAATTTTTAAGTTGTACTTTGGAACAGCAATAAAAATGTCCTGAACTGGTTTTTAAAGACTTGACACAAGAGTTTCCTTGGAAAGGTGACATGAGCTCCTCCTCAGAGTCCTGTCCCCCTGCGTACCGACCGCTCTCAGCGTCTCACATCTCGCCTAGAAGCTCCCAAGCCCAAGGAGTCCCAGGTAACTGCCACAGAAAGTTGTGTGAATGACAGTGCTCACTAAATGAGTAATGTCCATCTGGAAATTACTGGTGAGTTATGTAACATCTTACCTCTTACTTTGTTAATTTACATGAGGAATTAAGTTTTAAGTGCAAGTACCATGACAGTAAAATGAAAGTGCAGAGCTTGGTGGATCTCTCCCTGGTGTGCCTTTGACTGGTGAGAGATCCTGGGAATGGGGCTGCTCTTCCAATGGGGCATTGAGGTGTTCTTCAGTGATTATTTTCTGTATTTATGAATTCAGCCCATCCCAATATTTTAATTGGTTTTGATGATTAAGATACCTACAGAAATCACCATGTTTTTATGCTTTGAATAGACAGCATGACATGCGTAACTCTCAAACTTAGCTTAAAAACAACATGGAACTAAAATGTGTTTTTAATTTTTCCCTTTGCCAGCCAAGTGATGATAAGTTGAAATCTGTGTGCATTCTCTGGAATAAAAGAAATGTAATATGAAAGCTGAACATCCACAAACACTGAATATATTACTCCCTGTCTTTCAAAGTGTGAATTCAGGGCAAAACTCTAAAAGTAGTCAAAACCCCCACCCCTGTGTGAAGCTGTTCCTTTTAAAAAGGAAGAGTAATGTAAGTGGCATCCCTGTTTTGCTTCTTCCTATTCACACCAGATGAATATGAAATAATGGTGGGAACCACCAATGTGATGGCAGTTCATTATTTCCAGGTGTATCATCTCTGGTGCTGAAAGTCAGCATTCCTCCCTGTTTTTTGCTGCTCAAGTAGCTGTGAATAAGGCTGAAACTCAGTAAACCATGTTTTGAGTCACAACAGTAAGCTGTGGTGCCAGTCACCGGTAAGTTGTGGGCATGGAGATGAACATCTTGTATTTCCCCAGCAAGAAATCTGGTCTTGCCAAGTCATGCCCATAGGAGCAGTGCCATGTCAAGGAGTGCAGCTCATGTTCCTGCCCTGGTGTATGTTTCTCACTGTTGTGGAGCTGCTTCAATAAATTTTTCACAAACTCATAAAATCAAGTCTTCCTCCTTCCCTATATTTTTTCTTCTATGATGACCACACAACCAGCCTTATCTGAGCAAAGACACTCAGTAGGGGTAGGAGGACAGAATCTTAGTATGGCTTTCTACTGGAAAACTGCCATGGAGATATGCTGGCAGAAGCATCATCATGCCTCAGAATGGATTCAGGTAACTTTCACTTGAGCTGGGGCTCCCAGGTAGCTGAAACTCATGAAGCTCTTCTGGGAAGTCACTATAAAAATGCATCCTGTGTTCATTAGCAAAGGACCCTCCTGCCTGTCCCCCCTGACAGCTGGCTCTCAGTACCACCCCTGTGGCTGGTCCTGCTTTGGCTCCATCACTAGGAATGTGGGTGATGTGTGGTTACTGCTTAATGTGAAACTGCCCCTGGGGAGGCCCTCCAGCTGTTACCTGCCCACAGCTGGATTGCTTCAGAGTGTCCAACTCAAAGGTGTGTATTTGCAGGCTCTGCTGGGTATTCATGCAACAGGTTCTGGCAGTGCTCCAAAAGAAAAATCTGGAAGAGGTGCACAAATTTTAACTGAAAGAACCTTTTGCTTTCAGGTGATGGGACAAGCTTTAGAGTATTTCTCCCCAACCAACTTTGGCTTGCATCACAACCAACAAGTGCTCTTGTCTGCATAGCCCTTTACTTTATATAGACAAGTACATTGAAATAGGCACAATTTATGATTCTGAAACATTTACATGTATGGTACTACACACTTTTACGGTCTCATATGGGATTTTAAAATCCCATTATGTACAATGAAATCCCCCGTCTTCCTTGTCATGCCATCTCCTCAGCTGCTCAGAATGAAACCTGGGCCTTGGAGGACTGCAGAAATGACCGATGCCCCGTCCTGAGTCCCAGGCTGGTGTCTGCTGCCAGCTAGGACAGGTTGCTGCTGTTGACTGTACTTAGATTAGTGTGGTTACCCCGTCTCTCTTTGAAGAAACAGATGGATCCCACTTATGCCACCAAGCCCAGTCTCGTGATCTTTGCTGACAGGAAGGAATGAATGATGAAAACAATTGGTTTTGGACAGGAATGAAGGTCCAGTTGCTGAAAGTACAGAAAAAAAAAAATAAAGCTGAGAATTATAGCTCAACCAAGAAATAATTTACTGAATAGTCAAACTGCTGCCTGGTGTTTTGAACAGGCTTCTATTAATAACAACTCTTCTATGCACCATATTGTTTTTCCTTTACATTCAGCTGCAAATATTTAGGTTACTAAAATTAATTAAGCATCTCGGAAACAGGTGAGATCCTGATGCCTCTGGCTTTGTATCGCCTGGGTGAGCAGCAGAAAACTGAGTCAGATTCTGCAAGCACTTTTTCAAGAGGCTCAACGCCATTTTTTTGGCCATTTCTGCCTGGGATGGTGGTGGGACTGCTCTGTCTGATGCCCAGTGCACCTGCTGCTGGTGCAGCTGAAGTACGTTCAGCCGGTGCTGCACAGCTGCTTCTCTGTTCTCCCAGCCAGCAGTGAGACTGAACTCAGTCTTTGTCTTCTGTAGTCATGGTTCAGATGATCTCACCACGCACTTGCTAAGCATGACAGGCTTGTCAGTGTGCAGAGGCCCAACAGGGCCACGTTTGCCTTTCGTGGTGGTGCATTCTGCCCTGCTCCCTCCTTTTTCCATGCTGCACTGCAATCTGAGAAATGCTCGTTAGGCCTTGGCCTTGAAAAGCAGCACCTGGGCTCATCCCTTCTTAAGCTTATCAGAAACACCTGTATGCTCCCAGGAACTACTGCTGCTGAGGAGTTCCTGTTTTCCTTATGAACAACCTTGGAAACGGTTTTCCTTGCCTGAACAGCACAACATTCCTGTTCTCACATTTTCAGAGAAAGTGCCGACCCAAACTGTGGCCAGGACAAACCAGTGTTATGACTCTTTTGTGACCCTATAAACAGCTGTCCAAAATGAGACCCTTTGAGCTCTCCTGAACTGCAGCAGGCTGTGACCAACACTTCCCTCTTAGTGGGGCTGTACTTGGAGGATCACCAAACAAGTCCTGGGCTGGTACCCTCAGTCCTTGAGGCCTGACCCTTTTCCCACTGGGAGATGCAAAAGCATCCAAAGTGAGTGTTTCCCTGGCCTCTTAGGGGAATTTTTCACAGGTACCTTGCTTGCACTGACTCTTTCTGTCTGTGTATATGCTTTAGCAAATCTGGGAAACATGCTGTTTTGTTGGATGTTTAAGAACCTTAGATATCTCAGTAAATTAGGCCTGTAAGTAAGGCTGATCATAAGTTAAAGGCTGCTGTTCTTCTATTGAGTTGCTAATAGTTCAAACTTCAACTTTGAAGTCCTAAGTTGGGTTAAATGCTGCTATTCCTCTGTTAAATTGTTAAGTTATAAGTCAAGTTATGTATAAGTTAAGTGTTGCTCTTTTGTGAAATTGTTAGGTTTAAGATATAAGTTAAAGTACTGAAAAATTTGAGTGCTCTTAAGGTTTTAGACCATGTTCGTTTTTATCCTTGCCTTCACAATCCTTTTGATACGCACACCTTAACATGCACACAAGCCCCATAGACATTTCTCAGTTCATTTCTGTTTTGATTGCCTGGTTTTGTTGCTGCTTTGTTTCCTTGGTGTGCCTTAATTGTCCTGTAGGCAGTAAAGTGAATCTTGGCAACAAACTCTGTCATGCTGTTGCTAAATATTAAATCTGGGTTTTGCTGATACCCTTGCTGGTGATTTTTTAAGCAAACTCAAACACTCATTTGTAACACCTTTCCAGAAGTCATGAATCAACTTTATTGACAGATAGTAAAAAATTCCCTTCAAAGTCTGAAAATAAGGAGTTTGCAGAATATATGTTAACAAAGATGATGTTTAGAATTAAGTACCCACCACGTTTGGGAGCTGCTGAAAAAATCTGTGAGGAAAGACTATGATTATATTCATAATTAATGTATTTAAACTGCTCATTGGAATATGCACCTTATTTTTAGGCACTGTGACACCCTAGAGGCCTATGCAGACAGTTTGCACAACATCTGTAGCTTTTTTTTTCAGCAACTGCATGTTCAAAACCACCTAAAACATAGCGTGTTGTCATGACATGAAGTCCCTATGTGTAGGTTGGAATTAAAAGGTCTCAGTCTTAAGTTCTTTCACCCTCAATCATTTAAAAAAGTGAAATGGATACATACAAAAATTTTAACATCTGGCCAATTAGAGGTAAAGTGTGTTCTAAACTATGACAAATCTTTCATGTCTGTATAGTTTTACAATTTTAACTGTCTTTTTAGTTTATCTCCTTCTAAAGCTTGATCATCATGCTGTGCTAGAAAACACAGTGTCTAAATACTGGTACTAGAACCAGTCATTGGCCAATTGTTAGAATGGAACAGAATGGAATAAAGTATTTCAGTTGGAAGGGGTCTACAGTGCTCATCTAGTACAGCTTCCATTAGTGCTTCTCCACCCCACAGCCTGTAGGACAGCCAAAGCGATGGTAACATGCACCCCTTCTAAACACAGTACTTACAATTTCTCCATCTTTTTCTCCAAAGTCTAAGTAAAGCATCCTTATCCCATCATCTGAGGACATTTTCAGTTTTTCGTAGGGATATTGTGCAATTGTCTTGGAGAAGGCACCATCTTGTGGTTCAGTTGTAAGAGAGAATCCATGCTCATAGTGGATGGTCAAGCGGCACTCCTGGCTTTTGTATGTGCAAGCTGGAGAAGACATCAAAATTTAGTCTCTCACATTCTGAAAAGTAGTTCTTCATTTTCCACCATACATCTACATGCTGACAAAAACTGTGCACTGAAGTTTAAGAAGGCTCAGACTGGTGTTTCCTCCTTCCAAACCTTGACAAAGTCACAACTACTCTTCTTGCATCTGACAGACACAGCCAGAATCAATAAATACAGCACACAATGCGTGAGAAAATTAGGAGTTGTAAAGGGTTTCCCTAAAGTATTCTGACAAAGATGAAGACATTCCTGTGTCTCATTAGTGTCATGGTAATTGAAAAAGGGTCCAGATAATTGTATATAATAGCTACTGCAGCAGAAAGTGTGCATCTCCCCCTCAGCTCTGAAACAGGGGCCATGATCCAAATTAAAGAATGAAGAGTTTTGGAGTTCACATCCCAAATTCACTATTCAATCACTTTCTTGGAACAATTCTACCAAGAAGGATCCTTGGCAGTGGGATAAAAGCACTGTGATAAAAGAAGGGGCTGATGCCCTTCTTTAGGAAAGAATGGCATCTATGTCACAGTGCTGAGGAGAAGGACCTGTTCTGGAGCTGGTTCCCACTGAGCTTTCTGGCTGGTTTGCACATCAGAGGCCCCTCACGGAGCATCCTGAGCTCCCTGTGGGGGCTAGGGCCAGGCAGCTGGCAAGCAGCCATGTGGCTCTACCTGAGCTTTGAGAAAGAAGAACTGCCCTTTGGCATGGCTGGATTTGTGCTTTGGCTCCTGCTCTCACATTTTTAGGAAATGACTGGAGATAAGATTCAACATTAACAGCCCTGCCAATTGCAGGACTAGCAGGGGAAGGACTGCAAAGCCTGGGGGCACTCAGGAGAAAGGCCCAGCCTCAAACCCCAGAGCCACCCCAGGCTTGCAGGGTGGACTGGCCAAACAGGGCATGAGTCCAGAGCATCTGCAGCCAAGTACTTATATTACAATTGATTTTGCATGTACAGAAGCACTGAGAAGTGACACCCTCATGTTCAGGGAAGGAAATTACTACCCATCAAAATGTGGTTATTAGACTGGTTTGTGTGTTTTTACTCTCCTTTATTGTGTAGAGCTGGATGAGTAAATGACCAGTTCATACTTGTGAATGTGCCAGTCCTCTTCTGTCTCCTCCCTCTGCTGGAGAAACTCCTGATGGGCTCTCAGGAGTTTCCTGAATCTCAGAAAAATGTTCTTTTCTGTGGGTTTCTGGACAAACCTGTGACAATCACTCTGACAGGCAGGCCTACATGGCTGACTACGGACTTGTTTCTGAAACATTCTGAAAACAAACCCAAAAGTCAGCATGACAATGAATGTGTCACTGGACACAGGTACCACAGCAGCTGGGACTGGCTCAGAACCTGACAGTATTTTAAACAAGTAGAATCCCAAACATGCACATTTTTTAAGTAAATCACCTCTAGCAGAAGGAACTTGAACTGGCACGAGTGTCATGGGAAGGGTGTGGAGGTGTGGAAGTGCTGCAGGTGTTGCTCACCTGTGGTGATTTCTGTGATGAGCTCTGCAGAGTTGTGGCAGCCCTGCACTACACTCCTCGTCCACAATGAGAGGTCTCGACTGGTCTCAGTCCTGAACAGATGAGTTTCAATCCCTTGTCTTGTACCGGTACGGGTTGCAAAAGACAAATCCACCCCTGACTTCGGTGAGCCTTTTCCTGGGCCAGAATGAACCAACCTGCAATTGGATTTGAAAACACATCAGGAAATTCTAACAACAGTTCACTGCACCAAAATCCCCACCTGAGCACAGCTCTGCTCTGCACATTCCTAATACACATGGATGGGAGCATGAGAACTCGCATCAGAGGAGTGAGGTCCAAGGCAGTGAGTAGGGAAGCAGCTGGACACAGGTGATGACATGGATGTCCCAAAATTACTTAAAATGAATTGTACAAAACATCCCTTTGGTTGAGGAACTGAGAGAAATCCCTGACTGGTGTGTGGTAATGGAATCTGGTCCACAGATACAAGTGCTGGCTCAGATGAGGCAGCTGAATCCGACTTCCACAGTGAAGCAGCATTTGCTCTGAAGTTTAAACATCTGCCATCAAATTCAGTGATAAATACAGCTGAATAAAGTATGAAGCTCCGTAAAATATGTAGATGTCAAAGTACTGTCTTGTACTTACTTTCCCCATAAGGAACCTGTAAAATGCAAAATGTTGCAGCTACTTGTAATCTGAAATTCTCTCACATTTTTCTGCAATTAACATTTTTTTGCCCAGCATCAACAGCTGATCTCCTGAGGCCAGGAAAGGTTTGTTCATCTGGGCAAACAAAAATAGCAGGGAATATTTTTGAGTGAGAAAATCAATACCACACAAAAAACAATTCTTCCTTATATCTGCCCTTTTATGTTGTTTTTTTTCCCTATAAAAGTATGGACAGTCAACACAGAATTCACTCAGGGACACAGCACTGATACATCTGAAATGAATAATCCAGGGGAGCTCATCACTCTTTGAGATTCAGAGACCAACTCTCAGAGGAAATCACAGAATGAAATTTGAAAAGCTTATTTCTATCTTGTACCTTTTGTTTTTCTTTCTATAGGCAAACAGTATACTTCACAGTAGTCTATAAAGTATGTGGCATGGTAGAACACTTGTGCTAAAGGAGAAAACATTAGATTAAACTAATTTACTGAATACTAATTTACCTGCAAATTATTGTTTCGCATCAGCAAGAATAGTTGCCTGTTAGCTGACATGTACAGGTATGCCACCAATCACGGACATTTTAGTAGGAAAGAAAAAAGCAAAAAGGAAAGAAAAAGCACAGTTTTGGCTTTTCAGTTATTGAAACACCAGCCACAGGCCATCTGAAATTTTCCCCAATTCCCTTACATTCCATGCTGACGTCTGGGATGCACATTGTGGCAAACAGACACACCCCTCTTTCATACCCCACTAGAAAGTTTGTAAGATTTGTTCATGCTCAAGTTCATGGAAACTTTATTTTGATTTTGAGCATCCCCCTTGATTTTACCGTGCCAAGAGCTGGGAAGCGAGATGCAGAATGTCCAGGTCAGAGATGCCCTGTGTCTGGGCAGGACAAGAAGGGCTTTTTTCCCTTTAGAAAGGCTGAGTTAATGCCCCACTCAGCTTTGATACTCAGGGCCTCCAATCTGTACTATAGGCAGATTTTGTAACTGGGGACTGAGTGGCAAACAAAGAGCCCAAAAACTTTAATTCCCTTTCATTTGGTTTGAGAGGGTGCAAACTCTGAGGCGAAGCTACATCTTGATAATTAAGGCAGGAATCAGTGAACTGAAATCTCCAGTGACATCTGCTGCTGTCTGTCCCTGGGTGGTCACCCAGGCACAGGCACGGCCACTGCTCTCATGCTGCCTTCAGCTACTGGGCTGTGGAAAAGCAGCCTGGAAAATCACATCAAGTTGGTCGTTAGAAATAAAACTATTCCACCTTTTTCCTGGGTCATCTCCTTTATGCAGTGCTCATCAGCTATATGAAAAATCATTTTATATTACTTATGTTCCTGAATACATAACAAACAGATGGTTCCATGTTTGATTTCCTTCCAAAACAGCACCACCATCCACTCCCTCACACCTTCATGCTGTATCCACAGCACTGTAAGTTTTTCAGCATATGGATAGACTGAAGATGTACTTTACAAATTAAAGCATGTGAACAAATGCAACATGAACATTGATTCTTGCCTACCTTTTATTATTATCTCCTCATTACTAAAAACCCAGTGTCACTATTTAAAAATGCCTTTCCATCAAGGTCCCGCGGAGCCGCGAGAGGGCGGGAGGAGGCCGGGCACGGCCGGGTCCGCGCGGAGCGCAGCGCCGGCAGCGCTCCCCTGCCACGCTCCGCTTCCCATCTGCTCTCATTTCGCCCTCCTCTCTCTGTATTTCAGGGACCTTTTTAACCTTATTCTTTGCAAACGTGTCACAGCGAGATGGATGTGGTCTAATATGGAGTGCTGGTGCAGGCTGAGATGCACTGGGACCCGCGTCTCATCCTAATGCTATGGGAAGAGTTTCAACAATTTATTGCAACAGCCAGATCTAATGGTCTCTGCAGAAAGGACAGCGAAACCAGCGCTGACATTCAAATGAAGCCTTCAGCTGCTCACTTGAGATTTAGCTCACAAGAGACCACGTACAAGTGCATCGACACTGTGATCAGAACACCACTGCCATCTGACCTTTCCTATGGCACCCTGACAGCATTTGAAACCTGCCCTGGAATAGCTGTACTCCTTGGAAACCTATGCACGTTCTCTCATCTGCATGGAGGAGCCCACAGCCTGCCTCACTGCCTTGGGAAGACAAGCAGAGAACTTGCATAGCACCCCATCCACCTTCTTGGGGCACCCAGTGCTCTCTGCCTGTCCTTCTGCCCACATGCCCAGATGACTAAACAGTGCCCCCAAACTCCTCCCCCCAAAGGAGGACTTCTTCCATGTCATTAGCTACCAAACTGCTTTAATACTTTCTGGTTACAGACCTCAGCTGTACACAAAAGCTTCTTACCTGATCTTTAATCAGAGCCCAACATGGGCTGCTTTTTTTATTTCCCCTTTCCCTTCATATCTGGCTATGATAGATAATGGAATTTGATTGCAAACATATAAGATGTAATTACTTAAGCCCCATTCCCATGCTAGAAGTAGGCACTGTTACTCGAGCATAAGGAAACACTGAAACAGAGATTATGATGAAAAGGTCCTTGGAGTCAGGGCTGTGTGCCAGCTGCCCTGCCTCCCCGTGCAGGGATTTAAAGGAACAACTTAAATCTGATCTCAGTTTTATTTGAGCTATTATTTATATTCCACACA
The DNA here is from genome assembly GCA_003676055.1 of Chloebia gouldiae. Lineage (NCBI taxonomy): Eukaryota > Metazoa > Chordata > Aves > Passeriformes > Passeridae > Chloebia > Chloebia gouldiae. Next base: position 56,556,529 of record QUSF01000001.1, read on the forward strand.
AAACTAGAAAAGACTGACTGGAAAATATTTTTAGGTCTTAAAGACATCCATAGGTTGTAGGCAAACATCATCAAACAAGAAGGGCATGTTGAAATTTTGCTCTTAAAGGACTGTGAGAAGATTGTAATCCTTCTACCATTTTCCAATTTTCTCTGCTCATTATATCTTGAGTAGATTAAGCATGACTCTGTACAGTATCTGGCACTGAAGTTTTCCAGTTTCAGCAGCTTTTCAAATATGCATTAGCTAAGCAAAAATATTTTCCCAAGGACTCATAAAAATCTGAAAGATGGGAGCAGCTAAGATTACAACATGTCCTCTGCAAACTTTCCAGGTGAAAATTCTAAATTGCACTGATCAATGCACAGAGGGGATTAAAACACTCGTCACAAGATGGGGAATCACTGACCGAGAATGAACACAGCAGTCAATACCAACAGAAAACCTGATTTTTTTTTTTTGCTATAACTGTACTCAGTGTGGTAGATCATAAAAGTAAGATCCTACAGAGTTCTAATCAACATCATCCAAAACAGGAGGTGTAATGATTTAGATTCCCTAAATCATAAATATAAATATAATATATTTATAGATCATAAATATATTTTTATGATCTAAAAATCCCTATAGCATATTTAAGGAGTCTGCTATATATGTGTATATGTGTATTTATCACATTGTGACTCCATTCTGAACACCAAATTCTGTATAGCTGGTGTCTTTTTATCTGGTTGTTACACTCAGTGATAGTAGTAAGAAATCACAGAAACAGGACTGGAATGGTTGTCAGGAGGTCACCCAGCACATTTCCCTTCACAGAGCTGGGCCAGCTGTGTTCACCCATCCTTCAATGCCCCCAGTGCTGAGGACTGCACGCCCTTGCCAGAGAATCTAAACCAGTACCTCAACAATTCCCTGCCACAAGTGCAGTCAACTATGTCCTGTTATGTTCAGGAGGGATCTGGAAAAGATACTCCCCTGTCCTCCTTTGTCTTATCTTCACATCTGAAAACTATTGACATGTTTTCCATGCACTTCTCTAGATTAAGCTACTAAGGTTTCTTAAATATTCCCCTCCTGATAGTGTTTCTATGTTATATATAATTTGCATTGCTTTCTTCTAGACCTTCCACAGTTAACTGGCATCTTTTTGGAAGTGCAATGCTTCTCATGAACATGGATTAACACCTGAGGCTTTACTCCTTTTCTGTAGTTAGATATGATTACTACATCTGCCCAAAATGCAACACTGCTGCTATAACCCAAGATTATTGTCTCCATTTTTCCCTCTCAAAAACACAACACCTTAAACTGAAGCAATCTTATCACAGTGCTCAGGTGCTTCCTGGCAGAGCAACTACTTCGTGGTTCATATTCCAGCCCAAAACTGCAGAGGTGATTATTCCCCAGCACTGATCTTTGCACCTGTCCTTTCTGAACTGCACCCTGGCTTTCTTACAGATCATCCTGGCTTTCTTCCCATCTGTAAAGACCCTTCAGCAGCCTGACACATGTGCTGTGCAACTTCTCATTCCCCTCCAGCATGAAAACCAATGGAAGGTATCCTACCAGACAAGGAGATGACCACCCAAGGCAAGGCTGTCTACTATCCAATGTGACCTCATGAGAAAAAATAATTAACAGGCCCCAAGATGTGGACTTAGATTATTTGATGCAGTAAATTGGTCTCAGTGATGATGGGAGCTGGCAATACTCAGCAAGGAGTTCTCTGTACACATGAGGACATGTGGCCAGGAAGGGGCAGGGTGCACTACAGGATACCCAGTCATTTCAAGGAGGATTTGAGCTCATGTAAAAATGAAACCCTAGAAAGAAGAGGAGGAAATGCATCACCTTCTGCTGGGGTGCTATTGCTTCTCAAACTCTAAGGCATAGTGATACAGCTGGACACAGGCTGCAATATTTACCCAGCTTTTCACTGGGACTTGTCACCTAGAATTGTCAATTGCATCCAGCACCATACCATGCAACCACCTGCAAACTGGTGTCTCTCACCCCATAGGGGTGTCAGATGGTGGCTTCCCACTGATGGAACACACCATAAATGTAAATCAGTGAGTACCGTTTTTATTTTTTGAACATCATGACTTAGCAGCAAAGTGTCAGTTCATTTGGGGAGACACAGAGAACAAAAATTAACTAATGAGAGTGCAGTAAGAGCCCCACTGCTTCTGGCCAGGGCAACCAGCCCTTCTGAATGAGAACTCTTTGAAAATGGTATAATAGAGGTCTGTAGCAAGGCTGAAACAAGGAACAACAGCTCTTTCTCAAGCCCTTTGGCCATACTGGCAGAGAAACATGATTAAGATTCACATCCAGAAGCACAGACAGTTTCCACTGCATAAAGGCAACTATGGGAAAGCTCTCTCTGAATTAGTGTTAATGGTTACCTTCAAAATAAAGCAAATTCTTACTCCTAACCTAGATTCCAAAATGTGTCTTCCAAGCTTACTATTTTAATCTAAAAAAGCCAGGAACTAATTTGCTAGAGCAGGAACAGAAGCTGGGCTGATGTGTTTCCATCACATGTGGAACCCTCTGAAAGGCCCAAACTGGTGGTGTAGAACTGCCAGATCAGAACATTTAACTCAGCACAAGTCCACTTTTTTCAGCCTGGAGGAGCAGCTGGAAGTCAGGGTGTTTCTGCCTAGCTCACAGGTCTGCACACTGAGATAGAAATCCCAGGAGATTGAGCTCTCAGCTCTTTTTCATCATTCCTGCCTCTGAATCCAGGCTAAGTTGCCACATCCAAAATCACAGTGAATTTCTGCTCATCAGCTTCAGCCAGAACTTGAAATGGAGGAGAAGAGAGGAGTTAAGCTCAGCTCATCAGCCCACTGAAGAACTTGCTTCTCCAACCACAACATTTCAAGTGTGACTACAGCTGTGTACCAGCTACACCTGTTCCTGGCTGACTCAGCTGCTCCCACTGCTCCTGAAAGCTGTCATGATTGAAAAGCAAAGGTACCTGGTGGCAAGCAGGGGGTAGGTATGCACAGGGCTGAACCAGGCTTCCTTTATCCTTGGCATGCTCTCATATATTAAGAGGTCTTTCTCTGTCAAAACCACTAACACTGGCTTCCAGTGCTTCTCGTTGTCTCCTGGCACCTAGAAAAGAGCAAAGTCTCAGTGAAACAACAAAAGACAAAGCTACCAGCATGTAAAGCCAGATGAGACAAGCATGTCGAGTTCTGAGTGAGAAAATGAACACAAGAGAGTTTTACTTCCCTGGCTTTTTGACATCTCCCACCTGAATTTATAATCAGATGCAGCAGAAATGGAATAACATGCAGAATCATCTGCTGCTACCATTAGCGCTGCCATTTCCAGCCTTCCTTTGCTACAGGCTACTCCATAAAAGCAGTATTGGAACACTGAGGTGGAGCTGGCTGTTAGGTAGCTGTGGTATGCATTAAAAGACCTTAAATGTATATTTATAATGTGCACCATTCATGTGTAGCTGGCACATTAACCTGAGTCCTGGACACTGCTACTGCTGTTTCTGTTTAAAAAAAGCTGCAACATCAACACTATTAAAGAAGAGTGACAGGTAGCAAAATTAGTGGTTTGGGAATAGATTATTTTTTCCTCAGCAGTTCACTTTTTTTGCTTCTCCTTCCTTCATACTATTCTTCCAGTTTTAAAAATGCCTTTATAAAGAGATCCAACCAAAATCTGGGGTTCATCTCAAGCATTGACTTGGTGATGGATCTGCCTTCATATTTCAAATCTTTCTGTCAAAGATGTCTAAAGACCAGAGCATCAGAGCCTTTTACTGTCTGCAGAATCCAGATGTGGAATTATATTTTGCAGGTTAGATGTGTGATGTTCACATGGCTACACAATTATTGTTTTGGGGACCAAGTGTGGATCCTGGTTTTTACTACTTCTACTCTGGCATCACAGAAGTGTCTTAAAATAGTTGGGAATATGAAAGGACTTTTATTTCAAGAAAGAATTAAGCTCTTTCCTGGACAAACTAATCATTTTCCTTTTGGTGCACATAAAGAAAAAGCAACATTGGTCCACAGTAACACGCACAGCTATGCTTTCAAACACAAACATCTTGGTTGGGTACTAAAAGGAATGAAGCAAATTCTGAAATTCACCAGAGAATCTGCTTGTCTTCATGACTCCTCCACTAAAACCTCTTCTGGGATAGAGAAGCAGCTGTCTGTGCTGTTCTGTGGTTTATGCCAGCCTATTTGCCATGGGCATGTATCACTGGGCTCACTGTTGGGTGGAGAAACATATAAAAGGGATCAAAGTTTGGCCAGGCTGGGAAAGACACACCCAGGTATGATAATTCAGAACCACATTTGAAACACTTGTATTTTATACAAAGATAGGGTCCCACAAATTTCTAAACTTTTAAGGGCTTCCAAGAGCAATGTAACACACCTTTAGATCAGAACACAATGCCCAAAACCAGATCTTAAACTAAGATTCTTAAGATGTATTTCTCCCTCTGAACTAAGCTTTTCCAATAATCATATTCCTGTTTACAGCATTACTTGCTCATTGGTTTTTCATGTCTCTTGAAGTCATAAACAATTCATGCTTTCAATTTCTACAGAAGCTTTAATACTTATTTACAATTTCTTGTGGTGACAGTTTCTTGAAACACAATCTTTCGTTTTCGAATAGGGCCGAATAGAGAAGCCACATATTTAACACACCCATTACTACACTCAGGAAAGAATGCAAAATCCAGAGTTCTCACAGTCCACGTACCATTAAAATATTCACATGAGCTAAAAGCATCCTCAGCTTCTAAATACCACAGCTATTAACTACAGTTAACACCCCAGTTCCTAGTGTGGCAATACAGAAATAAGTGTCACAAGTAATGTTGACGTTCAGTAAATGTTAATGTTAACGTTTAATTTTGGACCACCTCACCTGTGTTCTTTAACTAGAAAGACTTTAATACATACTTTTGAAGATTTCTAGCAAAGAAAAAGGAAGATAAATATGGAATTTCCATGACCACAAGCTATCTACAGACTATGGGAAGATGTTTAGCTTTTCTGCAGAACCACCCTGCCTGTGTAGCATTTTCAATCACATGTTTTGCTATCAGGTGACTGGTCAGTCAACAGCCACTTCAGAAACTTTGGGGAACACTGTTCCCTGTAAAGCAATTACAATAAAGATAATAAAATTGATTTTGACAGCTGCTCCCAGAACTCTTTGCTGGACATCTGTAAATATTAGGAGACAGAATCTCCAGCACGAATCCTGAAGTTAATGACCTGCACTGTGAAGCCCACAGCTTTGCCTCAGTCCTTCCCAACAGCAGGGTGACGGTGGAGAAGATGGGGCTTGATCATAAGGTACTGAAGATTTTTCTCAAGAACAAGTGACCTTACACTACCTCTCCCTGTAGGATGTCTCCCTGTTTTGTAGGGTCTGTACTGGGAAGAGGCAAGGACTGCCCGTGCTCTGCTCTGCAGCCCTCCTCAGTGAGCAGGGCCATGCAATGCACACACTTTTAAGCACAGTTTTTAAACCTTACTGGGACCGTAGCTGCCTCACTGATGAGGAATGCTGCTGTAAGCAACACTGCTGCTATTTCAGACCTGAAGAAGGATTTGTGTGCCTGAAAGCCTGTCTGTTTTTTCCTAACTGTAACAGCTGATCTAATAAAAGATACTGCCTTTCCTTAAAAACCTTGAATTGCATCACTATTCCCTTATTTTGCAGGGTTTGGATCAGGCTGTAACAGCTGATGCCATGCTGTTCAACAGGCAGTTGGCACTTCTGGAAGGTGTCAAAGAGAACATGCTGTCCTGTAAATGGTAATAGCAAATTTTACAAAGGGGGAAGAGAGGCTGAAAAGATACCATTAGCCTACAGAGCACATTCATCACAAATCAGCATGGGAAATTAATCCAGATGTACAAGTGTCATACCAAGCATTGGTATAATAGCAAATTACAAAACAAAAGCAAAAAACATGCTGCTTATGGGCAGAAAAGTGAAGGATTTATTCAAGATCTAAAGATTTTAATATCTGACATACCATGAAGATAACATGAAATGCCTGTGTAAGACTAAATTTAAATATCATTTGAGATACATTTTAGGGGCATGGTTATAGATAATGATTAGGGCCTGCTCTTTAGCCAGAATTTTGCAGAATTCTGGCTCTTGCACTACAGTTTCTTCGCTCCAGTTCCCACTTGCACATGTACAATTCAAAGTGCATTGATCTCTGTTGCAGACAAATAAAATCACCATCCACTCTAAAAAACTTTTCAAACTCAACCCTTTTTCAAAGTCAAAATTGTTAGATCAACTCTAGATGAACTACAGAAAAGTAAGTACTCCACAGCAAAATGAATCAGTAAATATTTTCCTGGTGTCTGGGCACTGCTCAAGTACCTCCAAGCAACAGGTACCAGTGTTCCCTCTATGTGTCACTGGGGTCACTGCTTATATTCCCAGGTGAAATTCCACCTCAAGTCAATGAAGATGTAAATATTTATACCAGAAGCAAACTTGAATTTTTTTGTTTCCTAGACATACTCTGCCCCTAGATCGAAGTCTTAAAGCACAAACTTGAAAAGGGAGAACATTTTCAAAGAAAAAAGAGCAGTGAAGAAGACTTTTTGCTATCCAAACCTCTCTGCTCCTCATTTACTCACCCCATTATATGGAAACACCACTTTTTCCCATATGCACTTCTTTGTTAACCTTTCCAAATTCAAGGAATAGTTAACGTGCTGCAGGGAGCGGTGGCTCATCTTTTTTTGTGTATGATAATGAGATTGATGGGCTTGGGATGACACCAGAGGAGACCTGTGTTGACGACTTGCTCGGACACAGACTTCCCCTGCGGAGTCAGGCTGAGCGTTCTGTTCCACAGGGACACTGCAGTCTCTGCTGGGGTGGCAAGGGCTCCTGTGGCACGCCCAGCAGGAACAGATGGGACTGTGGGGGCAGACAGAAGGTGTGCAAGAACAGCTGCTCAGTCCCAGTAGCACTCCAGGAGGCAGCCTTGGCCATCGGCCTTGCGCAGGGCGCGGGCGGCACGCGCAGGGCAGCGACGCGCCAGAGCCCCGCGCCCAGGGCTCGCCTCAGCCCCGGCTGCCTTTGCCGTGCCCGCCTTTGCTCTGGGACCAGCTCTGTGCTGTCAGGGACTGACTGCAAGTGGTGCCACAACACGACCTGTATGGCTGCTCCGCTCCTGCTGCTTTTCTGGCCACTGCTCACAGTGTGCCCTTAAGGAGTAACTGCCCTGGTACTCAGCAGTGTTTCAAAGGAGCCAGCTTGTTGTGCCTGAAGTGATGGGGACCCCTCTCCCCTCCAATGGGTATCAACCTTCCAAACCTTTAACAGTTTTCACATGTAATTAGTTGTCATAAACACAGTGGGGATCTCAATGGAGAGAAATTCTTTTACAAACTGTTTGGACTTTTGCTCTTTCATCTGCCAGGTCTCCATTTTTGGTTTTTCTTTGAATTTTGGTTATCCATCCACTTCAGGCTGTCAGGAATGGATGAAAAAATATTTTAATCTGTGAGGCTTACAGATAATTAAATTAGAGGCCTTGGTCTACTCTGAGAACCTATTTTATATTTTTGTTACCTCAAAAGGGACATTTCAATTACATTCCCTTTTTAGTAAACAAATTATAAACTGCCAGCAGACTCCACTGCATCAAGTATTGAAAATGTGTCTTTTCAAAGACCACTGTGAAGTTACCAGTTTATGTTTACAGTAAATGGTTTGTTTAACCCCCTTTTCCAATACCTCCTCCCAAATCCCAGACCTACACTATCCTCTTACACTGAGCACAGGAGGAGCAATCAAGAAAGAATTTTCTTGCTATTTTACCTCTTCCTTAAAATCTCTCTGTGCTGACAAGCCAGATTTGACACAGGCTGGGATATGTTCTGCTACGTATTTCTTGCCTTTTTATTGTCTTTTGATGAAGGGTTACACCCATGTTCAGAATAAATTTGATTAATTTACAGAAACCCACTTGTCAGTTCCTGAAAATAACAGCTGGGACTGAAAGGGTTTTTGCAAGATGAACAGCAGGGATGCAGAAATACATCCTGCAAACCCCAGCATATGCAACAACGCTGATATTTGTACGAGCTCATTTGATGGGAGGCAATTGCGATGCAGGAGTGGGTGTAAGTGACAGCCGTAGGCAGGGGATATCAACACCTCCCATACCACATGCGGATGGGGCCTGTTTTGCTGCTAACCTTTGTAGTTTTAAACAGGAAATAATATGCACATTGTTTAGGATTTTTTTTTAAAGCTAATGAAAACGTGTCTGGTTTTGTTTTTTTCTCTTTTTTTGACCTCAGTGGTGGCTCAAAGGTGGCTTGTGCCGTTATCAGATCTGGATTAAAGTCAGTGCACAGATGAAAATCCCCCAAAGGGCACAATATTGGCTCCTTTTAACAGTGAGCACCAGTGCAGTGCAAGCAGCCAGAGCCATGCAGGCCAGGTGGGAGCCACAGCAGGGACCCCACTGATCCAACCCTTGTCGTGCCCCAGGCAGAGCCCAGGAATACACTGACAGCCTCAGTTACAGGCACTGCTGAGCATGGACAAGACACTCAATTTCAAGACTGGTCTGTTCAAGTCTGAACTCCTTCTCATTATCCTTTAAAATGACAGGACACAAGCCAACTTTTGCTGAAATGAACAGTCAAACACATCAACACAGCAATATTTTCAAACAATGTCCTTACTCTCTGGACTAATGGGATTTTCAAACAGCTCTGGCTCATATCCAAAGACCTCTACATGCAAGAAAAGTACCTAAGTGCTGTGAACTCACCCATGTAAGAATGGCAGGTGATCTGAGACCTTTCCTACAGCCAAACAGGAATGCCTGATCCTGATTTGCAATAGAAGTTTGTTCCAGAGTTTGGTGAAGTTAACTAGAATTTTCCTAACAACTCTTTAGACCATGCTCTTGGGAAACAAGCCTGGAGGGTTCCATGTCTTCCACACTGCAGAGAAGATGGAGCCAAATTATTCTTGGAGGTGCACTGGAAGAGGATGGCATTCAATATACACGAATTGAAGCAATGGAAATTGTGATGTGATACTCAGAAAAACCTCTTCCGTGTGTCATGATGGTCAGGTACTGGGAGAGACTGTCAATAGCTACCCCTCAAATTACTCACATGACTAGGCAAGGGCCTGAGCAAGCTGGTCTAGTTGGGTCTACTTAGAGCAGGGGGGTTGAAATCCTTCCAACCTATATGAAATAGCAGAAAAAACTGAAGAAGTTTTTTCTTCTATTAGTGAGTCTATGAAATAGCAGAAAAAACTGAGGAAGTCCAGATTTGGATCAGAGAGTCATCATAAAGATTTCATATAGAGTTAAAAGTTGGCTGTATAATTATTCTGTTCACATACAGCTTTTCAGGCATGTGGTCCATGAATGTTGCACCAATATGAATGCAGTAGTAATACAAAATAGTTATCACTCCTAAAGGGTTTGCAGGATGATTTGCCTTGAGCCTTAAATCCTCTAGAGCTGTATAAGAAGTGCATCTTTGATTCTCCTATCTTGATGGAGTCTAACCCTCTGCCTTTCCATTGCAGGAGATTAAAGATAAGAAACAAGGGAGTGAAAACCCAGCATCACATACACTTTATTCACTTTACCTTAACTAAAAATATATTACACAACAACATGAGAAAAGTTTAAAATCCTGATGTGTTGTCTTGAGATCCACAGAAACTGATTAACTAAATACACAGAAATCCAAGTCCAGGGGACTCAAAAAGGGAAAAAATGGTAATTCTTCTATTTTTGAAATATCAACCATGACCCAAAATCCTTCTGCTATGCATGAAGTTGGGATTTGAAGGTCCATGAGTAAGAGCTATTCTTCAGTGAGGCAGGAGAGTCTAACTTCCTGATAATGTCAGGAATCTTTCCAGGAAAAACCAAACAGGCAGTATGCACAGGATGCAAATGCCCCACACCATTTGTTAGGACACTGATTGCTTTTCATCTTAGTTAAGCTGACCATTGTGATTTAAGAAGTATGCTGGTGTAAAACACATTTTCTTCTATAGCAGTGACTTCAGACCATGACAGCACTGTGTGAAATTAGAATAGCAGTAATTTATGATAGCAAAGCTTTGCAAATAGCAAAGGTCCACTCCTGAAATTATAGTGTTGAACCAAATTGCTTCTGTAGAAAAACCTACACTTTGCTATCTTTTCTTGTTTTCATTTTTATTGCTTCTCAGAAATTGCCAGGGGAGAGCAGGGAAGGTAAGAGGACATTTCATTGCTCAAGGGCAGTGGCCAACCTGTAAGTCACAAGGACAGAGACAGATACAAATCAGACACACAGGAAGGTCAGCACAGCTCCACTGGCCACTGAGGCTCATCAGAAGACAGTGGACAGCTAAAGTCCAACTGACCTTCAAAGAAAACTTGGTTGGCAACAAACCTGGACTGGAAGAGGTCACATTTTTAGTACGGCTTGTAAAAGAGGCACAGGGGAGGGAGGACTAAAGGCAGGCAAAGACTATTAACCCCCTTTTCTAACCAGTTATTCTGATTGAACAAATAAATTGAAATCCTGAAGAGTGGGGGTGAGCACAAACCTGCTATTTATAAGCAAAAAACTCTGTAATGGAGGCAATCACAAGTACTTACCTCCATGACCTGTCAGCAACTGTCTAATCTGCCAGCACCAGTGTTTCACACAGCAACCTATCTCTCTTCCAGCATGCTCACAACCACACATTCAGAATAGAAGTGAAGATGCTATAGTACCTTTGAATCTGTTGTGTGTGCATGCATAACTTATTTGTGAAGTGTTTGGGCTCTTCAGGCTGCACGTAAGAGTGGCTGTAAACTTTCTTTCTGAAACATGTCTCATGAATGTATCACCAAAAAGCTGCTAAAGCAGCTATCTGACATTTAATAAATATTTAAATAAAAATCACAAAATTAAAATATTGTAGAAACTGTACTTCTAAGATGCAGCTTCGTTTTGGGAAAGGTGAGCCGCTGTATTGTCTCCAAAATAATCACTGGATTCCAAAGCAGTAAAAACCTAATGCTAGGGGAAAATCCTGTACTTCTGTTTAAAATGGAGTAGTCTCCCTCCTCCAGTAGCCAGGCTTGCCCTGTGAAAAACCAGGAAGGAGAACAGCACAGTTGTGCATCTTCTGCTTCAGTCCATGGAGCCATTTTGCACATCAGGGTCAGCCACAGAAGGAAAGGGATTCTACTCTGTGTTGAAGGCTGTGGAAGCTTTACCACCTCTCCTGTGCAACTGCCCAGGAACTGATATTGTTACTTAGTGGTGGGGGAAACAGGTATGCTCCAGGATACCAGGAACAGCCACTGCTCCCTGCCATGCCCTGCAGGTTACTGTGTGCTGGAGTTATGCTGTGAGCAGGGTGTCCTGTTCAAGCCAAGGTGAAGCACTTTTTGAGGGAGTACATCATTATCAGTGGGGCATAATGGTAATTGCACAAGAGCAGAATCCATGTGCAGAGACCATAGTTTCAACACACTGTCCCTGAAGTGTCTGTAATTTGCAAGTGAATTTGACCTCTGCTGATCAAATGGGTTCCATATTAAGATAAATGAGTAATAATACCCATTGTCTCAAAAGATATAAGCATGTCATCTTTCAATCCAGTAAAAGTGTGTGGATTTCTAAATATCAGCTCAAGAACACTTTTCAACAGCCTCCAATCAAATGTGAATGCTGGAGGTGGACTTTTGATGTGAAAGCAGCTTGTGATTTTTAACGATGGCTGAAACATGAAAAATGCAATTTGAAATTATTACAGTGTCTATTTGGTGAAGGACAGGTAATCATCAATGTCTACATTAAAACTATAGTGACTGAAATCTGTCCCAGGAGATGTTCTGTGCCTTTGTCTACCACATTGTCTTCCCAAATATTCAGTCTCAGAAATAATGGCCCATCATGACTGGTACCTTTTGAAGACTGACAGATTTGACTACTTTACTCAAGGGTCACAATAAATCACAAGTGCTGGAAGAAAAAAATAGTAGGGGAGCAATAGAGAGAGAACGACATGTTTTGTTCTCATTGTTATGATGTTGTTTGAAGGACAATCCAGAATACTGTGTCATTTCAGTCTGTGTGTCATTGATCAATAGTCAGTAATACTGATGGGCTGCAATGCAACTAATAACCTCAAGGAAATGAGTGAATTCAAAAAACAATTAAAATCTGTATGCTATGCTTCATCAACTAGGATTTTGAGCATGCTGAGAGGTATTTGGAAGTGTTATTAAAAAAGTAAAAATTCAACTAGAATTCTTAAAAATTTCGCTTACTTTTGAACGAATGTGGAGCAGCCACAAATGCCTGAAAAATTTGGTGAAAATTAGTCACAATTTGGAATTCAAATCTACTTATTAAGACTTATCACAAAAAACTCTTATACTTGTCTTTTTTTCAAATTTATTTATTTATTTACCTAGTTGTCAGCTTCAAAGCCATTTGATTATTTGAAACCTTTTTTTTAAAGTCTGTACCTCCATCATCACAATGACAGAGCTCCACAAGATATCTAAGTAACTCAAGCATAATACCTGGTTTTGTCTTTTTTTTGGTGGGGGAAGGGAGGGGGAGAGACCTAAACTTTTCATTTTGATTTATCATATTCAACATTTTCTGATGGGCAGGATTATTTTTTTTTCCCCAGAAAGCCAGCTGAGCTGGCTCTGAGAGGCCTCTGTTCACCAAAGAGGTATTCAGTTTGCTGCACCTTGGCAGACACTACGGAGAGCTGGGAGAACATCCAGCAGGTCTTCCTGGTGGATCTTGGCACGAACTGATCCCAGGGTGCCAGTAAAGGTAAGAAATGAACATCTATTCCATTTAATATCCAATATCCAATTCACTTTCTTTCACTACTTAATGAAGACAAAACTGAATTTAAAATCTTTGTCCCTTTGGAGAGTTATGTTTGACTTGCAATTTGTTCATTTTCTAAGGAATCTGTACAGAAGACAAATGGTATCTAACCAAAAGTGCCACTTTCCCCACTGAAAAACTGAGCATGTAATTTTTCTGTCTTCCAGAAGGAAGGCAGAAATAAATCCAAGCCAGTCACTGATTCAGAAATATGAATGCTTAGATTCATAGAAAGAGAGCTGAAGATAGAATCATAGAACCACAGAAACATAAAATTGCTTCTGCTGGAAAAGACCTCTAAGAGCATCAATTCCAACTGTTAACCCAGTTCAGGGGGCTTGGTACTCAAACAATAACTGATCTTACTATTAAAGAGTGAGACAAAGAAGGTTTTTAATACCTCAGCTGTTTACTCATTCTTTGTTCCTATGTGTTCCCCCACCTCCAATAAGGGCTGGAAATCCTCCTTAGTCTTCCTTTTTTTGCTGATGCATTTATAGGAACATTTTTTATTGTCTTTTACCACAGCAGCCAGATTAGGCTCTACATGGGCTTTCATCCTTGTAGTTTTCTCCCTGCATAATCCACAATATCCTTGTAGTCTTCCTGAGTTCCCCATCCCATCTTCCAAAGGTCATAAACTCTCCTTTTTGTCCTGAGTTCTAGTCAGAGCTCCCCATTCAACCAGGATTGTCTTCATCCCCACCACTCATCTTTCAGCACACAGGGAGGGTCTGCTCCTGTGCCCTTAGGATTTCCTTCCTGAACACTGTCCAGCTTTCCTGGACTCCTCTGTCCTTCAGGGCTTCTTTCCAAGGGATTCTCTGAACCACTCTCTCAAGTGGATGAAAGTCTGCCCTCCAAAAGCCCATGCTATTGGTTTTGCTGACCAAAATAGCAAAAAGTTATTCCTATTTCTCCAAAAAAACTGAAAACTAATTTTGTGATCGCTGTGCCCAAGATGTCCTCCACCCATCCCATCCCGTCCCGTCCCGTCCCATCCCATCATCAGTCCTTCTCCATTCCCAAACAACAGGTTCAGTCAGATGCCTTCCTGAGCTGGCTCCCCCACCAGCTGTGTCACTCCAGGAACCTCCTAGATGACTTGAAAGATGAACACTGCTCAGGGGAGGACAGCCTTTGTTCCCAAGATTTGTCTAGCCTACTCTTTAAAAACTTCCCTGACAGAAATCCTCAGCTACCCTATTGTAGGCCTAGGCCAGTTTCCCCATTAGGAAATCACTGCCCAAACTGGAGCACATGCCTCTGTGGTCCTGGGATTGCTCTAAGTTCAGGTATCATGCTAGTGGAGACTAAAAGAAAACCTGAATTTGCTTTTTAAGCTAAAAGGGGTTTTAAGATGGTCTTTACTGTAACCCACCAAAACATAATTCCAGGAGAGCAATGGTCACACAGGAAACAGGTAAGTGGGAAGAATGCAGGAGAGGAAGTTCAGAGCTAGAGGATAACTGCAGTTTGTCACCAGTCAGGGATTTGCTGGACAGCTGTCATCACTAACTGTGTGGCACATGAAGAAACACACACATCCCTAATGATGCAAAAATAACTGGCAAGTCAGCTTTAATAGGAAGCCACTGTTACCAACTGTAGTCAGCCAAAGTTCCCTTGGGGATATTAACTGGGGCTCAAAATCAGTCTGAGGTTTGCCTGGTATTTAAAATACATTTTTAATTCTTGCCGATACATCAAGCCTTTTTGCTTTGCTGACATTCCATAGTTTCAAGCTTTTCTCAGTAGCTAGGAACCTACAATAAAAATGAGAGCTCAGCTTTCATAAACCCTATTTATTTTATAAGATGCAGTCAAAGAAATACCCCTAAAGTAAGTGTTCAAGCTATGAGATTGCCACCCATAGACAGGATGTGATCTGCCACTTCCCAAGAGGCATGACTTTCTCAGATCTGATACTGTTTATATTACAAGATCAGGCAAGATCACAGCCCAGGTAGTTACAACAACAACTATTTTAATTAATCTACTATCTACAGAAAAGAAAGAAGAAAAAAAAAAGCAAATATTGAAGGCCACGTGTTAATAGAAATTATGAATATTCAACAGAAGGAAGACAAATAAAGAATGTTCTACTTAGCAGTTACCTATGCTGAGCTTTAAATTAGCCACACAGGACAAATGGCTTTAGTGCTGTGCCATGTTATTTGATCTAGATTATTTTAAAATACACAATTAGGGCCATCAATCTACAGAACTAAATCCCACAAATGTCAGCAAATTACATACTGTAAGCTATGTAATTTTTAAAGCTATTGCTCTCTACCTATTCTAATTGTCAGTGTTTCATATTTTTTAAATAATTACAGCATTTAACTGCTTTCAGAAAATTGTACTGAGAACTGAACATCCTTCTAGAAGAAAAGCTTAGGATGAATAAAGTTAATCTCCAAAGTTAGTATAACCAGATTGCATGCTACAGGTTATCTACATGTGGAGCCAAAATGAGAAATTAAGGTTTCAGATTTAAGAAACAACCCTGGAATACATAATTTAATAAAATAAAGAACTTCCTGGTAACAGCATTAGACTTTCAGATCTCTTACCAAACATATCACCTATCCAAAGAGAAATTATTTTTGGCACAAGAGACATACAATCTCACGAACCAACTGATTTGATCAATGGAAGTTTCTTTCCTGCTGTGGGCTAATAAATCACCCCAGCCAGCAAGTGCCAGCCATTTACAGTACAAGCTGGCTGAGGATAACTTGAACATCACAGAGCTGCTGTAACTTCTGCAACTACAAGAAAGTGGGAACTCCAAGAAGATAAACAGGTGTGAATATTACCAAGTGACTAGACCTAATTCCACCCTTGGTGTTAGAAAAATACTTGCCCTGAAGGAAAATTTCACTAGGAAATTTTACAAATTATTTCTCTTGATTTTATTCCTACAGCAGAGATAAATATTTGTCTGTTGAGATTTCTTTTATAGTTTGTATTGGCCTAAGTATCTTATATATTGGTAGAAAAAAATCCTAAGTAATTTAGTTGAGTAACACTGTAAAAAGAAAATTGGGAACAATGTATTTCATTACATAGTTATATGCTAATATTCACATAACCATTCTTAGAAGTACAGCAAATGGGATTGCACTGGCTATCATATCAGCAGATTCATACCAAAATTTCTGGATTTTTAAATACTCTGTCCTCCTTGCCTTTTTTATTTCCTTAGCCATATGGAAAACAGTCAAGTACAATTAACTATTTGTCAGAAAACAATCTATTAATTAACACCATTCTGTGTGAATGGGTTGAAAATCACATTCTTTGCTTGCCAAAAAAGCTTCCATT
Organism: Chloebia gouldiae; assembly: GCA_003676055.1. NCBI lineage: Eukaryota > Metazoa > Chordata > Aves > Passeriformes > Passeridae > Chloebia > Chloebia gouldiae. The sequence goes on from QUSF01000001.1 coordinate 56,572,785, forward strand.
TCTGCTTCATGTTTATGCTCTGAACTAAACATAGCTACAGATACACAGCTTGACACAACTGACCACAGCAGAAAAGAACAACTGCTGCCACGGTTTTTCAGAACCAGGAGCCATTGAGATTTTCTAAAGATAGGTAGGGGGTCAGGAGAGCTTCACCTCTGCATCTCCTAAAATTCTTTACTGACAGATCCTTGATTGAACTGGGCAGAAACACATGAAATCCCAATTAAGACATTTAAATTTGTGACAGGCTTGAAAGAGAAAATATTTGAGGGGGGAGGAGGGAGAGTAAGTTACAGTGTTTTTTAGGCTTAACCTTAAAAATATAGGGTCTGACTTCAATTATATTTATATCCTTTCAGTTCTACTGACGTCAATGGATTTACTCCCAAATTATACCAGATGGAAATCAGGCTAGCTATTACAACATTTTCACACATATAACTAGTACCCCTTTAAATGCACCATTTATTCAAAAGTACATGCTCAGACAGCAGGCTGTTCAGATAGCCCAGTCAGCATCAGAGGCAGGGGCAGGCAATGCTTGGAAATGCTGAGGCTGAGCTGCAGAGTGATAGAAGGGGAAGAGAAAGAGCAGATCTTTATATGCTGTTATTTCCATGTGCACGTAACCTTTGCTGATTAAAACACAATACAACACTTTGCTGCTGCTGAATCCTGGGCACTAAGCTGGTAATGTCTGGAGCTGACATAAGGCAACATGGTGGCCATTTGCTTCCCTGGGACTGGTATTCTTGTAATTAATTTTTTAGCACAACAGCCTGTAATGCTATTGTATCCAAAACTGTGAACCACTTTGCAGGTGCACACAGGGCTACAGGTGTGTAACCATTATCAGTTAGTGGTTGCTTCCTTGTCACTGTTTTTCAGAGTTGTTCACTAACTTGAATGTGATCCTGTAACCACAACCCATTCCTTCTGCTTGCACTTTCAAATATCCAAGCAGCTGTTTCAAGTTATTTGAAGAGGGTAGAGACTGACATTTTACTTGATGTATCCGGACTAATGGAAACTGATGATGTACATGACCTTTGTTGAGTGCAAACTGAGTCCAATCTGAAGGAATATAAGAGAGAGGAGCTAAAATTCCTCTCTTTGAAGTCTTCTTGCAGCTGTGAAGAGTTAATCTTATTATGACTATGAAAGGTTCAGAGAAGGCTGGTCTTATTCTTGCCAGGAGAGAAGATTTCCATACCTTCCAATGCACTCAACATTTTGTACACCTGTTTGTACCCAGAGCTCTCTGCAGTTCATCTATTCATCATCTGCTCCTTCCACTGTCACCTTCCTCCAGGCTCTTCTAGCTCAGAATCTTCCAATCTCTTCCAGCGCTGTCCCACTCTTTCCTTTCCCCCAGTTCCAATTGTCTTTCTGCACATGTCCATTTGGCTTATGTCCCAGAGGAACAAAATCACAGCAGAGACGTATCAGATGTTTTGTCCCATGTTTCTTTCTTCCTCTTCTTGCCTACTCACATGGTTAAGAGTTTGGAGCAGGGTCTGCTCCTATTGGTACTACTTCTGCTGCAATCTCACACCATGGCATTCCTCCTTTGGCTATACCCTGGGCAGTTTCATACTAACATAATTATTAGTATTCAGTTATTAGCCACAACAACCACCCCCAGAACCTGTGCTGCTCTCTTTCTCATTTCAAACTCTTGCAACAGCAAAGGAAGAATCCAACAGCAAGTCAGCTCATCCTCAATAGCCAGCCTTCCCAAAACCCACAAAACCAGACAAAAACATCACATAAAAGGTTCTCACATCACCCAATTTAAGCTGTACAACCCCTTTCCAATATGCTCCTCTTTGCAACACTTCCAGCTTCTTCCATTTCTTCCAGTTGCCTTTGCCTTGTTAACACATACCTACAGTTTTGGGCAAGCAGATTTAAACCTCTGTTTTGAAAATTTATGTGGGAGAGTATCACTGTATGCTATAGCTTTGTGATTCAGGGATCCAAAGAACATAGCAATAAGAAGCATTTCTTATGCTGAATGAATACATGTGTATGTTGAAACATGAAGTTTTAATGTATTGCCCAATCTGAAGAGCCCTGCACTAAATTTCCCAGGCTGCCAGAAGCCACAGACAACACCATAAACTGTTTATTTTCATAATAATGTACAAGTTTTTAATTCCACAAACAAATAGGTAAGTTTCTATTCCCATAGCAGGCTTCTCCTCAAAGTGAACCTTTTAGAGCCATTTCCATAAATATCACTGGCATTTCCAGCATGAAGTACAAAAAAGCAGCTACAGCCACACTACACATCGGCAGCTACTCTGGCCAATGTCTGCAACTATTTTCAGCACAAGATCAACAAATGAATGTTTGCACAGCAGCATTTGTCCAGCAGAAATGTATAAACAAAAGATGCTCCAAGAATAACATGATGTGTTCACACAGTTTCAGGAATCTTCACTGCAGCTAATATTCATTAGTAATTAAAACCCAGGTGCTTTCTTCCAGCCGGGCTACTGGTATTGCAGGAACACGTGAAACTCAGGGAATCCAGAAACATCTGAGAAAACCTTTGGAAAGCCCATTTGTCTTCAATGTCACTACATTGAGAGCAGAAGGTCCAAATCCCCGGACATATGTCCTTCAGACATACATGCACTTTGGCTCCAGATCCCCTTTTTGTACCCTGACTATTGAACAGGCTCACTGTACAAGCCAGAATGCCCTTCCAGCAATGCCACAACAATGCACGATGGGGCAGCTTCTCACACCTGTAGAGAACTTTGCTCTTCTAGCACGTCCTGTTTTGGATACTTCTACCCCCTTATCACCCTGTCCCTTTCAGCTGTTTGCTATCTTGCATCCAAAGTTTAATGTGAACACAAAACACTGGATCTCTATGGACTCTGGGTTTTTCCACTTGATTTCATGGGATTTTCTATTTGAAGAAGTAATGGTCTTTCAGCCTTATTGATCTGTTTTCATTGCACAAAGAGGAGGACACAAAACTGTGTGTGATCTGCAGAAATGAAATTTATTCTGTCTCTATTTCTCTGTCCCTTACATGTGATCATTTGGAACTTGCATTAAAATTAAAATTTAAAATGTTTCTTTTGTACTAGTCATTGAGTAACCCTTCCTTTTCTAATCCTTCAGGAAAACAGTCAGTACAAGGATATTGTATATGTTGGGATTTTTGTCTATCTCTCCATAAGGATGTTTAGTGAAATACTGTCTCTCCCTAGATTTACAATTGTAAAATCCTGTCCTTTGGGGGAAATGTTGCTTTTGGAAATGATCCGAAACACCTTTCAAAACAAGGAATGTTGGCTGTTTGTGGTAATTCAACAATCAATCTGAAGAATTTTACTTAAGAAGACAGGAGAATTTTGCTAAAGTATTGCTAAATAAGGCATCTACTAATAAAAAACCACCTCAATGCTCCCAAATTCCTTGCAATGCCATTATAGCCATTAGATTGTAAGCTCTGACAAGGTTAAATCTAATGTTATTCAAAGGCTGTTCCCTGAAGCAGATTCCCTTTACGTAGTAGAACCATTGTCTTACTGTTTAAACATTCAGGCTTTACTCTTTATTTCACACTTCATAAAGCACCTTTATGGTACTGAGGTGTTGGGTTTTTTTCTGTTTTGTTTTTTTTTCCCCAAACAGAACAGAAGGCAGTTTGTTTTTCCAGCTTTGATTAAATCCTACATCCCACAAGCAATGAACCTAGGCTACTGCCCTACTGATTTTATTGTCTCCCTCTATAAAGATTCCAGCATGGAACGTCTTCCCTGCAGCCCCGGCGCGTTCTGCTCCGAGGCTGCTGTAGGCACTCCGGGTCTGAGGTTAATGTGTACACAGCACAACTCATTAGCCCTGCATTTCTATCTGAGCCAAAAATCAACGTGATTGATCCAACAATATGTTTGGGCTTGGGACTCAGACTCAAATGAGGTCTCACCAAAAGCAAAGGTCAGCAACTTGGCACAAATTTCGCTGTGCATGGAGAAAGCTTTTCTTCCAAACTATTCATCAGGGAAGGTACAAATGACAACTAATATGGGCCTCATTAAAAATGAGTAGAGGAAACCCCTTGGAAAGGACAAGGCTCCCTTGCTATCAAATTCCTTTTCAGTCCTTTTCTAAAGCTTTTATTTATGTTACAGTAAAGAAAATGTGAAGCTTAAAGATAGCTGTGGAGCTTGGGGTTTAGGAGACTCCTTAGACTAATTATTGTGATGTGCACTATCAATTACTGTCCACTTAAGAAGAGAGGGTAATTCTTCAGGCAGAAATAAATCTTCAGAACTGAAGAATCTGGAGTAAAGGAAATAAAAGGATTTTTCTTTATCAGCAATATTTTTTAATGTTAAAACTCCGTTGTCAAAACATTTCCCGTCTTAAAATAACTAAAATAAAACAATCATTAATTTAAGAGTGGGAGAGAGAAATGATACATGAAACCTTTTCAATTGTGGATTTGTTTCAAGTACAGTTCTTACAAGGATTTCACCAATACTCAAGCACTTTTGCCACAGACAAGCCCTGAAATCAGAACTTCAAAGTATGCTATTTTACATATGGTATCAGCATGTTCTTTCTTCCTCAGTAATGAAGGGTGTTGAAAATACTATTGATACAACAATTAGACTGTATGAGAAACACTTTCCTGCAGTCTACAGAGTTGCTGTGTTGCAATATAATTGTCTAATGGCACATTTTTAAAGGTTCTCATGTTATTATGGAGTATAATTTTATTTTTACAGGATTCAATAATAAGGTTAAAGGCTAGTATTAATAGTCTTAAGAATTTGTTACATAACCAGAGGTTGAGCATTAAAATTGAACTGGATTTGTAGAGTAGGCACTGAGTTAATGTCTTGCCACAACAAAAATTGTAATGCATGTAACTTTTCCCTCTTCACTGTTCTTTTAAAACCCTCTTGTTCTTCTAAAGGTCAATCCCTCTTTCCAACAGAGAACACAACTTCTCCTCAAGATATAGTTAGAAAATCTGTTTATTTTTCTCTGTTAACAGTTGTTTGGCAAAACAGCTTTCAAGGCACATATTGCTCCTGCTTGTACCAGCAGTGCCACTGTGCTCGTCCACAACAGCCCTCCAACATTAACCAGCTCATCTGTCCTAAAAGCACTTGTGGGTGGGGATAGCACTCCTCTGACTGCAAGCTGAGTGTGTGAGCATGATGGGGCAATAATATACAAAAAGAGAGGGAAAAAAATCCAAATGTTTCTCCTAAATTAGGGTATTTTTACTAAGAATAGTTCTACTTTTGCCAGAAGTTTTCTCTGGGGATCAACTGAGGGGCCTGGGGGGAGAAGAAGGGCTGCAGAGCAAAGAGGCTTTTTTATGGCCAGTTCTGCTGCTTTCTGATCTATTTATTCATGCCATTAATCAAAAACCTAAAATAGGAGTATTGTTATGCTAAGAAAAAAACCCCAAAGAAACGATGACTGGGGTGAGAGGAATTCATACCGGGCAAAGCCTGAAGGTCAACACTCCCCTAACAGGCCTCTCCATTCCCCTGAAGGTGATTTTTAACTTCAGGAGACAAAACCAGCAAATGAGAACCAGGTAACTTTGAAAAGAGAAAATGCAGCTTGATGGGAACTTAATGCCTGAAAAATCCAGGATTCTCTAAGACAGACAATCCCTTTCTTTTTACACTTCTAACACGCAGCCTGTAAGCAGAAAAATGCAGACAGATGAGCAAACAGACAGAGTGCAAGGGCACAGCTCTTGCAAAACTGTGTTTGCCAGCACCCCCACATTGCATGGCTGTGTGCTCAGGGTGGATCAGCCCTGGGGATGCAAGCAGGTCTGCTTGCCCATGGAAATCAGGTGGCACCAGGGGCTCAGGGTGTCCCCAGTGCTGCTCGGGACTGCGGTCAGTGGGGTCAGTGCTCGGGGCTTTCCTACTGCCCAGACCGCATTTGCCTCGCTCTTTGTTTCAGCTGAGTTTGCTCCAAACTATTGCCCTAATGGCAGCTTCCTCACCTGAATAACCACTCCACAGCATCTCCAAATGCCCACGATGAGCTCCACACCTTCCCCAACCATTGTGCTGGTCTGGTTTCTCCCACCCTGCATCCCACAGCTGGGCAAGAACAGGCGCTCCCCTTTCCTAACCCACCACTGCTGGCACCCTACTTGCACCAGTGAAAGGAGGCAGAAATGCACTGGGGCAGAAGCAGATCAGTTGTTTTGGCACTTAAGCACTTAAAACAATTAGAGAGCCACCCTCCACTCTCCACTGACAGCAGTGCTGGATATGGGTTCAGTAGAGGTCTCTGCTCCCTGTGCAATATGTTTTATAAAGGAGGTAGGTTCATGTTGCATTTAAATCACGTTTGAATACCAAGGGCATCACTGCCTCCAATTCCTTCACTATCTTTCTTGCAGTATTTTCTGTCAGAAGCTGAGAGAAAAAATGAACCTTTTTCCCAGCTTCTGAATGAAAGGGATCAAAGTCTTCCTTCACATCACACCTGTATCTTTCCTGGTTTTTTTTTTTTTTTTTTTTTAAAATGAACTTTACTGCAAATACATTCAGAGGCTTTCAAACCTGTGCAGCCCCAAAAGGTGAGATGACCCAGCACATGCATGAGGGGAGCTGGACCCTTTTGGACAGAACAACTGCAACTGCCAAGGCAAAAGATGGAAAGGCCCAACAGCCTGAAAATTTAGCAAAATCTAGGAAGAAAATACCTCAACTACCAAAAATCTAGAAAGCTTCTTGTCCAGCAAAATCCAACCTAGCCAAACAGCAGTTCCAGTCTGGGTTATCTAGAACAAAGAGTTAAGTATTCATGCCGTGGGAGACACACTGTGCAACACAGCCAGTGCCCAGAACCACATCAGGATGTGCTCCAGACCACACTAGGATGTGGTCCCACAGCTAACACCCTGTTCTGTTGAAGGAACCAAGAGAAACAGCTCCCACACCTCAGGAAGGCACTGAACTCCCCATTTCCTTTCAGCATCCTCTCCCACCTTTCAAGCTGCAGCCCAGCATTTCCCCTCTCAAACCCTACCCCAGGCTTGCTGACCAGACACCTGCAGAGCTCCCTGTCACAGCAGAGCCGTGTGGATCCTGCCTGGGGCTGCTGGCCCTGCCTGGGCAGGCACAGCTGACAGAGCAGCAGCCACACCTCGGGCTCAGAATGCGTCCTGACGCAGGGAGGGAGAAGTTAATTGAACTCTGTGGAGAAGGATGATTATAAAAAGGAACTTTCTCATCATTCCTGGGGTTCATAGGAACCCATATATGCTGTATTTTATGGAGAAAGTTAAGTCTGCAAGGACAGTCAGATCAAAGCTGAGGCAGAGGGAGAGCAGGAAGGATGTGATTACCTCTGCTGGGATCTGACCAGATCTAATCCTCATGGGAAGGGCAAGGGGATATGCAGGGCCCAGGTCACACTGGAGCTCGACTTCTGCAAGAATAATTTAATACCTGAAGGCTACCACAGGCACAACAGTGCTCACTCACTATTTAACTGTGCTCTATAATTATCTGATAGAGGGGTTTTCCTTCACTACAAAACCAACTTTACTGCAGAAACCCAGACTTTCGATTTCAGGTCCTTCATGCATTTACCACCATATTCCTATAATTTCTCATTATTTACTTTTACCTATTCTTCTTTCCAGTCCCCTTTCAATAAGTACTTCACTTATTTTTATTATTTGCTCGTCTCTCATTGGCATGGGAAGAAATAGCATGTGTTTTACAGAAAAAGGCAAAGCCTTTAAAAGAGTACAGTGAATGAAAAGGCTGTTTTCAGCCTGAGTTTTCCTAAACACAGCCATTTACTGAAGGCACTGAAAGCAAGGAGAGAACGATGTCACTACTGGTAAAAATGGCCTGTGGAGGAACCTCACTGAAGCTTGGAGAGGAAATTACTCTTCATGCTATTTCAGGTTTACGTCTTTCCTAAGAACAGGCTGATCGTTATCCCAGATAATGAAGACTGTTAATGTAATTAAGAACTCTGTTCTGGTGTTTTACAAAGCAAACAAATATGTTCTGGAATTAATAAGCTGCAAGGTTAAGTGACACAGGGCAAAACCAGGATTCTTCATTTGGATGTAAGTGCTCCACAGCAAGTCATTAGCTGGTACTTAAAAATGCAATTTCTAATTTAGGACACAGAGGTCCATTTGAGGTATGTGTAATCTCTAAAAGGTCAGATCAATTTTAAGATTATGACCAGATGTATATTATCAATATGAGAAACTGCATCCTTCTTTAACCACAAAAAACAGGAGAGCAGGACCAAATCGCCTTGCTCTTCTTCCTGGATATTAGAGGTGAGTAGTATTTCCAAACTTCTCTGTAAATCCCTTCCAAATAAATTAGGCATTTCAGTAATAGTTTTTTTTTAGCAAACACCCATTTTTCTAGTATTTTTCTATTTATCTGATTAAATCATATGTTGATTTATACTGGGTTAACACACAGTACAACCCAAAGCTTGCTGTAGGCTCAGTCTAAACATGCACAGATACTTTCCAGGCACAGAAGAGAGACCTAGGGATTAGTATAATCTGGATTTTATTCCTGAAAATGCTACTGCTTCAGACTGTGCAGCCTTTTGAGGCAGTCACCCCAGAGAAACAGTGACACACTGCCTAATGAAGCAGCAGCTTCCCAATCCCCTCCTCCTTGCCACAGGTTCTCATTACTTGCCTTGCACTGGGATTTGCCTCTGTCACAAAACCTGAAGAAAATGAATGGTGTCCCTCCAAAAGTAATGACTTTTCTACCAGAACTGCCATCACCATGATGGAAGAGCTGGGAGTGCTAAGGAGAACAATGGCAGCTGCAACCACAGACAAAGCCATGCTACATTTTTTAAAATGTTGCCTAGTAGATGCTGTGCTTCATAGGAAGGTGGTTCAAGTCAGATACAAATAAATAAAATCAGATAACATCAGACACATACTGTTAAATAATGGCAAAATGTTTTAACTACATGGTGGGCTCGTGGATTTATTGTGCAAAGACATCCTAAGCTCGCTTTTACAATTTGGAAATGATATAAAATTTTTTAACTAAAGATCTCAATTTCTTTGAAAACTCATTTGTCTGTGATGAGAATAACAACATGGCTCTGTTGCTGCCGACTTATTTTGCTAACCTGTGAGCATGCTTCCTAAGGAAATGGTAACATTTTCATTTCACATTGAGGAAGAAAAATAACCTCAAATACACTCTCATGTCATTTGCCTAAATCTTGTTTGGACAGCTTGCACATCTCACAATTTTCCTGTTATCACTAGCTCCTCTGAATCAGAGAGAGAGCAGGGAGATAAATGTAATACTGCAATATACAGCTCGATAGTGAAGATCACTCTGCTGTGACATGCCTTGCACTTCAGCACTAACACAATGATATGGTTATCTAAGGTTTGAGGAGCCTGTAATATAGCAACACCCTTTTCATTTCAGAGATAGTGTCAGGAGCTGAAAAACAGCTCTGGCTCATCAGGCTGCTTTGGTTATTTCCCCTCATCTCTCTTCTCCCCTCTGAAACCCACACCAGACTTGTGGAAGCAGCAACCCTTGCCCTGCACAAGCAGAGGAACACGAACAGGAACCAAGTGATGGGGTTAAGAGCTAGTGAGAAAAGCCCATAAGATCACTTTTTCTGCAGCTTCAAAAATTAACATTCTAAAAGACAAGTTGCAGGAATTCCTAGTTTTAAGTTTCTCAAAGGATCTTTTGGATAATTTTAAGAAGTCCGCTGCCTGTAAGACATTTGACATCCGGAAAGGAGAACAGTCTCTGGCTGCAGAAGCGCTTTTTCTTTCTTCCAAGCCTACATGAAAAGTATCACTGTAACAGTGAGGACAGAGAGAGATGCACAGCTCAGGGTTTTATTTAGTTTTGGTTTTTTTCCTTAACTGACCCAGCTTGATGCTGGCGCCTGGCTGCAGTTTCAGCTGCCCCTGAAGCCAGTCATGCTTTTGCTTGTGTGGCTGACTGCTGAATTGGCAAAAGCTACCTTCACAAAACCCCTTTTGCCAGAACACCTTTTTGTGTTTGCATCAAAGAAGAAAAAGACTAAAGATTTTGCCAACAATATTTTTCTCTACTGGAGCAAATGTTACAGAGTGATAAAATAAACCACCATTTCCTCAGTGTTTTAGCTCTTCACTTCAGAGCAGAATTTGCTCCTCATGAAGGAACTTAGTGGTAGATGGGTAAGTGTAAGGAGAAGAGCAACCATGCCTGTTGCAGCTTCTCTGTAAGTCCTGGGATGTGCAGAAGTATTAAAAACAGGCGGGGGGAAAGCTGGAGAAGACATTTTTACAAGGATTTGAAGTGTTTCTGGAAGAGCAGAAACAATACACATTTGGAAAAGCTCATTAATTTAGATGACATTACTAATTTTTTTTTTTTTTTTAATTTGGTTGCCAAAAGTATCTTTATAGGGAACATTATAAAAAGACAAGACCTGGAAAGATTAAAGCACACATGTAACTATTCCCTCATGCTTTCCACGGCTGTTAAATGCACAGGTCTTGCTGAAGTGAAAAGACAAATACAGGAAACACAAAGTGGTGAGGAGTGCACACACCTCATTACAAACCAGCACTTGGTATTTGTGTTAGTTACAGAGAAGTTTTATGTGACTAATAAAACTCCCTAATCCTTGGTCAGCTTTAGAAACCTTCCTCATAAGGCCAAGGTCAGGACAAGGCTACTTCCTTAATAACAGAGGGAAGATGGCATCTCTAATGATTGCTTCTGGCTGTTTTTCTCCTTGCCTGTAAGAAGGCCACAGAGAACATTTGCTTTAAAGTGATGCAGAGCTCTCTATTTACCAGCAAACAGACCCTCACTGCCCACCAGGAACATGAAGGTGGAATTGCAAGATGGAAATTTCAGCTTGAAGACCACATGTTTAGTGCTTTCTTCACAGGGAAGTTCAGTTAAGGTGGTAGAATCCTGTTAGCATGCAATGGCTTAGTACCTTAGATAACCTACTATTTCTTTTAATGTTACCCACCTGAGGGAGGCTCCCCTAATGAATCTATTTTTGTAGTGTAATGTAGGTTGAAGTTTAGAGCTAAATTTAGAGCAGAGTAATACAAAAAATATCAAACCAGGAAATAGTTTAATTGAAGCACAGAGTAATCACAGCAAATTACAGTGAAATTTCCATGGGATTACATTCTGCATTCCCCAAACAAGCAGAGGAATTCAGCTCACAGTCTTCCCATTTTGCTGAGAATTCACTTCAAGGATATGCTATGTAAGTAACATAAAATGGTGCCATAAAGGCTGTCTCAAAAGTTACAGTCTAAGATGCTTTTGAGACCCTGTGGGAAGCCCATGCTGGAGCTGGCTCCTGGCAGGACTGGGGGCCCTGTGGAGAGAGGTGCCCACCCTGGAGCAGGCAGGACCTGTGGTGCTGCTGGGGACCCACCCTGGAGCAGTTTGTGAGGAACTGCTGCCCATGGGAAGGACTCATGTTGGAGAAGTTCCAGGAGGACTGGCTCCTGTGGCAGGGACCCCACCCTGGAACAGGGGAGCAGTGTGAGGAATTCTTCCCTGAGAAGGAAGGAGCAGCAGAGACAAGGTGTGATGAACTGACCACAACCCCATTCTGGTCCACTTGTGCCACAGGGAGGGGAGAAAGGTAGAGAAAATCACAAGAGAAGAAGGGAGGGGCAAGGAAAAGGTTTTTTTAAGATTTGTTTTTATTTTCTCATTACCCTACTCTGTTTTGTTTGGTAATAAATTGAATTCATTTTCCCAAGTTGAGTCTGTTTAGCTCATGATGGTATTTGGTGAATTATATTTCCCTACCCTTATCTCAACTCATAAGCCTTTTGTTTTCTCTCTCCTGTCCAGTTGAAGAGGGGGAGTGGTACAGCAGCTTTGGTGAGCACCTGGATGCCAGGCAGAGTTAAAAGAACCACACTGGTATTCACAGGGACTTCCACAAATCACTGCAGAAGTTAATCTCTTCCCACTAACAAACCCGGGTTTTTTCACAAGGAACATCTCTGGTCTGCACCTCCCTCAGCTGCCTTGAACACCTCCTCTGAAACAATATATAAACAGCTGGCATGTTCACAGTATATCTCCTTCATCCAGGCTGTACAGCCCACAGTCCAGTAAGACTAAACAGAATTTCACATCACATTTTGCCACATGTAGGGATTTTTCTACTTTTCAGCAGGTCTCCAACATGAGAGAAAGGTGGCAACTTTTGGGATCACTCTGTTACTACTGCACAGTTCTGAATGATTTTTAGTGAAAAATAAGTTGCTTTTCAAGTAACAATGCCACTACAAATCTCTCAAGGCTAATTCTTGGTAACAGCCACCATAAATACACTGGAACATGCACAGAGCCACAGCATGACCCTAACAAAGGCAAAACAAACTTCACCACTAAATTTAGAAAGACCTCAAAATGGTCCATATTGAGTAATATAAAGTAAGATTTCAGCCCATAAGGAGAAAAGAAAAGAAAAGAAAAAAAAGAAAAGAAAAGAAGAAAAGAAAAGAAAAGAAAAGAAAAGAAAAGAAAAGAAAAGAAAA
>QUSF01000001.1:56585368-56811910 GCA_003676055.1 Chloebia gouldiae
GTGTGCCTTCTTAATGGACACTAGATAGAAATATGGTACCTGTGCCTGTGGCTTCCATATTTTCATCTACAAAATCTCAAAAAGAGATCAAACATACAGTATTTTTTTTTGGGGGGGGGGGGGCAGTTACAGTCAGTTTTGCACATCTGTGCTGGATGAAAGGGTAGGTTGAAAGGGCAGCATGTACAGTGGCCATTTTCCCACACCCCCAGCTGGAGGGGCAGAGATGCTCTGAGTGGCTGCCCAGGGAGTAGATGGATGGAAATTATTTCTAGGCACAATTCTAACACGGCTACCATAGCAAATCCACACTTATCAGTTATCAGTGCCTAAAATGAATTCTGAGACTACTGACTACTGATTAAAAATTAAATCATCTAGATACCACCCCTGTGCATTCATAGATTGTCTTTCCACAGGTCAGCAGATCACAAACTACTCTTGAGCAGAACACCAGCTTTTCTCTGTGCATAAAACATTTTAAGACTCGGACTTTGAAAGATGGGCAAGAGCTGCAATTCCAAGCTCAGGCTGATAGGACGCTCAGCTCAAATGCATGGTTACAATTAAAAAACAATCTCCCAGCCTTTATGGGAAGCTCCAGATCATGCCCAGCTCCAGAGGCCAGGCACAGCAGAGGGGTGGCCCATGGACCAAGTAGGTACTTCCCAAGCTGGGAGTCAAAGGTGACAACCCATACATACAATCATGGGGATTGTAACAGCAGGTGAATTCAAAGGCTGGTGTCATTTTTTTTTGACTCACGTCCCATCCTTGAACTTGATATGAGACTTTTTGATCTCCCAGGAAAGTCTTTGTTAATTGGCACATAGAAACAAAGACTATGGGGATGTTCTAGTTTTCTGCTTGATTTTTTAAAGCACAAAAATTGGCATGTTATGAAAAGAAAGGTCTTCAAGGAAAGGTAAAACCCCAGAATCTCATTTAGTCTCTCAACTTCCAGACAAGGCTGAATTCAGGAACAGATAATAAGAGATGGAGAGCTTAGAAATGAAAATAAGAGCCTTTTCCTTACCTTTTCTGCAAGCCAGCCTAGATGCCTAATCTCTCGACTTCCAGCAATCCCTGTTTTACCCAGCTGGTCTCTGACCTCTGCAATCACCCTGGGGATGAGCTCGTTGACACTGGAGTGGATGGCACTGAACCAGGCCTGGGCTGTAGCTGCATCCTTACTCCTGAGCACCACGGTGTGCTTGGCATCAGGTGAATGAACTTCAATAATTCTAGAAAAATGGGAGACAACATTATGTTCATTCATATGTTAACACACAGCTAAATTTATTACCTCATTTAGTGAATGCAATGAGTTAAATAGGATACTAATATTGAGACCTAGCACTAAAAACTTACCTTTAAAACACCTGAACAGAGTAGGATCATCTTAACTGAATCCAGGTCTCTGCTGGCGTTATGATAACATCCTTGAGAAGGGGATTTGCCAGTGCTAATGCAACCCCACATAAAGAATGTCAATAAGAGTTTTGAATATAAAGGCAAGAGGAACAGTCAGTGACATAGATATAATTGGTTATATGGTGGAACTTCTTCAGCACGTGTCACTTCTTGTTCCTCTTCATCAGTGAGATCAAAGTTTTCACCTTCAGGCCATTTTGTAATTATCTCCAAAATCCCAGGATAATTCAGTTTTCCAATATGGGTGATTGTGTGATAAGAGCAATCCACTTGCTCCATTGGTGGCATGGTGGGTAGAGGGAATCTTTGCTTTGAACATCCACCCCAGCATTGGTAGTCAGGGTGCCAGGAGGAGTTGTACTTCCGTGCAGAAGCACAGACTGCATGGAAGATGACTCTGGAGAAGCCAGGGATAAGCTGCTCCTTTCCGTAGCTGCTTACCATGGCACTACCATGGTTTTTCAGTGTGTTTATTTTATACATGCAGAGATAAATGAAAATCATCCTCATGCCAAACAGAGGAATTTTCCTAGGATTGTTCTGTGGTTTCAGTGATACCACTACTCATTAACACAGACCTAGCACAACTGGCCTTCTCCAGGAGTTACCAGAATCCTCGATGCTCCATTTAGATCCTGCTAACAGTGGCAACAAGAAAGTGCTAACAATAATCATATGATTGCTGCTAGCAGGCACCTTTTACAGATTTTCAAACTCCTGTAGAAGGAAATGAGTTTTGTTTCAAAGAAGACATTCCTACTCGACTATCCTGTGGGTTTCCACTGTGGTTTGAAAAGTACAACTGAACACAGTTTTCAGGAAAATGAATCCTGTTCATTGTGGTAATGGGACCTGTGCCAACACCTTTGTTAACAACAACAACAAAAGTGCTTTGACAGGCATATGCAGTTATTTTAGCTCTGTTCTTAGTGAAGTTATTAGTTATTAGTGGGGCTTTGTGTGCTCTTTATAGCTTTGTGGGTCATTTTACTTAAACATCTGGTAAATAACCCACAAAGTAATAGCCTGTTTTAGCTTTATGTGGCAATTATAAAACAAAGCCCTGGTCATTGCCCATCACTCAACTCTGTATCACATTTGGGATTTTTTATTATAAAAGTACAGTGACAGCCCCAAATGTTATCCTCCCAAATTCAACCTGGGATCTGAGCCTAAGCATGTACTTCTGTCCTGTATATAGCTGCCCAGCCTCTGGGACACACAGTGACTCCTTTCTGCAGCAGAAAATTAATTAGTTCAGTGGAATTTATTCAGGTTGAAGTTCAAAACAGAACTGTAATGCAAATATTTGTTGTGCAATTACAAAATCCAGCAATTTGGAGCTTAACTAATAATTAAGAGGTTTTAATTATTTGGTTAAACCAGAGCAGAATCCAGAACAGAGAGTGACTCGATCTGCACAGCTCTCTGGGGCTCAGAGAGGAAGGATCCCTGGTTTCATGCTTGTCCATTTTGAGAAGGGGAGGTTTCCACATAGACACTGTTCTAAATATAGAAAAGGTCACGATTTTCCAAACTCAGCAGTTGAACTGTTCAGGGTCTTAAATCACTGGATAGTTTAAGAAGTGGCTTGATTTTTCAGGAAGCACTGAGCCAACACAGTAATGCATGTTTCCTCAGTAAAGCTGCTGCAGTTCAGCACTACCTGAAAATTAATGTTCTTATTTAGCCACTCCAGGATGCACCAAATTTTCAATTTCAAGTACCAAAGCAAAATTCCTTGATACATGATGGCAGCCTTGTAAACTAGAAAACTATATTTATAGATAGGCACGTTTCAAATCTCACTCCCATTTTTTCTAAACTGCTTGAAACAGCCACCTCCTTCATGGCCAGGATTTAGCCATTTGTATCCACAGATCATTACAATCAGGCACAGTTACCATACTCGAGTCTGTCCTTCCATCACAAACACAACTCTCCCACTGCTGAGTCCCACTGTGACTCTGAGCTGGAGTTGGAGTGTGTTCTTGTAGGCAGCCACCACCAAAAACAAGCTAGACAGGCTTGGATTTTCAAAATACATTGTGGTAATCAGTGAAATGTTGCTTATTACTTACAGAAGTTTTTTGGCAGGAGATCTTACAGCATTTCACAAATGAGGTCAGTGACAGTATCCTCATTTCACCAAAAAAAAAAAAAAAGTGAAGAACCGAGACAAGGCAGGGAACAGGCCAGGAGCAGCAATCAGGATTTTCAGTCCTATGCTTCTTATTTTAATACTTATTTTAAAAACAAAAATTATTTAGACAACACAGCAGTACTGTGCTGCATTTGAAAAATGTTAACACACCATATAGATTGTGTGAAACAATGCTCTTTACAAAGCCTGTGGTTTCTACATGGGGACTTCCACCTACAAACTCACTGCACATCATGCAGTAAACAAAGTGCTGAACACAGACTCTAAAGGCTCAGAATAAAGTGCTGCTTCTTCAGTTGCAAAGGAGCAGCAGAAAACTTGTGTGATTTCTTTCTAAGGTAGAGCCGTAGCAGGTTTTGACTTAAAAATAAATTATTGAGAGCTGAAAGAACTTGCAAATGGCAACTTGTTCACCTCCAGTTCTCCCTTCAAACAAGTGGATTAACATATAAACAGGTTTTTTAGTACCTGGGCCTTCATCAAAGTGTATTTTCCTTGATGGTGACTATTTAAGTATTTCTACAAGAGTTCTATTTCCTAAAATAATGAACATTTAGACAGTTGTCAATAGTTCTGTTTAAGGGGTTCTAAACCATGCATATTCTTTCTAATATCTACATAATCAAATGTGATATCAAAGTCTAAATTCTAGTATACATATGCATACACATATATTGAGCTATGCTTGCAAAAATACTCATCCCTCAGTGACTTGTAATAGAGCTAGTTTGGGAATGATTGTCATTTACCGATCTGATGATGATGCACTAACAATTGCAGAAAGTTTTCCTTATTCCATGAGCTGAGTAACACGATGACTGGACAATGCAACATACACTTCTCAAAACTTAGTCAAAAACAGGATGCTGCTTTGACTGCACTGAAAACTGTTTTTATCCACAGCACTTGTCCACTCCCAGAAATACATCTGCAAGCATCACTCCTTAGCAAGCTGCTACATAGGCCAAATTTTATCTACACATCCTGAAGTCTAAATCCTCAGTTGTCTGAATTCTGCTACTTGGCAATTGCTGTAAGATCTCAACCAGAAAACCTTAGGAAACCGAGCTTGCAGATTTTCACCAACAGCCCTGGACTCCTGTCTCTACAATCAACTAGGATGGAGATACTAAAATAAACTTTAAATCTTCCCAGAAACCCATGGGCTCTGACTGCAATCAGATGCTGAAAATGCTGCATCCCTATAAACTCTTCCCTTTTCTGCCTTTCAGCCCACGCTGCTTTGATTCTCCAGTCCAACTGGATGATGTTTTCTGTATAGCAGCTGACTGATGGTATTTCCATACTTTCTGAAAAGAAGAAAATACCAGTGACCTTAGTAAACTCCAAGACTAAGGCACTTAAATGTTTCCAGCAGTCTAGCCATTATAGTTTTGATTTGTTCCTTGGCTAAACTGACCACCTCTTACTGACTTCTGTTTATCTGCAGTTCAGTGATAAAGTTCCCTTATTCCCCACTGAATTGAAATATTTAGGGCAATGCCACAGCTGTGTTTATTCTCACACTCCACCACAGTTATGTAAATACTGCATAGGGAGCTGTTTCTGATAAAGCCCATACCAACCCAAAGGAATTATATGTTGGCTCTAGATGACTGCCAAGATGCGCGGCATCTCTCCAGCTTGGCAATGCATATGAATGATATCACATTTTCTCAGAGATCATTTGGCAAACCTTATAATAAAAGGGTAATTTTCTCTCTCCTTTTCAAAGACCCACAGTGAGCTGAGGAGTGTTTCCAGCATCCCCTTCTCCACCCGCAGAACACGGGGGTGACACAAAACCCAGTGCTTCCAAATGCTGTAAACTGGCATGTAAGAGGAAAACTCCCTTCCTCTCTTCATCAGATTTTCTACTTCACAGTGGATCAGAAGAAGTTGAAAGCAAATGTTTGGTAGACCATACTCATTCAGCATTTGATAAAGCTTCTTTCTGTAAGAGTGTTCATTATCTAAGAAATAACTTTAATCAAAATTCTTGAAAGTACTTCTGCCACCAGCATTGGCTCAGGACCAAATCAGGCACTGAGTTACACTTCATGACTCTTCCTGGGTCAGATTATGTATTCAGTGACTGATTAAAGTGTGGAGTAAATCCCTTGAAGTTAATGATAAGCTGGAGCCAGAGTTACTCAAGTCCATCACACTACTTTGATTTTGCACTGGCACAGTGAGGAACAAAACAGTCTGTCACCGACTTTGCAAATTTAAAGATGAATCAAAGGCCAAACTGTTCACTCTGTCTCCTCCATCACTGTCTGCACATGAAACCACAGGTTTTTTTCTGAGTGTACAAACATAGGATCCTTTCCAGGAAAAAGGGGGATTTAGAAGAACACAATCTGATTTATATTTTAAAAGTTGTAGTTTTTGTTATAAAATAAATTTTAAAAAATGTTAAGGTTCTTTTGAATTCTACATGCAGCATCAGGAGATTAACCAGGAACAGAATACATTAAAATTAAGCAATGGAAATTTTGGGCTTAGTCTGCAAGGAAAATATTCCAGAGAGAGACTGTTAGGTTTGCAATGAATTCCCCAGCATACTCTCTGAAGAAGCATCTTCATTTGATGATCCTAAATGGAGGTGAAAGCAATTTTACCAAGCAAGCACTACTTGGTAATCAAATTGAATTTTTCTGTGACAGGCTCTCGGTCCCCTTGCTGTCAGAAGAGTACTTGCGGTATTAACACTTACTTGGTGACTTTCAGCTTACAGTGCTAAAAACGATGTAGATACTTTCCTGGGAGCTGGACTAGACTGATGTCCAACCAGAGGGTGTATATATCACTAATAAGCTGTCACAGCTGATTTCATTTCTATTTGCCACCAGCAGGGCTTTAATACAAGGGATATCAGAGGAGTTGTACCACATGCAAGTAAAGAAAGGATTTGGTTCTGCAATGGACTTAATCACACCACTGCATGCAGATACTGACCAATCTGCAGAGACATCCACACTGCCTTCTCTACCCAGAGCAACCACAAAAGTAACTGAATAGGTTTTAATGGTATATGGACATTAAGGAGCAGGACTCTTACACCACAGGACCCAAAAGACCTATTATATTTTACTTCCGTGATTAATTCTTTTATATTCTGGTTGTAATTGTGCTGAATATTGGTAATCTAGGAATACAGAGTTCAGCCTTCACAGCAGATTCACCATGAAGCAACAGCAAAAGCACTGTTTCAAGGTGGAGTTGGGGTCAATTATTTGGGAAAAAAACCACAAACAGCATTTTTTTCATAGAGATGTCAGGAATTTGATTTAACTTTAGAAGATGTGCTGAAATTTTAAGAACAGAAGATGTAATTGGTATATTCGATACACTGCCCAGAGCTCCCTGAAGCAGCTGTTTTCCCTGAAGCAAACCTACAGCCAAATTCAAAGCAGCAGCAGCAAACCAAAACTTCTGCAGCTGGAACTGCATCTGGGCTTGGCAAAGAGCATGTAACTGCAGCTGGTAAGAGTGGGAAATGACCCCTTCAAATTGAGAAGCAGGCGGAGGGTCTCATGCTGCTGCATAAGCAAGAGATCATGGGTTTGAAGATTAATTAGATGTCTTCTAAGAAGGAATGCCACTCTTGCTGTTAGGAAGTGCTGTAGTACGACCCAGGGGAAAGAAGAGGATGTGATCCACAAGCATAGGTGAAAACTGATATGGAAACAAGAAAAATTAGTAGGGCTGCTGACAGATCAGCTCTGTCTTGTGGATGAGTTGTCACAGAAGTGTTGCTGGAAGAGACAAATGGCAGCTCCATCTTTTTTAGCAGGGAATGTCTCAATGTCTCATTATGTTATAGATCTACTTTTTGGCTTCCATGATCAAGAATGCCAGGGATCACTGCTTACTTGCCAAGTGAAACAAAACTGAAGCCAGGCAACCATGACTACAAAGCCACAAATTCCTTCTGGATCAATTACTGGCCTCTGAGTGCTGTGGGAAGAGGCACCACCTGGGAGCCAGTCTCCCAGATACTGCCAGCTTCTCTGGGGACCGTGTGCATGGGTCACCTCCTGACACTTTCATGACTGGCAGTAGACCCATCTTCCCATTGAACAGACACAGAGACTGATGGCAAAGCTGTATGTAAGTGATGAGAAGAAGTAGCAGCTTCAGCAAAACTCTTACTACAGTAAAACAGGAATTTCCATCAGCAGAAACATAGAAGAAAGCAAGCTAGAAGTGACCAGAGGGTATTAAAATAGTAAAGTATTCACACACAACCTAAGCACTAAGGACCAGCCTCAGCATCTAGCAACACTGAGCTGGGGCACCTCTGATGGCAGCCCACCACCAGGGCTCACACTCTGATTGTCCTTTGCTGCCACTCCCATGACTACACGAGGTGCAAGAGAGAGCAGTTTTAAACACACCAGCTGAAAATCCTGCTCCTTAATCAATGGCAGATCAGGCCAGATCAGAGCTGTGAGACTGAAATCCAATTTGCAGATGGGCTGGTAGGAGAGGGAAAGAGCAGCACTGAGCACAGAACAACAGCCAGGCAGGAAAAAGAGCTTTGAGGTTGTCACTCTCTCCAGACTGTGGGGACTGAGAGCATAGCAGGAAACTGAAATCCTTGCACATCAACTTTCTCTCTTTGGGAGATCTCAGGGGTCTTTAAACTGCTCTTCAACATTATTTAGCAGCAGCTTGGGTGTTGGCACTTACATACCTTTACATACAGATGCACATAAAAACATTATTAACTATTTGTTCTCTTCTTCCCTGCAGCACTCCCACTGCTCTTCCTTTCCCTTTATTCTGTGACACATTTCTTGGAGCAGCTCTCTTTCTCCATCTTTTCATAGTTTTGGTTATTATTCTTTTTTACAAAAGTGTTTGTTAAGTAAAGTCTGCTGCAGTCTTCACTCTCTGGGTTTGTTGCTCTGCCTTGTTGGTTGGCTTCTTCTTTAATCACTTTTTCTTAATTTGTGCTCCTCTCTTCCCTCCACACATTTCTCAAGGCACTTCCTTTTTTTCTGTTTCCCTTCACCTGATTAATTTCCGGTTCCTTTGCTCTTATTTCCATTTCTCAGCTCAACCCTCTACAGCTAAATCTTATCGGAAAAATCAAAATTCTTTGACTTTTTCAAAATTCCCCTAACTGAAGCAATGGCTGAAAAAAAACCAAAATGCAACACAAAAACCCATCAGCATATGGGGGTTTATTTTCATTATTTAAATATTGTCATAGGAAATAAAGACTTCGGTTAAAAGCTTGTTAATCAAAAATCCAGCTGAAAGCTTTCTTTCAGCCTTAGTTACTGTCACCTCCTCATCACTCACATCCTTCCTCACCACCCAACTCACAGTGACATTTTATTCCTGTCGGGTCATGTTCACACATAGACACACACACATATATATAAGTTTTATTTATAGTCACATATATGCATGCATGTTTGTGAGTTACACATGCAAGAGGTTTGCCCATTCCTATTTGATTTATGCTGGAGATGGGAAGGGCACCAGGAGCTCACCTGGGTGGCCCAGATGGATGGGGAAGGAAGAAAGCCCCATGCCACTACACCAAGAGAAAATATTCATCTTTTTTTTCAAGAAAATGAGACATGCCTAGTCCCAAATTCACCAGAACCTGCAGAGCTTGAAGGTCAGTCATGAGATGCTGTAACAATCCAGTTCTAAACTGGTACCTCAAACATCCTGCAGGAAAAGTCAGGGGTTTTCAGTGTCCCCAGATCCTGGTGCATCTTCCAGTAATTCAGCTCTCAAACCATTACCCAGACACATCAGCAGTCTTTAGGATGTTAGAAAACTATTTTAACATGATTCAACAGAAAAAGAATTAAATAATGAAAAAAAAAAAGAATCATTTAAGTTCACCTTAGTCTCATGATTTGACTCAAAAAGGCAAAAATCCCTCTGTGGGAGGGATAGTCCTACAGAAGTATCTGATCTCAGTGGCCTTTCAAGAAAGATGAGAAAAAACTGAGGCTAACAGAAAAATTGGTATGACCCAGACTAAAATTGTTTGGTTTGTGGGGAGTTTCACAAATGATAGAAAACAACTATTTCACATAATGAAGAACATATTTTAAAATCACCGTTTCTGCCCAGTGGCTTCAGAGCTCCAGCTCCTACAGGTTTAGAAAACTGCTCCTTATCAAGATAGATGACTGCAGCTTACAAAATGCACCAGCAACTGCAGGGCTGCCCAAAAAGCAGATGATGTAGATGACAGAGAACTGTCAGACAACCAATTATAGAACCATTAATTATTAAATCTATCATTTAATGAATTATTAATTGTAGCAGTTAATGACTTGCCCCCAAAACACTATTATGAGAGAAAAAAATGCAACGTTACAGGTCCCTCAAGTGACAACCCTAGCCCTGAACACACTGCCCCTGGCTACTGAGAAGTGTCCCACAGCCATGCAAGGTATTGAGGAGAAAGAGGAGGCCTTCCCCATGACCCATCCCACAACTCCACTCCTGTTGCCCACACCCCACATTCTGCCCTCTCCTACCCTCAGAGTACTGAAGTGAATGCAGCCAATGCCTTTTGGCATAAATTCTCTCAGCTTAATAAGAGGCAACAGTAGATAAACCTGTTGTTTTATCTTGAAAGGCAGCAGTGGATAAACCTCAGGTGCTGCCTCCTTGTTCATGCCTTCCAATAAAGAGCAGATTTTGTAAGCAGATTACCTGTTACAGAACAGGAACAAAGCAAAAGACATCCAGCTTCACACAAAAGCTGGATTTGGATCCATTACAGTAAAATAGTTGGAAGCTAAGGTAAAAAACACATTTTCATCATGACTTTAAATTCACAGCCTTTTGTGGGCAAGGCTGCAACAGACCAAGCACATTGTGATCACACAACCGGGTGATTTAAGAATGAGGAGTCAACCAGAGTTTCACCCTGATTATCGTCACTTTTGTTCTTTTCTGGATTTGAATTATACGCTTTCAAGTTGCTTTACTTTAATGTTGGATTGTTGATACAGTAATCTAAGGAGATAATAAACACAGCCCACCAAGAAAAAAACCAAATGCTAACAAAAATTGTTGATATAAATCAGACTGACTCAAGCATGCTGAATGACTTCTTCAAAGGACTTATTGATATTCATACAGTAAAACATGTCTGTACCAATAATGATAATTAACTGCTATGTGCCTTTCATCCAAGGATCTCAAGCTGTAGCTCACAACAACACTATGATTTAAGTATGGTCTCTGCATTTCACAGAGGTTCTACATCCAGAGAGCAGCTCAATAACAACACAAGGAGCAAAGCATAAATTCCTTGAGGAGATGTGGAAGGCAACTTTTAATACCGGTTATGTGCCCATTCTATATCTTTACCTATGCTCTATCCCCCATGCAGACAGAATTTGTCTTTCCTTGCACACCTACAACATACAGTAACAGAAAATAGGCCCCAATTTCCTAAACTAGAGCCCAATCCAGCTAAATCTGTACTGTGCACTAGGGAAAAAAAAATTCCCACCTCCTCAGGAAGGCCCACAGAGCTGCAGATGTCCACCCAGGACTGACACAGCTCCAGCGTGTCAGCAGTGCCAGCACAGTGGTGGAAATGGGCCATCAGCTCCTTACTCCTTGGTGCAGGGCTCAGCCTTTGCCCAGCACCTAACCCCATCTGGGCTTGCTGCTGCCAGCATCACTGACTATGCTCAGAGCTGTCAAAGTACCTCCTGAGAGGCAGAAAACAAGCTAAGTGTGACCTGTGCTCTCCAAGAGCGGCTGTAACTCATTCTGGCTCTCTGGTCACTCTGGCAGAGCCCTGCCCTCTGTGAGCCCCAAACACAGGTCACTCAGGGAAATCATTCCCCCAACAGCAGAGAAAAACCCCAGGCTGCAAAGGTGCACCCCTAAGCCACACTGCTCTTGGAGGAGAATCAGCACACCAGGGCTTGCTGACGCCTGGCAGAACCAAGGTATGTCCCTAAACAGGACAGAGGCAGGCTGGGGGCATGAGCCAGACCATGTTTTCACCAACGTGGTATCCAGAACCTTTTCTGCTGCCTAATACTTGCCACACCCTACCCCCTCAGTTCCCCTTAAGTTATATAAGCAGGAACTTGAAGAGGTACAGGAACTGCTTGGTCTTTCATTCTCTCATCTACTTCAAGATGTTTGTCTTTTTATTGAATTTTTACAATCTTCTGCTTATGCCTTATATTTATTGTGAGAATTCATTACTCAAGTTTTTTGATGCAAGGACTTGTTTCTTCTATGTCATATTAAATTGTTTGAAATCCAGTTTTTTTTTCTAAAAGAAGCTTCTACTTTTGTTTTCATGTCTTATTGTAACAAAAGTAAATGTAAAAGTAAACATGCAAATACACTAGAATTTGTTTTATAATTAAAGATTTTTAAATGACATTTTAAAATCACACTATGCTATCTCATTCTGCATAAGTTACTTATACACCAACTACAGTTCAAAATGTTAAACCTCACTGACACTATTACTGTGCATTACTGACATTACTGTTATTAAATAATGTAAGAAGAAATTATTTAAAAATATGTGCAAAAGGAAGTCTGGAGGGCAATGGCTTTGCAATAGATCTTGTGAATACTTCGTTCAGTGAATCAGTATTTCTCAAAGCAAAAAAAAAAAAATCAAACAAACAAACACAAACACCTCAAAGTAATGAAGATGCTTGAATCTATTGCTGCCTTTAGAGTAAATAGGTCTCAGTCTTGTTCTGCACCTCCTTGATGTCTTGGGAAGCTCAGGTAATTGCCAGATGCAGCTCACTGTGCAGAGTCCAGAGTGACCAGCCAGTTCCTCTGCCACCTTGTAGTGGGCTGACCCTGAATTCAGGTGCCCACCAAAGTTACTCTGTCACTCCCCTCCACGAGGGGATGGGGGACAGAAAATATAACAGGTTCCTAAGCTGAGATAAGGATCAGGAGCAATCACTCATCAAATACCATCACAGACAAAACAGGCTCCAGCTTTGGGAAATTAATTGAATTTATTACTTAGAAAATCAGAGCAGGATACTCAGAAGAAAAATAAATCTTAAAAACACCTTCTCACCCCTAACCCCCTTCCTTCCCAGGCTCTACCTACTCCCCTCCAGTGGCACAGAGAGACAGGGAATGAGGGTTACACAGTTCATCACTGGTTGTTTCTGCTGCTGCTCTGGGAGAGGAGTCCTTCCCTTGCTCCAGTGTGGGGTTCCTCCCATGGGAGACAGTTCTTCATGAATGTCTCCAATGTGAGTCCATCCCAGGGGCTGCAGATCTCCATGAGCTGCTCCAGTGTGGCTCCCTTTCCACAGGATGCAGTCCTTCAGGAAAGGCTGCTCCTGCATGGATCCCCCACAAGTCCTGCCACTAAACCTGCTCCAGCATGACTCCTCTCCACAGGTCCCTGCCAGGAACCCGCTTCAGCACAGATTTCCCACACAATCATGGATTATTTTGGGCATTCACCTGCTCCAGCATGGGCTCCTCCATGGGCTGCAGGTGGATCTCTGATCCCTGTGATCCTCCATGGGCTGCAGAGCACAGCTGCCTCACCATGGGCTGCAGAGGAATCTCTGCTACAGCACCTGGATCACCTCCTGCCCCTCCTTCCTCACTGACCTGGGTGTCTGCAGGGCTGTTTCTCTCACACATTCTCACTCCAATCTTATCTGCCCACAATTACATCTGCAAAGTAACTTTCTTATTTTCCTTTTTAAATATGTTATCACAGAGGTGTTAGTACAATTCCTGATTGGCTCAGCTTTGACCAGCAGTGGGTCCACCTTGGAGCTGTCTGGCACTGGCAGTGTAGGACATGGAGTAAGTTTCTGACAGCTTCTCACAGAAGCCACCTCTGTAGCTCCCCTGCTACCAGAACCTGGCCATGCAAACCCAACAGATGCAACCCACCTACAGAACATACCTGCTCAATTTTATCTTCTGATTGTAATTCTTAGTCCAATCCTGAAATGGACAGTGATAAGGAAAGTTCACTGCTGGGAATCTATCTTGATCCATTTTTCCTAACTTCCAGAACAAAGCAAACCTTTCCCATCAGAGGGTCAAATCCTGCCAATGAGTAACCCAGTCATTAAGGCTGGACCCTGCTGAAGTTCCCTGTGAGGATGACACTGCTCTGTGACTCCTGACACTGGAAGAACATGACATGTGCACACCAGGTGCTGACAGGATCAGGCCCACACCTCCTGCATTTGGCTGAAAGACATGCAGGCAGAATTTTAGGGTGACTTCAAAAGCAGATGAGAAAACTGTTTCTGTCCACATAGCTTTGTGTCATTTCTCCAGGGAATATTGTGTATAGAAGTACCTTTTTATCATGTCCCAAGATTTTAAAAGAACCAACAGAAAAAATTTCACCTGAGAGACATTTTTTTCTCCTGTTTCTTAATATCATCACCACAAAATGATGAAAAGCTTTCTACACTGCAGCAAGGTTTTCTGCTTATTGGCATTACTAGCCATGGTCATTTCCACATGTTCCTTCATTGGGAGGGGGTGCTCCTCAGTGAGACCTGACATTAACCTTTACTGCTGCCACCAAAAAGGTCACTTATCAATGAAAACACAGCAAATAACTAATTTTAGCAACATTTATTTTAACCAGTTTCTTCCAGCCTAAAATATAACAAGCCCTGCATCTAGAGAACTGGCATAGATGCTCTGCATCTTTTCTCATGTTGGCATGCTTTTATTATTAAAAAAATTCCTACACACTAATTTTCGTATTGGTTTGTATTAAGGATCTTCTCCTTGGTATCTTACAGCTTTTTTTTTTATCAGGTACCAGAAAAGGTCTCCTCCAGAATTAACCCACAGGCAGATCAGGTGAAGGAGACATCTGAGAACTGCTGGCTCTAAAAGCTTCAGACATCGCTTCTGCTCCAAAGTAACAAGTTCACCAAACCATCTGAGAGTAGACACAGACTTGAGAATCTCTGAACTGGGGTCAGTCTTCCATGAGAAGAAAAAAAGTCCTATGCAGGGCTACAGCTCTAATGGGAAAAACAATACTCCTCCATGCCTATTAAATCCACATTTCACTGCAACTTTCTAAGAACTGGAGACAATTCAATGCCAACAAGCATTTCCTTTTGGGTCCTTTAACATAGGTATCTTCTCATGCTGGACATCAAATCAGTTCATACAGTAAAACAGTATAGTCCCAGAAGGCTGCTGACATTATCCCCAGCCCACACTGAAGAAATCACTGCACTGGAAAACTCACACTTTCCATGCCCACACTTGCTCTTAAACGAAAATTAGCTCACTTATAGTCCAAATGAGCCCTTTAATGGCCAACATATGCTTTGGCATCCTGCCAGCAGAGCTCTCTTAGAGCCATCCAGCAAAGTGACACTATCAGTTACAAAATCTATGTGTGTCAGGTCACTGGGTTATGAAACAGAAGTGTTGTAAGCATGTAAGGACATGGCTTAGGCTCTGCTGTGAGTGAAGACAAAATTATTGCTTTGGAATCAGATTATTATCTTGGAAGGCATTCCAGTAGGAAAGGGTCACTGCATTGTAATAGCATTAATACTGGGAAATATGAGTTCCAGTGATCAGGATTGTGAAAAATCACTGAAACCAGTAGAGATGCTAATCCATGGGGTGCTACTACGACAGCAGCTAGCACGATGGTGAGGTACTGCATGCTTGGATGGAAAAATCCATCTTAGACTGCACTGTGCTGGACTACAGTAAAATCATAAGTCAGTCTTTCCACAGGAAATGACAGCAACATAACATGAAAACCATGATAACAAGCAATATGACTCTCCCACACA
The DNA here is from genome assembly GCA_003676055.1 of Chloebia gouldiae. Lineage (NCBI taxonomy): Eukaryota > Metazoa > Chordata > Aves > Passeriformes > Passeridae > Chloebia > Chloebia gouldiae. Next base: position 56,600,777 of record QUSF01000001.1, read on the forward strand.
TTACTTCCTAGTAACACTGAAGAAAACACACATATGTAGCATACTTCAAAAAAGTCAGCTCCATTGCAGAAGTTATCATGAGCATGAATGTGTGTCCCTCTGAGTCGGTCCTGGCTCTCAAAACAACTGAGGGCCAGGAGAGTGACAGAAGGTGAAAACTACAATAAAATGAAAAAATCAATGGGAGAAAATATGAGAAAATAAAGTCAATGCAGGCAAAATATCATTATATTTTACTGATTAGAAAATATGACCGGTATGAGTATTTTTAAAATACACACCGTGACAGAGAGAAAGACAAACAGCCAGACAAGTGATACAGCTGTCAAACCTTAAACTGTGCAGACATATGTGGAAAAAAAAAAGTGGCCAATATCAATAAACACCTTGATCTAAACTGAGAAGGACTGCTAGGGTTATTTCTGGTTTACAATTGCATTTCTGTAGCAGTCAGTGGCAACCACTACATGAGATGAAGAGCCAAGGCAAAGTAAAGCTACAATAAAGCTTGGAGGGGGAAAATTAAAAGGTCAGATAAATCAAAAAAGGAAAGATGGAAAACTATACAGATACTAATAAAATTTCTGAATTGCAGTGCAAGAGATTACAGAGAAACCCATCCTTCCCAAGCCACTTTCTTCTCTCCCCACTTCTCCTTATCCTTTTCTGCAAATGAAAATGTAACTTTTGTTTATGCTTATATGTAAATGCTGAGAATCAAAGGCATTACATGCAGCTTCTGCAGAAAAATGAAAAGGACATTATTTGGATGGAGAATTAGTCTATATCACTGATTTGACTGCTCCCGTTTTTATTAGCAGCTGTTAGAGAAGGGATCAGGGAGTGTCGTGCAGTGCAGCTGTTCCACATATGTTATAAATAAGGGCTGGTAAAACCTCATCCTATTTTTAACATTAAGAAAAAAAAAAAAGTCACAAAAATTCCCCATTAAAGCCTTGTAAGTGGAACTTTTCTCCTCTTTTTGACTTTAATGTCCAGAAATGAATACTCAAACCAGACCATTCTTAAAACAATATTAATTTAAAAAAGGAAAGAAAATGCAATTTAGTGGAATCAGATTTAGCCAGCCTGGAGGATGTAAACAATTAGTGTGTACAGTGCCTTTTCCTTCAAAAGCACACTTAATCAGGATGAAAACAACCCCCTGAAATTTTATTTCCAAGAAAAATGCTGGATTACTGCATCGAAGTTCCTCTAGCATAACCAAAAACTGAGCCCCGCCTCCAGTGGCTCAGACAGCACCAGCCACCCTTCCAAAAGCAGGGCTAGCACCCCTTGCTGGGTCGCTGCGTGCAGCCAGAGCCCCACTCCTGCTCCCCAACCCCAGTGGGGAAAACAACAGCAACCATTCAACGTGACAGTGAAATCCCAACCCCATTCACCTGTTTTCGGGGTCTGACACTGTCATGTTGCGGGTCACGAAGCACATCTTGAGGGGAATTGTCTTCCTGTCCCTGTGGATGGAGAGCGAAAGCTGCGACATCGGGTCAGCAGAGGCGCAGCCCAGGCGCGGAGATTCGGGGGGAGGCGTCTCCCAGCCGATCTCCGACACGGGGGAGCCCTTCTTCACATAGGGGGTCGCTTCTCTCATGTATTTCACTATGGAAGAGAGAAAAAGAGATGGAAAACAATAAATTAATGAATATTCTGCAGTTCCACGCCCATGTGAGTTCTCCGGACTGGTGTTAACCCTCAGTGCTGTCCATTAATTCTGCCCACCAAGCATCCCAGCATGGGAAGCTTGCAAATACAGAAGATGAAGATGTGTCTGCTGCCGGTGTCAGTATGGTGCTATGAGTAAAATGAGGGAGAAGAACACAACAGGCAAAGTAAGAACGTACAGCCATACAGAGTAAGGCTAGGAGAGCCATCCCACCCTTTCTGTGACAATAGGTAAGCAGCCATGCAACAATTGCTTCACACAGAAGCCATGAGCTGTCTAAGTACAGGGATGTTTAAAGAAAGACATTGAACCATGTGACTGTGAACCTATTATTCCCCTATCTAAAGTGTTCCAGCAATACTTGCTGTGATTCCAACTCACATCTTGCTTCTAGTTCACACTTGTCAGTGTCTCACCACTAATCTCAAAAACTATTGCTGCTTGCTGGGAAGCACTTTTGCCTAATCTACTTGTGCGTGTGTGTGTATACACACACACACACACACACACACACATATATATATATATATGGAGCAAACAAAAACCAATTCATTTCTCAGGCTTCTCTCGGAGAAATAAAATTGAGTTTGAGCCTTTTGTGAGAGTGTAGGTGTCAGATTAGCTCTCATCCTCTTTGCGGCTTTTTTCCAGAATGGATAAGAAAAGTGAATGTAGAATTCTGAAATTATTTTACTATATTAAACTATTTTACTATATTATACCTCTTTTACATCTATACTTCATATTCCCCTCTTTATGCAGGCAAATACTGCAACATTTTTCTCATTTTTTAATTATTTTGGTAGTTTAAGCTCACTTTTCCTTTTGCTATTGATGTGCTTGGCAAATCTGCCAGTCACAGCCTCCTTCCCCTTCACAAACCTGATGGAGTTCAGACAAGACAAGACATCCCATTTAAATGCCCTGGTTAAGCCAATATTCCCCCAGCACACAGCTGTGGCTGCACCACTGGCTGCTGCCACTTGATTGTACCCACAACTCAAAGAGCAGTGACATGACCTCAAAGGGCCCGGGCATTGTGAACTTGCTTGGGGAAGTTACTAAAATGTTCTGAGAGAATATTTCAAGGAAAAGGTGCAGATCATCATGTCAGCTCAGCTGAAGAAGCTGGGAATGACTGAATAACAAAAAGGGGGTAAATTACAAAAGGGCATTGTGGTGGTGATGGATGTTAAATTAGGGAAAGCCAACTGAAGTTTTTGAGTTCAAAATGAAAGCAAGAGAAGTATTCAGAAGAGTGGAGAAGAACAACAGTGTTCCTATTGAAACCACAGATCAGGTGATTAGCTTCAGCAGCACTATTTTCAAGGCACTTCATAAAAATTTTTCCAAGAGAGAAACCAGTACAAATCCAGAGTCCAGCCTCTGTGAACACCTATTGCTACTTTTTCTCTAAAACACCTTAGTACCCATCTCTCCATTGTTCATTTTATCCTTTTTTAAAAAATTTGTTAACTTCAATCACAAGGACTTCTGTGTTTAGGTACGTTATGGGATATTCCTTTTTGAGAAGGACCATTTGTGATTTATCCGAAAGGCTGTCCACTCAACACTGATGTTTTTATTTCCTTGTCCGATACTATTCTGAGTATTTTCTTAAATTAATTGTTCTTTAATTAATTATTTAATATTACATTATTTTAATATAATATTATTTAACTATATTGTAATATTTTTATATAAAATAAATACTTGAAGTTTAAGATGATAAATTGATTAGATTATATAGGGATTTATTTTTTTGAAACTTCTTTGAGGGAAAAAGGATGTTAATAGGAAGAAATTATAAAATTAATAGTTGATAAAAGGTTGTTAAAATGTTTTAGGGTTTTTTTGAGATTTTTTGAAAAATATTTGAGAATGACAAAAAATAGAAATGTAATTATTTTACTTATAAGAGATATAGAAATAAACTAGAAAGTTTACTTAGAAAAATGTATAATATAGTTAAAAAATAAAATGAGATTTTAAACTGGTTATTCTGTGCCAACTTTTACCTTCTCAGGAAAAAGCTGGCACAGAATTCCACCAGGCTTCCAGAATCTATTTCAGGCAAAAAGAGTTGAGACTGTTTTTTTTAACTTTTTTAGATATCTATCCATTATCTAAAAACCTGTGTCACCTAACTCCTCAGTCCAGTGCTCATCTTTGGGTACTCCAAAAATTACATGATTTTCAAAGGTGCTGAAATTAAGCAGTTGTTACCAGTGTCATGGAGATACTGGTTTCAGCAGCTGCCATCTCAGTTTGGATGTACTCATAGCCTTAGGGAAGCCAAGAACAGAACAGATACAGATGTGGTGAATCTATTCCTGCTAACACTGAACAAACATGATCTCGTCATTAATTTCCATGGGTGGAACAGCTGAAGCTGTGAAAATCACATTCAACTTCAAAAAAAAATTTGTTCCCTTTAAAATTAGAGTTTAATGATTGCTCTGTTGAAAAAAGTAATCCAGTAGTTTTCGAACACTGGTACAGTGGCATGCCAGCAAATGTGATTCCAAATAAAAGTCCAGGTCTCAATTGTGTAGCTATTTAATCTGTGCTATTTTTATCCTTTTCCAGTTGCAGTTATAGCCATTCAACCCTAACATATTTTAATTAAGAGAAGGAGAGAGGGACAGGAAGAGGAAGGAAGCTGAAGTAAAAACTTTGGCTGGAAACCTAAGCAGGAACACAAAATGTGAATTTAATTCCCCAGAGACAGGACAGAAGAAAAAAGGCAGCCTTTCCATGTGCCAAAAGCCAAGTTTCCATGCGATGTACCGGTGAATTAATGGCAGACAGCTGCAGTATTTCACAAAATCCCATGAAAAAGGAAGCAAGAGTAGGGGAAGCACAGAAACATAATCCTCTTTCCAGAACCTGAGTCTCAAACACAGCAAAAGCCAAGAAAACTACCTCAAGGAAGTACATCCTATGAAAATTGCTTCCAACGTCTAAACTCACAGACATCTAGTTTCTACTACATCTCAACAGAAGATGGTTGCTTGGCCATAGGGATATGAATAAAGAGCTATTAATGCACTGATACACTGCTAACACCATCTTCATATGAAATTCCACAGTGGAATGAAAAAATAAAGTAAATATATGCTTTCTGTAAGAAAAAAAAAAAAAAAAACAAACAAAACCCAAACAAAAAAAACCCAACCAAACACATTTTTCTAGCTTCTACTAATAACATCCCACTTCCTACTAAACACAAGCACAGATGTCTGGATTCATGGCTGAATTCTGCTGGGTTTTACAGCCCAGACTTTACGGCTGTTGCATATTCAGGTGTGTTTCATATTTTAAAAGGCCCCAAATGGATACATATAAAAGCACAGATATAATATGGGAGGGGAACAGGTGGCAGAACTCGATCCATTAATATAATTTTTTGTTATTATTTAAACTTCAGAGCCACTGCTTTCCATTTACTTCACCAACATCTGTAATTACACGTCCATAACCAAAGCCCAGTTTATGAATTTAGCTGTAATCAGGCACACATTGTTCAGATGACTCATAAGTTTTATCAGTAATTATTTCCTATTTACCTCTAAATTCTGGATGCAAATACTGCAGAACATTCTGTTATAAAACAATGCACCAGCAACCCTACTACATACATAGCAATTTAGGATGACCCCACACTTTTACATTCTGCAGCCTGTTCACTAACCAGTTCTTAATCCACATAGCAGAAAACAAGTTAATACCAGAATCTATTATAGGCATATTCCTATTCCACACTGCACTGAGAATCATGGATACAGCAAAGTTAAACTGCAGTTATACTATTTACGTCCACCATAAAGTTTTAAATCCAGAAAAAAGATGATACAGTCTACTGGACATTAAAGTAATAATGTGGATAATACTGTTTTCAGAGCATTACACTCAAGAACTGGATTTTCTTTTTGATACAATGGCACAAATTCAAGTACTGACTGAAAAAGAAAATGACTATCAAAAACACTGGGCTTATATATTGCCAATGAAACTACCTAACAAATTAAAACATCAAAATATTTAATAAATATAAATAAAGCACGCCATTGTATAATAACTTTGAGTTATGAATAACTATTTTATAGATATATATACACATACATATATATCTTTGGAGTATATACATATGTCTAACATATATAAAAATATTAAATATGTATTTATATAAAAATGCCACAATCTTTAAGACCACCAGAACACTGCAAACACAGAAAACAACATGCAGGGACTCAGAATAAAATATCTAATAGTTTCATTATTTTAACTCAATTTACTTATAAACTGTAAGTTTAGTCAGGAGTTGTCTAAACTCATTTGTTTGAACCTATAGCTCAACTTCAGAGATCCTTATATTCAGTACTAATTAATGATCCATACCCTTTTGCTGCACCACTAATAAGAAATTGTGGTCAAGCAATTAAAATTCCAATCTCTGGAATACCCCTCCCCACAAAGAGAAAAGGAAGTGAAGTGGCAATCAAATGAATTAATCCACAGATACACATTGAAATAGTTTGGATTTATTTTTTGATCTGCAAGACAGGCAACGTAGCTTCCAAAAAAGCACTTCATTTATTTGTGCTTCTGCCAAGTCCCAAGACTCCACAATCAATGCTTTGTTACTGTTCACAGATGACTTTTTGGGGGGGAATAAGCAGGCTTTTAATGAGAGAAATACTACAGACCAACTTGGTCAGGTTCTTGGCCAGATGCCTTTCTGAGGAACTGGGACTCTTCTGACACATTCAAACTGTTTCCTAGGAGGGAAGACAAAGACCACTGAGGGGAAGCCAGCAAGCTGGAGGAAAGCTCTTTTGTTACTACAGGAATGAGGACAGGATGTGCAGGCTTACAACATGAAAGTAAAGGGAACAACATACCCGAATCTGATTGAAGACACTTGATCAAGGAATTCCCCTTTGCAGGAGAAAAGCACAGAGAGTCCTCTGCCATAATACCAGAATTTGCCTGCTAGGCTTTATGTGAGAGATCAAATTTCCTCTAAACTCAAGCCAAGTGCATGCCTTACAGTGAAGCACTGTATAAAAATGAGATGAGCTGCTGGTGCCATCATCAAAACTAAGACCCAGAGAAAAGAATTTATGAATCAGACCATCTATGAAGATGTGTCACATGATCCTTTCAGCAGCTTTAATGTGGGCATAAACCAAAAAACAGTCAACAGTCCTGCTTGGCAGTGTTTCCACTACATTTCCTACAGAAACATCTGTTACTACGCTTGGACAAGTATTATCCATTAACATCATCTGCCATCCCCCATGCTGAAATGGATTTGAAATAATAAACCTCTTGATCTGCCAAAAGCATCAGATCTCCACGTCTGGACGAAGACAGAAATTAGTTAAATAAAGACCTTGTAAGAAGAAAAATCCCCTTTATGCTTTGGCCATTTCTCACACTGTAGGGAGATTATGCCCAGCTTCCCATTTTCTGCTGTTTTTAAAATAATTTCACTAAATTCAGTGAATTGTCTATTCAAACAAGAGAGGCTCTGTTTGAGCCTCTCTTAAAGAGATAGTCTTGGATTGAAATCATAAGGGGCTGTTCTTAAATCCTTTTCAAAATATATTGCACTTATTATACTTTTTATGTGGAATACAAGAAGGAAAATTTCAAAAGAATAACTTCAGAAAGATCCAGAAGACAAACACATCTTTAAGATAAAGCTTACCTGAAAGAAGCACCTTAGCAATTGGCCCCAAAATGTAGCTAGTAAGCAATCAAGCTTCAAATTTGAGTTTTCAGTAGGGTACGAATAGGCTGGATTAAACAGATCAACAACTGCGTTTTTAAAATATAAAGAATACTTCACAGTGTGCTTTTAAATTTGCAGCTACTTTTATAGGAAAGGTGCAGCTATGTTAAGGAGGCCTATAAGCACCACCACACACTTGCACTCAAAAAGGTACAACAAATGTACCTTGCAATAAGCAATTTTGTGTAGTTAAGAGACTTTTTTTGTCAACAAGGCAAGAGATTTGCGGTCCTGGCCCCATCAAACAGGAGAAAATGGGACTAAATAGGCTCTTCTCAGGAAGCCATGCAAGGGTGCAGTTTGTGAAACCACATGGTTTTGATAACTTGAATAGGTCACAGTGATTAAGCCACACTGTGTTATCTACATCAGGTTTCAAAAAAACGTAACTTGCCACCAAGAATGTCTTAGAAGTTATGAAATGGCAGGGGAAAGCCCAGCACAGGTCCTGGCTGGAGCAGTGGGCAGTGTCCCTGTGGACACTTCTTCCTTCCCATCTGCACTAGGGGCCTCCACTCTGAGTTCAGCACTTGTGAATCTTACTCATACAATGGAGATTACATTCCCAGGCCATTCCATGCTTCTGTATAACACCAAAAATTCTTCTGTTACTTATCCTCTGTTTCTTTTCCTGAGACTTTGCCTGTGCTGTGGGTTGGTTGAACCACTGATTCCCTAGGCCTGATGTCTCCCTTTAGCAAACACTTCTTCAACAGTTTCTGAGTTTCCTCTGCATAAATGTTTTCTAGGGAGGGAAGGCTTTATATGTTTTCTTATCTTCTGCAGTGTATCGATTTTGTCAACTGTAACACCTCTAAATATGAATTAATTTTCATTCCTCCACAAAGCCATGGTTTTGTACTGTAGATAGAGCAGCATGAGCAGAGCACACAGCTCAGGCCCCACCAGGATGCAGCAGACAGCCCGAAAGCTTCACCTCCAGCCAGCACTCTCCACCCACTTCTCTCGGAGGTCACTTGGAGCTGGTCACTGCTAACCATCCCCCTTCAGCTCCTTTTAGCTGCATTTCCATGGTCTAATAATAAAGTCCATGTTTAAAGTTAACAGCACGCATGCTCGAGGAAGCAGGACAAATTTCCATGCTGGGGTGAGATTTTATGTATTTCTGTTCAAAACAGATTAACAGAAACTAATTAGACACAAACTTGTGTCCCACAGAATTACAATGGAACTGGAGGCTGAATACATGACACCAGCACTTAAACTGATAAAGTGATCAAAAGCAGTCAGAGGTTGTCAAGGTTGTCACTAACCGGGTACACAAAATTTTCAAACTGGTAAAGTAATAATAATAATAATAAACTAAAGGCAGACTGTTTCTATTGGGTGTTTCTCAATACTTCCCATTATAATGTCCATTACTTATACCTACTACACTGAATGTGCTACAGTTTCCTTCAAGTAATTTAGTTTATTTTAAATTTCATATTTTCTGTTTCAATCAATTGGGTGCATTCAGTTCAGAGTTTTGATATGTCACTAACAATAATTGTATGAATTCTAGAGTAAAGGTCCCATAAGCTATTAATCTATCTTTCAAAAACTTTACATACTGCAGCAAAATAAATGCATATACACACCTTCATAATCTGAAAAATCAATTTTAGCTTGTAAATCCCAGAAGTACAATGTTTGGTTAGAAAGAAGACATTTATAGCTTGAGCTGATGCTATCTTGAAGAGCTTGTACTCAAAAGAAACAGGACTCAGTGGAGAACAGGGAGTAGCTACATTGCACAAGTGTCTCTTATCAAATACACTACAAATTGAAAAAACTACTGCCAAAACCTGAAGATCGTAGCTATCTAACCTACTACATTTTTAAGTAAAATATGACACAGCTCATTTGCTACATTGTTATGTGACACTGAACTCTGCAATTAGAATTACGCAGATCTTTCATAATGGAAATGAAAAACATCTGAAACTGGCAGTTTGGGAGCTGAACATGGAAATTAGCAGTGACATTTTGAGAAAAAGCATTGTGAGACCTGTGAGTCACTCACTGATAACCCAACTGGAGGTTCTGCTTGTCCCCAAAGCTGAATGTGTCCTAAGTTTAACAAAAAAAAAAAAAAAAAAAAGTAAAGAAAAAAAATTTAAAAGGAAATAATATGTAGTTTAGTCAAATGGAGTAAATGGAGTAGATAACCTTACTCAAAAGTACAACAGAAAAATGTAATTTCATGTAAAGCAGAGAAATGGTGCAAAATACATTTCTTCAATGGAACTGGAGCACTCAGATTTCTAAGGGCCTTCTCCTACTAAAAAACAGATGTTATATTTTAAAATATTGTACCTAAATGTCAGGAATAAGTTGATTCAGAATTTCTTGTGTGCTGCTCATGCTTGTTTCCCTGCCTCTATCAGTATTTATAGATCCCTCTCCCATCACCCACATACTCAGATGGAACTCAAGGTGTCTGGCATTGCCAGCATGCTATATTTTTTCTATTTACATGAGTAATCTCAAGTGTCAGAACAAATATTTCAGACGCTAGTGATTATGTGAAAAATACATAAGGGTATTACAGTTTTAGAGGATGCTGTTATTTCAGCAGGCACACAAATCATTAAGTAGTACAGGGTAGACTGAAAATGGCACTCACTGAGAGGGAAATTATTATGCTGTATATGATTGTACCTCTTTTACAGATGGCTAAACTGACACAGGTAAGTTAAACTGCCTTCCTCAAAGTCATGCAGTAAGTCACTGGCAGAGTTCTCAGCATTACACTCAATTTCTACCTATATTACTTTTCCTCTTTAAATAACTCAAAGAGATGCTAGTGCCAGTGAAGACTGGATTTGCACTGCCTACTGTCTTCTCCCTAGGAGAAGATCTTTGAAAACCTAAGATCTCCAGGATTTATTTTGAAGAGCAGAGCTGCAATCACTCACAAAGTTTCAATTCACCCTTTTCATTCTTCACTGAACAATAACAAGAGCTTTGAAAATGAACAAACTCAGGGCACACATTCAGCTAAGAACTTGCTGTGGCTGGGCTATGCACCAAAAGGCATCAGATCAACAAAAAAGTGTTTTGGGGAATCTTTTAGTTTGCAGCCTTACCATCAGGACAGGCCCATGGCCATATCCAGAGTCCTCAACTACCAGAGATTATGAATATTTATCCATACAGGGAAGGGAGGAAGGGACAAAGGGAGAAACGAATATAAACACTATTTAAGCTCAATGGCAAACAAACACAAATCCTAAACTGATTAGGGGAAATTGGGATGAATGTTTGTGACATTGCATAATGCAGTAGCTCTGTTTTTACATAGCTCAAGTGCACCTTTGTCTGGTTCTGAAGTCCAAGCACAGCCTCAAGATGCCTCCACTCTACCAAAAGTCATTTGCAAGACTACCCAGCAGGAAAATGGCAGACGTGGAATGAACCTGGGCTGTACACCTATTTTCTGGCTCATCTACAGGCTAGAAGAAAACCACCTGAAGCAGACAGATTGCTCACTGAGGCACTGGAAAGGAGAGAAGAGCTCACATGACACCACCCCTTGTATTTCAAGGGGTAAAGGAAACAGGACTGTATAAGCAGGAAGGGTGATGAAAAGAGTTGAACAATGAAATATTAAACCACATCCTTGTGCCTCAGTTCTTTGGCTCCCAACTGAATGAAGCTCTTTTCTACCAGGGATTATGGTTTTCTCTAGGAATAAGCCACTGAAATCCCATCAACAAATTACAACAATCAACCATTAAAGAATAAGCACACCAGTCATTAGCATCAGCTAAAAGGTTTTCAGAAACCACCTGCACTTGGAGCAGGCATGGGAAATTCTCAGAATTGACGCACAGAAAGAGACTGAGACTGAAACTCAAATGTGCTGCCACAGGACTGTGGATGGCATCGTGTGCTGCTCTTTGCATCTCAAAGTCTCTTACCAAGATGACAGCTCTTCTGTTCTCATCCCTGAGGAGCTATAGTTACTGTATCTTAAAAAATGCCAACGATCTACGATGGAATATGATCCTCCTGGAACTTCAGTGCATAATGCAATTTGGGGTGAGAAATACCTGGGAGGAGGGGCAGGTTTATTGCTTTTAAATAGAGTGAAATAAAACTATTCTACAGACAGGATCTCAAAAACTAATTGAACACAGTGAACAAGGGAAACAATGAAAATCCTCACAAAAATACTGATTTCAGAAACAGGTTTTTTTCCATGAAATGGTTTTGTGAAGTGCTTTAAAAATACATCTTCATTCAAATTCTTTTCTTTCTCTACAAACAAAACAGAATGTGAATTGACATTTTGATTTAAAATGTCTTTTTAAGATCAAAATCTTTTTCTAATAAATATTGCATAGAGTTTCCCAGCATCCATTTTTTCATCTGGAAAATTTATACAGTTATGATTCTATTAGGTTTCTTGCAGTGGACTGGGCATTTAATCAATGAGAGCAAAGAGCATCTAAATAGGGTTAGGCTGCAAATTCCTTTCAGTGAGAAGTTAAATCCCCATTAGCTTTGAGCCATAAGCCCCCCTGGGTTTAGCACACAGCTTAAAAGATAACTCTGTGAGGGGTCATGGCTCTTTACTGAGGCACAGAAAGCCTATTTCACACACCGCCCTGCAATAATAATGTATATATAATCCTGTTTCAGGGGGCACTTTATCCTTACAGAAAACAAGCAGTGGTTTCTGTCCCAGAAAAAAAATCACATTAATCTTCAATTTAAGGATAAAGTAATTCCCTGCTTCATTCAAGCCCTACTATAGAGAATTATTGAGTCTGTCTTGCCCTGTGCTGATGTCGGGGCCAGCAAAGTCCCCCCATCTCTCTGTAGGGCAAGACAGGTTGCTCTCAGCAGCTGCTTTCAGCCAGTGAAGTCGACTGAGCACATCAAAACACATTTGCTAAATACCAGTTTTGACTGTTTCAGATTAGGTCAAAGCCAAGTTAAAATAGTACAACCTATTGTTTTTCAAAGTCTGCAAACTGCCTGCCAAGTACTTTTCGATCAACTAGCACAAGAGGCTGATAACAGAGGCTGGAAAAGAAACTGAGCTTCAAAGAGCTGTAATAAAATGCAGCCCCGGTTCAAATCATCAGAGAGAAAACCATTTGTTTAATCAGTGAGAAGAATGCTAATTTGTTTGTATCTCAAATTTATTTGCTATTTGTACTACTGGACCACTTACCAGGATTAGTGAGGAACCAGGGCATGACAGCCTCAGATGCTGTTCAAACACAGAACAAAAAGCTGGTCCCCTCCCAAAGATCTTAGAAACCAAGAACAAGTTAAAGGACAAAAGGGACACGACAAGAAAATAAGCAGGCAGAAAAGCACACAATAAAAATCATGCATGTACCTCACTGTGTTGTTACAGCTGCATTTCATTCCCTGTAATGGAGACAGCAGTAGCAGGTGCTGTTTGTAAAAACACTGAAAAAACCTGAGTGGGGTGACACAGTTGCTAGGATGCTTTTACAATTAATAGTGACAAGAATTTTCCGTTGTTATCACTGCTACTTCCAAAGAAGGGATTCCGTCAGGATATAAACTTTCAGCACCACCTCAGGCACAAAAGGTTTTCACACTGGAGCTGCAGCCTAAATTCTCCTTAAATTCTTAGATAAAAATATATCATTTTTTGTCTGAAGCAAGGGCAGCTCAAGTGACTGGGAGCAGTTAGGCAGATGAGGATGCCCAGCAGAGCCGGTATGGGCAGGCAGACTGGCCTTGAGGCACATAGAATGAAAAGTCCTCAAGACACGTGGAGACTAACAGCAGCTCTGCTGGACCTCACAGCCTCTGTCTTGGCCCCGCACGTTCAGGCCAATGCACACAAAACAGAAAAAAAAATACCCTGCTGTATCTCTGTCTTATAGACCTGGGGATAATCCTATTGCAAAAGTAAATAAGCTTTCAAGGCTTGCAGACTGCAAGTGAAGGATAGTACATGTGTATGTTTCATTGGTGTAACTGGTCTTCTTTATGCTCTGCTGTGGGAGCACCTTTGAAATCAGGAGCTGAAAGCACAGCCACATCATCTGTGCTTTTACAGAGGCTTGGGGATACAAAACAGGGATAACTATCTTGTTTGAGGCATGTTTGCTTTATTTAGCTCAAGGGCAGGTCTCTCTGCTACTTGTAGAGAGCACAATCAGATTATATCAGTGCTGCTGCTTTTTTTTTTTTTTTGCTTTTTTTTTTTTTTAACAGCAGCAGCACTGATGGGCACAGATGGGAAAAGAATGTATCAAGAATAATTTCTGCCTCAAAGAGCTTCTGATCTCAAGGTCACTTACAATTTCTGCCAAAGTCACTGGGTTCATTATCAGTGGGAATTAACTCAGGTCAAATGGTCAAAGCTGAAGATATGAATAGTCTCTAAAGAAGCAAAGAATGGGAAGTGGGAGGAAAACTAACACTGGCAGGTTATATAGCAGCATGAGTAGCTGTTGAACTCCAGTTCAACAAGAGATATCCCAAATAGAATCACTGAAAAAGAGCTTTGAGGTCAGCTTTAGTGCTGACACCATACCTCAGTGCAGACTGCAAACACCAGCCTGTCTGTATCCCTACAGTCAGGGTGACTCTTCGCTCATCTTGGACACCAAAGACCATGAGACTCATATAAACATACATTTCTAAAGAGATCACTCACATAAATAAGATTACCTTTGAACTTATTGCTATTGTAGATTTGTGCTCCAGTTTTTAAAGGACAAGTTCAAAACTCTGGATTTCAGCAAATATCAGAAACTGATAATTCAATATTTATCTACAATTCTATATTTATCTATAATTCAATATTCATTACAACTCTTTAAATACCAATTCTGCAATTTTTAGAGACTATAAGAGGCTCAAGTAAGTTGGCAGCAGATTGATAGCTTAAAGCAAAACCTTTGAGGAATCTGCTGATTGGTTATTGAATTTAAAAAAGATGAGGATCTGGGAGAGGGTTTTAAGCTAGATGGTGGCAGAAATATGTCTGTGACATTTACATCTCTTCCAGCACAGAGAGTGTTAGAATTTTGTTCTGGTGGGTAAATAATGGCACACTAGTTATCCCAAGTTAGGAGCTGCGAATACTGGAGTGTTGTATACACTCTTTGTTTAACTAAGGGTTATTAGGTAGTTCTTTCATTAAATGCATGATAGATTAGAGAATGTACAAACCTATCAATTGCAAAGAGGGCAGACCAGTTCTGAAGTACGTGCCAGTAAATACAGTACTTCTAGGTCACTCCAGCTTCCTCCAGACTGTTTTTCACACTATTTATATTCTACTGCCTTGTCTTAGCCCACTGAAGGGACAAGTCATCATCACCTTCAAAGGCAGGACTAGGAGACTCGTAGGATCCTTGCAGATTGACAGCACAATCCCTGGATCTCAGTTTTGCTTACAAACACTAGATCTGGCTCACACTCTGGGGTGTATAGGATTTGTACTAAGCATGCAGTGACACTAATGATCAATGACCAGAAAGCCCTCTTCAACAAAAGTATTAATGAGATAATTCAGTAGCAACAGAACAACTATATAGACACAAGCCAATACAATAATACATGGACATTTATAAATGTACACAGATGTACATGCATCTTTTCAACACATGCCATGTCCTAGGGTGCTATTAGAGATTTCTGGCTCCCCATTCCTCCAGCAGCTGTTACCTGATCACAGTGGTTCTACCCCTCAACCCCGGAACCAACTCTACACTTGTTCCTCTGTCAGGAATTGAGCAGCAGCAGCAGTGTCCCCTTCAGCCAGCATTTGCCCCAGCCTCTTTGCTGCCTCCCTCCCATGGGCACACACTGCACACCCCTCTCACTCACCCCACTGAGTGCCAGTCTCTTCCCTCACTGCCCAAAACATTCACCTTCCCTTTTACCCTTTCCTTCCCACAGCAGCAGCCTCTAAACTCTTCTGCTAAGGAAGGGAAGGAGGAAAGAGGGGGCACAGAGATAACCAGTGCTGCTGAGCCAGGCTGCCCTTGCCTGCTCCCCTTTGCTCCGTGCAGAGGCTGCACTGAGGGAGCAGCAGCTGATGCTGGACCCCAGCACCTCTCTCACCCCGGCAGTGCCCTGTGCTTGGACAGGTGCTGCAAGAAGCTCCCAGGCTGTGCTGTGCAGTTTGCAGAGCTGTCCCCATGGGAAAGCACAGCAGCAAGGGCAGAGACATCCCAGGAGCTGTGTGTTGTGCTCTGGGGAATGATGACAACATGTTCACGTCAGGAATTCTATCTACCAATACACAGAGATATTGTCTCCCTGACAAAATATCTTTATAACATTCATAGCACTCTCTAACCAGTATTTTCAAGTCACTTCACAGCAGCTCAGCACCCACCAGTCAGATCAATTTGTGGCAGTAGAGTTTTAGCACTCTCTGCAAATGGATGCCTTGGATAAAAGAGGAATGAGATGTCTGTGCTGGGCCATGGCATGGCCACCACCACCTTCTGGCAGGCATGGGTAAGTTAGACGAAAGTAAAAGACAAAACATATTTAATAATACAAAATCATATTAAGTTTTGAGAAAGGGATTGTGATTTTGAGGAAAGCAAAACTTTATCAAATCAAGGACACTGTATCCTAAAAACAAAAACCACCCAAGCATGAAACAAACAGACTGTTTATTGGGGCTGTTAAAGAGATGCTACCTAACAGGATGAGCAAACTCATTACAGCCTATCTCCTTGAAATTCTTCACTTTCTTATAGTCTACAGTGCATCTCCAGAGCATTAGCTGCAATAGCGAATTCCAGCTACATTCAATACAGGCAGTAATTAAATGGTTATAAAAACGTGGAGCTGGAATGCTGACAAGCTCTATGAGCAGCATTATCAGCAGTGACGGCCAGGGAGTCAATCTGCTGCACTTCTCCAATGGTTTAAATAATGCTTGTCAGGATCCCACAGTCAACACTTTTCTCCCCCCTTCTCTTTGCATCATGCTGCAGTAATTGTGCAGATGCCTGCTGTGCTCAGAAGATGGAAAGCTCAAAAAATTCTTCAGGAGAAGTAAAACACCAACAGAAACCCTCAGTCAATTAAGTCATGTTCCACCTTCCAGCAAGACTAACCCAATGGGCCACTAACAGCTCCTCTCCCAGATGTGCAACCAGTCCTATAGTACCCCAGATCTGCCCATTTCTTACTTGTGAACAGAAATAATTCTATTTTTAAATACACACTTAGGAGTGTCACCTCATGGGTGACATGTACCTATGAGGCTCAAGAAGGAGCCTCATATAGTTACCTCAAAATTTATGATCAGGGTTTTCGTAGTAGATGAGAATCTCTGGAACAACATAGCTGTGATAAGGTGATGGGGTATGCTATTGCCTTGGTCCAACACTTCTTAAGAAAAACCATTTCCCAAGTCTCTTACAGTGTACATGTAGCAGCAGGGCCTCTTTGTTCCCCAGGGGAGAGGTGAGGAAAGCAGGTCCAAGCACACAGGAACCAGGTGGTCCCTTCTGCTGCGCCCATTGCCCCTCAGCCGTGCTGGAGCAGAGCTCTGCTGTAACTACAGCTGTCCAAAACCAAGCCTCTGACTTGTGCAGTGACAAAAAGCAGGCGCTTTTGCAAGGGCTATTACTTTTAGAAGAACCATTGTTTCTCTTTAAACTCAACAGTTGCTCCTCCACTGGGAGGAAAGGAAGTGTGCACAGGCAGCCCTGCTGCCAGCCGGGCTGTCCTGCACGGAGCAAAGCCCCAGCTGCTCACACAACCCTGCCTGTTCCTGGCATCCATCAGACACAGAAATATCAGCAGAAGCAAAGGCACACACTCTGACTTTTCCCATACATATTCTCTTACACATTCTCTGTTTCTTACATATTTTTTACATATTCTCTGTTTACTACTCTACAGTCCTTCTGCAGCCTCACACAGACATTCAATTTAAATTACCTTTTCCTACCATCCTCTGCTCTCTATATCCTCATTACATTCCTTTTTATGGATACTCCTTTGTGCCTGTTCTCTGTTTCTGACAAAAAACCTACAGGGCTTTCCCAACTGGTAACCACTAAGGGGAAGAAGAGAGATCAGCTCTATTTTACTACCTCATTAGCTTCATACAATCAATCATTTAGGTAGGTCAGGGCTGAGTAATGCCACAAAACTAAGAATATGTAATAGCTCATAATCTTTCACTATTATTCTCACCTTTCATCCCTATTTTATTCTCATCAGCAGTTACACACGCTTGTCACACCTTATCCTTGAATGCTCATCTCTTCAATCAATGCACTGTCTCCTCTGCCTTCTGTCTGCATTGCCCAGCACTGCAGGGATATGATCCTGACATTCGCTAGAAGGAAAAAAAGTTTGTCTTACTTTTGCTTTGCTACCACTACAGACATCCAAGCAGTCCCGCCAAAAGCTGGAGAGGCAGGAGGAAGGAAAACACACCTCAAACCTTAGACAATATACTGTACCTCCTTGGAAACACTGATCAAACAGCAGAGTAGAGACTTTATCAGCAGCCTGCTAAAGGAAATAACCAGAGGCGAACCCTCTTTAGACACCAGGATATCTACAGAAGGAAAGTGGTATGAAATTTTTTCTTCTCTTGCAGATTCTTTGGTAAAGAGATAGAAAAGCTCAGCAAAATATTTCCTGCATTAGGACATTACAACTCTCACTCTTTGACACTGGACTCTGATGTTTACAAGACATCAGTTCCCACCACAGTCTTATAATATTTCTAGTTGATTAATTAGATTAAGAAATAAATCAACTGTGAAACAGGATTCCCTGAAAACCAGGCTCTATTAATTCTGGGGCTGTCAGACTTCATGCTTTTTGCAAATAACCAGGAAGTCCAATTACATGCACAGCAAAACCCCCAGAACATCAGATTCCTCAAAGAATTTACAGAGCGAGCCCAAGCCCAAAATAACACTCTGTCTGAGCAGTAAACTGTTGCTTTGCAATGGGAAGAGCCTGAATAGCACAAGACACACAGCTGCCTTCAGCTTTTGTCAAGTCCTTGCCAAAAGTATCCATAAGCAGAGTCATGCCCACTCAGCAACGCTCCATACTGGGCCAGATGGAATCCTTGAAGGAAGCTGAGTGGAGGACTGAGGCCTGAAGAGCCATAAACCCTCTTCTTCCTACACATACTCTTCAGCTCAGAGGCACAGCACTAGCTGGGCACCACCAGCATCCAGGGCAGCAGCCTGGTGCTACTGAGGATTCGAGTCAACAAAGCCACCAATCTCCCTGCTTAACCAAGCATGGTGACATTGGTCTTTTAAGATGAAAAAGACCAGGAAATCTTGTAGAACAGAAAACAGACCTGGCTGAGCTCCCAAGACTTCAGGAGATGATTTGTCTCTGCTTCTTTGGCATAGTTATCTTTTGGTAGACACATGCTGCTACTAATCCCTTGGTGATCAAGTTAGCAAAATCAAATGACTAAAAATGAGAAGTCTGTGAAGAGATGGGGGTCTTTAATGTGATCTAACACAACTTAAAATCTAAAATGAAGACAGCCAACAATGTGGCATAATAGGAGGAATTCACTGAGTTAAAATTACTGTGTTAGAAACTGGCAATCTCTATAATTCACTGAGATAAATAGTCCTCTTGAGAGGGCAATTCATGCAGCAGTTATTGTAAAGTGGGAAGAAATCAGCTTTTGGAGCTGCCAGGCTTTCTCCTTTTCTTTGTTAACAAGCATGAAGAGTCAGTGTCTCATTTTAGCTAGCTGTCAAGCACTTAGCTAAAGTTCAGAGGAATGAACTTCCCCCAGAAGACCAAGAGACTCCACTTGATCAACCTATATTTGATCCAAGATCAAATTTAAAATCCAAGTATTTAAAATCCAAGGTCATATCATCCAATTATAATTTGTGAATGCTGAAGCGGTACTGCAAAGACTTGGGAGTCAGGAAAATAAGAGTAAATTAAATGCTCTGGAGTTTCCATAAGGTATTTTTGATTACATTACCATACCCAAATCACATGCATATACATTATTCTTTTAACTGCACACCATAATCAGGGATGACAAGGCAGTTCATTAAGTTTTGCAAGTCCCAGCTGATGGATCTTGAAAAAAAGGAAGCTCAAACCCATCCATCCCTTCTTTTCCCATTCCTTCCAAAACCTATTCTAAATCAAAGGTATGGATTATCCTGTTTCCAATACAAAACTTGGATAGGCAAAGATAGAACAGATGTTCAGGAATTCCTCCGGGCAGGTTTATTTGGATGGCATCATGCATAGACAGTGAGGAATGAATGATAAAAAAATACTTTTCTCAGAAGGTGTGAAATTGAATAATATTTTAAAGTAACTATCTGTGTGAGGCAAAACTAAGTAGAAATACAAATTTAAAAGATCATGACAATCAAAGAATAAATAAATAAATGTCCTTTTTCATATAGTTACACAACTACTCGTCCCTGTCACCAAGAAATATATTACACAACTCAATATTCATCTTGACAGTTCAGGAACCACCTGTCACGTGGAAGCCTGAGGGTTCTCAAATGTCCTGCTTTTTGTCTTCATAAATCCAAGATCATAAGTGAGGCACCAGAAATGTACTGTTTACACCTAATAGTATATGAGCTGAACAGGCAGAACTCATCTGCTAAGCATTCTCCCCAGTCCCTGGGGCAATGCCAAATTTTCAGCCTCTGACTGCCTTCACTCCACCGCTCTGCTCAGTGATAGTTCCCAGTGACATTAACAAGAATTAAAACTAAAGGCCAAGCTGTCAAAACATGATGCAGTTACACACAATCCTGTAAATTTGACTGTTAATTTCTCTTACTATCACCACCAGTACTGATTGTGAAGATTTTTACTTTGAAACCAATGAACTCATGCATTTGCATTGAAGAGTGAGGCCTCTCTGTAGGGAAGAATTAAACTCATAGAGTCTAGTACTACCACAGGGAAAAAAGGTTGCAGGAATTAGACAACATATTGCCTATGATGTAATTGATGATTTATTATTTTAAAAGAATAAAGATATTTTATTTATACAACTAAAATCTGAACTGTACTATAAACCCTCTTCCATCACTGGATCAACTACTAAATAATTCCATTTTTTATGTAAAAATTACAATAATTAGTCTTAACTGAACAGGAGAAAACAAACCACTTTATTGCATATTCAAAAATATTTCAGTAATCACAAATTAATTTTCTCTAATACAAGCACTAATCTGGAATACAATTATTTAGGAACTTACACTGCATTTATATTCAAGCATAATGACTACTACTCTCAAATCATGGTCAACTCACTCACCCTCTGAACAACTACTGTCCACATGGGAACCTTGTTCTGAACATCCACTTTAAAACCACTGTCCCCTATCCCCAAGGCTTTCATCACATAAATTCTCCAGGTTCACATTACTGCATGCTTTCCAATCCCATATGCACAATTTAAAGGTACAAGTTAAAAGTAAAGCTATTTATGGAGGTTTTTCAAGACTTGTTTTCTGCATGGAAGGCACATTAATATGTATTGTTTATCAACAGTTATTTTGGGGATCCTCATTTCCAAATGCTAAAGAGTATATGTAGAAGGGGAGAGTACAGGACTTGATTTTTTGAAATTTCAGAGTTACATGTATAACAAGTAAGGAATTCAAAGCTATGGGGAAAAAAAATACACAAGCAATCAACCTCAAATCAGGCAAGGTAGAAATAAAACAAAAAAAAAAATCCAAAGTTTTCCAAGTCCATACCCAAAAACATATGGAGGTGTAAGCTGAGTACAGCATGCAGAAACACACTTTAGTTTGCACAGAAAATATTTTTTATTTCCTGGCAGTAAAAACAGGACACTGATCTCTCTGTCACAATCTCAGTCAAGGATGGGTGGTAAAAATAATGGTCAGAAGTAGAGCTCCAAGGAATTTATTTGGTAGCTGTATTCAGGGACATTCAGGAGCCAAAAGTTATTTCAACAATTAAGTAAATCCTCCCCATGCCCAGACAGCCCTCCTATTGAGACAGCCTTTGGTTACAATAGAAACAAGATCACAGTTAATCTCCAGCAGAGAGCTGCATGCCTTGGCTGAACCACAGCGTGTAGCCCTTCGTGGTGCTCCCTCCAAAAGCCCTGCTGACAACATCGGAGCCGACCAAGCTTTAGTTAGGAGGACCCAATATGGCTGCTGAGTTTCAATCCAAAATAATTCATCCTCTCTGGGCTTTTTAGCCTTTTTGCTCATGGATGCAAATCAGATAGAATAATTAAGCTTGGAAAAGACCTTTCAAGACCATCAAGTCCAAACTTTGACTAAACACAATCCTGTTACGTGAACCATGGCACTAGGAGTCACGTCCAGTCATTTCTTGAACCCATTCTAGTTCTTAACCAACCTTTCAGTGAAGAAATTCTTCCTGATTTCCAACCTGAACCTCCCTGGCCTGAGGCAATTTTCTGTTGTCCTATTGCTTGTCACCGGGGAGAAGGGACAATCCCACCTGGCTATACACTGCTTTCTGGTAGTTGTAGAGAGTGAAAAGGCTTCCCTTGAGTCTCTTTTTCTTCAGGCTAAACACTCCCAGCTCCCCCAGCTACTCCTCACGTGAGTGACGCTCTAGAACCTTCCTCTCCCCACTCTGGGCCTGGCTATTTGCCCAGTTTTTAACCCAGCAAAGCGTGCACCTGTCCAAGCCATGGGCTGCCAGCCTCTACAGGAAAATTCTGTGGCAGACAGTGTGAAAGTTTTACTAAAGTCCAGGTAGACAACACCCGCATCCTTCCCCTCATCCAGTAGCTGAGTCACCTGGCCATAGAAGATCAGGATCTTCCTTTCCCAAATCCGTGCCGGATGCGCCTGATCCCATGGTTGTCCTGTATGATCGCAGCCAAACTGATCTGTTCCTTCCCTGGCTGACAGGCCTGTAGCTCCCTGGATCCTTCTTCCAACTCTTCTGTAAGATGGGCATCACAGGCCAACCTTCAGTCATCCAAAGCCTCCCGGGTTAACCAGGACTAAAGATAAACAATGGAAAGTTGCTTGGCAAGCTTTTCCATCAGCTCCCTCAGTACCCTCAGGTGAATCCAATCCAGCCCTAGATTTGTGAGTGTCTGGCACAGAAGATCACTAACTACTTCCTCCTGGATTGCAGGGAGTCTATTCTGCTCCCCATCCCTGTCTACCAGCTCAGGGGGTTGGTTTCCCTGAGCATAACCAAGGAAAAAACAGCATTAAGTACCTCAGTCTTTTTCTCATCCTTGATGACCACATTTACAGCCCCATGCTCAGTAAAGAATGGGAGTATGCTTTGGCCCTCCTTTTATTATTAATGTATTTATAAAAACACTCTTTGTTATCTTCTACAGCAGTGGCAAGACTGAGTTCTACATGAGTTTTCCTTTTTTATTTTCTCTCTACATGACCTAATAACATCCTTGTACTCTGGACTGATTGACCCTACTTCAAAAGGTTATAAACTTGCTTTTTTTCCCCCCAAGTTCTAAAGAAAGCTCCCAATTCAGCCAGGCTGCTCTTCTTCCATTCCAGCTCATGTTTTGGCACAAAGGGTCAGCAAGCTTCCATACCATTAAGATTTCCTTCTTAAAGGATGTCCAGCCTTCCTGGACTCCGTTGTTATTTAGCACTGTTTCTCAAAGGACCCTCTGAACCAGTGTCCTGGACAGGCCAAAGTCCACCCCCTGGAAGTCCAACACAGAGGTCTTGTTGACCCTCTTCCTTACTCCAGCAAGAATCAAAATCTCTGTCATTTAATAAGGAGGTTGTAGTGAGATGGGGGTCAGTCAGAAATGGTCTTAAGCTGCACGTGGAGAGGTTCTGAGTAGATATTAGAATTTTATCTTTTTCACTGAAAGAAGGGTCAGGCATTGGAATGTTGCCCAGGGAGGTGGTGGAGTTACCATCTCTGGAATTGTTCAAGAGGCATTTGGATGTGGCACTTGAGGAGCCAGGTTTAGAGGTGATTATGGTGGTCCTGGGTTGATGGTTGGAGTAGACAAACCTTGAAAGTCTCTGCCAACCCTGATGATTCTGTAATTCTGAAAGGCAATAACATGAAACTGGTGTACACAGAGGGAAAAAACCCACTAATCCCAGAGAAGGTCATAAAATACCCATATACATTTCTAATATGAAGAACTTTGTCACAGCCAGAGCTGAAAGGAAAACTCAGCTTAGCTGCCACCAACAAACAAGCCTGCAGGGAAATGCTGCTGTTGCATGCAGGAATTCTTGGACATACATTTGTAAGCTACTTCTTTACAAGATTAAAGACTTAGAATATTCTCTTGATACAGGCTTTGCTAACATATACTGGGTAGGCTGCTGCCAGGCATGGGTTTGCTTACCAAAATCAGAGACATAAAGAACAGTCTGGACATACACAGTATATTTACAAAAATACTTCTAATTGCAAGAAAAGGCTGAATAAAGTCAGCAAATACAATTTCCTCTAGGAAGACAAAGTACTCTTTTTTCCCTTTTAAATATTTGCACTAATATTCAATGGTTACCAGCAAATTACAAAAGAAAAACTTTGCCTTCTACCAATTTCCGCCCTTTTCATGTTTCATGCATATTTCTTTGAGAACATCTTTTCTGACTGGCAGTCAGATGCTTAATTTTTGATGAAAGTAATGATAAACTAATCCAAATAATCTATATTTACCTTCCTTACCTTGGACTCATTTTGAAAGCCTTCAGAAGAATTTAATTAACCACTGAACAAAAGCTACAGAGCTGTAGAGGTTGGAAGAGAGCTCTGGAGGTTGCCTGGTCCAGCCCCTGCTCAGAGCAGGACCAACCTCTAGCCAAGAGCCAGCTGCTCAGGGCCTTGCCCAGGCAAGTTCCGAATTCCTCTGGGCATGGTGATTACACAGACTTTCAGGGCAGCTTGTCCCAGTGTTTGACCTCACATTCTGAAGAATTTCTGCTTTATATTGAACTGGAATTACCCTTGTTTCAACCTGCAAGATTTAAAAAGTATCAATTATGGCTATTTGAAGCTTTAAGAACTGAAAGTGTTGGCACATCCCATCTCCTCAGCACTGAGATGGGAAAGTGGAAGGAAAAAAGTCTACATCAACTAAGTTGAGTAGAGACTCACATACATGGTCAATTCTCTCTTTTCCCAGAGCTAGTCCAGGTATTTTGGCCAAGGGCCCAAGGTGCTTTTGATCACGGCTCCAACCTGGATCCCGGGTCAGTGCCATGAGGAGCACCTGTTTTGTTTGTACTTGTATCCAATTCTACCACTAATCAACTCTTTAGGAAATTTTTAAGTTTCACATGCTGTGGATTTTGAAGACTAAAGGCTCAAATTATGTCACCTGGATACAATTGGTTAGATAAGATTTCAGAAGGGAAGATTATGCAAAGAATTACCAGACACCGTGAAATAGCTCAGGAAATGCTTCTGAATTGCTGTCACCATTAAACTTGTCCCTGATGTTTCTCTTTCTATCTGCAGAACAATTTCTTTTCTTTAAAAGTCAGACTTAAAAACAAAGCAAATAAACACTGATCAAGACTGTATATACAAGTTTGTATAAATCAGATGTAGACAGTTCCCTTTCCTTATTTTCATCAGGAAGTTCTAGCACTAAGCTGTGTATCACACATTTAGGTTGCATATGATAGGATCTTATTTTTGTCTTCCAGTTGTCACTGTTAGAGATCAGTCAGACCAGAGAGTCATTTTGAATTGATCAGTCAGCTCTGTCATCCTATTTGCCTATTGAAACAAAAATGACAACGACGTTCACCTACAAAGCAGAAAATTAAAAGCTGCCTATCCAGTTCTTACTCAGTCCGGTGGTGGCCACAGTCTCCTTTCCATAACAGCACAGGGATGCTTCTTCCACAGGAAAGTCACCTGCTGGTACCTGCACATCCTGCCATTTGTTTCATTAGGAGACTCCAACAATTCTAGCACAACACTACCAAGCTGGTTTTGGCCTGTGAAGGAATCACTCTCTTAGTCTAGATTCTTCTTCTAGATCTTAGGCATATTTTAGATATGTCTGTAAAAAAATGTGATTTTAAATGCCACCAATCAAAAAGTTCACCCCTAAGGTAAAACTGAAGCACGGAAGAATGTGCAAAATAAATTGACACGCTGAAGACCTTTTTTGAAACTTTTATAACCAAGACATGAAAGTGACATTAAAGTCTTCCAGAAAACTTCTTAGTTTTTTGATGTAAGGCAAATATAAACAGCAAAACACATTCATTAGGATGAAAAGCATGAAAAATGTTGGCTTTTGGAGGTCTAATTCTTGACATCTCCTGAACTGTTCTTCCTGATATCAACTTATTTATAGTCATCTTGATGCGTTTACCTCAAGACAAATTTACAAAGTACACTACAAGGAGGACAACTGAATATTTTGTGGTCAAGACTGTCAGGGGACAGGAACCATGGATTTGGGCCTTATTCTAATCCTATGAGAAATAAACCTTTGGATATCAGACTATTGAGGTACTCAAGGTAGAAAAATGTTATGGTAGTTCTAGAACAACCATCAGGTGGTAGTATGACAAAAATACTACATTGACTAAGGATTAAATTGCTAGAACACACGGTGAATCTATTCGGATAAGGTTCTTCTGGGAACCTACATTTCATTAGTATGAAAGGAAAAGCAGGAAAGTAGGAGAAGTAAGCATGCCCAAGTGACACAGGCAAAACACAACCTCGGCGTGACATTTACTTGTTTCTCAGTCACATTAACAACTGCATTTGTCATCCACTGAGATCTACAAATTTGCAGGGTACAGCTGGGATTTTGAAAACCTGTGGCCACCACAGACACTTGGACTTTGTGATTACTGTTCATCATGCCCTTCTGGCCTCACACTACTAAAAAAATAATGTCTGTAATGCAGCTTGCAGGAATTGGACCAGATAGCTTGATGCTCTCTTAATATTAACAGCTAATGAAAAACCCTGATAAAGACCCCAAAATCCAACATAGTTTTCTCTGCAGACAAGGTATGAGCAGAATTGTCTGGTACTTGAGACAGGAAGACTGTGCATAAAAAATGAATAAAACATTAATACACAGCAGGTAATCAAATTACTAAAGCAGTTTTGAAGGTATTATTATTATTATTATTATTATTATTATTATTATTATTATTATTATTATTATTATTATTATTATTATTATTATTTTGGCAGGTGGTACCAAAGTACTCTGTCTGCTCCTAAACTTGTGTCTCTCAGTTGGAAATACAACGTGCAGTTCTTGTGCCGCAAGGCTGGATTCAACTACATTTTAAATTCTATATTCTAAATTCTATTCAGGTAAAAACTTCCTACAAAACTTCACAGGCAAAAGGAACGAATACTTAGTTTTTATTAATTTTCATATTTCCAGTTCTGTCTTCAAAAGGGAAATGCTAAAAAGCCTATGATCTATCAACCCACTCCAATTCTAAGTAGTTCACCTGATCTCTGTTTTTTTTATACATAAAATCACTGATTAATACAGAAAAAGAGCATGGCCAGTTACCTTTCAGAAGGGCAGAACAAAATGTCACCAAGGATCCTACCTTTCTACATACAAAAGGCTGGGGCAGAAAACGAAGAAAGCCTGTAATTTATTTTTTTTCCTAAAACACTTGAAAGACTTTAAGTGCTAGAGGATATGCTTTCCAATGCTTATGTAACCTGTTACACTTCGACAACAGGGCTTTTTTTCTGCCCTAAATAGTCCAGCAAGTCTAGGAGCTGGTACAAACAGTAGACAAGCTGCAAACAGGACTGGGAAAAAACCTCAATATCTGGCTGCCTCTTGGATTCAAAAGACAGGAAAAAAAGCAGCACATCTGCAACTGGCAGGAAAAAAGGCATGAGATTCAAACCCACAGTGCAATCGTCTCCAAAAAAGCCCAAGAAACAAAAAAATCCCAATGTGTGACACAGTCCACAACTGCCTCTAAACCAGCACAGCTTTAAGCACTTCTTAGTCTATGACTTGAGTTTTGGTACTGTCCCACATCCCTCCTGTGCTCAGCAGGATGATATTTTTGCATTAGCTTTCACATCCTTAATACATACCCACCTCTCCCTAGTAACGTAACCAGCACTTCAGCAAGCCCTCGCTATGGCTCAGCACACACAGAGAAGACATTCCTAAAATTGGATTCAATCATCATTTCTCTCTAGAAGTGCAAAAGAGAAGAAATCCTTCAGGGAGAAGAAAGAGAAACCCCAAACCCCAAGACAAATCAGAAAAGTATCATCAATGAGCTTGTCCTGTAACATGAGTATTTATCTACTGAGAACTACAAGGAGAGCAAACAAGCTATTAATTTGCAAAGGTCACTGAACAACCATCAGATAACAGGATTCAATCACTACTGACATGAACTGAATTTCAAACAGCAGTGGAAGGCCTTAGTTTTGTGTTCTCAATTTCATGAACAATCCACCAAATGCTATCAAGGCTGCTGATGCACCAGGAACTGAACAGGAATACAACTCAGGTTAGGGAACAAGTCTGCAGTACACTAAAGAAAAACCTCAAGACTGTACCATATCAGTCCAGGTTGAATGTTTTTGGGGTGAAAGTCTTCATCTTCTTGGACAGCCAAACCATCACTGTTTGCCAGCACAGACAGTCAAGAACCTCTTAGTCCAAGTCCTCTGCTCAACCAGGCTTTGCATGCATCCTCAAAAGTCTTCTGGAAATGAGGCTGAGGAAACGCATCATCCTCAGAACACCCAAATACCTTTATTTTGACAGACCCTCCCATGAAGAAGAAACTGATTACCAGTTGTGAGTAAAAGCAAGATTAGATGGATTAGTACAGACAGAAATGTAAGTGGAATGAACTGTGAGTTTTACTTCACAGAGTGCCTAAGATGCATCTAAAGAGTGTATTTACTTGCTGCAACTGCAGAAACTCTGGGAGCAAGGATTTGAGTGCTTATTTTCAGGTTTGTCTCAACAGCATTGCTACAAGGAAAAGGGCTGTTTTAAGGGGATGCAATTTTCAACCCATTACTTTGAAATCACAAGAAAGTGAAAAGGGGGGAGAAAAAAATAAATCAGAGGTAATACTATCACTGACATTCAGTCTGGCAGTAATAAACTCACATGCCTTGAACAGAAAAAGAAGTATCTGGTTCTTCTGCAAGCAGAGGCACTGCAAGCAGAGATGTGCTGCATGCACCAGGCTAAAGAGAAGGGTGACTGCCTCACAGCTGGCAGGCACTGCAGCATCTGTGGCCTTACCTGCTCCAGGAAAAGCTGCAGCTGGAGCACCCGCTGCTACATGGGCTCCCCATGTCTGTTATTTCAAGGGCAAAGCCATAAAATGAGGATTTAAAAATAAAAAATAAAAACTGTGGAGCTAACACACTGCATGTTAAGATATACTGGTGCAGTTCTCCCTCTGCTTCATTGGTCTTGTTTATTTAGACTATGGGCACTCTGAAGAAGGGACATTTCTCCCTATATTTGGATGCTGACACCCATTTCACCATGCACCATAACCCAACCAGGGCAGTCTGTGCTGTTAAACAGGGTCCAGATTTGTCAATGGATAAGCTAGTGAGACTCTCTAAAGGGTTTACTCATTAATTAAGAGATGTTACAAAACAAATCAGTACAGACCAGTGAGAGCTTACAAATAAATAAGCAGTACAGTTTGTTCACAAGCTTAAAGATTATTACACTCAGCTGGCTGAAAAGATGGGAAGAGGTGGGCTGGTGCAATGAAGGCAGTGGGAAGCCTTGATTTAAATAAATGTAACATTTTTTATCCTAGTTTGCATTTTTTTATGAAGTAAATCTTAAATTTATAACTTTCTTAAAATAAAGTTATCTAGCTGAGCATTAAATTATCAAAATATATTGAAATGCAGCTATATACTGCAACACTTGGTGCATTTCTCTTTGTCAGCAGGTAAACAGATCCAGCATAAATATTCTAATTATTAAAATTAATTATTTGTAATATTACTCTTGGCTTGGATAACATTGAGGAACCAGAGACAAGAAAAATCTCCTGTTCCAATTAAACAGCACTTTTACCTGGGCCTACATAGAGGCTGTCTTGCTTCTTCCCTTCAACTCCCTCCAGTCCGATTAACTGATTAATTTAAAAACTTAAGTTATTGTAGGTTCGAAGCAAACACCCTTAAAGCCACTGGACTTGGGGTTGTAGCTGGAAATCAGCCACAAGGTAAAGCAGGCAGCAGCCCTCACAACCTGGCTTCCAGCTCAGAGGGTTTCATTTGTCTGCTGAAAGACTTCATCTCATCCCAGATCAACTCCATTCATGTTCCCCAAGAAATTCAGAGCTGGAAGGTGAAACTGTGTCGTGCAACTCAATGAATCCACGAGCAGTTCCTTCTTGGTGTAATTTAGGTGTTCAAATACAGCTGAAGGACAAATGTGTTGCCACGTCACCAGGGAAAGGGTCCATGTCACAGTTTAAGGAGGCAAAAGGGCTGAGCTGGGGAATCACTGACACTTGAAGTACATCAGGGAGTCACAGAGAACTCATAAAACCTCCCCATGTGCCTTATGCCATGGCCACCAAAGTTATTCCAGGGTTGCAGTGACAAAATGTATTTTTTGTAGCCTGTCTATCAAACAGAGCTGGCAGCAATTCTTCACAAGACATTTAAGTTCACTCATCAACCTTAATCCCTCTGTTTTCACTCTGCTGGGGACTCTGGGGTTTCAGTTCTTTGTGGAGATTCTGTCTCCCAGTCCTCTGCCAGACAAGAAATGTTCCAAGGTTACTTTAAGCCAATCTGGACAGTCATCAGGATACTCCCATAAGGCATTACTGATGAGATTAATATTAGCTATTACAAATCAGTGAAGAAATCTAAATGTGACAGTGGAAAAGGCTCAGGGAACATCAGAATGGAGGACTGCAAGAAAGAGAAATACATTGACAATACACTCACATCTCCAACACAGCCTTCTCTGCTGGTCATCCCATCTCAAAAAGGATTTAGAAAAACAAGAAAAGGCAGTGAGGATTAAAAGGATGGCTGTAAGTGCCAGCTTCCAGACATATCAGTCGACTGAGGATATCAGAACATGTTCAAAAAATGTGTTTGATGACAGAAATGACTGAGAAAACAACAACTATTAATCATTTTTTCCTGCCAGAGAACTAATGAGCATGCTGTGAAATTATCAGCTAGACAGCTTAATATAAAAGTATTTCTTCTTCTACATTTGCTAGCGGCAAGATACTGCAGGCATAGCTTTGGGTATTCCAGAGCTTAAAAAAAACTTCAAACAAATTCATGAGGGTTAGACCAGTGGTGGCTATGACATGCAGGGGCTGGAGCACAAATTCCTGGATCTAGCAGTCCAGAGCAGAAGAGGATACACAGGGAAGGAACAGCTCACCTCAAGCTCAGGCAGATTTTTATACATCCCCCACCATGGTGGTTTTGGCTGAGATAGAGTCAATTTTCTCTAGAGGAGCTGTGAGGGCTGTGTTTTAGGTTTTTACTGAAAACAATGTTGATGACACAGACATGTTTTTGTCATTGTTGAGCAGTGCTTACACAGTGTCAAGGCCTTTTCTGCCCCTCACACCTCCCCACCAGCAAGGAGACTGGGGGTGCACAAGGAGTTGGCAGGGGACACAGCCAGGACAGCTGACCCCAACCAAACCAAGGGACATTTTGTACCGTGTAGCAACACACCCAGTATATACAGCTGGGGGGAGAAGAGGGAACAGGGAGACATTCAGAGTGTTGGCATTTGTCTTCCCAAGTCACCACACTGCATGATGGAGACCTGCTTTCCTTGGGATGGAGGAACACCTGTCCATGAGAAGTGGCGAATTAATTTCTTGTTTTGTTTTGCTTTGTTAGCATGTGTGGCTTTTGCTTTACCTATTAAACTGTCATTATCTCAGCCCAAGAGTTTACTCACTTTTACTCTTGTGATTCTCTCCCCCATCCCATAGGGATAAGTGAGTGAGCACTGTGTGGGGATGAGATGCTGGCTGGTATTAAACCATGGCACCCCTAAATACCAGGTTACTGGCCCCTATAGGAAAAAATCCTGGGGTTGCAGTCATCCAGCCATACCTGTACATACGGGTGCTCATGTACACTCACAGGATCAAAGCTACATATCTAAGGGTGGTCCCAGCCCAGAGGGAGCTGTGGCATGAGAATGTTTTCACCACAGCTTTGGACAGTAGCTTGCTTGTGAGCAGTAGCCCTGTGTGCTTCCTACACATTGCCAATACAAACCCTTGAGAGAGCATTCCAGCAGCTGGAGGTGTGCTCACCACCCCATCCTGGGCCAGGGGTGAAGCCTTCACTCAGAGGCACTCCAGGGATGCTCACCAGCTCTGTCCCTGTAGAGAGATGTGATTCCAACAGCCAGAAAATTGCCAGGAGATCTCTCTTCTCTCGACAACCTACTCTTTGGTAGTGGTCTGACCCAGCTACCATTTTCTGAATTCACACCAGGAAAGTTCCTCAACCTCCATCATCCCGCTCCACAAGGAACAGCAGCAAAAACATCCTTGCACACAGCAGTTAAGTCCTCCTCCTTCCCCGCCAAGGCAGGAAGAAAAAGAGTTAAAGATGGGAGGGCATGGTGAGAGGGACTCATGAAGCCTGGCTGGAAAAAGAGATTTGCTGTGATAACTTGGGGAAACAGGATGTTGCAAGGAGTCAAATGCCCACGCTGTTCCCACACCCTGATCAGATACTGTCCAGACTCCCCATCCCCCTGAGGTTTGTCTTTTATTTTTAACAAGTGCAAAAAAATCCCCCAGGCAACACTGTACTGACAAATATAAATGACTCTGAGTAAGCCCCAAGACTAATTTTCTCTCTAGCTCTCCTCCTCTCAGAGGTAATCTCATACCTTCACAATAACAAGATCAAGACAAAATACTTCTCTAGTCTGTCTGCTGGGGGGGTCAACAAAACATTTTGCATCTCCCAGAAGCATTGGAAACTATTGCAAGGCAGAACATTTTTCTCTTAGTTCCCCTACAGCTCTAAATAAGCCTCTGTTACTTCAAGTAGTAAAAAAATACTGACAAAATCAATCAATTTGGCCCTGCTAGTAGTATTCTCCAGGCCACCATAATAGTGATTGAAATACCAATACCCTTAGTAGTCCCACATAAAGATGGGCTACTTTCAAACAACATTCTCTTGAGTAAATAGAGGAAGTTTGCAACTGTTCAAAACTTGTTTCAGTCTAAAGAGCTGCACAAATAAGAGAACAGTCTCACTAGATCTTTCACTTAAAGTTTAGAGCACTGAACCTGCCAAGGAAATGTGGTATCCCATTCCAACGGTCTATTAGGCAGCAACAAAAAAAAAAATGCACCAAATCCTATTTACCAGCAAAGGTACTACCTGATGAACATACATGTTTTATACATGAAAAATCTTATTCGTCACCTAATCATCCAAACAACAACCAATTTTTTTTAAAACACGTAGGCACAAATCCAATTTCTATAGTACTTATGTTTGCATGTTTGTAACAAGAATGAAATTGTCCAAATGATTTTTTCTTCTGAAGACTTGTCCAAAGAAACCTGAAGTTAATGAAAAGATTCCTTTCTATTTAGCAACTTAAAAAGGCTTTGGATTAGGTTCCAATAGGTGATTGAGACTCAAGAAAACACATGTGGTCTCTTTCATTTTTAATATCCTACAGACATAGCACATTCAAAGGAATCTAACTGATCTTCTGCTAATGATGCAATAAAAAAATCATTCTTATAGCAAAGAAAGTACATTAACACTAACCATATTTAAAGATCCCACAGAAATGAACCATAATATTTGTTCCCTTGCCATTTAAGAAAGAATAGTTTCATTATTAAAAACACAGTAGATGCAAGGCTTTGCCATAACAACTTCTGCAGACTTTATTTCTTGCTTTCATTTCTCATTATTTGTTCTCCCCAATGCGGTTTAGTCCCATTAAAATTGGACAAGTGGGAAATTTTCTGTTGCTCAGCTCCAAAGACATTAAACTATGCACAGAAATGTACAAATACCTGTATGCACAACTTAAGCCTTCAATTAATACTGACTTTGTCATATGCTGCTTTAATAGAGGCATGCTCCCCATTTTTCTCAGCAGCTGAGATACTTGGTGGAAGAAAAAGACCATTGCTTCGAATAAGATGACAGTTTTCTTAGCCAATCAGTAAAAGACCCAATCCTTAAACTCAGACTGGAAATTGCACTTTCTGTAGGTTTGTGAAAGGTAGACATATGTACGTATTTACTGTGAAGCAAACATAGAACAGAAATAGCAAGAAGATTCATAACTTAAACTGTAGGGCCAAAGTAACAGGTGTTTGAAGTGGTTCAACTTCTGAGCAAAAAACCCAAAGCCAAGAGCTCCAGTGCCTTTGTGAAAGCAGCTTCCCCATGCCCCAGTGGCTGTGGAATCCCATCTGAGTGTGGAAGAGGTGACGAGGGCTTGCAGCACCGAGGACGCTCCACCAGGTGACACGCAGGAGTGGGAATCAGAAAAAAAATACACAAGGAATGGTGACCCAGAAGTCACAAAAGAGAGAAAAGGCAAACAGAGACTTGTTGGGCTCCTTGTCGACGTGGATGAAGGTTCACTTCATAGAATACTCTGTGTTCTATACTTCAGGTGCAGACAGACCACATGAAGACAAAGTGTGCTAAGCTGACCACACACTCACCGCCAAATTCTCCAGGCATCAGCCTCTAACATTTTGCAAAGATTTGCAAATGCTTTGGTTCCTCTTTGTTTTCTACACTACTTCCTCTTCACTCTCTTTACTGCTTTGGTTTGTAAAGCCAAAACCTCCGATCAAGCACCAGATTAAAAAGAAAAAGGCACATTACAAGAGCATTCTTTATTCCTGCATTTGAACAAAGCTGACATTTCACATACATTCATAATTCCCATCAGCTAAAAGGGTTTACAAGACAGACACACTCCCCCAGGGCTATCATTTCTGTAATGGATTCTTTACTAAATCTACATGCCAGTAAAGGATGGATTGTAGATATTCAAACAGCAAAGCTAATTAACTAAACATAACTACTTCCTTTGAAACTTTAATAGATGGCAAAAAAATCCATTTATCTATTCTTATGTGTGAATTAGAAACATATGTGAAACTCAGTAGTCTTCTGTCATGGAAATTAAGAATGGGATTTTCGAGGTACCTCATCAGTAATCCTGAAGTGAAGTGAGGGCTGCTAGCTTTACTGCTGTGGCAGGTCCTTGGGATTAGATGACAGATGACTTTTCATCTCTAAATTTTTATTGGATTTTGAGATGTGCTTTTTACTTTCACAGAAATACTTCTTTATATGAAGGATGCATTTACCAGCACTCTACTTTGCACCTCCATTTCAGGAGATTTGTAGCCTTATTGGCAGAAGTAAACATCAGTACTTACAAAGACTTCAATATTGAGCACATTTATTAGTATTTCTTAGCATTTATTAGCTAAGTTTGTTCAACCCAAATTTAAAATATACAAAGGGCTACAGCACATGAAACCATACTTCCTAATATCCATCCTGCTCCTCAAGGACCATTACTGATGTAAAGAAGGCTCACACTTTTGCCAAAATAACCTAAGGTAGACTAATGTTTTAGCTCCTTTCCAGATTCAGAATGCTTAATTTCAATATAAAGTAAAAAAATTTGGGCCAACCTCACATCTTGCACCTGCTGCTGGCTTTGTTGTTGCAAGAAAGATACCAAATCCTCCTATCTCCTCTGTCCTGTGCAAAACTGACAGGCTCTGAACCATTGAACTTTCAATAGCTTTATTCTCTCCAAGGAGGTGAGAAATGTGCAGCTAGGCCTGGGTTTACCTCCACTAAAGCTGAGACATGTGCTTACCCCCTCCAGGAAAGGGCAGAGACCTCCATCAATCCAAGGAAGGCTGCAACTTCAGGAAAGCAAAGATACAAATATTTTTATTGAAAATTGCTGCTTAGACACCTTGGTGGTAGCATAAAGGGAAAAATAAAAGAAAGAAAAAGGTAAAGGGAGAAGGAGAGATGAGAGAGAGAGAGACCTTGTGAGGTCTAGAAAAATTAAGTTGCAGAACCATGTAAAAGAGCTTGAAAGAGCAAGAACAACTACAGGAATACATGCAGAGATGTAGTGTGTAAGATTTGATGTTCATATACAGAAAAACAGAAAAGGAAAGAAAAATATTGTGGGTGCATCAAGCAGAGCTATATAGTCTGGTCCTCTACCTTCACCCTGTGCCATGTGTCACTGCCACCACCCCACAGCAGCTGTGAACAAAAGGGACCCTGGCAGCTCACAGCAGTGACCCGGGAGAGGAGAAGACAAGGAAATGAGGGGAAAAACAGGTGATTTTACCATATCAATTGTTAAGATAAACTGACACAGTGCCACTATTCATCTGCTCTACAGCCAGAAGTCTCTGAAGGTTTTCTGACTGCCTTCACTGTGTACTTCCTTGTGGGCACTGGACCTAACACTGTTTAGGGACATCTGAAAGGTAATCTGAATCCAGGAACTCAGGTAGACATGTTGATCTCTGGCCTTCACTGTCTGACACAAACCTCAGTAAAAGGCTGATGTAGTTCAGTCCTCTTCCAAGGGGTAAGCTTTTGTGCCTATTTCTCAAAAACCAATATAAAACAGTGTGAAGAGGGACACGTGAAGTATTGCAGTCTGTATGCCCAAACTGTGAGTTTGGAGAAATGTCATCTGGCTTATTCACAGCAAGGGATTTCCATGGCCTCTGCATTCTAGTGTTTTTTAGTCATGTTGATTAATTCAAATAACACTCCAGAAAGGAGATAATCACTGTTTCAGACACAATGGTTCTTATTCTCATACTTTCACAGAATTTGAAACTTTCAGATAAACTGATATTAGACTAAAACATATCAGTTAAGGAGAAATAAAAAACCCACCAAATAAGAACAATGTATAAGGATGTAAAGAAGGATACTGCCTTCTTTAAAGCACTGCATTTAGCAACTGCTCAAAAAACATGCTTTCCTGAAAACTGAAACAGCCAGCATACAATAGTGATTTCTCCAGCAGGTTCAAGAAGTGCCATGCCAAATTCTTGGTCCTATCCACAAACTGCTGTTTGCCACTCTCTCTGCTGGGCTGAAGACAATACCCTGGGTGAAAATCTATAGCAAGGCCAAAGACAGTGAAGGAATCAGAAGAGATATTCAGGCAGGGAATCGTTTCACCCTGTTGATGAAACAACACAAACACTCCTCATGTTCAGCTATGAGAACCAACTCCCTGCCTGAGTGCAAAAACACCACACAAGGGAAGTTCAGGTCTGCAGCCCCAGACTATTGCTGGCTTAAGTCTCAGAGCCAGGCCCCCAGAAACTCAGATAAAGGTCTGAACCATGCAAAGAGTCAGGAACACACAGCTGGGGGTGGAAGGAGATCAGTGCTCCAGTGACAACCATTTGAGAAGTTTTAGGTGCAATGCAACCAACACCCCAAGTTCTCACACATGCATTAACTCACACCAGATCAATACACTAAAGTTATTGGAGCATGCAAAATTGTATTTCCACATTGCAGTACTCAATCTTCTGGAAGGGCCATGCCAAGGATCTGGAAAGAAGCCTCGTGCTAAGAAATAAGTTGTAACAGAAAGAAGTTAAATAAGAAATAAGAAATAAGAAATAAGAAATAAAAAATAAATAAGAAATAAGAAATAAGAAATAAATAAGTTGTTGTCTGAAGAGGAAATGCAAAGCCATCTTGCAGGCATGAGGCAGTCAGTCTTGCAACCAAACCTAAGAGTCACCACCTTTTGCAAGAAGTGAGTCAAGTTCTCGAGATCATTTCAGAGCTTTCCAAACCTACTAATCACATTTTTTCAGTTTTTTTTTCTGTTTGGTTAGTTACTTTTGTTGTTGTTTTTGTTTTGGGTTTTTTTATGTTTTGTGGGGTTTTTTTGGCAGATCTTTGGAACCTTCACAATTTGCTAATTTAGTTAGTAAAGATAGGCTTCTTACAAATCTGGTGGTATTTCCTGATTTATTTTTTTGTTTGGTTTTTAAAAAACATTTTTTCAAGAAAGAAAGTCTTTAAATATTCAAACACCTGGTATTCTGGATAGTGTTTCCAGATTCATTTAGGATGAAGAGCATGCAGTGGAATAAACTACTAGTAAAGGTGCAAAGAACCAGAACATTCAGGCTGGAGTCACCAAAACTCAGAAACAAGAAGACAGAAACAACAGAAGTGACAAGCAACAAGTTTTAAAAATCAAATTCGTTACTAATACAACAGGGACAGAATACAGAATGAAATAGTAATGTAAAAAAAAAAAAAACTTACATAAACTAGAGCATTTGGAAAGGCTGCAGACCTCAAAAATAATTCAAACAGCTATGCAATGGGTAGAAAAGTCAATGTATTTAAATGTCCTCCAGGCATAGTAAATACAGTTTGGCTGGGTATAGCATAGGACAAGTCATCCAGAATTGAGAACGATGAAAACACTAAAAAAAAAAAAAAATCACAGGATTCCCACACTTAAAAGTGTGGCCAGCTGCAAAATGTGGACCAAATTTAGCATGCCCAGGAACACAATGAATTTGAATTTTTTCAGACATGTCTATGTACGGCTAGCAAGAACATGGAACTGGGGCACTGCTGGCACAGAAACCCATTCATGAATAAGATGTATTTTTCCTCTAAGCAAGGTGTATAAAAGCAAAGCTGCTGCACTCCCTGTGTTGATGCAAATCAAGACAAACATGCCCAGCTCCAGAGGCTCAGTTGAATCTGTGCTTTGCTCCTTGGCACAAGGCTCACTCAGTTCTCTCTCTTCTTGCCCATTGAAGGTCCTGGGGAGTGTCTAATTTCATAGATCTTGCTCCTCACTTCAGCTGTAAGGTCATTGCTCTTGCTGCCAAATAAACCCAGCCTTTGTCCAGCACAGGTACTTTTAACTTCTGCAGAATTTCCCAGTCCCCCACACAATCCAGGAGATGTTCTGTATAAAAGATTTATATCCATCCTTTAAACAGCAGCTCAAGGTTATATAAAAGCTGGGATATGCAGAATACAAAGCAGGTGAGAAGCATACTTTAACTTGCAGGTGACACAATTAACACTGAAAATTCAAGATTATCACTCACAAGTCTAGTGCTTAAAAAAAAAAAAAAAAAGAGAGAAAAGGTGGCTTTTTTCTCAACTGTGGCACAACTTGCAACACTAAGAGAGATCCTGGCCCTGCTCCATCAATGTGTGTTTGAAGTTGGTTTCATCAGGGCCAGATTTCATCCACTGCATGTTGACAGTAACCAGACAAGCTTCAGCATGATGGGTTCAGTTTCACAATGGCTTTACATGGATCTTAAATATGAGCTGTCCCACAAAAGGGACCTCCAATGACTTGAGTTTTTCATAGCCTTGCTGCCACCCCGAGAGCCGACCTGGGGACCTGGAACACACAACACACAGCGTGGCCACAGGGAAGCAGCTGGCAGAGCTCAGGTGGAGGAGCAGGAATGAGCTGCCAAGGCTAGGAGGATGGCAGGAAAGTTCTGATCAGCTCAGCTGCAGTTTCACAACACATTGGTTTCAGTGACAAAACCATCTTGCTGGATTCTTCCTCCAGCCTCAGTACTTCTGCCTTGTGCTCGAGTCCACGACTCCCTTCTGTGGACACAACTGCTTTCCAGTCTCCTCTGTAAGCTCCATCATGGACAAAGGGAGCATTTGAGATGACATATTTTCTGGAGCACACATTTAACCCATGGAAGTTTAAATAACCTGCTTCTGGCATGGCATCACACAATTCA
This sequence comes from Chloebia gouldiae, assembly GCA_003676055.1. NCBI lineage: Eukaryota > Metazoa > Chordata > Aves > Passeriformes > Passeridae > Chloebia > Chloebia gouldiae. Next base: position 56,640,051 of record QUSF01000001.1, read on the forward strand.
CTGCAATCTCAAGGAGATGCAGTTTCAGCACAGGGATGGGCATTGCTCATGCAAATCTCTTTCCAAGGCCAACACACAACACTATTACATGCTAATATTCTCAAACAGTGCATATGGGATCTTTTTTGAATTATTATTGTAACAAAGGTATATAGCACTTTCTGCTCTTTGAACTCTATTGTGCCAGACACAAAATTCCAGTTCTGGAGAACCATGAAACTAAATGAGAATGGAGACATACAAAACTGTCCTTGGGTTGCAAAGGAAAAACTTGGAAAATGTTATAAGGGAGGGAATATATGTCACATAGCTTTAATCACCTAAGATGTCTATTTGGATGCCAAGCTACTATCCCCATAGTCAGTGAGGAAGGAGAGTGGCACCTCCCAAAAATCATTCAGTCTGTTTCTCTCTGCTGCTGATCCTGAGAGAAGAGATGCCCAGCATAGCCTAAATGTCTACAGTAAGAAGAATCCTCTCTAAAGGTCTGAACACACCTGAGAAGGGGGAAAACAAAACAAAAATCACAAGCACCTTTCTCTGCCTATTACCTCTAATGCTCAAAATTAGAAATTAAGACTTTGGGGGTCACAAAGGTCACTACACAATGAGTAAAAAAAACAAGTATAAAGGCAACACCCAAAGATACAAACAACTTATTTATAAAATACTTTATACATAAAGGGGATAATAAAAAAGAGGAAAAATGGAGAATGATTTATCCTTTCAACCAAAGCCCTAAAGCAACTACTTAATATTCCTTTAAGACCAAAGGCTGTATTCCAGACATTACCCTTCAAATTAAAGTCTACCAGAAGGCTGGGCTGCAGTCTGGCTGCCCAACAAGGACAGAAGCTACCCAGCAGACAGACTTCTTGGCCAGCTGTGGTACAGGGACAGTATTGGTGGGGCATTTTCCCTCCTGCCCCACAGGATATAAAAACATCAGGGCATGAGGACAGCATCCCAGCCACTATGGAGCTTCATACTGTGCTGGCTCAGTGATCCTTTGCCCCAGAGGGAAGACCATGGCAGGACACCACACACCAAGGCATCAAGATCTGTTGTTACCTCTACAGCATGAACAATATAAACCATGACCCAAAAGCAAACATACCACACCAGGCCTAAAAAGACAGGTTTCACTTGGCTTTATTTGCTGAAGCCCAGCCCAGCACCACAGAGAAGCACAGAAGGATCAGCATAAGGGAGCTAGAGGAACAAAGAATGGACTTTGGCTCCAGCACAAAGCTTTTTCAGCACTCAGTCTTTAATTAGTGCTACTGGACATTAGTAATACTGCCTACCCTGGGAGCCAAATGCTTGGGCCCACCTCTCACAGTCCATCACCACTGCTGCAAATAAAGAGACAAGCATTTGGAGGTGATGTACACATTTTCTGTAGGATCCAGCTTCATGGCTGACCACACCCAGGCCTGGCTCCACATCATTAATTGTGTTAGAAGGAACTGGAGCACACCTAGTGTGCACAGAAATCAGACCACGCTCCCTGCATGACAGGTAGGGTGTGACAAGCATTTGCCCTGGTGATGGGAGCACTCCACACTTGGCTACAGAGGTTCAGCCCCATCAACCTCAGCAGCTTACAAGGTGCCAGGAGTGGCAAGGACAGGCAGCAGGGATCCCAACCTGTGCAGCATTTGAGCAGTGCTCTGGATAGCCGTGGCTTTTAAGCACTTTCCTCTTCCTCTGATGCATTATTGAGATAAAGTCAAAGGAGTCATGCAAATGACACTGGAAAAGCTGGAACTACAATCCCAGACATCCCACCTCTCTGCTGCTGATGGAAAATGTGCTGCAAGCTACACCAAACATGGGAAGAATGGTGAATAAGTCTTGGGCCAGGGGAAGTAACTCAAGTCTGAGTTTACTTAAGAATAGTAAAAATACCAAGCACTTGAATAGTATCAGTGTAAGGCATCATATAAATGAAAAGAGCAGAATTAGACTTTTTACATCATTCCAGATCTCCTCCGAAATTTCACAAGGGCACACCTTCTGAAGTAACAATGGTAGGTGTTGTTACTGGCTTTTGTAAATTTTAAATTGTTCCCACAAGAGGCATTCCCACTAAACACTTATAGATTTAAGTTGCCAAGGAAAGAAACACCAGCAGCAGCTTTGCTGGGCACTAATGCACCTCTTCACCACTCAGAGCAGTAGGGCAGTGAAGCAGCTCCAAGCCTCCAACCAGAGCAGAAAACTTGTGCAGAGCAAGCTGGGGAGTCTTGTGACACAGCTGAAGTACCTCAGAGCCGATATTAAACTTTGGCTTCTAAAGACTTAAGCTGTTTCACTGCCTGCTCGACAGTTCCCTTTGTAGCAGCATTTTCACAGGGACACAGAGGAGCCACTTGTCTCTCTTGCGTTGCCCAACAAGCTGCAAACAGCTGGTTGTGCTGGTCAGAACCCATTTTGCCCGTTCCCTCAGAAAGAAGAGGGATGCTTGTGCTGGGGACACAAAGGCCGATCTGTTCAGAGCTGGCTGCAGCACTGGCTGACACAGGCTGGCGTCAAAGGGGGAAGGGTACAAACACAAGGCTTGCCCCATTTCCCCAAAGACTGTTCCTAGCAAATGTCATTATTTCAAACATTGCACTTTGAGAATACTTGTGTGAAGTGCTCATGGAAATCTCAACTGTGTAAATTGGATTTTAATTTGTATATTCAACATTGCCACTCTTTAAAAAGAAGTTAAACATTGCTATGTGTTTCCCAGCAGAAAAAGCCATGATCTGTAAATGCTGCTTCTCTCCTTGGCAATCACTACCATTTGTTTGTTTTGGTGCAGCTTAGGGAGGAATGATAATAAAAACATGAGCACTTTTTCTCCTCACCTTGAACGGGGACAGGCTCAACAGCAAGCAGCTTTATATAGTACAATCAGCACTCACGTGCCCACAGGAGAAAGAAAACAAAGTCATGGCTCTTCTTCTTGCATAGCCTTACCCAAACTTAGCCTTAATGAAATCAGCAGGAAAGACATTATATATGCAAAGGTCATCCTCATCTATGTAGTTACAGGATCAGGATGTGGACAGAGGAACCTATAGACACTAAACCTCACTACACACACACACTGCAGAGCAGGTTGGGGCATTCTGCCTGGCCCTGCTGCCTGCCCACCTTGCTTCAGCCTACAGAGTGGAGTATTTTTATTTGTAGGGCTCCCCTTACTTTCAGGAAGTACCTGTGCAGAGAAACCATGGATCCAGCCACAGCACAAGGCAGCTGGAAGGAAAGCTGCTCTGAGGGGGGCTGACAGTGCCCCCCAGGCTCCATCCCCTTCTCTACCTACTATACTAAGCCCATCTACTATACTAAACAGGGACATGGTGGAAGGTGGTTCTGGGACTGAAGCATGTCCAAAGAAAAGCAAAGGAGCTGGGAAAGGGTCTGGAGCAGGAATCTTATGATGAGTGACTGAGGGAGCTGGGGGGACTTAGACTGGAGTAAAGGAGGCTCAAGGGAAATCTTATTTGTCTCTACAACTTCTTAAAAGGAGTTTGTAGCAAGATGGGGCCAATCTCTTATTTCAAGTAACAAGACAAGAAGAGATGGCTTGAGGTTGTGCCAGGAGAAGTTTAGATTGGAGAGTATGGAACATTTCTTCACAGAAAGGGGGTTATCAAGCACTGGAACAGGCTGCCCAGGCAAGTGGTGGAGTCACCATCCCTGAATATATTCAAAGATGTGTGGATATGAAATGTTGGGATGGTTTAGTGGTGAATTTGGCATCACTGGGCTAACAGTTGGACTCAGTTAGAGTCTTTTCTAACCTAAACAATTCTGTGACTCTGTAAACCACTCCCATCCCCAGAGCAAGCAGACCTACAGGCCCTCTTTTCTCCAGCCTCCTTGGCCACTGTGGCTCACACACAGATGTCCTTCAGCAGGGCTTTTCAGAGGGCTCAAGCTGTACCACTGGGATCCTTCCACCAGAACTGATCCCCAGAGGAGTCAACCAGGGGCATTGCAGCTGAAGTGTCATTGAATCAGATTTACTTTTTGTTATTCTATCATTTATAAAGGAAATAACATTCAAAATACATGGCATTATTATTGCAGACCTGTGTCTCACCTGACTTTCCAGAATCAGTTACTATATTTTAACTGGGTATTCTTCATGTAATACTGTAAGAAATTTCTTTGCAGCACCCTCCAAAGCTATGATTACAGGTTTAACATTACAGCTTAGCTTCAAATCTCCATGTTTTCTAATGATGCCTATATTTAAAAGAAAAAAACACACAAGGTAATTATGTTTCATTCCAGGCCTGGAGACCTCAGGGCTTAGCTTCAGAGCCAAGCCAAATTCCCCCAAGACCTCAGGCACATAATACAGACTTGCAGCTTCAACTTTCTTGTGATGATACCAATTCTGTCACTCTTCAATCACTCTTCAACTGTGGTCACAAATTTGCACCTCTTTAGAGACAAGGAAAACCATCAGGTCTGGCTGTTAGCCAGGTAGCCATCAGCAGCTGATGGAGCCTTCCTGGAAGCACTGCTCATCCCTAGCAGGGCTCTGCCAGCGTTCAGACACACAAAGCAGCAGCCTGGAAAAAGTCAGCAAGCCAAGGGTTTGATTATGCAATTACTTGTTCAGCTACAACGGCAGGTTTTCCTGCATAATCAGGCTGATAAATATAAATTTTTTTCTGGTGTTGCCTTGCATCCTAAATGATGCAGTCTGAAGTCAAAAAGAAGGCAAATGATATCCAGAAAACCCAGGGGGGAGAGGGGCATTGTGTTGTTGGGTTATGGGGAAGCCACACAGAGACTTTGGGCTTGGTGTACTCTGCAAACCCAGAACACCTCTGATGACTGCCACAGTCTGGCACTATATACTGCAATGGCACCAAGGCAATTACAAACTCAAATTTCTCCTGGAAAATCATCTAGGCGTGGACAGTTCTATAGAGATGGCATGAGGGCACTTACAAACATCCTGTTCAAATAAAAAGGGGTCAAATCTCTGCTGGGTGCAGCTTTTTGGAAAAAGAAAAAAAATTATTCCATAAACCAGACTCCACCTGAAACTATAGTTTTGTTGCCTCCACAAACAGTGACCGCTTTCTGCTCCAGTGAAACATTATTTTTAGTGTGTGTTCTGCTCTTGAAGAGGTCAGGGCTCAGCTCTGAACAAGAAGACCTGAAATAGCCTTTGAAAAGCTGTTGATACAGTATCTGTCACCCTGGAATTTAAGGGAAAGCAGGGAGGTTTGTAGAAGAAACATTTTGATACAAGTACCCACAACTTAAGCACATATGTGACTATGCAGAGCTATTCAACCTTGGTGATCAGCACAGAACTGTAAATAAAGAAACAACAACTGTTTAATCAATTATTATTTGCACAAAATGACTGAACTTGGAGACTGAACTGCTGTCATATGTATTTTACAAAGCTTTTGCTCATCAGTGTTTGAAGGAGCGGAAAGGGAGGAGGGACCTGAGAGGGCTGGGGAGGCAGAGCTGGAGCCAGGTGTGCTGGGCACAATAGAGCACCAGGGTAACAGAGACTCCATGGACAGCTCAGAGCAGAAAGCCAGCCAGGTGAGTCACCCAGTCAGGACCAAAGAGCTGTCCATACTGTTTTAAAGGGGAATTAATACAGTAGGTATTGGGGAAAAGATAAAGCTGCATCAGCATCCTTTTTCCCCCCATCAGTGATTTATGTCATTATTGCTTGCTAAAAAATATTAGAATTCTATGGAAATTAATGGGAAAATTCATGCCAGCTTGAAGACAAGGTGGCTTTTACTCTCCCACCTCCTGCTCCATGTTGATTCCCCTTCCTGGCACTATCAGAGTTTTCCCCACCAGCCTGGCCATCACTGTCTCACCATCAGAGGCTCAGCCACATACAACTGGACAGGGACATTAGGGTCTGTGTGGGGAACACAGACCTTGAGAAAAAACCCCAATGGCAGGTGCAGCCTCCTGTAAGGCATTTCAGCAAATGAATCAACCCCAAGACTCCTTCAACCCCAAGACTCTATTTATTTTTGTTTTCAAAGAACAATTAACTTAATCTACATTGCCCTGACAACAAACAAATTCTGTCTTGGATATGAGCAAATGCATGTACAACATGCATGCAAGCTGTGTGTGCCCACCTGCACGCCCTGCCTATGGAACACTGCTGACAGACATTTATAGCTGCACCCACACCAGGGCCAGGTCAGCTCTGGAGTTTAACAGCTACACTTCAAGGCATTCCTAAACCAACATCAGCCAATGCAAGAGTGAACAGAAAGAAAGCAAAAAGAAAAAAAAAAAAAGAAACTAAGTAATATATTGCATATTCCCCCACAGAAATAATTTCCCAGCCTTTATGGTTTCATGAACTTGATTTCTTCACATACAGAGTTCTACATGAAGTCTTTAATACAGCAAAAGCTATAAAGGTAATGAGACCAACTTAATTTACAGCTGCATTCAGAAGATACTAACATTACACTTAAAAGAGCTATTTTATGCAAGTTTTAGAGACCTGAGAAGTCTCTTCCTGTATTCAAGGTTTCCACTGTGAGTTTCAAAGAAACTCACAGTGGAAAGGAAAGGAAGCATTCCCCCAAAAGTATGACTAACTGAAAATATCAAATGTAAATGTCTTATGGGAATTCATATAATGTATCACTTGTGACTTCTCTACTGGAAGTATATTTGTCTTGGCTCATACCAAATATACATCCTTATCCACTTCAAACAGTGTGCATATTGATAGAAAAGTAACAAAACAAAGTGATTAAGGAGAACAGCATATCTAAATTTTCCAAGAACTGAATAAATACCTGCACTTATTTAAACTAACTGTATTTTAACAAAAAGGATACAAAGTACTACATTGAGTTGGTAAAAACTTTTTGGCTATGAGAATTTCCTGTGATAAATGTAATGTGACTGCAAAGATTTTCTGTGAGGAGATGGGGTACATTGGGTAATTCTCTGCTCTTCTACACAGAAAATTCTACTTATAAAAGCTTTTAAATGCAAGTTCAAATCAGTCATTTTAAAGAAAATTGATTAATTTTTAGATATAAACTGCTATATCAAATTGAAACATAAATCATAAAAATTCCCACAGAAACCTGCATGTTTTCAAGTTAGCCCTTCCTTTCCTCCCTCAAAAACCAAAAGGCATTTTTCCCCAGTCTTTTGTAAAGAGAGAGAACTCTGAAACCTCTCTAAGGTTTCAATACTATTTATGCATGTAGACAAAAAGCTCTGGCAGTACTTGAACGAAAACTCAAGCATTAAATACTAACATTTCATGGTATGCCTAGCAGAAAGGTTCAATACATATATAAAACAAGATCAACAAAGAATGATTCTAGCATGGCAGTCCAAACACAGGCAAAGCCCAGAAACAATTTCAGCTTCTTTTTAATGGGTGTAATTTATAATATGCTCATACTCACTATTTATTTCCTCAAGACTTTATAAAAAAAGTGCTGCTCTTTTGATAATCTATCCTACATGTTTATTAAAATAGATATAATAGAGTGAAAGGGAAACATAAAACTGATGACCATTTTTAGTTTCAGGGATATTTTATATGCCATCTCTTAGAACTTCAATTTATGACTCTCCTTAATGGAGACTTTCAGGGTTGATTTTAATGTGTTAAGTGGAAATTCCACTGGTTTGTTACTTCAATGCTTTCTTTATGACCTGCTCTCACACATCACCTAGGTCTGGCTTATTTATACAGACAGCCATTCACTGAACTACAGGGAGCTTCTTAAAACTAGTTGCTTTCATTTGCAATCTTCCCATATTGAAATGTTATTTGCTTTTATGGCTGTTTTTGGCCTGACACTTGTCCAGCATTTCATAAACATAAAGAAGACTGAAGTTACCATGAGGTTTTTTACCTCTTTCAAGGCAGGAATAGAGATTTTGCCCCCAGAGCTAGATGAGAACTCTGTCTTACAAACATCCCAAGAGCATCAGCATGCAACCCAACCAGTATTCCTGCAAAGAAAAGGGTAACAAAAGCCATGAAAGCAACAGTGCCTTCAAGCTTATTAGCTGAGACATCTGCAGCACCTTTAGGTCTTTCATCAGGTTTAAGCATTGTTTGTGTCACTCCTTACCATTGTGCTCAGAACTTCAAAAATTTGGGTTAACTGTTTGACTGGAAGTTTGATTTACCTAAACTTATAAAATCTAGAAAAGTTTAAGTTGGGCAAAACACAGCAATAACACCTGGAGCTCTTAATGAAGAGCCTCTGTTGTCATCATCTAAGTCATACAGCTTGAAGCTTGCTTCCCTTCTCTTGCATAAGCACATCTTCCTGACTCTAATATGACAGAGCCCACAAACAGCCACATCCTGAGCTCTGGAAAAGTCTTCCCAGAGCTGAGATACAGAGTAAGAATTACAGAACAGTTAAGACTGGAAGGGACCACAGGTGGGGTATCTGGCCCAACCTTATTCCTTAAGGATCTCCCTAGAGCACATTGCACAGGGTTACATCCTGACTGTTCCTGAGTATCTCCAGTGAGGGAGACTCCACAACCTCTGCAGTGTTGAGCTAGAACAGCCCACCAAGACACCCTAAAAGCAGAGAGACCCAATGGGTAACAGGCATCAGCTCAGCTTCTCCAGACCTGGCAAAGCCCCAGCAGCTGAAAGCTGCCACGGCTGGCCCTGAGCACGTATGAAGGTCCAGCTCCAAACAAGGAATACCTGTTGATGGGACTGCTCATTACAGAAGTATGTATGATGTAAACACATCTTATGGTCTGTGCCTCTCTGCCCACATATATTTATGTGGTAGGAATCTGCTGGGTCTCTGCAGACACTTCTTCATCCCAGGCACCTATCACTGATGGAGGAGGAGACTGGGCACCAGGAAAGGCTATCAATGAATGAGACAGGACAAGTAGGTTAAAAGGGACAGGTAGTTAACAATAATAATATGTTCTTTGGAAAGCAATTGTAATTTGGAGACCTTTTTTCCTGTTCACAGCATCCCCCACAAAAAAGCCCCACCCAAATAAAACAAAAACACAAAAACCCCATACAAACAAAAAAAAACCCAAATCAGAAAAAAAATAAATCAAACAAAAAAGAAAGTCACAAAGACATCAAACCACAAGTATTGAAGGCAAACTCTGCTCACCTTATTCCTGGAAAACACTCCTGAACATCCAATACTTAAATACCTCCTTTGGCCTCACACCAGCAAGAGAAGGATCCTACTGGCTGCTCCCTGGGAAGAGTAAGACCAAAGGGAAGCTGCCTGCTATAGGAAATCACATCTGCCACAACAATCCTGCTAGTCCCTCTGCTAGCTTTGTCTTTCCAGGCTGTTTAATGGGGACTAAAGCCCAAAGCCCAGGATAAACATATTAAACTTTCACTGAGTTAAAACTACTAGCTTAAAGCAGCCTCATAGGATACATGCTGGACAACTCTAAACCTCTCCTGCATCTTCACACAGCTGTCTCTTGCTCCCCTTGCAGAATCAGAATCAATGGCAGTTTAAACATATGTCAGTATAGTAAACCATCCTGAAAATAGCTATTCTTGAAATAATTCAGACTAAAGTGGAGATTTGTTATTTCCATGGTGTAGCTTTTCCATGCTCTCTCATAACTTCTTGATAATGTTAAAAGCCAAAATAGGTACTGCACCAGCTGTACATACCTATGGCAAATGGAACATAAAGTTTAACTAATGGTCCCATTTCCCTGAAAGGGCACATGAGGCTGATAAATATTCCCAAGAGGTCAAGTTACCTTTTAATGCAAATCAGGTAAGTTGTGTCTCCTTTGCCAGAAAAGAATTTATATTCTCATACCAGCTTTTTACATTTTATCTTTATGTTATGACATATTTCTAGCTTTCTGATACTTGAAAAACAAATTATGTTTCTCAGGTAATTGCACCATACCAGGAATTTACCAATTTTCAGCCTTTAAAGTGAACAGAAGCTGTTCATGTAGATGCACACACACACACATTACTCACCTGTGTGCTGCCTTGAAGCTGCCTCACTGCTCAAATACATGTCATCTTCAGAAGGAAATATCCCAGAGCAGAGAGGAATAAACAGCCACAGCTTTAATTCTGCTGACTTCTAGAGCTGTGCCAACAAGCAAAACTTCCAACAGTTCAGCAAAAACCTGTGTATCATTTTTAGAAGGAATGTGATGTACGTTAATCATTTCTAATCAGAGACAGTTTTTCCACATCTACTTTTCCGGTTCATTTCCTTACAATTAAAAACTCCATTTTACCCAACAGTACAGTACAGATGTGCCTCTTTGGCAGTGACCTACTTCGTTGTGCCCTTAGCATATGTGCATCAAAGCTGTAACCAGTTCAGTAGTTCAAGTTCTAGACTGACAAAATTAAAGCCAGACTGTAACAGAAATGTACAGAAGCAGCAGTCAGAAATCTGTATCTGCCAAAGAGTTATGTGGAAATTATGTCCCTTAATTGAATTTATGTTAAGGAACAAACACAACAAACACTAACAGCAAAGCAATATCTAGTGTTGAAGCAATCCGATGAACTAGTCACAGCTGATTAAACCTTTTTTAAGCAAGTTTATTAACTTCTGTTCTGGGAAAAACTATGTTTTGATTGCTAATTGGATGATGAACAAACTGATTCTGTCTTTTCCCAACGTCCCCCACAAGCAAATTTTTGTGTCCCTGTTTATTACTCAGTGTTGCTAGACTCTGAGATGTTACAAGATGGTGGATGTCATAATTTCAATTAATCCTCTCTCCCAGAAGTGCCAGGTAAAGAAGGCTAAGCTATTAACCTTCTTTTAAAGCACAGAGATATGGTCTCACAGAGCAGCTTTCCTAGTCCTGCAAAATAGCAGCTGACACATGAGAAGAGCATGAAGGAGGCTCACAACACACATTCCAACACGTAGCACAAATGACAAGTAGCACTCCATGCTTTCTACATCCTTTGTAGTTTCTCACAGACTTCTCTAGCCCAAATCAGCCTCACCTTGAACATCTTCAAACTGCCTCCTTGCCTGCAGTGACACTCCTCAAGGCATGTACCAAATGCTGCCACTCCCCTGATGTTCCTTCTCATCTTTACAACAAACTTTGTGCCTCTGCCAAAACAAGTCAATTTATTCCTACTATTCCAAGTCTTAACTCTTTCCCAATTTGCCATAATAGTACAGTGCTCTCCCTGATTGCTCTAAGAACAGATGTCCTGCTAAAGACCCTTAGCACAGGCACACCTGAAGCTGGCAGAAGTATTTTTCTCTGCTTGACAGTTTGAGGTTTGAAGAAATGACACAGTTGAGCCAAGTGAAGCCCGCTTCCCACCAGCTACAGCTGCTGTGGTGACACCAGTGTGGGGCTTGGAGGAGCTAAAAGAAGAACCTGGCTCACCTCTATCCATCACGTCAAGGCCAGCAAAGCTGTGTACTTTGGGCTACTCACAAACTCTATATGATGAGCAGCTAAAGGATTCTAAAGCACATTCTAGAAATACTGCTATCATCCCTTCTTCAGCAGCTATTTTTTCTGAGGTGCTTGAGGATCTGTTTCAGACTTGGAAAGCCAGAGTCTTCCATGCTGTACTGGGACAGCTTTGCCCTCATCACATTTTGTTCACTTATGCTATTTGCTCTCTTGAACTAGTGTTTCCTCCAATTTCCCTTTTACTGAAGTAGCTGTACCAATTCCAACAAGTAGCCATGGCAACATAATCTTGCAGAATAAAGTACAAAATAATCCTATGATCAGAAATCTGAATTAGAAAAATGGAATGGAAATAATGTGTTTTTAAAGCCTGGAAGCAGTCTGACTACTGGTACAGGTTACAAATAGAGCAAACTCTCCAATAGTTATGAACCCTGAATGAACATAAACAGATGCTATAATTACAGCCAAATTTACAAATACATTACTAGCAGGGCAAGTTCCACACCATATATTATAGAAACTGAGATTAAGAGAATAAAAGAAAGTTAAAACTCATGCCTAGTTTACACCTGAAACCATCAGTCTATTGGAGTCAGCACCTCAGCTGAGCTGTCCCAAATCCAAACTGGTCTGAATTCTGGATACTCCCTCAGGACATACATGCAGTGAGCATCTCTGACCCAAACCCAGTGGGGAGCAGGGGTGGGAAGAGGCCAGTACCCCTGGCATCACCTGTGTAAAAGTGCTGCCCTGTGAGAGTGGAAGTGGCCTTCAGAGAAAAGTCACCTGCCCTAGCAAAATTAAGTTAACCACAGCAGAAGCCTTCAGCTTTCAACTTTACTCTCATGGTTTAAAGATTCTTTAAAGAGTTATACCAATATTTAAATTTAATTTTCATGGAAAAATTACTACTGGGATTTCAAAACATTATATTTTCTTTTCTAATGATACTTATTAACATGTTTAATCTGTATGTGCAATTGAATCATGATACTTATTAACATGTTTAATCTGTATGTACAATTGAATCCCAGGTCTCTTGACATATTTAATCTTCTAAGCACCCTTAAGGAGATGGTAATACGTTGCTTCTATAGGGCTTAGTATATGATTCCCACGGTGGGTTGACAACCCACTTGGTCCAAATAAATCCAAAAATGTGTTGACCACAACTGCCTTATTTTCTCTAGAGTAACCTCGAGAGAGGACTCACACAAGAATTACTACAAAGAGGATGTACTGATTTTTATCTGTGAAAGGTGATACAGGCTGTCGGGACTGCTAAATTAGCCTGTAATCTAATCTAATCAATGAAAAACACATCAAGTGTTGCCACTCAACCTTCCCCACCAGCTGCAGGCAGCTGAAACAATCAAAACTGAGATTCTCAGGGACTGCTTAGACCTGGAACTCTTAGAATAAGATCACCTGCTCCTTTCCCTTTTCACTTTCAAACTGATATGTGCCAAGGGCAGCTACGTGGGTCATGAAATGTGCAGCTTCTAAATATAAGGCATTTCCCTAACTGCATATTTGCTGGCAAAAACATCCCTCCCCCCCCCCCAAAAAAAAAATATCGTTTTATCCATACATATACTTCCAGCATAAAGAATAACTATGCATACAATTTGCAATCACTAAGATTTACAGCCCTGACCTGACTGTAGGAACTAGTTATGTCACTTATTAAGTGCCCTGTGCCTCATTTTCCTCTGTACGTCCAGGAGACACACTTTTTGGATAAATACTGTATTTTGTTATCCCTCAGAAATCTCCTGTTGTCACTACTTTACTGAGAGAAACACAAAAACTTAGATAAGATAAAAGACTACAGCCAACAAGAAGTCCACACTTTTTACACTATTTTACACTATTTACACACAATTTTACACTATTTCAACATGTAATTCACACAGATACAATTGCTTTGCTTCACCCAGAGAAAATGAAAAAAGGGTACAAAAAGGAGAATCCTTACAATTATTACAGAAGTATTTGGAAAATAATACACATTACTACTGTACAAACTGTATCATGCTTATTCTTACTTTGCTTCAAAGATGTGTATTAGTCCTAAGAATGCCACAGAAGATGATACAGGCTACTATCCATATGCTAAAATTCACTATGCAGGGGGATTCCTCTCTGTGGGAAATTTATGCAAACCCAGGGAAGGATGCCAAAACCACTTCTCCATGGACATTGCAACTGAGTTAACTGGGAATCATTCAAAACCACTAAAATTCTAACAATGCTAAGAAGATGCTCCTTTTCCCAGTACGTACCTTCCACCACCTTCACTATTAGCTCACCCACACACAGGAAACAAGTTAGGGGAAAATGCCCTGCAGAAAGACAGCAAAATTCACTAATGCAGTTTTTTTTTCTTCACATCCCAATACAGCATCATGCTGGGGGATCCTGTTTGACATTAGCATAGGCTACTTCAAGTTTTCATTTTTTTTCACTGAACACATAAAGAATACAAGTAAAGCACAACCAGCTTGGTTACAGAGCATCACCAAGGGACTGCTCTTATCCAGGATGCTTTGTTAAAAACAAAAAACTTTGGTGTCTTGAGAGTCACTTGAATGTAATGTGCTTCACACAGCACGAAAGGGGCTACTTGATTTTTCCGAAGTGCTTATTTAAGAAGCCAAAATTTAACAGAACCTCAAGGAAATCATAGGTATAGACAATAGCTCTCAGGATAATTTTAACTTCCTTCCACACCTGCAAATATGTATCATCCAAGGAGGCTGCCTTGTGTCTCATGTAGGGAAATCCTCTCTTCTGTATGCTGGTGAGAAGCTCCATTCTGCTGGGAAGCCACACAGGGCTAATAAGCCCAACATCAGGCTACTCCCACCCCTGCTCCCTCTGCCTGCTTTGCCCCCCACACTCCGGCTCTGATGAAAAGCTCAGAGGAAATTAAACCCTGCAGGCAGAAGTGGTCCCTCCCTGCAGATGAGGAGACAGGATAAGGGCCCATAGTCCTTCCTCCTCATCACCTCCCTCTCCTCTTGAACCTTCTGCTTTACAACTCCTCTTAAGGCAGTATCACCTGTTGCCTTATTTCCCTTCCATTTATCAAGTTCTACTGGATTTAAGGCACCCCAGCCAACTACACAGACCACACCTATAAAAAGGAACTTTAGCTTAGTAGGTGAATTATACAAGTGTCAAAGATGGAAAATGAGAAGACAGAACAACCCAGCCTGGATATTAAATTTGTTGGAGCAGGGCCCTCTCTTACCAGGCTTTACAGCTGTGCCCCTCCACATCAGCACAGCTGCTGCAGCTACACCACCCCTGACCCTTCAGCAAATCTCTCTTTCCAGCAGCTCAGAGACAGCAGTCAATGCAGGAAAAGGGGCAAGTGTTAAAATGAAGCATTTCCTTCTCTTCACAGACCTTCCTCCTGCCACCCACCCGGGTGCCAGCCCTGCCTCCCACACAGGGTGCAGAGGCGTGGGGAGGGATTTTCCACTCCCTTGCTCCCTGCACAGGAATGCAGGAGAGACTACAGTTTAGTGCTGAGCTGGTAAATGCCTCATTCCACTGAGCAAGCAGTTTTAGGCAGGACACTCTATAACAGGCAGGCTCCAGCACTCTGATACTGGGTATTGAGACACATCCTCCCTGCCATCAGCTCTAGGAAATACTCCACGGTAAGACCCTTTCCAGGAATGCACAATGCATTGGGCAATACTCAGAGCCCTGCTGCACCATGAAATGTGTTTCTTGTGCTTTACACCTTGCCATGGCTTTGCAAATTTGACTTTCCTGGGCTGGAAGTCACAAACATCTCAGAATCTCCC
This sequence comes from Chloebia gouldiae, assembly GCA_003676055.1. Classification (NCBI taxonomy): domain Eukaryota; kingdom Metazoa; phylum Chordata; class Aves; order Passeriformes; family Passeridae; genus Chloebia; species Chloebia gouldiae. Next base: position 56,655,314 of record QUSF01000001.1, read on the forward strand.
TAAAATGTAAATCTTACATTTTGACCCTGGAAACACATGCTGGCTTTGCTCTGTGAATTGGAGTAAGAGTCTGCACAAGGGTGTTGCCCTGCCCCATCACAGCCTGCTTTTTGCCATATATAACTCTCTAAGAAGTCAGGAAATGGCAAAATCCTATTGTCTGTAAGGAAAGGAAAATCAAGTGTTGCCCTTCTATACTTTAAAGAGTAAAAAGAACTTCTGCATTTTCCTTCCTTTAGTAATAAAAATACCATTTTAGACTCTGCTGCTGAAGAATGAGCTTCAAAGTGGGCAATAAAAATCACAGAGAATTGTTCTAAGCTGCCTGTTTTCACACACCATTCATGCGGAGTGGGTCCCCACTGAAGGGAGAAGCCCTCCCAGGCAATGCTGGTTTGGTTTGGTTACTCTGCTGAAATAGCAAGAGAAAGGCAGGACAAAATACAGAGTGCAGCATCAGAATATTTTAACTCTACATACAGATCACTACTGAAATATACTCTCTTTTTGCAAATTACACATTCAATTGCAGAAACAACTACTGAAGCACCTCAGCACGGAGCAAAGAAATGCAAGACAGCCGTGATGTCAAAAGGAGTGAAGGAGGGTGCTTAGAGTCCCCACTGAAACGGCTTCATCTTCACTCCTAGCCTGGAAGAAAACTGAGGGTTTTTTAAGGCTCACCACACAGAGGGAGGGAGATTTGCAAACATTATATACATTACTCTTTAGGTCACAGCAAAGCCCAGCCACTACCTGACTGCACCCTTACACTGCATAAGCAAATCAGTGACAAAATTTAGATGCAACAGCCCCACTTCAGAGCGCTCGGAGAAGTTCATATTAATACTTCAGAGCTATAGCTGTAATCAATTCAGCTGCAGCGAGGGAAGACAAGATGCACTTGGGTCCTGCAGGTATTGCAGGGCACAGAGGGAGAGGAGACACAATTGTCCTCAGATTCCTAAATCCTCCTGGAGCACGAACTCCTCCAGTTTTCACTGTCACAGGGACAACAAAGGAGTTTCTCAGCACACACTACTATGGAATACATTTCTCACCTTCTCTCCCTTTCAAACTTTTTCTGTAAATTTATGCCATAGTTAGCTGCTCATGGCTGATCCTCAGCTGCACCTCCCAGCCAGCAGTAGCATCTCCTTTACTCCTCAAAATAACCACCAAAAAAACACAGAAAGAAATTCGCGGTACCGAAAGGGCTACAGGTACAGCGAGGTGGGAGTGCCCGCAGGAAAGCGATGGCACAGGGGAAGGCAGCGCTGCAGCATGCCTCAAATGCCATTGACCTCCGGTTAAATGAACTTGTGGGCAAATATGTAATCACTTTATCACACACACGCCAAGGGCAGTTCTGAAGCTGTTCATTCTCTCAGGTGGAGCAAGTAAATTAGTCCTTGTGAAAAGACGGGGATTAAACGTTTGTGCACGCCTCTTTCCTCATGAACTCGTAGTCTGAGGGAACCCGCCTCTGCTTTTCTACTTGCTCTCCCGCAACATCCGTCCCGTTCTGGGGGGACACCCTCCCTCCACGTCCCCTCCACGCACACCAGCTTCTGCTCCTTTCTGAGGTCAATTTCTAAGGCTACTTTTTACAAAACTGTTTCAGTCACCCTTGAGAAAGGAAAGGGCGTTCCTTTGCAGGGATTGCTAAAAGTCCGTGAGGCACCGCCAGCTTAATTTAAACCGCTTTGCCCCCACCCCAAATCCCTGGTCGGGAGTAGGGTGGTGGAAGGAGAAACTGGAGAGAGGGTGATGTCGGGCAAAGTCACCCAAGCCATTCCCTTAATGCCAGGGGACGAGAGAGGGGTTCCTTTACTTGTTTAACCTCTCCTCTCACAGTACCCAACTCTCCCCACCTTTCTTGGACTGAAAAGATGTGAAAACACTCTGACGGCAGATCCAGAGGATCCCTCACCCTGCAGGAGGCTCGGTCAGACTCCCGCCGGGAGCCTCAGCCCAGGAGCAGATATTGAGTGTATTGGGTGCATCGCCGCGACCAGACGGGGCTGCGGAGCCTCCACCAACCGCGCACGGACGGGGCTGCGGGGACTGCACCGGCGGACACGAGAGCGGAAAGTTCAAGCCCGGCGCCCCGGCATCCCGCTCGTCCCTTGCCGAGGGGCTGTGTCCATGACACACACCGTCCAGAGTCCCGGCGCGGGTACGGGGTGTGAACTCTCCGCGCTGCAAAGACGCCCGGAGGAGCAGCAGGAGATGCGCGGGGTCATCCCCTCGCCCCCGGCTCGGCTCCGCCGCCCCTTGAGTAGCGGAGCCGCCCCGGCCCACAGCTCCCCGCTGCCGGGCGCGCACGGCCGGACCGCCCCGCTCCCCTACCTTCCAGCAGCACCTCCTTGCCGGCCCGTTTGAGCGCCTGCACCGCCTCGTCGTGCGTGGCATCCCGCAGGTCGGTGCCGTTCACGGCCAGGATGGCATCGCCCACGTAGAGAGCCTGGGTCTGGTCGGCCGCCAGCCCCTTGAAGATCTTGCTGATGAGGATGGGCATCTTGTTCTCCTTGCCCCCCTTGATGCTGATGCCCAGTCCGCCCATCTCCTGCTTCAGCACCTTCACGCACCGCTTCTTGTTGGAGACGGCCTCGGGCACCTGCTCGGGGGGGTCGGTGAAGGCGGTGCGCGCCGCCGCCGGCCCCCCGCCGCCCTCGGCCCCGCGGCACGCCGTCCCATCGCCGCCCAGCCCGTTGTGGGCCGCGCCGTCGGGGCGCTCCTCGCCGCTCAGCACCAGCGCCTCGCCGCCCAAGTTGGCGAGCACTTTGTGCCAGCGCTCCCGCACCAAAACTTCCAGCCAGCCGCTGCGCTGCGCCCGGCCGCCCCCGCCGCCGCCCGCCGCCGCTACCGCCATCTTAGGAGCATGCTGGAAGCGCCGAGTGACGGCACCCCCGGCACGGCTCGGCTCGGCTCGGCCGCGCCGGACTTCAGCCGGGGGGCGGCAGCTCCCGGCGGGGTGGGGCCAGGAGCCGCGGCCGGCCCGCCGGGGCCGCGCCGGGGCGGGCGCACCTGGCGGCGCCGCCCGCGGGCGGAGCGGGAGCGGGAGCGGGAGCGGGATCGGGAGCGGGAGCGGGATCGGGATCGGGAGCGGGATCGGAGGGGACCCCGCGCGGGGCCGCGGCTCCCCCGAGCCCGGCCTGCGGCGGCGTCTGGCGCTGCGGGGTCCCGCCGGAGCGCAGCGCCAGCCCCGCTGCTGCCGTCTGCAGTGGGGTGTAGCGGGGAGCTGTAGGAAACCAAGGGCAGGGAAGAGATAAGGAAAACCCAATTCTGTTTTATTCCCAGGGATTTTTCTATAAAGTGAATTAAAATTAACGGGTGGGCCCAGGTACTTAAATTTCAGCGGTATGGAAGTAGAATACAAGTTATTTCACGGCATTGTAGGATGGAGGTATTAAGTGTTTGTGACGGATACTTTTGCACATTTAGTAATTGTTTATATGCCCTTTGATTACAAATGTTAAAGACTCATGGGGGCTACATGTCTCGTTTTGCAATTTTTCCTATACTCTCTGCCCTCCTAGGAAACAATAGGCCCCTGACAAGGGACTTAAAGCTCCGGCTTAGGCATCAGAGAAGCAATGCTTTCACGTTGCCTTTCAGAAATGTCCTCAGCAGGCCTGGAGGTGCTCCCCCACAGCAGCTGCAGACAGGAAGCACTTCCAGGACTGCCTTTGTTTCTGCTCCTTGCAGAGCAGCTCTGCCTTCTTCCTAAGCTGGAATGAAAACTCCAGTGGTCCTGGACCATTTGGTGTATGTATGGACAACACTTTGTGGAGGTTGGGACAGCCAGAGGAGTTGGGGATATTGGGATAGTCCAAATAATTTGGGATAGTCCCAATCATTTCAGCCATGTGAGTCATGTGGCTTCCTAAGTGCTCCATCTTGCCCTTTTTTGAAATGATGCCGTTCATTTCTGACACTGGGGGTTTGCTTCCAGGTACACACACATGCCCCAGGGTAATGTGGGCTGGGCAACGTGGGACTCCCCTCCTCATTGTGTGGTGGGACCTATATATGGGATCATCTTCAGACAAGCTTGTATTGGTTTAGTAGGGTCTCTCAGACCATGCTGCTTGGACAAAACACTTTTCTTCCCTCCAAAAGGAGGCCTCTACTTTAGTTCATCTGCAGCCTCATCCACGTTAAGCTTGGATCCCTCCTCCCCAGTAGGAATGCAACCCTGCACCTATGGAGTGTGAGAATCCACAGGTGATGTGTTATTCAAGGATAATGAGTGGGTGGAGAAAAAGCAGACAGAAGAGAGGGTTCTTCATTTCTCATGTTAATCAATGCAAGGTGAAAAGCTATAATTAAGTTTTCAGGGCTGTGAATCCAGAGTGAAAAGAAGCATGTCCCGCTAAACCTGAACAAGGCACCTAATCCCTGTGCAGGAGAAGGTTGCAACACACCCTTTTCTTCAGATGATTCCTCCCTTGCTCATTTAGGTAGCTCATGTACAATGCTCTGAATGTTTGGGTTGGTGGGTTTTTGTAGATCCCATTCCCAGGTGCAAAGCATAATTAATGAATGTGCTCCTTTGGTTCCAGCAGCTTTAGGTTTGTAAAAAGAAGGATGGGAGGGAACAGACAGGCTTGCAAAATCAGGTGTTACAGTGCCTGTTGTCGTAACACTCACATTCCTGTGTAGCTTCAAGCACAAGTGTCCAGGCCAAGTTATAAAATCAGACATCTGTCTCCAAGTGATCAGCTCTTACCAATTATTTTTATGTTTCTTCTTCAGTAATTAATAAAGGATCAGTGCTGCTGCTAATGTAAAAGTGTATTTTTGAAGTAGTTTCAGAAAATTTACAATGAAGAAATATTTAGGTGATTTCTGTCCTATTGTGCAAAGGTAATAGAGAAAGAAAAGTAAATGTTTAATGCCTCACACTTCTTTGGCACACTGTGTGTTTGGGCCATGTTTGCTGAGTGTGTCTGCTGCTCCAGTGGATTCCCATGGAACTCACTTGAATAGACAATTGCACTGCATGTAGCTGAGAGCTGGGCTTATTCCATATATTTTGCTTTCCCATTCCAGCAGAGGTAAATAATGAAGTTTCCCAGGACCATCATCTGAGATATGGGTCCCTGGTACAAAAAAAACTTCATAGCAGCCTTCACTGCTTCTTCCTCCCCCTTTCTGCCAACCTTAAGTCTGTAAAGAAAACGGAGGTGATGTTTTAGTCTTGAAAATAAAGGTAATGTAAGAGATGCTAAGGCACAGGCTCAAGGCAAACAGTGTCCCAGATTGTCTTTCCTCCTGAAGACACTGCAGTTGTTACCTGTTGTGTGTGTTCCCTGTCCTGGAAGGGCAGGCTCGTAATTCTGTTTGTGTACCCTGAGTCTTTGTGTACCCCAAGAGCAACTTGGGGCTGTTGAACTGAGGGTGAGAAAGAAAAGGTGTCTTGAGATTTCTCTGCTGGTACTCCTACCAACATTACTGACCTCAGTCCTGCCTCAGATCTGCCAGTCACACCTGCAGTGTGATTTCTGAAATTCAGGTTTATGCAGCAGGAGCAGAAACAGAAGATAAAACCAGGTATTTAATTGGGTGTTCAGATATTGGATGCCCAGGTTTGCTACAGATAAAATTGTTATTCCAAAGTCAGCTGCTGGTCCCTAATGTTTTCCAGGGCATAGCAGAAAGCAAATTCCTAATTTCAACTACAACCTTTTCCTGGCAGTGTTGTTTCTGGCAGCATCTGTAATTACTCACACTGCAATTGCAGTGTTGAGTGACTCTCTGCAAGGAAGCTGGGATGTGTGATGGGATGGGCAAAGCATTTGATACTTCCAAACTTCCATCTCTAATCACTAGAAAGCCGTTCGGCACAGACAAGGCTTAGCAAAACTCTCCCTCCATCAGTTTTCCTTCTGAAAGGTTTTGCTGTGAAGAATGGAGTCTTTCAAACGAGCGAAATAATAATTTTTTAATTTTTGTATTTTAGCAGTGCTTAGATGCTTGAACTAGATTAGTGTCCCTTTCACTCCTGTTGTATAAAAAATTGTTAGGCAAGATAATGCTAATAGCTGCTGTTGACCTGCAGGGGCCTAAATGGAAGAAGCAGTTCAGTGAACTGGAAGAAGTCAGAGCATTGAAAAACACAGAAACTGCTTCCCAGGACAAGGAGCACCGAAGCATGTCCAGGCCATAAAGTGCAGCAGTGATGTCTGAGGAACTGCCTGGGTGTCCAAACAAGATCAAAGGATTTGGGGTTTGTGCGTGCATGCAAGACCAAAGAAAAACTGTGCAGAAAGGATTGTGGGTATGGCACTCTACTGTAGAGGCTACTGGAGACAGAATGAGGACACTTCCTGTTAATGGGGGCTCTTCTCTCTCTTCAGGCAGAGGCCAGTGTTCATATCTTGTGTACATAAACTGTCTTCCTAATAGCAAAATCCTTGCAAGGCCACATATGCAAGCTCACCACTCAGTGGTACAGGGAACATAGCTCCCATTTCCCTCACAGACAGAGAAGGTAAGGACACAAGAGAGCCTTTCTATAGCTGTGGCTTCTTTATGACTGTGCTTTTCTATAGCAGAGGTGTAATTTTTTAAGGACTTCTGGGACGTGCTTATACCCTTCTTGTATCTTATTTTTCTTCCTTTTTGCACTATCAGTGTTACAACAGCTTAAAGCCAGCTCAGCCAAAACTGCTTTAAACTGGAAAAAACTGGGTTGTGATCCTTGAACATGCTTCAGATGATGGAGGCTGGACAAAATCAGGTCTGGATAATGACGTTCCCATCTTGTTACCCTGACACTGACCAGCTCAGCAGACGGATCTGGATAGGAAGGAAGTCCAATGTCGGAAGGCCAGTCCTGGAAACACGGCAAGTAATGAGAAAGCTGGAAGGGAGTTCAGCTCCTTCAGCGATCCCAAACACTGCAGCAGCCAAGTTTAAGTTCCTTTCTGAGGAACATACTGAACTACTGAACTACTCATTCCCCCATGGCAGCCCCTGCTATGTCTATGCCTGATGGGATGCAGCAGGACAAGCTCCAGTGCTGATGCAGATGTCCCTGTTGCACCGTGGGGGGACATCACACGTGGCCTGTGTCATGCCTTCCAACAGGCATTGCTGGTGCAGGGCAGGCAGCCCACCTAATCCCCAGGAGAAATCCTCCCCTCCTCAGTGCTGAGGGAGCCTGTTGGCTTTAAAGTCAGCATTCAGTAGTCACTGCTCCTTGGTGCTGGTGGGGTTTATGAAGATGTCAAGGACACCTGAAGGTCTTCATAGCCTGGAATTATGGTTTGTTTTCCAACTTACAAAAGCATTTGTTTTTCTTTTCCTGGTTTGAAGCTATCCAGGTTTTTCCACACATCATGGCATTTGAAAATTAAATGAATGCATACCTGCTTGCCAGCAGATGCTTTATGCATTCAGTTTTTCAAAGCAGGAACCTACTTGTGTGTACATGAAAGAAGTATGTGTGTGAAATCCATATGTGCACCTACCTGAGTCACATGTTAACTAGGCAAACTGAGCAAATATTCCCACAGCCATGGAGTTATGGGCCAGGATGCAAATGAACATCTCCCTGCTGCAAATACAACTCTGGCACAAGTTAATGCAGAAGCGAGTGCCAGAAGTGTTCAGATTTCTTGTGCACACAGATCAGAGTCTAGTTCATTCTACCATTAAAATAGACAGGATCAAGCTCAAGACTCTAAAAATGTTTGCCTTGACTTCAAGCAATTTTATGAAAAAACTAAATTCAAAAGACTGAAAATAAAGTTTCATAGCTACACTATTTACACTATAGTAGAGTTTTTACTGGTTTTGTGTGCTTCACTTGCTTTGCAAATCTCTCTCAGTGCATTAGTTTCTTAACTTTTTCACTCCAAGTTACTTTGATCCTGCAGTTTCTTGAATTAGTTTTTATCTCTTGCATACCGATCTCCCTCCACTCTGTAAGCTAAGCCCAGCATGTTTTAAATGCCAGGATCAGAGGTTTGCATTGCAGTAATTCTTGAACATATAATAAATAATGAAAAAGGTAGTGGGACTCCAGATATCATCCAACACATTTCATCTCTGGTTTTCATTTTCATCAGAAGCACATTAATCTAACCATTTTTTTAATGTTGTAGAGGTGAGACGTGTTGTGTGGTAGAACTGTGTGACTGTTCTGTGTGAACAGTAGAACTGTGTGACAATCCAGTGGCATCATGCCCATGTCATCAACCTGTCAAATCCTTTACGTTACAACAAGTCTCACCTGGAGGTGCCCCACCTTCCACTCCTCTCCTGCCATGATGCCTGTGAAACACACTGTCCACAAGGTCTTTGGACTTTTCCTGCCCAGGAATCCCCTGTGGTATTCGCTTCTCCTGCGGTATTCACCAGACATCTGTGCCTGCAGCCTTCTGCCCACAGAAGGAGAGAAGCTGGCTGCTGTGCAGGTGCCAGAAGTCTTTGTTTCCTCTCTACAAAGTAGTTCAGCTAGAAAAGCTAGTTTTCTCCAGCTGTACCCTCTCACAGGTGAAATAAGGTCATTGTCCCTCTTTCCATGCACTTCCAAGGCTGTAAATCAACCTATTACAGTGGTGACAAACAGATTGTTTGTTCGGACAGAAGGGAAATGAAGAGAGGAGTCTGCAGTCTGGAGACAGGCTGTTCTCCAGGACTGGTCCTGCAGAGATGATGCTGAGCCCATACTGTGACTTCAGCACAAGCTTCTGTCCTAGAAGCATCCCCAAGCCCAAGAGAGGAAAGTGCCGTGGCCCTCCTGGTTACCAAAGAAGAGCTCTCTAGGAGCCCTCCAGGACCTGAGCAAGGCCCTCCTACCTGCCTGTCCTTGCTTGGAGCAGCAACTTGATACTCCAAGTAGGAGAGGTTCTGTGTGCTCCAGAAGTGCCTTACTTTCTCACTGCCATCACCAGAGAGGGCAAGGAGCTCAGGCAGCCCCTCTGAGCTCTGCACTGTGGCAGTGAATGTGAGCTGCAAACCAGAAACTGAGACTTGCTCCCTCCTACAGCAGGGCAGGACCTGTTCACAGGGGAAGTAGTGGATTTCCTGAGAAACACCTTGCCCTGCACAGAAAGCCTGCTCCACCAAGAGATGAGAGAGTACAGAACTGTTACTGGAATGCTCACCTTTAGGTCTTCCATAACATTAATATATTATTCTGCATGTGCATATGGCATTGCCTTTGTTTGTTCCACTTTTGAGCTCTGCACAGCTGAGTTGTACCTCTTGCTTCAGGTTATATCTGGGCTGCTTGCCTTTTGACAGCTTTGTAAATCAGGTGCAAGTCTGGGGAGGGCAAGGGAACACTGAACTCAGAGAAATGAGAGTCAGTCTCACTATATTTTTTATTCTTGATGGTTCTCTTGTGCTCTAGAAATAAGACACAAAGGGTCTACAATTAATTCAGATGAGAACCATCCCATTTGGGGGACAAATGACAGACCAAATTATGAGGCAGGTCTGGGAGGGAAATGCTGAAAGTGTGTTCTTATTTTAGTGTAATCTGTCTGAGTTAGTTTTCCATTGGCAGTAATCACCTGAGAGAAATGTAGGGGCAGACTCAAGAAAGGCAGGGCAGGAGCAGATCCTTTACACACAATTGATCCATTCACTGCTACAACTGTCAAATGGACCACAGTTCTTTGTTAAACCAGATACTTCTGTTGGAGGTAAACCCACCATATATACAAATCACAAAGTTGCTTCAAATTCCATTTTAAGAAGCTGTGAAGGTATTTGACACTGAAATCTAAGTGGCACTGGTTATGTGACATTTAAGCATTCTTTGCTAATCCCACCTGTTGCACAATGCATTCTAGGACAGATGTTTAACCCTTTTCCCATCTGTCTGACAGATTCATCAAGCAAAGTTTTTGGTTATTTGGCTGTGGATTGCCTTTACATCAGTATTTTTCTCTGAATAAGCCCTGGCTTGCAAGCTCTGACAGCCACTGATGATGGACAAACCCTTGTTTTATGTCCTAGTTCTCTATCCATTAAGGGATACAATAATACTTCATTTATTTTTAAAGTACCTTAACTTTTGTTAATGGAAATTATCATGTGAGCTACACAATGGCATTTCTTAATATTCAAGATGAAATTAAAAGGGGAAAAAGTCACAGAGGATGCAGGAACCTCTAGATGTAATCTCTTCTTCACCACCCAGTACTGCCAAACCACATCCCCTTTATCTCTTCCACACTGTGCACAGTCTTGCTTGTGTGATAAGTGAACAGGCTGCCCTACCCTGCCCTATCCTACCCTACCCTATCCATTCTATGTTCCTGTCACTGTGCCTACTGCCACTGCTTCTGCCCAAAGAGTCTACCCTGATGGAAAGCTCTTGTTGGTTGGAGCTTTTTGGTATGTGACTGATAGATGTGACATACTAACCAGATTTATTTTTGTATATTTAACCTGGAACTAATATCTACTCCAGAATTAAAAAACATGTTTGGTTTGAAACATATTGATTAATCTTCTGGAAGTCTATTCAGAATAGACTGAATCCTTTTTAAAATTAGTATTATAGTGAAAGTGAATGTTTTGCATCTTTTTATAAGTTTGGTCTTTTGGTAGGTGGTATGAGTTAAACTGTGCTGAAACACACTTAATGGAAAATATAATTTCAAAGATTGTGTGGTTTCTGAAATATTGGGGTTTTATTTAGTATTTATATAGTATAAATTAAAAATAGGCTGTTGAAGGTAGTAATAGAAATTGCACAACGTGTTTAACAATTGGTTAGATAGTCAGCACAGTTATTTAGCCAAGTATGCTCTTCCCAAGTATTCCTCTGGGAATCTGGTTCTACCACATATAATTAGACCAAAAAAAAAAAAAACATTGGGGAGAAAGAGGTGAATTTAGCAAAATATGCCTTTTTATGCTAATGCAAATACGGAATAACTTTCTCACTAGATTTGAACTAAGACAAATAAGCATAAGCCTCTGAAATCCAGCACCAAGAACACACAGGAGGGTAACTCTGGACCACTTCCCAGTTGCCTACAGCAACTCTGATTTTTTCTGGGTGGCAATCCATTATTAAAACCTAACAATAAAAACAAGATTATTGCACATTTACTATAAAAGTAAAAATGCATTCATGATAACAGTGATAAGCTTGTATAATTGTAGTGTATACTTGGCCAGAGAACATAAAATTCCTAAAGATAGTGCTGTTTTCAGCCTATGGGAATGAATTTATTTTTTTAATTCAGACTCTTTAATGTTGTTTTAAGGCTGGGTTCGAATCAATGTAGGGAAGTGCAACCAGCAGAGCTGGGAGCAGTGTAGAAAAACAACCCAGCCTCATGGAAGAGCCCATGTGGTGATCAGTGCCACCAATCCAAGGCAGTGGAAGTGCAGTGTAAAGGCCAGGAGAAGGACTTGAATGGGGACATACAGCTCATGCTGCAGGATGAGGATCCACTTGTTAGTCAGCAGTCAAGTGTTTGACTCCTGCTGGTCTTTCACAGCTCTCCCCTGCCCTATCTGAGGGTAGCACCAACATTATTTGGTGGCAAAATCTTTTTTTCCTTTTTGACATTTTGTTCATCCAATACTGCATTCCAGTTCCATTCACTACCAGGAAACTCTCTGGGCCCACTGTTGTGGCAGCAGTTGTGAAATCAGTGTGAACATTTATAGATGTAAACAGCTGTCAGTGTTCTCTTACAAACCAGACACCCTCAGCCCCAAAAGACACAAGACTCAGAATTTTGCATGCCCTTCTGCAGAGAGTCCAACAGCTCTGAGCGTTCACGCCTCACTGACATTTGCAGGGCTCCCACGATCCCTGAGGCAGTGATTGACCAGAAGGTCTAGATGGGGATAACTGTGGAGCTCTAAGCCTTCAAGCCTTGCACATCTGCACAACAAATGTGAAACATCTGTTGTCTTATGGAGAGTGTTTGTTTCCTTAAGAAAATCCCTAATTTACTGGAGTCCTGGCTTAGAGTAATGCTCGCGTGGGAAATCACGTCTCTTGGGTGGGATGTTTGGCTCGCTATCAACACGGTAAATGAAGTGGCTGTTGTGAGGGTCCCTGCAACAGTGTTTTCTGCTGGATCAGGTGACACTTCCTGAAGCACCATCCTACTCAGTTCCTGTAGTCCAGCTGTGTTGCAGTCCTACATGATCTACTGTAGATTTTCTTAAACCATGAGCAAAGTATCCCCTATTTATCTTTACTGGGTGCAGAAGGCTGTTCTGCATGACCATTTCTGCTACTGCAGGAATAATTTCTACTGAGTAGTTAGAAGTAGCTCATCAATGTGTATGTTTGTCAGTTCTGCAGAAGGTATGGCTTGGGATTGTCCCCAGCACAGCCAGATTTGCCATCCCATATACGAACACATTGATACATACAGCGCTGTCTATAAAATGATCTAGATACAGCAGGAACTGCCTGGGAGAATCTCTGGGTCTGTTCAAAATTCCCATCTGTAATCCCACCTAATTCCTCCTGAAGGAATTACACAAAAACTTTACTGTGAGGGTGTTTGAGAGCTCAGGCAATCTCCTTGTCTGAGATCAGTCCCTTATGCCACCCCTGCAGGGACCAGCTGAGAGCTCTGGGACCACCCAGGGAACCAATGTCTAAATGTGCAGGGTGTGCACCCAGGTGCAGCCCTGACACCAGCAGCACCATAGATGCAACTAGAGGACACACCTGAATGTCTCTAACTTAAATTCCATTGCTCACAACCACATAAGGCTTCTGGCTCAACAGCAGGAGGTCTGGAAATCTTGGCATTTTAAACTGCTTCCAAGTCCCAAATGAAACCCTGAGACAAGAATCAAAGATTCTGTAAGTGGGACTCTGTCTCTGCACTCTTTTAGGTCAGTATTAGTGGCAGACTCAAGACAAAAATTTGTTTCCATCATGTTGCTGCAAGAGGTTCTTGGGAATTGTTTTTAAGAAAACTCATTTAGTATGTTTAAGAATGAGTTAGGAAAAGCAGGGAGACTATAAATGCATCTACTGTGGTCACTATAGCACTTTACAATTCTGTTTGAAATCCAGCTTTGGTTGTGGTGAACTGCTACTGCATCTGGGCCCAATGCATTGACGTGTTTGAATAAAAAATGTGTCATCTTTTGTTGAAATTCATTTATTGAGAAACATGGAGGATTTGTGCTTCTCTTCTGATCCATGGAATTATTCTCAGAAGGTTTTTCCCAGCAGAAAAAGAAAATTCAACGTTCATATTTATTTTCTTGAAACACTACTTTGACTTCTGAGGGGCTTTGAAGGGAACACCACTGTTCAAGAGATGAGTGTTGCAGAAGGGAGTGTAAAATCATAAGTAAAGCAAATTCCCTTTCTGTGCTTTCCTGGCCTACAACACTACAACTCCATACATCTTTTCATACAGCAGTTGCCTGTGTTACCCATGATCAGCTTATCACTAAAATTTCCCAAGTGCTGAGATACAGACTGGATGAGCAGATGAAAGGCATGGAATATTAGATTGTTAGTGATCTATGACCTGGAATAACTGTCAGCCAGTTACCAGTGGTGTATCTTAGGGATGGATGTTGGAGCCAGTGTTGTTTAATGTCTTTATCAATAGCATGTGGTGATAAAGTGCACTCCAGGTGAGTTTGTGGACAAGCAATCAATAACCTGGAGGGCAGGGCTGCTATTCAGAGGCCCTGGACAGGCTGGAGAGGTGAGCTGACAGGTACTTGTGAAGTTCAGCAAATGTCAGTGCACTTTCCTGCAACTGGACCAGAATAATCCACTGCACCAGCACAGGCTGGGGGTGACTGACATGGACACAGCTTTGCAGAAAAAACCTGGGAGTTTAGTTGAAGTGTGGAATGTGCCCTTGTAACAATGTCATCATGGGCTGTGTTACCAAAACAGTAGCTGGCAGGAGGGAAGTGATTTCTAGTCCCTTTAATTAGCATCTTTAAGACTGCATCTGGAGCAGTGTGACCAGTTTTGGGCTCCTCAGAGCAAGCAAAACATTAACAAACCAAAGTCCCACAGAGATTCACTAAGATGTTCAGGGGCTAAAGCATATGGTATAAGAGGAGAGAGTGAGAGAGTTAGTCTTGTTCAACCTAGAGGGGGCTCTGGGGGTTCTTCGTGCCATTTTCAGCCCCCTGACAGGAGGGTGTGGAGCAGACACACACAGGATCTTCTTGGGTGCCCAGGGAAGTGATGGGCACAACTTGAAATGTGGGAAATTGATATAAGGATTCCTAGGGAGCAGGGTGGAAACCCAGCAGGGATGGTCAAATATTTAAACAGTGACCCAGAAGGATTTTGAATCTCCATCCATGTAGATATTGCAGATATCAACTGGACAGAGCCTTGAGTGATCTGCACTGGCCCTAACCCTGCTCTGAACAGAAGGTTGGACTAGAGACCTCCAGCAGTTCTGTCATTTTGTGACTGAGTTAGCTGAAGGGAAGATAGAGCCAGGAAAGACCTGTGCTTTCCTAGCCATGTCAGCTTGTTCTCTGCAGACTGCAGGGCAGCAGAGCACACTCCACTGCACATCAGCTGTGTCTTTCCTATTTTTAGCAAATGCTGGAAAATGAGTAAGGGATAGATACAAACACACTGACTGTCCATCAACACTCTTTACTGACATGAATCTAATTGACTTCCAACTGAAGTGCATTGTAAGATTCCCACCCATATAATGGGATTTGATAAAGGTCCCATAAAAACAGTAGGATTTAAAAGAGCTGCAGCATTAGAGGCAGAAATTACACAGAACTTTCCCTTGGCCTTTCCCAGTGCCCCATCAGATACACACACACTCATTCCCACACACATGCAACCTCCTCTGTGATATCTGCAGTTCTGTACTGTAAATCCTACAGTGCTAAAATCAATTTAAAAAGAGATGCATATCTACTCTCAAAAAGAGAATGAGACTGTTCATTACACATAAAAATGTTTTAAATCTTCAAGAACACTATAGGAAAACTGGAAGGTTGAGCCTATAAAAGATCTGAAGTGAGCAAAGAATGTTTTTTTCATCAGCCTGTGTTTTTACACTAGAGTGTAGTTAGTCAGATGTGATTAACTGCTTCTGGGATTTGACATGTTACTTTCTTTTGTAGCAAGAACCAAGTAACCAATCAGCAGAAATATGCCATTACCTGAAAGTATATGATCTTTTGATTCTCCTCTCCTGTGGATGAACAATTGCCTTTTGTTCCTTGAGTAGAAGAGTAATATAGAGGGCTTTGCACAGAATAACAAAAAGAAGAATTAGGCCTTATATAACATTCTTGGCAGGAAAAGGACAATTTGGGGAGGGGTTTCATTAATGCCCTGATCTCTGCAGGAAACCCAGCGGGGAGGAAGGGAAGAGCAGCGAATACAATCAGACATTTGTTAGGTGAAATGGGACCTATGAGCATATGAGAGGCTGAACATTCATTCAGACAATGCAGTAAAATAAACAGAGTGTGACAGCAAGAGATGAATGGGAAGTTAATTCTATTCACATTTACAAGATTTCAATGGCAATATTTTCTGAACAATGGTCCCTATTGATGCTACAAGTGCTTACACATCGTGCCTGCTACTTGCTGAACAGACATGACACTATGCGAGCAGCTGTATTCTCTAATTGGGAAGAGAAGTTTCCAAAAATTATGAAAGGCTATATCTCATCCATGATGGAACTGTTTGGAATCTAACTTATTTTAGTGCCTATTTTTTTTTTCCTCCTAATTGGCTTCTCTTAGATTTGCTCTCTCGAGTGACAGAGCAACTAGAGGCCAAACTTTATTAACTTGAAGCTTAATACTTCAGCATTTTATCACTAGTGCTTATCAGAATACCAAAATCAACAGTAGTTTTGTCTACATTAGAAGGAGTTTGCCGTTTTGAGTGGGCCATTTAGATATACATCTCCTTTGCCTTTATAAACTGTGTCTCCACTAAGAGGATTTGCATGTCTATGTGGTTCAACTGATTGGCAAACTTCCCCTGGTGCATACAAGGTCCTTGTACACTTTCTTATTCTAAGAAAGTAATTGACCATAATGAACTACTTGGGAAATAAGGGAGGTGAGTGAGGAGGAAAAAAAAGTTCAATCTCCTGTGTAATAACTTATCACTTTTGTTACTAAAGGACTTTTATAAAATATGTTATGTTTAGTGTAATGAATTCTTCATGCTTTAAAACAACATAGCTCTTGCTACTTTAGCCATAAACATGACAAACCTCTGTCTTGAACTCTGAGCCAAGTTTAACACCACCTGTCTGTCTTAAAGGCCAATTTTTATACCATTGGGCTAGAAAAGCAAATTCACATTACTTCTGTGGATCTTATGTGTTTGCTTGCTTGCTGTCTGTACACCAAGCTGTCTGATTTTCTCCACATTTTGTGCTAAAAATCGGCCCCTCCCTGGCCATGGGGACAGCATGCTGCTGCAAGCAGGTCCAGGTGCTGTCTGACATCTGGAGAAACTCTGGGTAATTTCTAGTCTGGGATCTAAAAATCAACAGCTGGAGCTCCAGTCTCCTCTCTTACCCCTTCATTTTGGTACAGCCCAGCCCTCCTTAGTTTGAAACCATTGCCTCTAATATTTTTGGTCCCCAGGGTTTTACATAAGCTCCCTGGAATTTGGTCCTATTGGCAGAGCTGTTCTGGTGTTTAACCTTTGAAGGACTCAGCAGGGAAGGACAGGAAAGTTTAGAATGGATTTTCTTGACTGTGGAAACACTGTGCTTGAATTACTTCAAATCAATGAAAACTTACAACCATCCCTTCCAGTTGATGAATGCATTTCTTCTGTCTGTATCTTAAAAAATTGCCTCACTGTGATGGTCCACTCCTGTTCTGAATAACACTTTGTCTTTTCATGTCCTCTCCTTGAGCAGTGCCCACCTGTGCAGTTCCTTGGGAAAAGCATTATAGCAACAACAGAGTGGAGACCAAGGCTCCAGGAGGCATGTCATGTTGATGCAGATGAAAACCTAAAAATTAAGAGGAATAACTCTCATTTTCCACCTTTACTGTGACTTTAATCAGTAATATATCTTTAATCAGTAATATATTTTATACTGCTTTGCATTTTCAACACAATGAACTGATGATTCTCACAACCATAAGGATTAGTTACAGAGATAATATTATTTCTGAACTAGATGGAAAGAAATGATCTTGTAGGGAGAGGACACCGCTACAAACCAAAAAGATATTGCTTTGATTCAGAGAGGTCTGAGACCATGGAGTAGTGATTTAATTTCCATGCTTGAATTTCTTCATCTTATTGAAACAGGAACACAGGATATTCATCTGTCACAGAGGGGCATTCTGATGAGGATGAAGGCTTTTACAGTGGGAAGCATGGGCACAAAATAAAATTAAAATTTAAGAGATGAAGAAAAACGGCAGGTGCAGAAAGGCTGAGCAGCTTGCTAAGGTCTGTGCAGTGAAGCATCTGTGGAGGCAGGATCAAGAAGTAAGAGCTGCCAGCTGCTGTTTCTGTAGCAAGCAGCTTCTGGCTGGAACCATGGGCTCCAGAGGAAAAAAGTAGAGGTTTTTTTTTTCCCCTGGTTTATTATTTTCTGGTTATTCTTACAGATCGTGCTGTACCTAGCAGCTCAGCCCTGGGCAGTGGCTGGTGACATTTTGCAGTGGTGGGTGCCTTGGTTAGTGAAGTGCCTTTTAGTGAAGTGAAAGGAATATCCCTCCTTGACCTTTTGCTGAGACATCTGTCCCAGAATACTGTGTATGTTAGTCAAAGGACAGTCATGTGCTTCTTTTCCCCTTTTTCATACTTTTACAGGCCAGAAAATCCTGCAACCTCCAAGGGATTTAAAGCATTTAATTAAATGCTTTGGAGTGGTTGTTTCTTCCATTAAACCAGGAGAGGCTCTAACTTTCACAGGAAGTTGAAGAGAAGAGACAGACAAAGATGGGACAGGGTGGTCCTCCACAAGCAAATGTCCTGAGGGAATGTGGAGGTGCTGGGCTGGTGTGGGGGCTGTGCCCCCAAACTCCACCCGCAGCCCAGCGCTGAGCCTTGGTTTGCAGCTGGTGCTCTCTGTTCAGTGTGGAGTCTGGTCAAGGCCAACCCCATCTCCTGATGCTGCAAGCAGTAGGCTCTGCTTCTGCTGTTTGCAATAGAGGAGACTTTTTGGTGAAACTTCCCCTTGCTTTGTTTTAAAACTTTTTCCTTTTTTTTTCTTCCATTTCAGATCGGCATCCTCTGCTCAGTTCAGTCATATTCCCTTTTCTCTTTAGAAAAAAGGGCATTGGGCATATGTATCTTCTATAGTGATTTCAGGGGGTTAAGGATATTGGCTCAGCTGGCGTTTTGTACAGAGTTTTGTATTGTAGTTTATGCTGCAACAGTCTTAAACTGCTCCAATGTTTCAGAAATTTTTCTCAGAAATTCCAGTCTGCACTGAGTTGAACTCCTCTGTGTAAGTGCCATCCTGATTTCTCATACGAGGGATACAAGTTTAATCACTGGCATTTTTGTGATTTTTCAGTAGGCCTTTGGAAGCCTGTCTTTGGCCAGGATTAATGGGAGGCTCCAGGTGGCTGTTATCACTCAGACCATGTACTTTTCATGGCCATTTCTGTGAAGAGCCTTTTGTGTGGATGGGTGCATGAGAAAGCCTGCAGGCTGAGCTCACCAACAGGACTTGTTTAATCATGGTACTTATTCACTCTGCTGACAAAAATCAAATCTATTTTGAATAGAAATAGTTAGAGTTCATGGATTTTATGTTTTCCAGTCAGGAAAGGAATCAATATAATGTATCTTAGGTGACCAAGGGCAGAGCTTGAATACCAGAAATAAATGTTCAGTCTGCAAGCAGCTCACAGGCTTGAATGTCTCAAACATATTTTCTTAGACAAGCTATTTAAATAATCTTTGCTAGACAACAAATATAAACACTGCTGCCTGCTTGCAGGAAAGAAATATGTCTAAACTTTCCTGCTTAGTTTTTTATTGTGAGGTCGTCACCAGGAGACACTTTTCCTTCATTTTCAGATTTTCTTTATGAAAAATGTATGCTTTACTGGTTACTTCAAATGTACATCAGACTGGAGATCATCCAAATGGCCTTTTAAGGCTTCTAAAAGATATTCTGAAGATATAATATGAAATCTAAGGAAGCTTATATGTTCTGTGAAAAATGGGGGAAAAATAGTTTTTCTCCCAAAGGCTTATACATGGCTGATACTGATTTTTCAAAGGTTGGTTCTGAATTTGTTTGAACCATATTTTTTCAAAGTGAAGAATAGAAAGACAGTAATAGGAATGAAACAATGCCAGTAATTTAATATCAGTTATTTTCTATTTTGTTTTCTTCACCTCATTATGCAAAGTCTGATAATTGCAGAAATATATTTAGTAGTCAACAGGTAGCTGTGCAAGACCTAGGATGTGGAGTGGCTGCATGGAAATATTGACAGTGGTTGTGAATTTTCCAACTCTTTTATGTCTCAGAGTTCTCACTTCCAAAGGGAAGACGAGTTATTCACTGCTCCACAAATGTTTCAATAAATCACTTCATTGATGAGAGGATTTGCAATTAAGCTCATGCTAAAGCACTCATTAACCATATCACCTTTATCTCTTTAATTACAGGAATGGGGGATGACTATCAACTGTATTAACTGTGTGAGTTCATCATTGAAAAGTGCCTGTCATTAATTCCTCTCTGTGAGCTAAAGTTTACAGGGAGTCTTTACTCAGCTGAAACCCTCAGTGAGGACAGCATGGACTTTGCCAGATAGGGTCAAGTGGAAGCAAGTGGATGTTTTGCCTGAGTTAAGAAGTAAGTGCATTTTGTCATGGTTCAGAGTTTTCACTTCCCCTCAGCTCTGTACAGAATCCCATCAGTCAGACCTTGCTGCTGCAGTGAGATTTTGCAGCGTGGCCATTGAAGTTGTCTGAATGAGCACTGGATTATAACCATACAGGGCAATTTCCATGGGCAAAATGTCTCTTCTCTCATGCATTCAGCAACAGACCTTCCTGCCTTTTCTCCCTCTCCAGTGAAGATCCCCTCTGCGTAGGAGAGTCCAGCTTGGAAAAGGGGTTTAACTTTCAGCTGCCCTGTTCTGTTCATTACCCACTATAGGTTGTCCAGGTTGGCAGTGATGAGGCTGATGAGAGAAGTATCAGGATAGCCAAAAGGAACATGCAGGCACTGGGCTGTCTGCTTGGACAGATGGGAGCACAGGTGGTCTTCTTGATTCCTTTGGTAAGCAGGGATGAATGCCAAAAAGAACTGGAAAACCCATGTGGTGCCATTGTGGAATTTTGGGTTTTTCAATCAGGGAGTGGGTTATATGGCATCAGGCATGCTGGAGACAGATGAGGTTCACCTGTCTAATTGGGGAAAAATTATTCTATCCCCATGGCTTGACATGGTTGGTTGAGAGACTTAAAATTAGGTTTGAAGTGGGGAGGGGATGAGACAGGCTCACTAGAGATGATCCTAGCGCAAAGGGCAGGAACAAAAGCAAGGCAAGGGGTGCTCTGGCACAAAGAGAGGGATAAATCCTGAACAGGCACCTTGCTATGGTCAAGGCTGTGCCCAGGAAGCTTTCATGCAGCCTGGTTCTCGATCATGCCTGACCATGGCCCCTCCATGTGCTTGTCACCAGCTGAGGGGGTGAAGAGTGGTGGAGAGATGTGGCTGCTTCCACAGTTCAACCGCTTGGAAGAGACTACTCTGAAGAAAGTACTAAAATAGTAGAGGGGCTATAACTTCAATAAACTCAAATTATTTGTTTTGAGCTCCTTAGAAGTCAGGGAAGCGGCTGAGAAACGTTGCATGGGGACACATGGCAGCCCTGTTGCAGGACAAGGCTAGTGTGATTATTCATTCCTTTCTCACCAACACAGGACAAGGCCGTAATTTTCTATTTTAAGGCAAATGGCAGATGCTGTTATTGTCACATCAGCAGATCATTCAGTTATTACTGTTTGCACTGCAGAAGCATCCTGAGGCCTAAACTGTATCAAGACTCCTATTTGCTATGTACAGGACATACTTTTAGGGAGACTCTCCCTGCCTGAAAGAGCTTTTGAGCAAACAAAGCTGATCATACTTCACTGCAACAATGACAAAAAGCATAGTTTACCCAAAGTTGTAAATCAGGAAGTCCTTGATGGAGCTGTCAATTCTTTTAAGGACAGACTCATTACTCAAGCAAGGTGGAGACACTCAGATCTAATCAGCTGTTTTGGTTTTGAGTCTAGGAAGAAAATATGGCACATGCTTAAAACAATCTACATTAAATAGGGCAGTTGAAGCATCAATTCCACTTATAGAGAAAGCAGACTGCTCATGAGAGGCTTAAGGATTTTGCTAATGATCCCTTTAATTACTTGCTCTAAGTCATCTGGAATGAAAACACCACGATACTCTTGTAAAGAAGAAAGGCTTTGTAATGCTGTGTAATATGTATGGATTTAGGGCCCTGTGGATTAAATTTGGCAATTTCAAGCATGCAAAGTTGCTAATCCACACTTTGTCTATAAAAAATAAAAAGCAGCAGTGAGGCAGGCTGATGCCCTGAGGACGGCCTGGGAATTCCATACATGCCTGTCTTCTGCAACTCCCATCCAGGGAGCAAACATTATCTTCTGTGTTGCAAGAGGTGCAGGAAGACCAAAGAGACCCTTGCAGCAAAGCACAGGTGGTTTTATCAGGTCCTTATCTGTTTTCATCTCATGGTTATCTTTCTTGACTTTTCTGTTCTTCCCATTTCCTAGTGTTTTAAAGTATGTATTTGTCACATTTAATTTTATTTTCCTGTAATAGCTTCATCCACAGTGAATTCTCTTGGAGAACAACCCAGAGATTTTTCTGTTGTTTCTTCTGCCTTTATTTTCCCTGCATCTGTTATCACATCATTTATGTGGATTACATCCACATAATTTTAGCTTTTATGTCAAATTTATAATGGCATAGTCAGGCTGTCAAAATGGCTAAATCCTGAGGATTTTATTCCAGTAGAATTTGCACTATATTTTCTGTGATTGCGTCAGTAAGTTGAATGCTGTAGTATTTCTTGTAGAGGGGGACAAAATAATATAGCTATAGGCATGAGTAAAAAATTACCTTGGAGTCTGGTAAATAGAATCATATGTTTCAATTGTCACAGGGTCAATAATGAACTGTTGCAAATAAAAGAATCTTGAATTTGGGTTAATTTATGAACATTTGGCCACACTTTTTGTTCCAAAATCCTAATGGTTACTATTAAATTTTTTTTAGTACTGAATTTGGTAAATTCTGTATTTGTCCCCTGCATCTCAATGATAGATCCTGGGATCTTGTATCAAACATTTTGTTGACTAAAGTTTCCTGTTTGTACTTCATTTGCCTTTTAAAGATCACTGGACTCCACTTTTCTGTACTTATTCTGTCTTGCTCTCTGCCCCTGCCTCCCCCACATCCATCACTGGGGCTTGCTCAGCCCTCAATCCCACCCATCATCAGTGCTTAGGGTTTGGTAAATTTTGGTACCAAAACAGAAGAGGCAGGAGGATTAATACCAGATTTACAGAATCCTTGTAAGTTTTTGAAAACTGACTTTTTTTCTCCTCCCTTCCTCTGTCTTTCTCTCCCTTCTTCATCATTCACAGTACCTTTCTGAGTAGGTCTTCATTGTTTAACTTAATTCAGCAAATTGAGACCAAATTAAGGATATTCATAGCCCTGCACACCGAAAGTAATTAAATGGAATAAAGGCAATTACAGATTTAATTTTTCTTACTCAATATCTACCCATCTCCCTGTTTTCATGTGTGATTAACTATCAAACATTTCAATTCCTTTCTCAGACCTCCCCCCTCAGACCTAGCTGGAATTATTGGTAGCAGAGGGTGAAATTTTTCAGGGGGTGAATTACACCAGGGTTGATGCCAGAGTCTTCACAGTACCTTTATTCAAAAGCCACAATTCATAAAATAATTGAGGTCTCATGTTGGGGTTTATCTGAAAACCAAGATGCAGATAAGTTTCATGGGTAACATGACCATTGTATGACATCCTATTTTTCTAGTGAGCCCTCTGCCCGCCTGGCTGCTGTGAGTTACAGGGGACACAATCTCCTTCAATGTCCACTGATAGAAAGGTGCAGTGACCACCAGCTTTGTATGCATTCAGACTGAGCAACACTAGTGGTGCCTTTTAGGAGAAATTCCTGGTTGATGGTGAGAGCAAGCTGGCCAGGACAGTGAAATTCCATCCATGTGCAGACTTAAGAAGAGGCATCAGCTGGGCCTTTGGGATTAGTGCTCTGGATCCCATCTCTGAATTTCTCCTCACATCTCACTCCTGTAGATTCAGCTATTGAACTTGGTCCTAGAGGGTTCCTGAGAAGATGGACAATTAGTAAAAGCAGTTACAAATTACAGGAGATTAAGAAAGTTTTGTGAACATTTATGGGAAAGTGCATCACATGAGTGGTGTTTGAGCTGATGAAGAAATGAACATCAGCATTCATCAGCATAAAAAAGTAGGTGTTAGTGACAATGTTAAAAGACCCAGGCTGGGTAAAAATTTGGTGGAGTAGCAAATCCTTTAAGACTTAGGGTCAAATGCAGGTCAGATTGGCACACCAGGTGATCCCACTCCTTGTCAAGGATATGAAATAGCTGGATTTTTAATGTGTCTCAGCATTGCTAGGAGATATGTGCTGTCAAATAACTTCTGGGAGGCATTCATAGTCTCAGAGAAAGGACCTGAGGAGAGCTCCAAATTTCAGATTTGCCTACCACAAATAGTATTTCCCTAAACATCTGTCCCACAAATCTCCTGCTGCTGGGGTGGTGCCTTTCTAGTGGCTCCTTGGATAAAATAAAGAAAGGGAATGGAAAGAAAAAAAAAGAGAGTTATATCTTTTCCTCTTATTTTTGGAGAGGAATGGTGAGGCAATAGGTAAGGTTTGAAAAGAAGACTTGCCCACAGCTCCTTGCTCTTGGGACACAGGTGTGATCCCTTGCAGCTCAATACCACTTCCCTGCTAGGCAGGGGACAAGTTGCAGAACAGGACTTGGTGCTGCCAAGAGCTTTCCTGTCTGGCTATTAGTTGTGTAATTTATGGCTGTTTGCACAAGTATACTCTACCCACTGATCTCTGCACACTCATTTGTTGATGGATGGCCATTGGATGGGATTATTTCCCATCACATGTCCTCTTTGCTGTCCCTTGACTCATATTTCTTCTGCTGTGACTGCATCCACTGTGTGACTCTGATACATCAAGAGTGGTCATTTCCTTTGGTATCAGGGGAATCTACTCCAATGAGCAGCCAGGCTGAATTATTGGCCTGGAGAGCTTCAAATTAATTGTAATCAAGCTTCAAAATCCAGGGGCCTCATTTCTCACACAGTTGGACTATTCTGATACTTGTTCAGATGATCATCTCAGGGTGACATCTCTGATCACTTGAATGAGAACAAGACTGTTGTGTCCACTTTATACCAATAAATAAAATCTTCCATCAGTAGGTGAATGAGTTACAGAAGCAGATGATTAAAAGCACAAAACTCCTACCCATCTAGTAAATCTAGACTTTGGTGCTTAAAACTGTGACCTATTTAAAACTTCAGTAATTTGCAGTCTAGACTTTTGGAAAAATGTGGGCCATGGTACCATAAGCAGAGATAGATCCCATCAGGGATCTTGGGTTCAAATGCTGTCTCACATTAACTTTTCTATCTCTTAAAAGTTTGTGTTTATGATTCCTGCCATGTATGTTGGTGATAAATTATAACAAAAATAGCCTATGAGTTTATATTTAGGTGCTTCCATAAGGCTCTGTTAGGTTAAATTTGTCTCTGGCAGATTACTTTATTTGGCCATTTGGCTCTGAGATGCTCATCCCTCATGCTTTCCCAGCAACACTATGTTTTAGTTGTTACAGGAAAGGAAAGAGTTAAAATCCCCTCAGTATAGAAGAGGACATAAGGAGAAGTAATTTGCATATTTGACTCACTCTTCCTGGAATGGAACAGGTAAGA
This sequence comes from Chloebia gouldiae, assembly GCA_003676055.1. Classification (NCBI taxonomy): domain Eukaryota; kingdom Metazoa; phylum Chordata; class Aves; order Passeriformes; family Passeridae; genus Chloebia; species Chloebia gouldiae. Next base: position 56,680,306 of record QUSF01000001.1, read on the forward strand.
GTGGTAAATTCTCAGTAACAGTCCAGGAGCCTTAGGATATCATATAACCAGGATCAGAACATGCCATCAGTGGATGCTTAAGGTTTTTGCTCCAGTTAATAGCCAGGCAAACTGAAGCAGAGCTGGGGTGAAACACAACCAGTACCCAAGTTTTCTAGTCCTTGTGTTCTATCACTATATTAGTGTGTTTTGCTCTGAGAAAAAGAGCAAAACCACTATTATTATTATATTCTTCATTTGAGACATTTCATGCAATAGAATATAAACAATTCTATACATGTAAAGGGTCATCTAGATGAAAAATGAAGGGACGTTTAAATATGCAGATTGATATTAAGTAATACCAGGAAAAAAATACATAGAAATTTTTGCTTGTTTTGAAGATTTGGTATCCTTGTTCACATTTGTGAACACTGTGATGTTCACAAAAAACAAGTTTGAAATTAGTTGGCACAAGATTCTTGAAAAATTGTCCTACTCCTAAAATTTAGGAGAAAAGCTTTCCAGCAATATCCCTGTAGAGTGTTTCCTGCTGCACGGCTTAGGAAAGATTGCTGCTGACAGCACAGAAATTGCAGCACATGGGTACCTGCTCCAGATGCTCTTCTTTCATTGTTGAACACCTTTGTACATTGTCACATTCACTGGAGTGGTCCTAAACTAAAGCAAACAGTTAACATTACCAGGTGGATAAACACAGTAAAGACAATGGTGGGCTCCAAGTTAATTTAGCAATAATTAAGCTGAATATCAGCTTTAGACATGTGTGTTTCCAATAGGTTGAGCTCCTCTTCCTTCTGCTGAGGTTTGTCTTGGAGTGGCTCTTGAAGGACTGGGTGAATTTATGGCATGGAGCCTTCCCAAGGTGCTTAGGGAAGGTCAACTCAGGGTCTGCACATACTGGGCTAATTTTTTTTATCACCATAAATGATTGGCTTGGCACTACTGTGGTTTTCGAGAAGGAGCTTTGGATCCTGATTTGGTTTCCTTTGCTGCAAGAGCCTTTTCTGTCTGCCTCAGCAAATGCCTGTGATACAGACAAGGGTGCTGCATCCCTGTCTCTGAGATCACCAAGTTTCAAATGGCTAATTGCCCCTAGCACTATAGTTTTCATCCAGATCATTTGTTCCTGAAAGAGGTTTAATTTATTGGAATTAATTTCATACAGCTGCTGGAATACATCAAAGTGCAGCAAGAGGGAGTTGAGCAAACTCAGCCCCCACAGCGCCTGTTGGGAGGGAAGCTGCCATCTGTCTCCCTGATGAGCTGCATTAAGGTTTTTTCTCCCTAAGAAATCTGTGCTTTTTGTTTCAGTCCCAGACACTGTTCCTCAAAGATGCTCTCTTTAGGCAGCCAATTTCTGATGACAGTGGCTCCTGGTATAATCACCACTGGTAAAAATACAGTAAAGATTTAACTTGGATTTAAAGTTCACCTCTGCAGTAAGTGAGGACGAAACCTGCTTCTGGGAGATAGCAGCTGGGATTAAGTGGCTTTATTAAAGGCTTCAGGCACACTTTGCTAGGCCATAGCATTGTAGGTTCAGATCTCCACTCATGCAGACATTTTCTGCAGGGCAAATATTCCATACAAAACAGTGTCTGACGAGAAACAGTCTTCACCTGAGACACAGCAAGATAGAAGGTGACAGAGAATCTCACTTCCAGCAGTACCTTTACACTGTTCTCTCGGCATTTGTGCATTTGTTGATTCTGTCTGTTCTGATCTAACCAGAAATTAAAGTTTGCTAGTTCAGCTCTAATCAATGCAAACATAAATGCCCAGGTGGGAGCCCTGTGCATGCATTGAGCTCTCAGGTACCTCAGGTACTCTCACATGCCTGAGTTCATTTGAGGCTCCAGGTCCAGTGGTGAGGTCAGATGGACAGTTTGAAAACATGTGATGGTCCTGCCTGAGAGCTGTGCTCTGCTGAGAGACCACATGATATTACTAAGCCACTGCAAAATAAAGTGTCTTTGCTGAGGGCTCTTCTGGGACCAGCAGCTCCAAACATGGGAAACCCAAGAGTTGTTCAGCACTGCACTGTCTGAGCAGAAGTGACTACTTGGCCATACCACAATGAAATACATTAGATTAAGGTCCCTTCCAACCCAAGCCATTCTACTGTTCTGTAAAATAGAATAGATATATTTCTGTTTTCACCAATGCAGAGATGTTTGCAAGGGTTGAGCTTTAACTGGCAAAATGTTAGGAATGGGAAATCCTAGAGACTTTAGTCATTTGTGGGGAAAGGGAAAATTGTTACTTGTGTTTATATAGAGCTCAGCACAGGGGATTCTAACATAATGGGGATATGTAGATACCATTACAATATAAATGGTAAGAAATAGAAGAGCAATGTCCTACCAAAATTAATAGTAATGAAGGAAAATGACTGCTTCAATTATAAGATAATAGCCCCTTGTGAAATACAAGCATTGTAGCTCAATAAACAGGTAGTCACTTGTACAATAGAGATGTCAGGAATCAGAGTCCTCATTCTATTTTGTTTTCACAGTGGTTTTGGACTGCTACAAAGTGCATTTGGGATTCAACCAGCAAGAGGAAAAGGTTCAGCACATCCTTAGATTGTGACAACACTCTTCTGTGTTTCTCTGTTTTCCTTGTTGAGATGCAAGTCCTGTCTGTGCATTTCAGGGCATATCCATGGCACTGAGATTAGAGAGTTAGGAGTGTATGTTTTTCACTACAAAATGGAATTAAGAGCAGAATAGCATAGGAACGGGAGGGACCTTGTGTGCTCTGGGTCAAATCCTTTTCAGGATTTCGTTTTAGGTAATCCCCTCATTAATGGATCAAGTACTGTCTTGGGATTTTCATCTCAGCCTTCCCTTTTTGGGGTTGTTTCGGATCCCTATTTCCTTAATCAGTGGAATGCTTAATCTAATTTCCAGCCTAAATCTATTCATGGATAGATAGTTCATAACCTTTTCCTCTCCTACAAACATATTATTTTCATTAAATAGGTTTTTTTCTCCACTGGCAATTAACTTGCTGATGTATTTATACAGCACAATCATGTAATATCTGTCTCTATTTGGCTAAGCTTTTCTAGGTCCTGTGGTACTGTTAAATTTTTGTTACCAAATACATAAAATAGTTGAAGGTCCTACAGGGGAAGAAATCACTCGGTGCTCTTACAGCCATACCACAGGAACACCTGATGAGCTGGAACATGGAAAGGAGGATACAGCTCACACCCCCATCTACTGAGCCTCTATGGGTTCTCAAAAATATGCCACAATCTTGGGATGTGTTTTGGAGACAAAAATCCTATGGCAGTGACTGGAAAGAAACTTCCACCACTGAAGAAATGAAGACTTTTGAAGAGCTCTCCCAGAGAGGATAGATTTCCTATACTATGTTCCCTTCCTGGGAATGTGGTTTACTTCTTATCTGCAGATTTGTATTTGTCACTGTGGAGCCTGTCTGAAGGGAGATACTCTTGTGCAGCATCCTGCCTTCCCAGGTCTGCATGTAAGATGCCAAGGCTTATTAAATGGATATTTCTTGGATGGTGATTTTCCTGTATTGTGTGGCTGGCTGGTATGTACAGATAAGGTAATCACCACAGGCACTGCAAGGAAAAACAAAACTGCTGCAAAGCAGGAAGGCTGGAAATCTACTTTCTATTCTTGGTCATTTTTATTGGTATAGTGGCTGATTCACTTGCTGTTGGCTGCCTTTGAGAGAAAGGTCAGTGCTGGAACTTCTCACTCGAAATCCCGCAGTTACCAGAGTGCCCCTCTGATTGGCCCAAATGCTGGAGTTAAAGTAAACTCTGAAAAAAAAAAACCCAAAAAACCAAAAAAACCCAAAAAACCCCAAAAAACACCAAACAAACAAACAAACAAAAAAAACAACCAAAAAAAAACCACCACCACCAATAAAAACAAACCAAAACAAACCAAGCAACAAAAACAAACAAACAACAAACAGCCAAAAAGAATACCGGTCTGAGCATCTTTTGTACAAGTAAATCTACCTTTCATTTTTTCATAATCCTTTCCCAATGTGTAATCCATTATTCCTCAAAAATGAAACTTGCTGTTTGCTTGCTGAGGACAATACTTTGTTGAGGAAGGTCAACTGAGCTGAAAAGGTGATGCTGTGTACTGAATTTTGCTCTCAGAAGTGTGCAGAATATGTCTCATTCTCCTGAAACACAGGCACAAAATCTTCCTACTGTCACAGAGACTTCAGGTTCTCAGTTGCACAGACGGGAGAGGAATGACCATTGTAGGACAGTGAAGTAACAAGAGGGTGCCTTTATTCTGAAGTTTCATTTATCACTAAGGCTGTAGCTTTAAACAAATCAGCATATTTTAATCATGTTGTTTGCCTCTGTTGCTCTGCTGAGCCACACCAACACTTCAGTTTCCCTCCCAAAGTCCCCCATATACAAAATTTTTCTGTACCTCACCCACAAGGCATGACTTTTTCTGGCTAAGATGAGCTGCTGCTTTCCTACACCAAATGCTTTCTGCAGTCATCCGTGAGAAGAAATGTTGAAAACTCCGTGACCCTCAGGAGTTTCCATCTGTAGCTGGCTCATCTTTAAAACATTCCTCTTCTGTTTCACCACTGCACATGAAGCATCTGAGAAAATAGTGGAAGCACTGAACAGATGTTCATCAGCCTTGATTCCAGTATCCCGTGCTTCTGCCTGTGGAGGAGGAGGCAGGTGGTTTGCACGTGGTGTTTCCATCATTCTTGGGATGGATGCATCCACTGCCACTCTGGAGGATGTGTTTTGGGGTGCTCTGTAAGACACCAAGGCATGGCACTGAGCAATCAAAATTCAGGCCATAACTCTGTATGAGTAGGTATTCCCACATCAAGCTGAATTCTGCTTGTATTGCTTCCTACAGGGGCTGCACCCAGGACCAGTTCAGCCTTCAGCAAAGCACGCCCTGCTGAGGGAATTGGTAGCAGGCACAAGACAAGGAGAAGAGGGCCAGCTCTGGTGGGAGGCATGTGGGGCAGTGGGGGCTGGCTCCAGATGGAGGAGCTGGATCAGGAAGAGCTTACTGGGGAGCAGGGGAGGATGGAAGCCCAAACCACTCCAGCTCTGCCATACCCTTCTCCATAGTCTCCCTTTCCCTTCACTAACTCCTGGGAGTTAGAGGACTTTCTTGAGGATACAGACTGTATATATTTATTCTTATGGCTGGGAAAAAATTAACTATTGATTCATGGCTGGAAAGCCTTCAGACAGCTCAGATTGTCCTTGTGCATCCAGAAGAAGTATTTATAATGGTATCTTCTTTGAGAAAGGTTGGGACCCTTAGAAGAGAAGGCAAAATGACATATTTGCAACATGCATGACATGGTTTTTCTGTTTCTTATGCTTTTGTCAGCCCAATCATCCAAATACCATCATTTGCACAGCCAGATTGCCCCAAGACCAGTAGAACTAATGGCAAAACATTTTCTAAGGGTTTGTCTTCTGAGGCTGAACTTCTTTGGGAATTACCCAGTTTCTGAAAGTAGCTGAGGTCACAGTATTGTCTTTGTCTCAGCGGGGGTATTAATGAGGTCTCTCCCCTCTATCTGAATACTTAGTACTTTTACAGAACTCATCAGAAGTTTAGCAATGTTGAGACCTTTATCCCTCTACTAAATTTGACTGCTGTGAGCCAAAAGATTCAGAAAATATTTGGGAGGAGCTGACTGTTCAGCAAACACAAATTAATGACATAATTCAGCAGGATATTTGCCCAAAAATGTACTAAAGAATGCTGAAACATTTAGCCAACTCACTAATGATGTTCATAATCGTGGTTGGTCTCAGGCAGGAAAACAAAGGTGGGATCTTTTGCATGAAAACTGCCTCAGAAAAGCAGAAAATACTTGAACACCCTGTGCCTAAATGTAAAAATAATGTTTACTGTTCAGTCACCATTCCTGGCTTTGCTGCAAAACAAACTTCTTTCCACCTCTGTGTCAATTTGCCTTTCCCAGCACATGCCAGTTTTTTCTGGTCAGATCAAGAACTCTCTGAGCAGGAGCTGTCTGTTGCTGTGTGCTTGTGCAGCACCTCTTGCAATGAGAATTCCTTCTTTGTTCAAGCTGTTAAGCATTCCTATATCCTAGTAATATATACTAATAAATAATGAAAGTGCAGCAGAGAGACCATCAAGAGAGCTGAAGCCTGTTTAGCTGGATAAATGTCATTTGACTTCACTTCTAAGCATGTCTTGAAAGCAAACTAAAATTTTTGTTATTTGCCAAGATCTGTGTCATGCCCATCACTAACACTTAAAGCAGTGCAGCACTCTCTTCCAGAGCCTGTGGAGCTACTTCAGAGACTAATAAAGATATTATGTTCTGTGATAGATAGCCTTAGGTCCATTCTCTGATCATGACAGATAAGCAAAGGTAAAAGTGATCTGAAATAACTTGGTTTTAAAATACATTTATTCCTTCTAGGGTTTGCTAGTCTCTGCATGCCATGTAGGATCACAGAAGTTAGCCTGACTTACTCCTTGCAAAGATGACTTCCCCAGTTTTGCTTCACATTTTTTGACTACTTTATTACCCCAGGTTTCAAGTGGTCTCACCATTCCTTTATGGAAAATATTTTTCTATGCCATGATCTGCTTGTCCCTTTTCTGTGTATATGTGTTTGCTATTGTAAGTTGGTTTTTTTTGTTGTTGTTGTTTTGGTTTTTTTTTTGGTAGGCTTCTGCTGTTAATGGAAGTTCTGTAGTGCAAGAGGAACGAGGACTCTGTGTGTGTGTCTGGGGGCTTGTATGGTGGGGGACATAAATGGCAAGGTGCAAGGCAGGTTCCTTGGGCTCGAGTACAGAAATGCCATAGGAAGGACAAGGAGTGTTTGTGCTACACTGAGCCTTCTGTGCCTGATCAGAGCAATAGAAGCTTGAACTGCTTCACATCTCAGGTGGTTTGTGCCACAAACATTCACAGCTGGTTTGTGCCCCCTTACATGGGCTGTCTCTGGCTTTACAATACTGGTGCTGCAGAGAAGAATTTTTAAAAGTATTTGGGAAAAAAATGTCTCATCTAAGGAGGGGTCCACCTTCCAACAATGGGAAACACTGGGTCAGCAGTTCTCTCAATCTGGGAGCAGTTCTGAACAATTACACCAAAAACCAGGGAGCTTCAAGATGTCTCTTAACCCTCTACACATCGCCTGTACCTGGTGACATCTGATATCCTGTGCTTTTGCATGTCTAGTTAAAATGACTCTTTAATAGTCAACCTTTAATTATATCATATAATGAAATATAATATCTTTATTTTATTTTCCTTAGTAGATTTAAACATTTTCATGCAGCTATAAAATTGCCTATTTTTAACTAGCTGCAACTTTGCAAATCTTTTTCTCATGCGAAGATTCAGTTTTATTATATGTATTTTAGTAGGCTTTTCTACTTTCATTTACTATCCTGTTGATCTACCTAAAAACATTTCCTAAGCCTGAACACAAAGGCTAATACTTTGCAATGCTCCTGCACTGTTCCCAGTGAATGAACATCTTGCCAGGCAAACAAGGCGATGCTCACAGGCAATGCTGGTGGTAACCAGATCCTCTGCCTCGCTGTCTGAGGCTGCCTGGCACCAGTGTGTGTTTTCTGGACCCTCAGATGCCTCAGGTGCCCTGCTGGCACTTCCTGCCCAGCCTTCTGGGGATGCCTTCACACTCAGCTTCATCTCATCCTGTAGCATTTTGAGCAGGAACAGCTGAAGACATGGCAGGTCAATCTGGAGAGGAGCAGCATTGGGAAGTATTGGTTTGTTATCAGTTAATGTTCCTCCCATGAGACTGACTCTGCACTGGGCTGTTCCCAGCATGACCCCATGGCACTTCATATAAAGTGGAGATACTAATAAATTTAATTTGCAGCTGGATATCTAAATAAAGATTAGTTCTTCTCCATAGTTTTAGACCAGTGTTCTCATATGGACTGTGTTGTTTAACAGCACTGCCTTAATAATGGGATAGTTTTCTGCTCTCTCTACACATAATTCACTCTCTGTGCATTCAACTGCAGATAGATGATGGCTGATTCTATAAGGAAAGGGGTCCCAGAAGGTTAATTCACACAGTTTACCAAAGAATTCTAAAGCTTGCCAATTGATTTAAAACTCCATTTGCAGCACTCATTGAAACAGTGAAAGTGTGAAAATTGAGGATGAGGAGGTCCCTCTCAGCATCACCAGGGGCTCTCAGCACTGGGCACCTCCATCTTGTGGGGTGTGTCACACAGGAAGAGGGACACGATGTGCAGGTGTGAGTCTTTCATGGGAAATGCTGCCTTTTCTGTTTCTTGGCTCTGTTTCTCTGACTGCTGCTTGCCCATCGGTACAGCAGGCACCTGTCTGTATCTCTCAGCAATGCCAGGACACTGGGTAAACATTGCATAAAGGCTCTTTGTATCTCTAGTTCATGTGTCCTCTCTAAGGGCTGAAGTCTTTGGGGGCTGTGAGGGCAGGGTATGGATCTGGTGAGGTTCCAGAAAGGCAGGGAGGCCCTTATCACCCTCCTTGAGCACCAAGCTCCAGGACAGAACAGAGATGCTTTGTCTTCTCTTTCCCAGCTTCTCCTATGAATGTTGATTTTACACTTTTTCGTATATCTATGTATCTATCTATATCTATAGATCTTGAAAATGTTCATCACATAGTCTTGTCTTCAGAAGTTAGTTTCTCTTGGTACAACATATTCTAATGAGTTGTCTGATAATCAGAACAAGAATGTAATTGGCACATTTCTGCTTCAGGTGGGGCAATTAAGAAAATTTGGTGTTGAGAGCAGACACTGTTTTGACAAAGAACTGCTAAGACTCTACCAGTCTGGTGAAAAAAAAAAAAAAAGAGAGACAGTATTGCTAAATTTTGTAACTTCTGAAGAAGAAAGAGAAGTCTTTTGTTTGCCTAGTTGGTGCTCTAGTCTTAAAGTGAAAAGAGCTGAAGCACAGTAATGAAAAAAATCCTGTTGAAAATACCTTGTCTCATTCAATTCTCTTACCTTGTCTTTTCAACCTGCACTGAATAAAAATGTTTTTTGCTTCTGGACAGATTATCAAATTTAAAGTGTATTAGCAGGCACCAGCTGTGTGGTATAATTATTTGGCTGAATCTTCTGATGTTGGAAGAGAAAATCTGAATTAATGGCTCAGATGTTCTCCTGCCTGGTTCTCTAATATCCCCCACCTTGCACCAGGTACATCTGCACAGAGCAGGGATAAAGCAGCAGGAGGGCAGAATGGGACTGTGGGGGACTTGCAGCACAGAGGGACAGATGACTCCTCATGCTGTAAGAGCTTTGTAGCAAAATATTAACCACTCTTTTAATAGTCCCAAGTGAGGAAGAAACAACTTATTTGTATTTCTTTCCAGATGGCTGTAATATTGTCACAGTAGTCAGGTAGGGCTGGACTCAGCTATCTAAAGACAGAAGTCTAAGGTACTTGGAGGTTCCCAAGTGATAAATTTATATTTCTTGAATAATTTTCTGAGAGTGCCCCAATGCTGCCCTTGCCAGTCTGCTGACCCCAGTGCTGGAGCAGGTGGGCAAGGAGCAAGCTTGATTGGGATCAGCACGGTTCTATGGGTTTATTGGTTAGCTTATTTGCCTTACTTGTGTTAAATGGTCAATGGAAAAATACTATGGATTTTTAAATCAGTAATTCTTAGTGGTGGAGAATAACTGAGAGCAGTGGGAGAGATTCAGTGTATAAAGTAGTGGATGCTGAGGGTTTTCATCTGCACTTCCTGTAGTTCTGGGCTTTTGTTTGGAACTAGGCTCAGTCTTGTGGTCTGGCCTGACTGGAGAGCAGAGCTGGTCTGTCTGCAGAGCTGGTCACACCTCCCACCTCCAAGAGGGGCTGGAGCACTCTGGTCCATGTATGGTTTAATCTGTCCTGGAAGGAGTCTAATTCATGTGCACCAAAACAACTGAGCCAACAGGCAGTAAATAGGAGTGACTGAAAACTTGCTTTACAGCTACATGATAGACATGAACCAAAATCCTACATTGACAAAGGCCATTTGAAGGTAGCTCCTTACTTATCTCCAGTAACTTGAATGCTCTTCAAATTTTGACTGAACTTATATGGTGGTTTAGATAATCTCTTTATCTCCCCATAAATGTAGAGATAGGTGTTATTTGGTGAAAAGGAGAATATGAACACCTCTGGACTTGTTCACATTTTGAGGCACACTCTCTGAGTGACAGATGCCAAGTGGATTCTGCAGATGGGTGTGAGCAAACCCAGCCTGGCAGAACCACACAATTATTTTATAATAGCATATTTGGAATTCTTTAGTTTAGTTGCCAATCTCTCCCCATTCTTTGGTGGCTCTTCTTTCTCCACTTAAAGGGTTTTTCCTCTAGCCATGGGGGATGGAAATTTATCTTAGAAATGAAAACTGAAGCTTTAGGGAAGATCTCTCCTTTACGACTGTGGCCTTTGGGCAGGAAATTAGAGAAATATGATGACACTGGATATAGAATTGCAAAAGTTGGCAACCTTTGCTTGTATATATTACAGGGATACCAGAGCAGTGTTTACAAGTATTGAAAAAGCCAAAAAGTTTTGACATACCAGCTCTTGGCCTTTAAATATGAGCCTTTAAGTGCAGGGTACAGCATGTATACAGGCAGAGCTATTTTAAAAATAATTTCCCTTTTTGTGCTCTTGCCCACCTTTGCCTCACTTCTCTTGGTGAGAAAGGCTTTCTGTAGCACTAATTAGAAAAGTAATAGCTCCTCTGGTACTCTGAACACTAAGAAAATACCCAAACCCATACAGAGTACTGTGTGGATCAAGTTATTGCATGTGAAATCTTGCACAAGTGCTACTTGTCTCTTATTCCTGGCAAAAATATTTTGACAGTTAACAATGTAAAGAGTGGGCAAACTGTAAATCTGATATGAAATTTATTTGTTCTGCTGCACCATTTGGCAAAGGGCCAGCGTGTTAAACTGGAAACTCTAGTATGAAATTACCATGATACATCCATTTTGACTTTGGGGTGTAAATATCAACTGCTTGGTAAAAAGAACTGAGCACTCAGCAGAGCACCTGTAGCTTTCTGTCAAAAAAGAGAGGGCATCTGGAAATCTCAGGGTAAACTACAAAGGAAGAAAGCCAAAGTAAGTTTTGCAAATAGTTCATTGATGTCAAATTGAAAAGAATCCAATAAGAAATGTACAGTCTGATTTACTTCTTGTTTCACGTGTTCTAAACCATTACCAAGAGAATGCCAAATATCCTTGCTCAGGAACTGCAGAATTCTTGTTACAAACTTTGTACATCAAACACATGTAAGAACACATTTCTGACCAGGTTAAGAGAGAGATTAATCAGAACCCTTCTTACACCAAGATTAGAATCAGAGCTGCTAGTCTATTTATTAATTCTCTGGGAGTCTCCCATTTTGTCCCAGACTTTACAGGTTATGTATCTTCTTTCGTCTGGGACAAAAAAAGCTCATACCCTGTCTCAGTCAAAAAGCAATTTTACTGGAAGTATTAACCATATGTCAGGAGATAAACCATATCACTGGTCAGCCTAACTAAAAAGTGTTAGGTATTAGGAAAGAAAGCAATTCCTAGCTGGGAATAAGCCCCCCCTAGCTGGGGGCTTATTTCCTTAAGACTGTCTTGTGCACAAGAAATTAAAGTAGTTGGTGCTTTTTTTTTTTTTTTGTGTGTGTAGTTAGTTCTATTCATGACCACAGCCATGAATAGAATGAAGGGTTCATAAGACATTGTGTTGTAAAACAGGGAAGCATTTAAAAGGCTTTCTAGTTTTTTTCAATCTTGCAGTGTAATAAATTGGGAAAGTAAATGCAGCCTAATGTCTAGTGCAAGGTCCTGAGTGATGGGATGTCTATATTTATTCCTGGCTCTGACACTGATTCTTGTGCTCTTGCATGAGTCATTGCTTTACCTTTGAATAAGATGGCAATGAGAAAAACCAGTGTTATCTACATAAAAATTTGCAGTGATTTCACAAAGTTTAATTCTGCTTTTAAAATAGGTTCTAAGATATTCTGGTAAAATATTGTGAGGAGATATTTTTGTGCTTACAAGAGTCATACTTGTCCTCTAATACACAAAATAGTTAATATCTTGTGAAGAATCACCATTTTTAGCCTTTTTAATGTAACTTACTACAGAATTTAATGTACATTTTACTGTGTTTTGAAAATACATTTATTTAGGTCAGATGTTTGTGTAAGCTGAAGATGGGTAAAGACAAAATAAAGGAGGATTAAACACTGTTATTAAATACTAGTCTGCAGTTACTAAAAAAGAATGGTTTGGGTATCACCCTTTTGAATGCTTTAAGCTGTAATGCAGAGCAGGCAATAACCACTTTATATGCTTCCTGTTTTCTGATGTGCTTTCTGCTTGTGATCACTGCTGGCTGCTGAACCAGGTGGGTCTGTTGTCTGAGTACAGGGGGTGTCTCACTACTGTGTATTTGGAGCTGTGTGCTGGACAAACTCCCACTGAATGCTGTTCATCTGCTGCTTTCTTTGCACATTCTTTACAGACAAGGTAACAACTTGGTTACAAGAAGTTAGATAATTGAAAAGCCATGTTTGTACTATGCCTGTTCAAAGACATAATGTGCTAGAATACACACTTCCCAGTATTCTGACTACCACCTCAGGAGGTTCAAATTTTGGACATTTCAGTCCATTTACTCTAACTAGGAGCCAGTGCTGAAACGAAGGAAGAGTTTCTATCTTTTTTTTTCCCCTCTCCTTCTTCCCTGTTAATGTTCAAGGACTGGGTTAGAAAACATTCAGATACAAATAAAAAATGGGCCTAATTTAAATTAAAAAGAAAAATCCACAAGAAAAAAGACTATGGTACTGTTATGGTGGTTCTTTCCAAAAGCTATTAGTTTAGAACACTTTTCTGGAGACAGCCAGGGAGAGACTCCCTCAAAGCTCTCCATTGCACAATACTTTCCATATGATGTATATGACTCTGGAATGAGAAGGACTCATAAATATTTAACAAATTGAATCCTGCACAGAATTCACAGGATGCTTAAGATAAGCATGAAATGAGAGTAGCTAAAGACCTAAATAACCAACAGTGAACCTTAAAGCAGACATAAAGTGTCTAGGGGTAACAAAGTAGGCAGAAATGCTTGCAAACTTATTCTAAATACCAATCGATTCTAGTTCTAATAACCTTCTGAATCTATCAGCACAGGACAGGGAAATCTCTCTTTACAACATATTTATTCCAGTAGGATTCTGAATCTTAGTCAAAGTAGTAGGGGCTGAAGACAAAACTGGAAGTAGAAGAAAATTCTGCAGTAAAATTGTGGCCTCGAAACTGACCTGTTATATTTTCAGTTTGGTACTGGCAAATGTAATATCATTTGTACCATGTTATTTCTATGAAAAGCTAATAAAGGAGAGCTGGAAATGTCTGTGCCAGGCACTGCCTATGTGGGAATGACCCCATGCCCAGATTCCAGAGGACACTAAATGTGGCACAACTTGGCATAGCAATCACTTTGACATTTTCACTGAACAAGCTGCTGCTTCTGTTCTTCTACTGTGGCTGCTCTGGTTTTTAAGAGAAGGAGTGTCTTGAGCAGAATGTAGCCATGTGCAGGCATTGGGCAGAGATGTGTACCACTGCATAGACACACACTGGAGACAACAGCCTTGAGAGGGGACAGCCTTGGCTTGCCTGTCTCTCAGGGATATGCAGGGACATCCAGGGAACCCTCAGCCTGCCTGATGAAGGTGGATCAAAGGAGTGGTCAAGGGAGCTGTCTAATGTCTCACCCCTCATGGCTGAGGAAATCTCTAACTTAAAGTCAATATTATATTTTAAATGGCCAAATCCCTCCATAGCCATATAGATGACCCAATTCAAATATGTTACATTTTTCTTTCAGTGGGACATTAACAAGAATTTAGAATCCAGTGCTGTCTTAAATTCATTGCTGGGTAGAGGTAGTTCAGACATGGCTTCCTAAATTTGGACTACAATGTGAAGAGGAAATCACAACTTTTTTTTTTCATTTGCCTTTGACGAAGTGAGGGTAACTGATGTAAAAGGAACTGTATAGAAAGAGGAACCTGAGTCTGAAGCAAACGGTGCATTAAAGTAACTTCATTATGAGCTGCTGTTAGCCTGCTTCTTTCCAGAGTGTGTCTCCACAATAACATTTCAGTGATTGATTAAAAAAAAACATTTAGAATCAAAATAAATACTTGATATGCAGCAGAAGATGGTTGGCAAATGCACCACACAAATAGTCTGGCAACAATATTACTTCTGCAAGCTTTGAACAAGCTAATAATTGGAACCATTTTCAACCACATCCAGGTGAGCCCTTGGTTGTTTTTGAGGTAAGTTAATGTTCATCCTTGCACCTGGAAGTGAACCCAAGAAAAATATGTTTGGAATTAGTCAATAATCGAAAGACTTGATGAAAAAAACCTCTCACTGACCATGCTGGTTGTGCAGCTTTGTACAAACATTTATTTTTCCAGGGACTGATGTGTATTGAACGTGGCTGACTGTTCTGCTCTCTTGCTTGTTTTACTCCTCAAGAGTCTCTTGTTCATCTGTTGTGCAAACACTCTTAAGTATCTGTTCTGATCTGTGCTCATAAGAGTTGCTGCAGTTCCCCAAAGCTCTCCATTGCACAGTTATTGCTCCCTTTATATCTTCTTTGTAATTGTTAGGCAACAAGAGAAATTTAATAGCGTGATTGAGGGTGTGCCATCCCATTGGTTTTCTGAAAAGGAGTTACTGAGGTTCAAGAAGGCTCAGGGACTTAGTGGTGTGACTGTATTTGGTGGTTTATGTCAGGTGATTGCATATGACTCCAATTGTGGTAGTCGTCCTTAAAATTATTTTTAATGATTTACTGCAGTTAAGGGAGAAAAAAAAATAAGAATGTAGCTGAAGAATCTGACATAAAAAGTACAAAATATGTTTTTGACAGATTTTCTGTAAAAAATAATTTCCTTCCAGTGGAGAAAAATGTCATTGTAGGAGAATCACTTGATTGGTATTAAAAGTAGTACAAATAGTGCACTTGGGAAGGAAAAAAGGAAAAAAAAAATAAGCTTATGTACATGGTTTGGAGCTTATTTGTGAAGTTTGATCCTGCTTCCTTTTAGATAAACCAAGACCAGAACACATCAATGAGAAGTGTCCGGGTGAAAATACGTCATGCTAGTTTTCACTTACAGCCCACTGTGGCCTGGACCCAGCTCATGGTTCCAAGAAACACTTGGGGAAATGGAAAGCTTTAAGCAGCATTAGACTGCTTAAGACGTTGCTCCTCTGTGCTCTCTGCACAGCAGCCAGGCTTTGTGTCTGCAATTTGCAAGGACCCGGGACTGAGTTTCCCCGGGGGGATAATTCTGGCTGTCTCACCGTGCCGGGCTCCTCTCCGGCAGCCTTTGGGAGCCCTGGTGCCCAGCTCTGCCGGAGCCCTCGGGGCTGCGGGACCAGCCGCGCCCCGAGCCCCTCCCCGTCGCTTTTGATCCAGGGATGCGCTCAGCGCGGGCGGCCGAGGAGCCCAGCCCGTGGGCCTGGCTGCCGCCCCCCGTCCCGCGTGGCTGACATTTCTGCTTCTCATCCCACCAGGGGATGCCTTTCTGCAACACGCCTTGCTGAAATAACCCTGCTTATACTGTGCGCTTTGTCTCCTGCTTGTGGTTGCTCGTGTTTGTAGCTCTACAAAACAAGCTGGGACAGATCCCTTTCACATCGCGGCACGTGGGGAATGGATGCTGTGTGATTGCACTCTTCAATTCTAATGGGGATTTCTGAAAACATTTCTTTACTCAAGGCTTAACTTTCCTGCCGTGGCTGAAATACTGCTCCTATGTCTTAGGAGGAGTCACAGAGGTGACTTACACATTCATAGCGGGCAGGACTCTTTTTGTGCTGAGTATATGACAATCCATAGCTCGTGGTGGCCTCTTAGAGGCAGAGTGGGTGTAGTTACACCCCGGCTTTAAGCATCCCGAGTCCCCGGTCTGAATGCAAGGCTGTAGGGGCCTCTTGTGGGAAGGGAGGAGCAGCCCTGTCCTGGCTGCGGAGCGCCTCTGTTGGGGCCGCGGTGCGCGTCTGCCGTCGCCTTTTGGAGAGCGGCGTGGGACACGCCTTGTGTGACAGCGCGACCAGCCTCGCCACTGCTCAAATCTGACTCCTACCTGCGGGCCTGGGAGCGAGAGAAGGTTGTGTTTATAAACTTCAGCCCGCGGCTGCTGTCCTCTTCAGCTCTGTCCCTGATTTTTCAGAGTACTTTTTTCTTTACGCTAGCCAAGGATACCAACCCCTAAACCCAATGTCTCTTCTCCATTCAACTAGGCCTTGTGGGGTGGCACTTTACCCGTATGTGGATGAGTTGAGTCTGTGACATGGTTGTGCCATGATCTGGGGACCTGCCACATCCCCTTCTCTATTCCAGCTTCTGCTCATAGTTCTCAACCCCTAGGACAGCTGTGCTCCCACCAAGGACAAGTGTGGCTCTGTGCCTCACCTTCTTGCAGTGTCCTCTCCTCTCTGCCACTTAGGTCATGGCTCAGAAAGACTCTGGTGTGACTTCCTGGAGGCTTTAAACACTTTTTGCATCTCTGTGCTTGCTTCAAGGGAAGGGAGGCCCCACCATGCACAGAGTGTTATCTGTGTGTTTAGAGGAGCTGTGAGCTGGCTGTGAGCAGTGAAGGATGCTGCAGCTGGGACCCACAGGGAGGCAGAATTAGGCAGGCACCTGCTTTCTGTCAGATCTGTGGACAGGAGATTACAGGTTTTAGACCTTAAGCATGCCTGAAGAGTCAGTGAGAGGAGCTGGGTCTGGTTTTACTCTGGGCAGGCAGTGGCAGGAGCTGGATGTTGGATCCTTTGTACGGAATCACATGAAGGCAGCCGATGGAGTGGGGACACACAAGGCATGACAGCAATTCCAAAATCTTTGACCCAAGCCTTGCGTAGCTCCCCAGCAAAAAACTTTCATGCTGATCGTCCCAAGAGTATTTGACTTTACTCTGACTTTCTTAGTGACATCCAGAAGCTCTGGACCTTTTCCTACAGACCAAGATCAATTTCTGATATCAGTCTTTGAGGAAGGATGATGCCTGTTTGCTATTCAGTACTCTGACAGCTAAATGGTACAAGAAAAAAGCAAAACAACAACCAACCCATCTAAAGCTCAAGTTAGGAGAAAGATAATTGTCATTGTTATGTCATCTTGATTGCTAAATTGGTAGGTGTTTGCATATTTTCAGCTTCTCATCTCAGTCTGTATCTGCCTCTCCTATCACAGCTTGATGACCTCAGGCATCCCATCTATTTAGCACTAGCAAACTCCTAAATTACATTCCAATAAAACATTTTCTTTAATACATACAATTAAAACATTCTGCTACAGTTGTCTCAAATATGTAACTTAATAATATATAAACCAGTGAAAAAAGTATTGGAATTAGTTACATTACTGCAAAATCTAAGAAACAAATATATCAGAAGTGAGATACTGTGCGCATACATAGCATATAATTAAAATCCATTTTCAGAACAACTGATGAGTTCTTATCCTTCTAAGATTACTTTCTAGGCTTCTCTTTTAATTTTTTTTTCTGATGTTAAAATGACTGATTTGGATTAATTTTTTTCATGCGAAAATAGTCAAATTCATAAATGAATGTGGGCCAGTGCTGTAGTTAGATTTTTAAAAAATGTTATTAATGTGTTCTAAAACTTACTTCATCCTAACACAGACAGTTTGCTGCTTTTTCTAGATAAAGGTTTGTCTGAATATTCCCTCCTCGTCACTGTTTTGTGAGGATGTAGAAGCTAAACAAATGTCTCTTAAAAGAATTGATGCAAATTGGCAAGCCATTGAAAATTTGGAGAAGAATGGTTTGAGAGAGGAGGCTATTTATTATAAGAAAATTTGGTGGCTTTGTATGGATTTAGAAGACTTTTATGAGAAAACCCTGTGTTTTAGCAGAATATCTTATCCTTGCCATGGAATCCATGAAAACAGAAACTGTGAACACATGGTTTTATAGTTTAAAGTTATGCTGGTTAGGAGTATGCTGAGAGTTTTGGGGGAATATTTCTGCTTTTGGAACAAAAGATATTGATAATCTATTGATGAAACCTATTGAACCTGGATCATTGAACTGCACTCTGTGTGCTGCTGATGTGGACCCTGAACTTCACAAACTGGAGTAAGGGGGCCAAAAGACAGCAAAGGCTTCATCACCTCCAGCAAGAAAGAGACACAGGTCACAAGATCTGGAGCTAGCATAGGGCCTCAGTAAAAACTTAGTTATATTGCACCAAAACCTGTTGCTGCCTGGCTGCCTGTCTGAATTGTCTTGTTTGTGAAATTGCTACAAACTAAGTTTTAAAAAGTATTCTTAGTTTCTTATGTGGTCTGCTAAACATAAAATCTTGCATCTTGGTTTCTAAAAAAAACCATGACTAGTGCTTAGGAGACTAGTGCTGTTTGAATTAACAGAAAACTGCAGGAAAGAGGATCAGGCAACCTATTGTTCTGAGGGCAATAATTTACAATACCGCAAAATCCCAAATCTGTATAGTTTTCATAGACTCTTACATTTATTTTGTGCAATGTGTAAGGTATTAGAAGAAGAAACTCAATTCACCTTAATTCAATTCTCTCAATTCAAGACAAAGGGTGCTTCGAATTCTCATAACATTTTAGTCAAAGCACATTTGTGGAAATCAAACAATGTAATTTTCAAAGCATCCTTTGAACTGTTCACTGAGGTCCTGTGTTAGCTCTATGTCTTGTGGTCTGTATCTCTGTTGCTGAAGGAAGTGGACTTACAGAGCAGAAAAGATATTTTGTTATGTCTTTCTGCAATTAGTTCTTTGCTAGGCCTGTTTTACACCTAAAAGACAAAGCTTTAAAAGTCCTCTTGGTCTTCTTCCACCTTATGCCTTGCTGGCAAAATCCCCAGTTTTCCAGGCTGCTGGTAGTCATTCACTTTGTGTGCCCTTTTCAGCCACCCTAAGTGTTTAGAGTTGCATTCCAAATCCGTGGTTGTAGCGAAGATCCAAGTTATGGAGCTGTTCCATATATTTGTATATATTTAGACCCCGCACAGCAAAAGTCTAAAAGTGTGTCTAAATCAAAATATGGCAAGGCAGCACCACCCAGAGGTTCCGGAGCTGTCTTGGAACAAGTGAATGCTGTACTGGAAGCAGGATAGCCATGGTAGTACAGTGTCTCCTGGGGACATCTTAGCTCTGTTGGGGACTTGTATGTTACCCTTCTTACAATGTTTTTGGAATCTGGCACATACCCTGATCATTCCCACTGATTTGTTCAGACCTAGTCTAGGTAATGCTATATAGCCTTGTAGGTATGATTTCTGTGGATGTATTCTCCTTCCTACACCCCAAACCTAAACTATGTATTATTGGGCTAAGGTGGGACATTTCTGTCTGATTTCAGCTCTTCATCTTAAAACATGCAATCCTTCACTGTTGACATTATCATGCTTCAGTGCTGATTTCCACTGGGGAAAAAACAAGGATCCCAACAGTGTCACTGCAGTATTACTTTAAGATAGTTGTAAGTAGCTGCAGGCAGTGTGATTTGGAAGAACAAATTGGAGCAGACAGGGGTTAGATCAATACCTGAAGGATGATTATCTTGGTGAGCATAGTATTTTTCATAGCCTAATGCAATCTAAACAATCTCTAAATATATCACAGACTGTGAAATTTCAATTCCTCTCCTGTCAGCCTGTTCATGTGAAGATGGATGACATGCCTGATGAAGACAAGAGCCTGATCCTGCTGTGGTTGAAGTAGCTCATAACTCATCTATTCACTTCAGAGAATACCCAAAAGAATCAAATTGCTCTTTTAAACAGAGGTAATAAAACCTTTACAGGTGTAAGGGGTTCACAGCAGCTGCATGTGCACAGGCCTCCTCCGCAAACGACAGGAACATCTCTGCACACTTTTGGAAATTAAAAAACAAGTCAAAAATAAATGAAGATGATTCTTAGAATAGGAGGCTGCTATTTTAGACAGCCCTTGACTAGGACAGACAGCACAGGAACTCTGTGAAAGCTGTTTCTTGCAGCACTTTTTTGTGGGGATGTGAGCTCTCAGATGTGTGCCCTGCACCCTCTCGCCTATGGCTGGGTGTGTGCCCAGAGGAGGAAGGCACTGCTGGACAGTAAAATATTCATCTGGGAGGACATAAAGTTAAAGAATAAGAATAACAGACAAATTTTTCTTTCACATTGAGAAGGAGTTTTCCTGGGACTCAGTTGTGTTTTTGCAGGAAAGGTGACCATCAGGACTGAGGACTCAGACACCCAGGTGTCCTAGGAGGGTGCAAACTGGGATCAGGTTTTGGGATGGCGTCCATGGGTTATCTTTACCTCTGGGAAGAAATATTTCTCTTGATAGAGGTGCAATCCCCCTGCCAGAATTATAATAAACTTCCACAACAAACTCACTGCAGATCTGCCCAGCAGGTTATAGGCTGGAACTGTAATTCCAACTCCAGCCACCTTTGCTTTGCCCTCAATGTAATCACATACATATACATATGAACCTCTATCTGTTTATTGCAGTGAATAAGTGTTTTTCCAAAGTGAAAAAAATTAACATCAATATGATAGAGGTTAAACTTCCAGGTATAAATAAATCTTTCAAATGCATCTTTTAAATAAAAGCTTTAAACCTCTTTTGCATTGCTCACAATTTACTGGGGGAATTTATTCTGACTATTGATAAACCCTTGGTGCCTTAATTATATTACTGATTTAAATCTCTACTATTACTGCGGCCTGATATTTAAAATTTAAAAGAGCTACAAACAACTTTGGATACCTATAAGTCTCCAACAGATATTTTTCTTATCACAACAATACGGCCTTTTTATTTCTCAACTCCAAAATGCTATGAAATATAGCCAGATTACACAAAATTTAAAAAGAAGAAAGTTGAGCTGAAATCTCATCTGGTAAATACCAGTTTCACTAGTCACCTTTTTGGTATATAATCAAGTGACTGAATAATGGATTTAAGAAAAGTACACCAGACAAGTTGGTCAGCTCCTTAATTAAAATAGGAAAAAAAGAGAAGCATTTACGAAAAAAAATAGGGGTAATAGCTACATTGTTCCTTTGTAATTCACACCACAGAAGTTCCTCAGGCCTGGTCTTGCTCTCATGAATTCAGTGGCAACTTTGCCATTTGTTCAGTGCAAATAGGATGAAACCTGCTCAGGCTGATCTGAAATCCTAAGATAAGGCTAATGTCAAATAAAAATGTTTTCATTTCAATTGGGATTTAGAAATAGATGAAGAATTTTTCAGTATTGTTTGTTCAGAGAGATAGACTTGCAGCATGGCTAATGCTCCTAGACATCCAGGGCTCAGCCCCTATGGTGGGCTCAGCTTGGTCTTCTGGAAATGTTGATGCTTCCAATGATTACTAGATAGAGAAAAATTATAAAGAGGACCTTGAGGTTGGTTGTAGAGGGATGCAAAATGGCCCCATGTCTTCTAAATAAGAGCATTTTCCTTTGCTCCTAGTCTGGAAGTTGCTGTCTGGGGGCAATTTGGGCTGCTAGTTCACTAAAACATGAGTGACATGCTCTGGACAAGGTCAGCACTCTGGTTAGAAATAAACTGGTTTTATTTGGAAAATTGAAACTCACTTTTAAGAGAAGACATTTTAATTTTAAACAATCTGCCATTGTTTAAGAATGGATTTGGTGCACTGGCTAATAAGTTGTCTATTTAGCTACAGTTTACATTCATTTTACTGTGGTTTTGCAAAAAGATTAAAACAAATTGTCCATATCTCACACATTTTGGATTATGTTCCATGCATGCTGTTATTTCTACAATGACAATTTGGTGATGTCATATCTGCTTTGTTCTTTGGGCATTCTTCCTCACATCTGGTATTTTGGGAAGAATTTAGCATTCACTGAACCAGCAATAGATTACTCTAACATCTAATTCTTCTTGTACAACGTAAGGCTCTGATCCTATGAAGATTTATTCATATGCTTGCTTTCATGTACAATGGATTATCCCACGGAACTTCAAAATGAATAAAGTTATGCTTATGCATAAGTGCTAGAAGGATTTGTGCCTAAATAATGAAACTAAATGCTCGCAGTGTACAATTAGCCATAAGATTCAGCTATAAACACAGCAGAATTCATCTCCAAAATAAATGCAGGAAATGGAATAAAATGGAAAAGTCTGTGAGAGAATTTTTACTTTGCCTCATTTACAGCAATTTTGCACTGTTAGTAATAACCAAACTGGTAATCTAAATTGCCTGCTGCTTACACTGTAGATCAACTCTGGCACATAATTTGGTTTCTGCTTCCATTTAGACACTTAATATTGTGAATATATGTTAAAAGTGAAAGAGGGGTGGAAAAAAGGCATCTAAATAATTTCAGTGCCCTTCGAAGACCCCAATTTATTGTTACCTGTCATTCATTGCTTTAAGAAAATTACTAGGCATGATTGTCACCATACACATCATCCATTGCCCTCACAATGACTCTAACATTGCCAGTGGAGATATATTTTGGCACTTACATATCCTCAGTCATCAAGTATTACATCAATTCGGGTTCATATGGAGTTGGACAAATTACAGAATTTCAAGTTGGCAGAAAATAATATTCATTGCTCGAAAATATCAAATGAGCTGGAACTTTGAAACCAAAAATTGCTCACAGAGGTCCTGTGGTGTGAAAGAAAGTGGCGTTTCTGCTTCTTTTCCAACTGCCAAGAGAGGAGTGTTGGTTGAATGCACAGGCTCCAGAGGTCTCCAGATTGACTGTCCTCCAAATTCCCTGAGTAGGATAAAAATCTCCTTGGTTCCTGGATCACCATCTTCTGATTTTAGGGCTGGTATAGTAGGCTGTGAAACTTTAAAGAACAAGAAATTTATTTTCTTTCCTGGAATGGACCAGCAGAGCTTGTGCAGCTACTTCCAGTTCCAGCACCTTGGTTCTGCAATCTGAACGTGGAACATGGAGACCTGTGGCTGGAGCTGGGACTCCCTGGTTCTCAGGCAGCCAAATTCACAGCCCTGCCCTCTCTCATCCCAGAGGCACTCCAGGGACTCCCACCTGCCCTGGAGACCCAAGGGGGCCCCAAGGTCTCCAAGGGCAAACAGTCCCATGCCTTGGCTTGGAGGGCAGGGCTGGGAAGATGCTCCTGCCTGAGTGTCTCCAGCTTCATGTAGAAGCCTTGAGTCCTTTCTGAAGCCATGGAAGTTTCTGTGGGAGGGATGCCTGAGGCCTGCCAAGAACACAAGAAACTTGAGGCGTTTCAGTTGAAGAATTTCTGTCAAACCTAAGCTTTTAAAATGAATTTCAACAAAATTTTTCTGACCTGTTCTAGCAAGGGCATGTGAGAGAAGGCTAGTGCAGACCTTCAGAAAATACCTCATAGAAAAAAGAAAAGAATATGATTTTTAAAAACCCCCCTGTATCAAGTTAGCATGGGTGAAGTATTTGTTTTGCATTTTTTTTAGTAGGAACTGGTTACAGGCAACAAAGTGTTTCCTGTTTAAAGACAATATTCACAAGAATCAAGAATTTCTGAACAATAAACAATATTGAAATTGATAGTTAACACAAGTGCCTTGAAGACAGCTTTTCTAGAATGTATATGATGGTATAAATAGTTTATTAGCTTTCTAGAAATTAAAGATATTTAGAGATATTTTGTATTTCTAAACACTTCTTGACTTTGAATTTTTGAACCAAGGTAAAACTAACCAGAAGAACCAAAACTAATATACTTTTTCTCTTGGGTATGTGATAAGAAGAAGCAGGAGGGTTGGCGTGTTTCTCAGATTAGGTCTCTGAAGTTTTGGGCTCACAGCTCAAGCTGATCAATCCATGGAGTCTCTGAGGCTGCAAGTTCTGTGTGATGGGTCAGCTCCGAGCACAGATGAGGCATGTGTGTGTTCCTCCCTAATCACTCATAACTTATGTGAACCTAATTCATGCAGGTATTTTCAGTAACCTGAGCTCTCTCTGATTTGCTCTTTCCTTAGTCTGTCACCAGATCAGTTGCAGTGGTTTGCCATGGGTTTGCAGCCTGTTGAGAGCCAGATGTGCAGGTCAGGTCATAGAGATATTGTTTCTTGATGCCTTCTGTTTCTGGCTTTTCCTTTTTACTGAGGGTAGAAATATCATTTCCATGACCTTCCTCAGACTGTCTAATAGATACATATTTCTTCTTACCCTAGTTGCTAATTGCATCTGTGTTGATTTTCATGTCTTTGTGTACTTCTGCTTTGTCCTTGTCTCTAGCTGTTTGAGCTATGCTTTGCTGTTTGGTTCCTCTTTATACTTCAAGTTATTGAGAACTGATTCAGCTGAGTGTCTCTTTTCTCCTTTGCTTTTCCTGCTTTTGTCTGTGCTTTAGGATACTTTATTTCAATGCTTCTAATTTTCTCTTTCCTTTTCGGTATTCGTATAGAATGTTAACTGCCAGATTCCTGAATTTATTCTGCTGTTTTTCTTGATGGATTTTTTTTAATATATCTTCTACATGAGATTCCCCCTAACCCTTCCTAGTCACTCTAACCCACTGCCTACAACTTTAATGACTTCTCTGCTGGTGAAAATCAGATCTAAACCAGCCTGTTTTCCAGATATATTTTCTAAAATTTAGGCACAATAACTGCTGGGAAATCTGGGGCAGAGACTTCAAACCGAACAGAGATGTATGTGAGTAAATGAATGTAAGTACAGATCACTGTCTGACTTTCTTTATCTATTTATGTATTAAAGGCAGTATTAAACAGGAATTGGTAGTAAGCAGTGCTTGGAAATAGTAATTTTTTTCCATCCCATCCTAAACTGGCATCTGAATCAATGAATTATGCCCTAAAAGTGCCCGTTTCTCACCAGAAAGTACAAGACAAGCCATGGATTGCTGATTCATTATGTTATTTCCTTATTTTAGGTGATAAGGGACTAATATACGCATTTCCATGCCAAGTATATAATTTACTAATGAAATTTTGAAAGCTTCTAGGAATCTTAGGAATTCCACTTTATGAGTGGGAATGACACACATATGTCTTGGAGAAGTGTCCTTTTAGCACCAAGCCTTGTGTTTTGCATGTCTCTGTTTGCTGTAGAGAATTAAAAATACTTCATCCATCCAGTGCCAGGTTTGCTGAAGAGATCCACTGATCTCCCTGTGAGTTCTTTCAGTGGTTGCAGTCCATTTCTCATGGGTCAGGTACTGGTCTCAAAGGTCTCCTTGACCTTTTCATGGTCATGTTACCACGTAAAATGATGTAGAAAATAAGGCATGGTGGTTACCTGCAGTTATCACCTTCTCAGCACTGCTGTCCACCTGGAAGAGGTCAAGGCTTCACTGGATTACTTGTTCCATACTACTCTGATTTCTTAATTGACATCTGATGAATTTCCATGAGTGCTGCAGGTACTGATTGTCTTGTGTTCAACAGGACCTTGGAGCTTACACAAGCCACGTTCACGGGAAGGGAGAGCCAAAAGCCATTACAGTGTTGATCCCACGGCTGCTGTCAGTGTTGGAACAAGTCCCATTTGAATATAATTTCTTCTTAGCACAAGGGCTCACATATTGGGAACAAGCCCAAGTCCTGTCATACTGTGAGACAATTGACTTTTCTGCTTACGCTGTAATTAATGCTATTGAAACCTCAGAAAAAAGCTGAGAAAGCACAAAACATTCACATTTAGGACTAGCCACCTTTCTTTCACTGCTTATCTCAAGGGATGTGAATCCATTAGAATTAAGGTTCCAGATGCCAAAACCAATAAAAATGCAGACTTTAAGGTCTAGCCAAGTTGTGGTTAAAGTTATTTCTCTGTGGATCACACTCAGTCATTAATTTTAAGACTGGCCATTCTCCAAACTGTGGTTTCTTTGCAACAAGGAGTAAGATCCCAGTGATTAGATGTCTTACATTTGACTGGTTTTTACTAATATATCGGGCTGAATGAAAATTAGAATTTCATAATTCTGTTTCTTTCTAATGGAAAAACTAAAGAGAACTGTAAGCCTGTTGAAGGTGGATGCAAATATTCAAAATAGAGCAAAGTAGTTTAGATGATACAACTCAGTATAGCTTAATGGTTTGTATCATGTATATGTGATGTGGTCTTCTAGGATTTTCAACTTTACAGGTAGAAAAGTGCTGTGGCTAATTGCTTTCAACATCATTAAATTCACAGGAAATAATTTTATTTCAGTATGGATTGCCAAGAAAATATGGGTCTTTTAGAGAACAAAGGTCAAGCAGCACATTTAAAGCTTGTACTTTTGTATGAAACATTGTGTGAAGTGCTATATTCATCAGAGGCCTTTGCATATAGAACTCATTAAAAAAAAAAAAAAGACAAAACCCCAGCAGAACAGAACTGTGTGCTTCCACAGCACAAGTAATCCTCTATGAAAGACTTTCCACAAGATTAAAGTCATATTAGATGCTACTGAAAAACATAAGGAAGGCTCATGGTTATTTTATTTTTTTAATACACTGAGCTAGTAGAAGTAATTTATATTGTAAACTTCAAAAGAAGATAGTGAAGAGAAATACAGGTCTCTGTTGAGAAGTGTTGCAATTTAATGACAAAATTACTTTACAGATTATTTTAGAATAGGCTTTGTTTGGAAAGATCGAAGTTATGTTAAACTTATGTTTAAAAGCCTGAGATACCTTGCGTAGGAGTTTTTCAAAAATATTCTTTGACTTCTTGCAATCCTTATATTTTATGAGAAAATGGCTTTTAAGGCAATCTACAGATATTCAGTCACATTAAATATTACAACTTTAAGCTAAAATATCTTCAAGAATGCTAAGGTTTTACTCAGAAAATTTCACTGCAATATAGGGAGTATCTTTATGAGTACCCTTCTTATACACATAAACTCTTATATCCATAAATATTTCTTAATATTTGCTGATGGCCATTATTGTAGAAGGGACATTACATGAAACAGGTCTTGATCTGACCACTGTGGATTTCTGCACAAGAGATGTCCTGGTCCTGCTGAGGTCAGTGTTTATACTCCCACCCATTCAGATGAACCCTCAGGAACCCCTGGGATGGCTTTTGGGGCATCTGTGCCTTCAGGG
The DNA here is from genome assembly GCA_003676055.1 of Chloebia gouldiae. Lineage (NCBI taxonomy): Eukaryota > Metazoa > Chordata > Aves > Passeriformes > Passeridae > Chloebia > Chloebia gouldiae. The sequence continues at coordinate 56,707,487 of QUSF01000001.1, forward strand.
CACACCGGATGCCACAGGCACCACAAGGAAGGAGCAGCATAGCCTGTGTTGCTCTGGACAAATTTGTAGGACTGCCCTGTCCTCTCCCATTTCAAAGAAAATTCAGGGGTGTCTTCTTTCCTTGCAAAATCATACCTGAGCTCACTGCACAGCTTGCTGTAAATCCCCCAGTATGACTCCACTGCCAGCCTCTCCTGACCCCCTGTCTGCCTGGGCTGTCCTCGCCTTCCCTTGGGCTGCTGCCTGGTCAGCAGCTCCACAACGTTTCCCTGTTGCAGATATTCCATAGCTGTGCCACTTACTCCAATGCAGGTTGTCCCAGAGCCTTTCCCACTGCCCACATCCCTTCTGTTTCTGAAAAATGACCTTAGCTCAAACTGGTTGGGTCGAATTTGCATTCTCATGATCAGCTTTGAACAGCCAGACTTCAGCTGGATTAAGAAGACCTTTTATAATACTTCCCTGTATCTCTGGTGGTGTTATTTTCTCCCTTTTTTATTTATTTTTTTAGACCCATAGTGATTGAAAAACTGAAAAAAAACCCCTTATCATAGCTGTTGTTACACATCACATAATATGAGAAGTACCTTTTACAAAGCAGTTCAAATACTTCTGTATATATATCAAGTGCTTGACTGTTTTTTAGAAGTGTTAAACCCTGGGAAATAATGGCTGGGTGTTTTTAAATATTTTATTCACTTGTTAGTCTAGGAAGTAGTTTTAATGTAAAATAACTGTATATAGTTATTTTACTGTCAATGTAGACTATAAAATACATTTAAATTAAATTGGACTCAATTATTTTGAGCACAAAAATACAAAGAAGACTTTTATTTTCAGTGGATACCATTACAGACCCCAGCTTGATCTTGTCAGTGTACTGATTTTGAACTTATAGAACCATATGGCACTCCCTATAAGGTGAGGCTACAGGTCATTTCACTAATTTTTAATTTTCATTTTCCAGGTGGATAAACCACAGGGCTTTTATGAAATAGGAAAGTCTTGAAGAGCTAATTAGACCAAGGCTTTCTAAAGGAACCAATCATTTAGCTAAGTAATTTGGGAAATATTAACTCACCTAAGCCTCAAGAGCTAAAGGTTTTGAGTTCCCCTATTGCAGGAACTCCCTTGCAGATCCATGTGAATACCATAAAACTGGTATCAATCTTTTTGATTTTTCTTTTAAGTTTGTATATCTCTATTACTGAGCAGATTGTAATAAACAGTTGATGCTGAGACATTTTTTCCAGCACTTATTTTGTGAGTTGGAACAATATGACTAGAGGATGGAAAGCTAACAACTCTAATACAGACTCACACTGGATGATTTATGAGCAATGTGTGGGGTAAGATTTTAGAGAAATACAAATTATACCTGTTCATCATGTTAACTTCTTTTAATGTTTCCCACATGTTACTATGACAACATCCATGGGATATATATTTTAATTTCTGTTGCACAGAGGAAGTGTGTCAGGTCTGCACATTTCTCTTGATTTTATGGCTGAGTGCTGTGTCTAATGCAGGTTGTAAATCTTCTTGGAAAAATATATAAGAGAGTTTTCATCACAGTGGCTCTCCTGGCAATTCTGAAGCTTTTAATAAGCATAATTTAAATTTAAAAAGAACATTTACACCCCCTGTGATGTGGAGACTTCTAAAGTGGGGGTAGCAAATGCTGTGCAGAAAAGCAGGAGCTTCATACAAACAATTGCTGAATGTGTTACATAGTTAAACACATTGTTAAAACTCTAACTTTAATAAAACTGTAAAAAATATCTTGTGGCCAATATTTAATTTCCTGTTTTCCATATAGTGGGTACAGGATACTTTTAAAACTTTATTTCTTGTGCAAAAAAATGGGTTAAGAAGTTCTTTACAGTTCTCTAAATACATTTTCCATAGGACCTGAAGGGTTTTCATGACAGTGAGATTTTCCTTTAAAAATTAGATGTAAAAACTAGATGGAAATTTCTGAATTGGGTTTGACAGTCTCAGTTTCTGCACCACAAGCTGTTGGTCTACACTACAATTAGTTTGCATATGCATCTGAAACCAGTGCTGAGAAAAGTGACAGTGAATTGTGCTGATAAGTGGTTTCATGGAATTATCCAGCAGGCCAAAACTCATTAATCACAGGGAACAATCTCCCTGTGATACTTCAGTGTATAGTTAAACAAGACTCCACTTATTTATTTACTTTCCAAAGTAATTTTTTTTAATCAGAGTGGGAACATTAACTACAGAGATTCCAGTGAAAAGTAAAATCTATTCCAAATCACGAAGCTAGAACTAAAATATAATTACCTATAAAGAATGAAAACTTTTAATAATTTCCTGTAATTTCCCCACCAAATTAAATTTTTGCCTTGCAGTACTGTTATAAAAAAGCATCACTCCCATTTCACATATACTAAGTGGGACTCTGTGTATGAAGGTGCCATTCTGACTTTTCCTGCTCTAACACACCTGTGTTTATAAGGGAAAGGGTAAAATCCACATTCTGATAGCCTTCCTCTTCCAGCCTAATTTTTATATCACTCTCATCTTGTCCTTGGATCTGCTGTAGCTTTTCCACTTGAACAGCTAATAATTCAGTGGAATATCAATTTGTTTATGACAAATGACTGCAGCTGTTAATTTATATTCATTTATACTATTGACTAGACTGCTATAATGGTACACAGGTCCAGTATTTTGCTTGTGTTTGGTGCCTGCAGCCCATGCTGTGCTACACCTCTGGGCATACTGTTGCAGCTGGGTTCTGTTTGATGATAACTTTATCACTTCCTGTAAAGTTGTGGCATTTTAAAAAAGCACGTTTCAGGGGAAATTTACAACCTAGAAATTCCTGACAAATGTAGTTAGCAAATGGCTTTCTGAATCCCCCAAAACAGTCCCCACCTGACCTTCCACCAGTGGGAAGTGCCATAGCTTGAAGATTATATGATCCTTCACCACAAACAGCTCAGAGGACCACCTAGGAAGCATGAGTGAGCTCCCACAGGCTACCCACTGCTGCCTGGAGAACATCTGCTATCAGCAGGAATAACAAATTCTGAGTCCAGCCAGCTCACTGCCAGGTGGGGGCAGAGCTTTTATAAAAATATGTGCTTTTATCGTGATTCCTGATAATGCAGGCATGCTGCTAAGCTTCCATTTCAGGCTTTGTGACCTGCCTGGGATCTCCTGATTAACATGGACTGTTAGCAAAGTCCCCTCCTGGAGTCCACCAGAATGCCAGCAGAAATCTGTGGCCTTGTATCTTCACAATGCCATCTGCTGGGACATCCTTTCTTTGTCCTCTGCAGCAGCAATGTGGCAGGGTAAATAATTACATGGCCTTCCTTTCAGCTTATGCTTGTCCTGTTTGGATTGTTGCAGATGTTCCAAATTCATCCTGGACTTTGAGATTCCCCCCCGCCCCATTTGAAAAGTTATGCAAACTTCTTTATGCAGTTCTTCTTAATTTGATTATACCAGGTAAACTGACAAGACAGGAAGGGAGAAAAGCTTTGCCCAGAATTTCACAATTTCTTCATAGAATATAGACATTCATTTCCCAAAATTTCCCATTTTCCTTTTCTGCCTGGGCATACCAGGCTCACATAAAGGGCCAGAATATGTACAACTCCTTTGTCTGACAAAACCAGACCCAAACTGTAAGTGTATGCCAAAGCACAAAGGGCAGATCTAAGCGGGAGAACCTGAGTCAGTTCTGTTAATTCTGCCTGTAGAGAACTTTTATAGACATAGCTGGAAAGGGAACAAAGTTTTGTTAGGGCTATTTCACCACTTGTAGGGAAACACTGGGGATAAGTTTGTACATACATCCTAATGGAGTTGCTGCAAAAAACAGTGGTGCTTTTAACTGTGTTAAATGGTATAGGAATAAAAAAAGTGAAATGAATGAACATACTGATATTTTCCCCAAAGAATTTGCTGAAATTGTAAAGGACTACATTATAGCATACTTTTCAGTTTTTTCCTAAGGGATCATGCAAACATATGACATTACTGCTAAGCATTTCTCAGATGTCCTTAGTGCATATCACACAGCTTACATTTGGCAGAGAAATAGGAACAGGGAGAAGTAAACTTCAGGTAGTTTGTTATATTGTCCATGGTGGAAAGAGAATTTCTAAAGCATGTAAGAGATTTTGGTAAAACAATTAATTGGAAATCTGTTGTAATAATTCTATGTCTTTCATTTACCACGGGGATGCAAGGAGAGACCTAGAAACTTTCATTGCTGATATTTCAGAAGGTTCATGTTCCTTTACAGTATGATGGTAGGGAAACAAAGGCACAGTTTTAGCAAAGATAATTACCTTCATGAGGTTCCATGTATTAGTGTCTAGTGTAGTGGCAGCTATCTTAAACAGCTTGTTCAGCTCTCACTGTAGCCACACCAGGCTAAATGCATGTTGCCCTTTCCTGGGTGTTCAGCCCCAGCAATCCTGGGTGCCACTGAAATTTGTAGAGGAAGCCAGATGTAAATGCTAGGTACAAAACTTTCTAAGGCACAGTATGAGTACTTTTGTTCAGGACATGCTTCAATTCAAAGAAACAGAAAAAGCACTGTATGCATTTGTTTCTGAGACTGAAACTTGGGTAGAATGTGGGAAAATGAGAAGGACCTGGTCTACAACCAAGAGCAAATTTAGGCACTGTGAGGAAATACAAAGTAATAAAACCAAAAGGATGATCCCAAAGCAGATAATTCCTTGCTTTTATAGACAGGGTATGGATTACAGTGGGAGATGATAGGTAAGTACCTCTCAGACACTGAAGGAAAACAGAAAATTTACTGCAGTGACATTCTCTGCAACAGCCCCACTGCTGGTGGACTGTGATCAGGTTTGCAGTTGTGAACAAAAAATGGCACAAAATTCTAAAGGCTGGGTTTGTGACAAATAATTAGGATCTTACTGAAGTGCCATGTAAGATGCAAAATGTGCTTACCATTGTTTGAAATAATTTTGTGGCTAAGAACATTGTAAAAGTACATAGGAAATTTATGTGCCTCTCAATGATGTGTTTGGCAGTAGTGGTTTTAGAGTTGATGCTATAATTTTTCAACTCCATGAGTGAAGTAAATTGATTTGTAATGTGATACAGTCAACAGAACCATCAACACATTACACCATACAACTTTCCCCCAGCTGATAACACTGTAACTTATGGTGGATTTTGGCTGAACTCAATGCAGAAAAGAACACAAAGGTTGGAAAGCAAATGGAAAGGAGACCAACAAAATGAAAACACATCTGTGCCCAAGTTTGGATGCTGAGCAGAAGTACAGGGAGAATAAAAAAGCCCACATATATCTTGACAGTAAGTTTGAGAGATGTGTTCCAGGGGCCCAAGTGTGACTTCTGGTTGAAGGAACCTTAGCATTAAGATCTGCATAGGAGTAGCCAAGCAGCTTTCAGTTTTTTTCTGCTAAAGTTTGTTGGCTTATCTAAGATCATCCTGAATTGTATCTGTCCTGCTTTCACAGCAGAATTTTCCAGTTCCATTTTTGTCTATATTGATAATGTAGCTGGAAATTAATTGTCTAAAACAGTCTCAGCAGATTCAGTTGGTGGGCAGATATCTTAGCTGAACAACAGACAGGAAAGAGGTTGTCCATCTGTCCCCTGGACTATGGGTTAGGTGTCTCAATGAGACTGTCACTGGTAAGTCCAATGCATTTCCTGCACTTTGAGGTCTAAATTAGGGGTTTGGATTTAGATGAATGACTCATTGTTTTTAAAATGCTGGGTTGTGCCTAACACTGATACAATGACTGAGTGGTGCACACCCCTGAGGAGGAAGATTTCTATTCTTTGTTCAACCTTTAGATGTTTAAATATGCAGATATCATCTAAATTCAAATGAGCATCTTAGATCTTGTATTGTTTAAGTCATGCTGAAATGCTGCCAATAGCATCAGGTTCATGCCAAAGAGACCTTCATTCCAATCCTTTCTCCTCAGACTCTTTTGTTCACTTAACATTAAAAACAAGATAGAAATGTCCAAATAGAGGTAGTGGCAAGTGCTATTATCAACAGTTGGTATTGAGCCTGGCACTGTTCAACAGCTTTGTGGGTGGCATGGACAGTGGGACCCAGTGCATCTGTAGCAAGTTTGCCTTTGACACCAAGCCACCACCACCTGAGAGTCGGTGCAAACTTCATGAAGTTCAAAAAAGCCAAGTGCAAGTTCCTGCACCTGGGGCGGGGCAACCCCGAGTACAAATACAGGCGGGGTGGAGCATGTTTTGAAAGCAACCCTGAGGAGAAGGACTTGGAGTGTTGGTGGATTAGAGGCACAGCATGAGCTGGCAGAGTGCTCCTGCAGTCCTGGCAGCCAGACCTGTCCTGGGCTGCTTCAAAGCAGCACGAGCAACAGCCTAGAGAAGAGAAGGCTCCAGGTCACTGGAGTGCTCCCTTGAGCACTGTCCAGTACCTAAAGAGGCCAACAAGGAAGATTAAGAGGGACTTTCTTAAGGGACAGGTAATACTAAGGAGTAATGCCTTCACACTGAAAGAAAGTAGATTTACATTAGATTAGGAAGAAATTCTTTACATTGAGGGTGATGAGTCACTGGAACAAGTTATCCAATGAAGTTGTAAATGTCCCATCCCTGTCACTGTTCAAGACCAAGTTGGATGGGCTTTTGAACAACCTGGTCTAGTGGAAAGTGTCCCTGCTTATGTCAGGGGAGTTGGAGGCTAGGGGCTCCTTAAGGCCCTTTCCAATCCAAACAATTCTATGATAAATAAAATTTCTAAACCAAGTGCTCTGAGTTATCTTGAGATCAGTCTTATCCGAGTATTCCTGTGCTCCCAGATTTGTGATCACCTGAAAGTCTTTGCTGTCTTCTTTATAATTTTGTAAATAGGATTATTTAACAGATTTCTGTAGTAGTCAGAGTTCCTGATATCCTGCGGACGTCATTCTTTTTATAAGGAATAGAGGGAGCAAACCTTTCATGGTGTGGACATTCATACCAGTACCTCCTTTAAAGAAAATTGCTAAAATACACTCAGATTTTACTCATAATGAGATGTAAATTTACCCTATTTAATTATTGCATGCTCAGGTCTTTTTATATTTGAGAAACTCCATATGTCAGGATGGAGAGTTTGCAATGTTTCTAGTAAACTTGGTTGAGACTGTTCTGGTGATAATATTAAATGTCTAACATGTCTGATGGTGCTGGTATTGCCAGTGTGAAAGCATTAGTGGTCAGTTTGTGAGATGATTTTAGTTTACTTCATTTCTATGTCATAAGTCCTAAATTATGCTGACACACCATGGTGAGAGATACATTAGAAACTGTCATGAAAGATTCATTTAATGTAGTTCAAACTTTGAGAAAACAAGAATTTTTTTGTCCCATATACTACAGAATTTTGTTGATACTGTGTATTAAAATTGCCAAATAACTGCAAAGATATATTACTACAAGTCATACTTTCTATTCAAAGGTATCCTGTTTCCTGTCCAAAGCAGTGAAGTAGAAACGTGACTGTGAATGTCAACTAAATCAGATATGACACATATTATTGTCTAGGCAAGTGAGTCAGGCAGCTGTGATACTGTGAACTGATAGGTCCTGCCTCAGGCAGAGGGGAAATGTTGACACACCTGGATAGTCACATTTTATCAAGGACTCAAACCTGCAGTTTCATGCTCAGTTAGAAAGTGGCATTGCTCATCTCAAAACTATTTGATTCTTCAGAAGATTAGGACCTGGGCTAGAGCTACATTACATCTGAGATTTAGTATGTGCTTCTTTATATTCAATATCCTTGAAAAAGACAGGCTACCAGGAGTTCAAGGTTATTTTTTGATTTTTGTGTTGACAGAGGCAAGCATGGGAAAGTAAGCAATAAAATTGTTATTAGCAAGTACCAACATTTTTGAAACCTAAACCCTCCAAATAGCTCCATCTCCGCCTCTGGTGGCTATCAACAGAGAAGATGTAATTTCATTTTGTCATGCAGTTCAGATATGATTACTAACAGATAATTTATCCAGTCTTCAGCTCAATTTTCTGCAGATGAGAAAACATAAATTGGCTTTGTGCAGGGTCAGGTGTGGTCTGCAGGAGGTATGTACTCAGGTGCCATGTCATGAAGTCCAGGTGATGTGCCCAGTAATCCTTTATATCCTGGCACACAGCCAGAGCAGAAAAGGACCACAAGGGAACACCTTCAGGAGACTTCCAGATGGTTCTGTACAGGCAGCTTGGGCCCAGCTTGATTTATTTGCTTTGGCTGTGTGTGGATATAGCATTCAAGTGAACTAGAACACAGTCAAAAGCCTGGAGCACTGGGGAGCACAGTATAGAAACAAATACAACTCTGCAATATGATTCTCCATGTATGTTTTTGTAACTGCTGTATGCTTGGTTATTCCATGGCTTGGTCATCTTGGAACCTTTATGTATAGCAAAGAGATAAATGCATATGGAAACATGTCAAATATATAAATAAATATCTTCTTATTTTCTGCTCCTGGTGATGTATTAAGTATTGTCTGGCATTTTTTCAGTGTATCAAATTCAAGGTTGCAGTAATTTCTCTTTTTCTTTCTATCACATTTGTTCCTTTATATTTCATCACTGGTTTTATTTAGATTTTGTCAAGGGTATTCAGAAACTCCTGGTCCAAGGTGATGTTTAGTTATAAAAAAACAACTAAGAATTTTCAACTCCAGAAATAAGTTCTTGATACATTGTGCCTGAAATTCAAGATTGCCTTGGCACGGTAGCTGGGGAAATGCGAACCCACATCTGGGCTGTAGCCTGAGCTGGTTCTGCAGCTCTGAAATAGCCCATTGATTGTGATATTGGAGAGGCATTACAGAGAGCCACTGACTGACACACAGATATGGACACTGTTCTTCACTGTCCCCTTGAGAGCATTTTAAAAGCAGAAGACTGTTATTTCAGTTTCTCTGAGTTTGCAATGAATAGGAGTAGTTAACATCTACCAGAAAACCTGTCAAATTCTCAGTTTGTGCTTGGCCAGAGCAGGATTTGGGCAGTATTCCTTCATGATGTCCCTTGTTCTTTATCCTTTGTATCTGACATCAAGCAAAAAAGAGCCATTAGAAATGAAGTGCTCCCTGAAAAGCAGATTTCACTCCAATGAGGCAGGATTAAAGAGGATGGTGTAGAGATATACCCAGAGATAGGAATGTGTCAGTGATGGGTCTGTAACTGCATGACTGAACATGCACTTTATCAATTCCGAGTGACATCAGCTCTGATGGGTTTTTGCTGGGCCTAGAGGGAAAGTGCTAGGTCTCAAGAAATACTTTCCCACAAATATTTCCTAAGCAATAGGTTCAAAAGTAGATTTGAAAGCAATTTTCTCTTTTTACGAAATGTGATACGCAATTTTTTTTCCATTAAATTAAATTAATGACCCAAGCCTTGAGAGCAACCTCTCCCCAAGAATCAGTTTGGTTAAAGCAAACACCAGTTCAAAATTACTGGGTGGACCACTTCAAAAAAGTGCATTTACTGTGACTGGTAAATTATTTCAGGCTACTTCTCATGGCAACTCTATAGTTCTTAGAATGGTTTCAATTATACATAATAAGCCATGGCTTGCCTATGGGGAGAATGAAGCTGGCTTCAGACTTATGAGTTTAAAAAGGTTGAGGGGCTGGGGCCAGCCTGTCCTGCCAGGGAGACAGGAGGGTCTAACAGCATTCATTGCTGCTCCTGCTGCTGCTGGGTGGATGACAGGAATTACAGCAGTGCCTCTGGAGTGTCACCTGCCTGTAGGTGCAAACGCAGCCACCTTCCTGCACAGCCCGGGGCTCTTGCCCTGGTCTGCCAGACCTAGTGACAGATGGCTCCAAGTGACGCACAATGAGTGTTCATGAGAGCTAGTGGGAGCCCAAAACTCCGAGTTTAAAGGTAGTTAGCACTCTACCTGCTCTCAAAGAGGACTCTAGGACAAATAAATTGATTAAAATGTGTGGGAAATTGATTAAAATACGAAAGCACTGAGAATGCCTGAGCCTGGTACTTGGTGCTGTGCCTGGGGAGCTGAGCTGCATGCAGGAAACCAGTCAGTGCAGAGTGCACACCTGAGTGAGAGACTGGGGTCACAGGCACACAGCGAGATTTATTTCCTTGCAGAAACATGTTAAGAGGCCATTCCTGTTCATAGGTGGTAAGGACTGTGGCTTTCAGATAACTGAAGTTCTATCACATCTGGCTGAGATCTGGCAGCACTTTGAGCATAGAGATCTGCTTGCTTCTTTCCATTCTGTGCAATAGCAAATATTCTTCTTGATCACCAAAAGCAACAGTTCCTTTGCTATTGACAACTGACTCTGAAATCTTCAGAACATGAGATTTTATTGTATGTTCCCAGAGAGAAGAAAAGAAATTGACTAGTCAGAATCGGGATCATAGAATTATAGAATATGCTGAGTTGGAAAGGATCCATCAGGAAAATGTTGCAGTCCAGTATTATGGCTTTATTAAAATCACATACATACTATCTCATAGACTGCATGATGTTTTAAAAATATCCTGTCACTCATAAAGTCTTGAAACCCAAGACTGTTCAATTTACAGGCCTGTTAAGAATTATAAGCCAATATGGCCAATGCATTAATTCACTATGAGGCTTTGCTACAATAATCCATCATTATCAGGCAGAGAAATGGAAAGCCAGAATGACATTTAATGGCACATAGAGAATTAAATCTGGAAACTGCTGCAACTTTTTACAAGCAAAATAGAATAAATCGCTAATCAAAAAGATCATAAAATGCAAATGATAAATGGTTATGCAAGAAAGAAAACCACAGGCAGCACTACAATATCCTTCTATTCTTCTAGCAAAAGAACCCCAAACTGAAAATTACTCTAGTTAGCAAAACTGCTGTTAGGAGTGTTACTGTTAAACAGACCTAAAAGGACTGAAGTCCTAGGGAGAGGGATAAGGAATGAGACATTTATTTTTCTTTGTTGACTGATAAATAACAGCAGTAAGAAAGGTCCAGGAAGATTTGTGCAACCAGTATTAGGAATGAGGGCCTCAGTTGCAGGAGGAAAATGAGCACTTCACAGCTATGAATCTTGGCTTTGGGAGGGTTGGAGTTATGCTAAAGTGGAAGGCAAGAAATTCTAGTAGTAGGTAGTGCCTTCTTAGTACCTTCTTTTTTTTTTTTTTTTTTTTTTTTTCCCCACAAAAACCTGTCCCTCCCTGTCTCACAGAATCACAGAATTGCAGAATATGCTGAGTTGGAAAACACCCAGAAGGATCACTGAGTCCTACTCCTGGCCTTCTACAGGAACATCTCTAAGAGACACACCATGTCTCTAAGAATATTGTCCAAATATTTCTTGAACTTTGTCAGGCTTACTGCTGTGACCACTTCCCTGGGGAAACTGTTCCAGTGTTCCATACTGTGACTGATTTTAAAAAGATTATTTCATTTGTGTTCCCCAGCATAGCACGTTTTGCACATAAGGCTGTAAGAAATGGGATTTTCATGAGCCTGGGTCACAACCAGGCAGCAGGGTCTGGCCAGAGTCCCTTGCTTGGGTGCAGCAACTTAGTTGTATCCAGGAGCAGAATTTTCAAGGATGCTGATACAGGTAGGGTAGGAATTGTCCTGTCAACACACAGATATAATGTTCAGAGGCTGCAGCGTGCTGCCTTGAGATCAGTCCCTTACAAATTTCCTTGATGCTGTCATGTCATTTTGTGGCAAGAGACACTAGAAAGGTATTTTCTGCAGCTAACACATGTGTGACTTTTTAAGTCGTCTTTTGACAAGCGTCAGTGTGTGTCAAGATCAAAGCATAGTGGGTGACTAAACTGGAGAGATTTGAGCCACAAGTAGACAACTGATATCCAATGCACTGACCCCATAATGTACCTTGGAAACTCATTGAAAAACATTGTAATAAATCAAGGCTGTGAAACCTGTTTGGAAGTTTGATGAGGGACAGAGAATTACACAGCAATCTTGAGAGCACACATGAATTTGAAAGCCCTTGGAAAAATAAGCTGTTACTTAATAAATTATTCCCACTCCAATATTCTGAATTTACTGCAAACAATTTCATCCACACTCCAGATTCACTTGGGTCAGATGAGTGGTGTGAATACCACTGCATTAGTGTCACTGTGTTTTTATCTAATTATTTGATTTAGGGAATATAAAAACCTTATTATAAACCTAAACATCAAAGAAAGTGCAATAACTTGTTGTCTGCAGCCATTTTGTTTCTGGACAGCAAAAGCTGAGATTTTTTCATACTATTATTTAGATGCTTAACCAAATGTCTTAAAGCAGGGGGAGGATTCCCAGGGTACAGTGAAGATGAGGTGGTGTCAGTGGAGGATGCTGGTGCACCTCAGGGAATCAAGCTGGTAATAGTTAGGCTGATGTGCCTCTCTGTCTCCCTTGACAGCTTGAATTTTGAAGGTCCTTAAAGTGCAGTAACTTAATTCTGTTAATCACTGATGGAAGGGATCTGGGTGCAAATCCTTGATATCCACAATTGATCAGTAATTACTCTGAATTCATTGTTCACCTGTCTTGGGCTGCTCATTTTTTTTTTTTTTCATTATGAATCTCTGGAAATTCTGCAGGAATTGCTACATGCAGGAGAATAACTTCTTGTGGTTGCTCCTTAGTTGACTCCAGACCCAATATTAATGTTTGCCTCATGTTCTGAAGTAATGCTGGCCACGAGACAAAGTAATTCATGCATAGACTTAGTGCTTCTTTCCTAGGATCCATATGGGAATCTAAAACCCATTTATCTTTTCTTTGTGGACATGCTGTTATTTTCCCTTTGATATCAAATACAAGTACTTTGAAATCCATTTGAAATCAAAGCATATGGAACCAGGAGAACTTCTCTTATCTGCTATATAACTATATTGCACATAGTTGTACCATTGTTTTTCATGTGTTATTAAGGATGGACTAAGTAGCAAATTCATGGTTCGTCCAGGAGATGTCTCCCTCTTCCTAAAATATGCCAACACCATTTGTGTTTCCAGGGATCTATTTTACATCACAGATGTTGGCTTCCCCAGCCTGCAGTTATGCAAAAGGCAGCGCGCAGCCCGACCCCTGTGTGTGCTGCGCTCTGCTGCGGGGTTTGGCTGCTGTTCCCAGTGCAAACGCCTCATTTTTAGGTCAATGTTTTTGAAAACCATGGGAGCTGAACAAACATTTGTGCTGCAGTCTTGTTTTTTCTCAGGCACTTCAAACTTACACGAAAGGCTATCTTGCTTCATTTCTACAACCAAGCAATTTGTTGTACAGTTCTGTCACCAAAGAACACACAGGGATATCAGTGGAGTTTAGGGATGCATGTAGTTCATGGGAGACTGTGTGTGCCATTATTCTGCCAACAACATAAAGAATATATTACAAATAGCAAATGTTTAGATATTCTTATTGAAATACTTTACAAGGAATATAATCCACATATATTTATTTTTAACTATTTTCAGTTCTATTGCACAGAACATGCAGAATAGCAGATACTCCTATGACAGTCAATAAATACTAGTTTTGATAATGATACAAAGAAAATAAAAACCTGGCACACTCAGAAATTCCTTTGTTTTTAGCAAGGCAGGGCAGTCAAAATATTTGCAGTCATAAGTCCTTTGGATCTACTGGTTTTTATTCTCATCACTGTTGTGGATTTACCTTGTGCTTTATGACAGCAGATGAACCAAACTTATTTTGTGAGAAGACAGACACAGAAATCTCTTTTTATCCAAGCATAAAGAGCTGATAGGCTGGTCACAAAAATGATTTTATTAATTAGGTAATTATTTTCTAAGTGTCACTGACTTACTGATGATCTTCACTGGGAATTAAAGGAATTATGACAGCAATTTTCTTTTATTGGGATAGAAATAATGAAATATATATGATATTTTAGTCAGATTAATAAGTCATGGGGCTTTCAGATGCTTTAGAAGAAAAATAATTGGATTTATATGAGTATTTACTGACTACTCTCATTGGAGAGTGAAATATTGGCCAGCACGGTGGTCCCTGGTGAATCTGTGTACTTGGAGATTGGCAGTCTGGCCAGGTTTGTGAAGACAAAGAAAGAAGTAGGAAATGAGGATGCCTTGGGGGAGTTACTCTGCTTCAGGAAAGCAACAAACAGCTGAGCATACACATTTTCACCAAAATTCCTCAAGAAAAGAAAAGGGAAGCAAGATGACAAGCAAAAAAAATGAGGACAAAGAAACAAGGTTGGCCTTTGTCAAAAAAAATCAGTCTATTCACACATCAGTATGGATTTAGTTTGGAGGAACTTCTAGGTGTCATTTGATGTCTCTGAAGGCAGAAGCTGTCCCGTGGCAAGTCTGGAAGCAATCCTTCTGCTGGCAAGAGTGGCAGGGCTCAGGGTGAAGAAAGAAGAAATTTTACATCAGCTTCCTAAGCTCAAGGCATCAGGCCCAAATGCTCCTCACTAGTGTTATTCATCACATTATTCCCCTCAGAGACTGCAAAGTTCCCTAAAGACTTATCAAGGTATCAGAGTTAACTAAAACAGGAGCTTTGTCTATCTTTCAGAGGTTGACTTTCAGGGTCTTAACATGCTAAAGAAAAAGATACTGTTTCCCCTATACTATTAAGGAAGTCTTTTTAATTCTAACAGCAGAAAATTTCTACTTTGTCTTTAAAATAGCATCAAGCAGCAAAAATACTACATGGTAATCACAGAGACCTGCTGAATATTGTGTTTCTTGGACACTGTAAATAAGAGCAGAGTGTCCTGTGTGCTATGGAAATGTTCCTATTACTCAGCTGGCTGACATGGAAGCTCTCATTTGTTGGTGTTTTTGTTTTTGTGTTCTGCTTTGCAGCTGCATTCCCCCCAGGAAGACAAGTGGGTGCTTCTGCTGACTCAGTCCTAGCCAGAGTCCCCTGGATGTACTGGGGCCACCTGATTCTTGGAGGGCCTGGAAGTAATTTTCAGCCTACTATGTTTCATTTTGAAGTGTAGTCAAAAGGCACAGCCAGATGGAGTGGACTGTTGTCCTGGAGAAAAGAATATCTCAAAATTGTACTTTTTATTAAAAAAAAAAAAAAAAGAGACAGAAAACTAGGAAAGGAGGGGAGAAGGTTAAATTCATAACATCCCCAGAAAAGAAAAAGATATATCTCAAATGCCAGAGTGATGTGAGTTGCTGGCAGGGCTGGATTAAAGGCTTGAACTTTTGTGTAGAGTTTTGGGGGGGTCAAAGAAATATTTTTTCATGCCACCCCCTGTCAGCCTGAACCCACCTGCCTTTCTACAGGGAGTGCCTTGAAAACGCCACATTGTCCTTTCCTAAACTGCTCTCCCTATCCTCTGGCATCACATCAAGCCAATCTTGAAGCTTCTGCCCATAGTATGTTAACCAGCATCTTGGATTTGATGGCCAGGACACCCCACAAGGACTAGGAAGGACAGTAGGGTGCAGGCTGTTCTGAATGAATCCTTATTTGAATTTTTGTCTGCCTTCACTAAAACCTAGATTTAAAACGATTACACATGTGGTGTGATTACACATGTGGTGTAGTTACACATGACACCATCAGCCTTGTTATGTTGTAGCAGGTGTTAGTTCTCTGTGCTGTTAAAATATGTCCATTCTATTTGAAAACTTGTCCATAAGTGGTGTCCAACCTGCCACAAGTACATGCTTTAATTTTTAGTTTAGAGCTGAAGAAAAGAGTAAACTGAAAAGGTAGCCACTTTTCCTACATCCATCTCCACTTTTGTGCTTGGACATTACCAGTTTCATTTAGACTTGCTCAGGAAAAGAGCTCTTTAGAGATGGGGATGGACCTGCACCCAGAGGCATGCTGTGACCCCTGAGTGATGCAGCCCAATGCAATGTCACACATAAATACCCCAGACAACTCTGAATTGCCTACCAGTCAATAGGAGCAATATCATTCTGCTAACACAGTGCTGCTTCACCTAAGCCTCCTTCCCAGAGCTGCCTCTAGGTAAGCTGACCTTACAGCCCCCTGGCCCTGGCTGGGTCATCGGGGGGGCTGGGCTGTGGAGGGGTACCTGGGGTGCATCGAGGAGCCTCTGTGAAGGGGTACCTGGGGTGCTGTACACAAGACAGAGTGCAGAGAGTGGGTGTTGCCTGGGAGTTTGCCAGGAAGCAAAGAAGGAGCAGTCAAGAAAACATCTGGAAAGCAGGAGGAGCTGAGGAGCAATAGGATCCATCCTAGGACACAGACACTGCTTACACTGACAGCATTCAGAGAGTCTCCAAAATGGACTTATTTTCAGCACTGGAAATCCTGCCTTAGTGAATAGTGGGGAGGGGCGGGGGGGAGGGGGTTAATTTGTTTTTTACTCTTGTGTAACTGAATTTTGAACTCATTGTAAATATATGTTTACTAAAGCCTGTCTTCTAAAAGAATAATTTATGTGTATTAAACTTCCTCCAGTGCTTAGCCAATGGATCTAATTTGGCTGCATATATTTGCAGACACTGTTAATGTTTATTTTACAGAGCTATATGTTTGCAGATTTTATTTTACTGTCTAATAGCACTGGATCTTATCCATCTCTCTCGTCATCTCATTTTTACCCTGAAAACTTACTGTATGAATTCCAAATTCCTAATTTCATCCTGATGTAGTCATTGCAATGCTTCTGCTTGGAGAACAATGGGAGAACGAGTAAAATTTCAGTATGTCTCCTGAATGTTTGTATTAGTGACTTCTGTAGTGTCTCCTCACATTTTTATCAAGCCTCTGCATATTTCTTATACTGTGTAGAAACCTAGCACATGATCAAGTTACCAGGTCTAAACAAGTTACTACAGGTCAGCTGAGGAGTCATAATTGTTGCATATGTAGCACAAATTACTGTGAAGTTACATGATTTAGATAAAAGCTTTTATCAAATTATTTTGTATCTAACAAGCCTGGACATGCACATCTAAGTGGTTTCCATTGGTGTCATTTGCAATGACCTCTAAATCACTGCAAATGGACAACATACCTGAGCTTCATCTTTGTGTGAAATGTAAGATTATCTCAGTTTCTGGACTGGACACAGGAAACTGGGTCACTATATTTGGCTATAGTCTAAATGACACAAAGGAGCCATTAGACAGAAGGTTTGCTGTAGCTGTTTTATGTGTTGTTTTGCAGCCTGCTGTGCAGGCACCCTGTTCTGGATGCTCTAATAAAGATGCATTAGTGGGGTTTTCTTTTATCTGTTTGCTTAGGCTGCCTAGAGCAGTGGAAACCCTTGAGAAAAATGGCCCAGAACCTTCTAAGGCAAATAGATTGTAAGGAGGAAATTTTCTTAGGGACACAGAGAGGGTTTGTGACTCTTAAAATAATATAAAAAAATGATGGGGTGCAGAGTAAAGATGAGTAAAGGTTCTACCATGCAGGGACACAATCAGCAAGAAAGATTGTCTTTCACGTTCTTTATTTAACAAATTATCTAGAACTTCTGAGCCTTAGCAATTTAAATTTTCTTTGTACTAGCAATACCTCATACTGGAGACTGGGAATGTTTGAATCTTCAGTGAGTTAATCTAACACCTTTTCTTCAGCAACATATATTCATAGTGCAGATATCCCTCTCTGTTCCCTCTTACTTCAATGAGATTGCACTGCAAACAAAGGCACTTTTTGGCACAGAACCCTGACTGTATTTTAAAGAAGGTAAGAGTTGGTGGAGTGGCTGATGAGCTCCTTAAAGTTTATTGTTTGTCTCCTGAGAGCTGTTTGTTTTGTACTTCCCATGCAATGAAGGAATGTGACAACTGAGAAATGGTCTCCAAGGACACTCAGGCACATCTGACTGAGACTTCCCGCAAAGAACAGTGCTGGAGCATGGAGGTGTGGAAAGCACCTTTAAAGAGGAGATGCAGACCTCTGGCCTGGAAAACAGGAAGAGGAGGACAGTGCAGGGGAATCTGGCCCCTAGGGCCTGAGTGAGGCTTGGAATTGCACCATAAGCAGGGCTGTCTCTGCTTCAAGCTCATTACTGTGCTGTCATCCTCTGTTACAATGGCCAGAATGACAGCACCAACACTCCAGCCTGGAAGTGACCATCAGTGACAAGAGCACATTGTACCCTGCTGCAAAAGTGAAAGAGTTCCTCATTTCCCTCCTCCCTCTGTATCTGTAATAAAATCTGACTGTAGTAAATAATCATGTGATTTCTGGTTGGAAACTAGTGATGGAGTGAAGGTAGAGCCCACATCAGCTCCCTTACCTACCATAAGGGAGCTAATGCCACTGTTTATCTTGCTGATTTTATTATCAGAAATAGAATTTCTCCCAAATTTACTGTTGACCTTTCCATCAAGCCATCCCTTGCCCACAGTTTTATACCACTGTCAGCTAGCTGACATAAACAGTTAGGCCAACATGAAACTGTAGTAAAGTCAGAGGGTCACGCCATGCATCTTACATGCAGAAAAAATTCCACTTTCCTTGTTTCTCTAGTAATACCAAATACTATTTCTTCAGAGCAACAGCTAGTTTCAATAACCAGCTGTAAACAATTACTAAGCTGCCTGCCTTGGTGATTTATAGCTTAGTTATAAAAGGGTGTACTTCTGCCAGACTGCTTGCTAAGCCCAGAGGAAGACCCTGAGTTAATGATGATGATGCTATTTTATCACCTGCTGTGAACTAATTCTAGGAACTAGTCAGATTTTTCTGAGGAAATTGCTTTGCAATATGAAATCAATAAAGTCAATACTCTTTTCCTTTTTTCCCCTCTGTGTGTGGCAATAGACCAATATGTAGATGTGATTTTGGGAGAAAAGATGCTTGTTTTCAGGATGAAATTTCTGATCCAAACCAGAGACGACTGTAACATAAGGACAATAGGACAGAGCATGGCCCAGTGAAGATTAGACCCTTGGGGAAAAGATGAGAAATTGAAGAAAGTTCATGTTTTGAATTTGTTACTAATTTAAATCCAGTGTGAATTCCTTTGTAACCTGCTATTTAAGCAGATATTTATATTCGCATTAATCACTGTGGAAGATCCCAGTTTTATCATGTTGCAGAATGCATACATCTTTTATCAAAAATTTCACTAGTTTTTCAAAATTTTTAAATTACTTCCTACAGAAATGTAATAAGAAAAGTCAGTTGACTCCTAGATTTTATTTTGCTTGGTGTCTCTGAAGGGTTAAAAATTCAATGTTGAACAAACTGTGACATGTTAGGAGTTATTCTAAAGCTTCTTTTTCAAGCTACATGTACCAAGAACCCTGGAGTTTTTGTTTGTTTGTGATAGCTGTTTTGTGTGATCATCTGTTATTAATTACAGTATTGTTGGTCAACTGGCTGTTCCAGCGATTAGTGGTATTGTTACAAAAGTATGTACACTCCCTTAGTACGTGGGTGGTGGTGGCAGTTGTGCTGATATCAACCCTGTCTTTTTCACAGGACAGAGCTTAAGGTCTTGTTTGGTTCCTACTTTTCTACCAGATCCCTGGTTTTTTTTAACTTTCTTTTTGGAATAGATTGCAACTTTACACTGACATAGGAATGGCTTTTCTGCAGGCATATGGATTTTCACCTCCTATAATAAATGCACAGTGCTCAGAATGATGAGATACATATGCTATATAGAGATATCAGGAAAAGTTTGTGTTACATCTTATTAATTGACGGGTTTTTTTTTGTGTGAATATCCTCTAAAATGTAAAATAATACACTAGCAAATTCTATGCCTTCCAAAAGAAAAATTAAGCCTGTCTTTTTTATATCAGATGGTAAATAAAGGTTTTGTGAAACTCATTTCAGAAGGAATTCAGACATTGGTGTGGAATTTATGTGCTTCTTGTATCATGTTTGTGTACTGTATTTTCAAATGCCTGTGCCTTTAAGACTTAATAGTAGAGAAACTTGTGAATTTATTTGTTTTGTTTTTAATCACACTGGCATTTAGAAGTGGTGATTTCTCATGCTGGACATTGTAACATGAAACCAGAACCTCTTCTACTGGTGAGAGCTGCCAGGACAATGGAAATACAGAAATTAACCGTGAAACTGCTACTGTGATACTACTGCTGTAGTTAACAAGGGTGACAGCAAAAAGACATTTCTGGGAAAGCTTCATGTTCTTCAGACTCTGAGGGCTGGTAGGAGCTTTGGAAAGGGATAGATTTTTGTACAGGGAGCCTTTACTTTGTGGCAGAGAGGGTGCAGTGTATATATATAATCTGCCCATACAACTTCACAAAATAATTCCTTTTACCCTATTGCTTTACAGCAAATCCCACAGGCAAACTGGCTCTTACTGCATCAGTTTAGCTAAAATACTGCTTAGGGCAATCATAATCTTTAAAATAGAGTCAATGAATTAATCTGTATCTAACCTGAGTAACAATCCTTAGTGATTCCAATGTTTACAACAAACACCTTTGGTATGTTCCGGCTAAAGCTGCCAAAGAAAGTCAGGATTGCTCATTAGTTTTTAAACTTGATCCATTATCCTTTGTCAATTATAATAATGCAGTGATGTAAATCAGCATAATGTTAATTAGACTTTGGCCAAGAAATTCTCTATTGGATTTTTAATTGAATTTGTGTGATGGAACTGGGTGAAACTTGCTTGGTAGTCCTGTACCTGTTCATTCATCATGACGACATAAAGCAGATAAACACCTTCATCAAATATCAGTAAGAGCAATAATTATCTTTGTCCAAAACACAGAACTGGAGCTAAAAGTTCAGTTGAAGGCTATGTATGTCTTTCTAAGGCTATCAGTGTGAATTTAGGGTCAGCAAGCTGATTGGGTAGCACACTTTGTATGCATACAAAATAATTAAAAATTCCTCTGGGTATCTGGGTATCAAAAAAAGATAAATGATATTTTTTGCTATGTTCCAGAGATGTCTTGTAGAACCTGTCTGTGTAAAGTTGAAGGCCAGGGAAAGCAATGCTTCCTGTGAATCACTGCAGCTGCCAGGATTAGAGGGGGCACAGCCAGAGAGACTAAGTTGCTACACAGAAATTAATAGGCAAAACATTTGCTAAACTAGTTTACTGAAATCTTTGCACAGGGTAACATTCACCTAAAAAGTCAAATCTGTTGAACAGGGAGGCCAGTCCCTGCCAAAATTATGATGAAAGTCTCTGCTGGGAGGGTCCTTGGAAGGGTGTCTTCTGCTAGACAGAGTGAGACTCTCTGCCCCTCTTTTGCTCCACTTATGTGGCTATGCTGGGCTACAGAGAAACATAGAATATCCTGAGTTGGATATCCTGACAAGGATAATTGAAGCCCAAATCCTGGCCCTGCACAGGACAGCCCCAAGAATCACACCACATGTCTGAGAACACTGCCCAAACTTTTCTTGAACTCTGTCAGGCTTGGTGCTGTGACCACTTCCCTGGGTAGCCTTTCTGCACCTACAGAAATGGTTTTTATTG
The DNA here is from genome assembly GCA_003676055.1 of Chloebia gouldiae. Lineage (NCBI taxonomy): Eukaryota > Metazoa > Chordata > Aves > Passeriformes > Passeridae > Chloebia > Chloebia gouldiae. The sequence goes on from QUSF01000001.1 coordinate 56,728,933, forward strand.
AACATTTACAAAGATCTGTGTACACTTTTCTTAATTCTACAGCAGTATTTGCCTGGAGAAGTCACTCAGCCTGGTGAGATTCTCCATCATGGGCACTAGCACATTGCAGCACATGAGCAGTACATGTCAAATGGTCTAAAAAAAGCAGGGACTGTCTGGTGAAATCTCTGTGATTGTCCAAAAGTTCCACCTGGAGACCTGTAAATATCAGGGAAAGGCTTTGCTTTGAGGCTGGCAGAGAGATCAGTCACTGTGACTCAGTTCAGTCCCTTATGTCACTTCTGCAGAAACTAGTTTTGGGACCATCCAGGGAAATAATGCCTAAGTGTGCATCCTGACAACAGATGCAGCACAACTGTCACTACAGGACAAACTTGAATTTCATCCTTAACTCATAAATTAAATTCAATAGTTCTTGCCACAAAGTGCTAATCAAAAACCAAAGCAATAAACTCAATTTGATAAAGCTGATGATATTTTTTTTTCTGCAGATGTAAAAATAGACCATATATATTGTCTGGATTCAAAATGGGGAATGATGTGACTTCATTTTGGCAGCTGTCTGGCCAGCTGAAAAATGTTTCCTGTAAATAGTATAATATGGTTCTTCATTGATGTGCACTGAAAATAAGGAATACTCTACCAAGTGAAGTGCTTAACACTTACAGTCCTGATACTTAAGCTCTTTTTTATGAGTCTCAGAGTATACTGAGCACTTGAAGCAAATGCTCATTCTGCTGAAGATTTCCTTAGCTGAATAGCTGGGGGTTTAAAGGAGGCTCAGTCACCAGAAGAAACCCAAGCTAGCTCAGTGTCTTCGGAGTTCTTGTTTTCTTTGCTCATAGATCAGGACATGTTCCTGTTCTGGGCAGGAGAAGAGAGCTCTCCAATGTCCTCACTAATGTGTGCTGTGTTGAAAGCAGGAAGAGTAAATGGAACAGCTGGTACTTTAAATTCATGCCTTCTAAATCACTTCACTGTGGTGATAACAGCACTATCAATATCCTCTTTCACTTGTCTGCTACATAGTCTTTTTTGTTTTACTACTCACAGGTCCCTTTTTGTCACAAGATTTCTCCAGCTGAAAGCACCACTGTCCAAGTGTTTCAAGTGAAAAGGGAAATTTCTATTTTTATTTTAAGATTATGTTTCCGCTGTTGACGTGGAATATATGTGGTAATGGAAGTGTTAGAGGGGATGTTTCCATCTCTGAAGTGATTCTGGATAGAAGAAAGAATTATTATCATGTGCTGAAGGTTGGTGCCTTAGTTCAGGTCATGTAGAACTTGGATAGCATTTTGGGTACAGTGCTGGGAGTTTTTAAGCTTTGGACCATTTATATCCATGTGGACTACTGCTGTAAAACTCATTTTTCTAAAGCATAGCTTTGACCCCTCTTTCTGTCCTCTCTGCTGCAACTTCTCTGTCACATCAAATGCAATTTTTTCTTTGTTCTCAGAGTTTTTCTTGGCCTAATCTGATCACTTATCTGATTTTCAGTGCTGAGAAGGTGTCTTCTTTCTCTGATCAGCCCAGTTTGACTCATGCTCTTGCACTGTCACTTCACAGTCACTGGTCTATCCATCTCCATCTAAACCCATGTCCTCTATTTAGCTCATTAGGAGCTCTCCAGGGAGAGCCTCTTGTTTCTCTGTTGGCAGTCAATGCAGTTATGCACTGGATTCCACTAGGGATCCCAGGCTCTTCAAAAAGATAAATTAATAAAATATGAATTGGGAAATACAGTCCTATGCAGAAGGATGAGGAAGCGACAGGAACTAAGGCAATACCCTGGGGCTTTCCACATTAACTGTTAGTGATGCCTAGCAGGAGCTGATAAGCAGAGAATTGGTGCTGTGGATCTGCTGCAGGAGGTGTGCACCAGCTGGGGGCCAGTTCCAGATAGCTCCAGTCTGGCCCCACTGTCTGGAAGCTCCTCAGCAGCTGGAGCTCACTGTCTGCTCTGGTTTCATTTGGGGAACACGGTGTGTGCTCTGAGAGTGCTCTGTGAGGTGAAACACAAGTGGTGCTGGGGACGTTGGTATGTTAACATCAGACATGTCCCCCTGGGCTAAACCAAAGTGCTTGTGTAGGCATACCCTTATTGTCACAGTATCTTTAGCACAATTTTTTTCATTATGACATCAAATTATCAAAATGTATAAATATTACTGCAGGGTAATTTTTTCTGACTGAGATGTGAATTATAAATTTATGTTTATCAGTCTAGAGAGATTTGTCAGAAGAGACAAATTATTTCCTTCTGTATACCCCACTAACAGAGGGTAGCTTTGTAGAGTCCAGTAAATGGAACATTATGAAAACTGATAGAACACTGGAGTCAGAGAAGTCATTAAAGTGTACAAACCAAGAACATCTTGAATGCAACAGATTTCAAAGACTTGCCTCCTCTTCTTGAATCATAGGGTATTTTGCAGCAATCTGGAACTACAATATCTAATTCTCTCAAAATTTCACCATAGTTTTCACCTAGCTAAATTCTGATACTTACATAGCCAGCCACATACGGTAATGAAACTGGGGAGAAAAGAAAGGGAAAGAAAGAGGTATCTATATAGGTATCATCAAGAACTGTTACATATTTCTTATATTGTTATTTTACTTGTGCTGGCATATGAATGAATAGCTATTCACACTGCCATTAACTTTTTTTATTATGACATGGCAATTGAAGTAAAATGATACATTTGCCTTGGTACTATCAGACTAGTAAATTGGTAGAACAAAATGAAATTATGAAATAAGATACAGAAACATTACTTTCTAATGCCTGTAATGCTGTAGTGAGCTGCAGATTTAGTTTGGTATCAATACAGTTTTAAACTTGGTTTAAAATGAAAACTTTTAAAACCCTTTACTTTTCAGATATTGTTCTCATTCTTTTTGTTGGTTTTTCTTCCCCCAAGTGATACAATTTCTTTGTTCTGTTAAGTTAAAGAAGATCTGCAAAGTGACTTAAGCTTTAAATATCTGTTTTGTATCTTTCTTCTTCTAGTTAAAACATCAATTTCCATTTCTTACAAATACTAATTGCACAGAAGGTTGTGGGGCTACACATGTGCGTGTGTGTGTGTATGTAATATCTCACTTCCTCTTTTCAAAGCATTGTCCAAACACCAGCTAATTGATTTGACATGCTAAAAGAGAAATCCAGTGCAACCAAGACATTTTGGTATGAAAGACATTTCCAGTCATCTCCGTTCAATAATTGCAACCACAACTTCAAAGATGATACAGATGCAAATTGAAATGTGTGATCTTATTCTATCTGGATTTGATTTCTTTCCCCTTTTGCTCTGAAATACTCATCCTCCCCTTCCTGCTGGGATCAATGATGACTGGGACTGCTATGTACAATGTAGATATATAAGCCCAGAGTGACTGAATTTGACTCCAGGGATGTAATTCCAATTCCCTCTTCCTCTCCTTCGATGAGACTGGCCCTAATTTCATGCTTATTCTGTGAGCTATGTACAAAATGCAGGTCCAAATGAAATCTCTCAGGAGGATGATGGCAAATCATGATCCTTATCTTCTAATAGGCTACATTCTGAGATTATCCTTTTCTTTTTTCTTTCCAAATTTTATTTTTCCACATGGGACTATAATAAATTGTTGCTGACTAGTGAATACCCCTACAACTTCTGCAGAATATAAATCACACCTTGAAATTCCAAAGTGTATCCCATCAGTGAAAGATACTGAGCATCAAGTTCATACAGATGGAAATTGTTTTACTACCTTAGATAATCTAAACATTCTTACAGCTGTGGGAAGTCCATTAGGAACATGAAATTACCACCAATTTACCCAAAAGGCTCTCAGATGCCATTGAAAAGTCAGAAGATGCTTGTGCCCCTGTCTCCTCATATATGCATAAGCACGTATCATGCTAGAGAGTTTCACCAATATTTTCTCCTGTGCTTGTGGAACACAATGTTATGCAGTCAACCATCACCTGCACAGATGTTGACCGTGGAACAGCTGTAAGTATCATTTTGTCTACTTGCCTCATCCATTTTCTGTCCGTGTAGCTGACTCAGGAGCATGGAGCAGACTGCTCTGAGGGTGACTGTGCATGGCAGTGTGAGACACCACAGCTCTGCCTCAGTGCATGACCCCAGGGCTGAAAGTGCTCATCAGCACGTGGATGCTGCAGGAGGGGTAAGAGCACAGTGTGGGGGATAGAGTGAGTCTAGTCTTTGCAAGCAGAGGTGAGACATAACCAAATCATGCAAGAAAAGAACTCATAAATGTGCTCACAATATCTGATGCTCCCTAAGAGCTCTCAGGACTAGAGAACATAAGCTTCCTCAGTGCAGATTTTCGTTCTTTCTTCTAGTTACATCAAATTTTGAAAAAAAAAAAAGTCCTTAAAATGTAACTTCTTTGCATTTTTTCCTGGTGCTCATAAGTCACAACACATAAAATTTTAGCATCTCATATTGAAATTGGAAATCCATTTGAACTTCTACAAGCAAAGGTGCAAAGGCTTTATTAGAGGAAACAGCATTTTTGTGTCTGAGGGGAACTGCCCAGCTGACTTGGCTGCCTCAGCTATTTTGAGAGGTTGGAGTGTGTCCAGAGAAGGGCAACAGAGCTGGGTCTGGAGCACAAGTCTGATGGGGAGCAGCTGAGGGAGCTGGGGGTGTTTAGCCTGGAGAAAAGAAGGTCCAGGGGAGACCTTGTCACTCTCTACAGCTCCCTGAAAGGAGGCTGTAGCCAGGTTAGGGTTGGTGTCTTCTCCCAAGTAACAGTGACAGGATGAGAGGAAATGTCCTCAGGTTGCATCAGGGGAGATTTAGATGGGATATTAGGGAAATTTTCTTCACTGAAAGCATTGTCAAGCACTGGAACATGCTGCTCAGGCAAGCAGTGGAATCACATCCCTGGAGGTGTTTAGGAGGCGTGTAGATGTGGCACTTGTGGACATGGTTTAGTGCTGGATTTGGCAGTGCTGGGTTAAGTTATACTTGATGAGATTCAGGGTCTTTTCCAACTTAAATGATTCTATGTTCTGTAAGAACACTGAGGTCATAGTTGTGTTTTTCTTGTAAGACATTTTTGTACTATTGCCTTTTAGTGGCCACAATCAGACAAGAGCAGAAAAGTCATGAATTCCATGATTCTGTCATTTTTCCATAGATGCATGTTATTTTTTTATTGCTTCATTTTTTTTTCCAATCAGATTAAGTTCTCAGTAGGAAACAGCCATTGAATAACCTCCCATACATTCCTAAATGCAGGTTTGTTTTTTTTTCTGTAGACCCTAAATCCTAAAAACCTCCAAAGAAACTAAACAAAAAACCCCAAAAAACAATGGAAACTACAAATTTACTTTTAATTCTGAGGCATAGGTTAACTTGGTCATGATCTTTGATGATCGGAGTCACCTTGGGCTCTCTTGGAGCAGTTGGAGATGCCACAACCACACCTACCTCAAGCCTCACTGAGCTCTGCTGATTTTTTGGGTGTGAGCATTTGGACTGGAAGAAATCAGTGTGGTTCTGTGGCCCAATAATTATGATGGAAGTAGTGGCCCAATAATTATGATGGAAGTAGTCTGAGTATTGTCATATAAAATTTATTTTACTTTATTTATATTTTGTCCATTTTTTTCATTCTATTTTAAAAACAAAAAGATACCTTATGCTTTGGCCAGTATAATAGCACTAAAAGGATAAAGGAAAGAGCACCTTACTTCTGTCTGCTCAGATAGGTATAAGGTTTCAAGAAGGTGAAATGAGTCCCCTTGATAAAACAAACATGTGAATTGTATTAGAGGGTGGAAGGGCTGTGAGTTCATAACCACCACCTCACCCACTCACAATTTCACTAATGATAGTCATGGCATTTAGAATTTTGGCAAACTGTCTCACAGCCTGTTTCAAAGCCAGCTCCACACTGCAGAGAGGGCCCTGTCAGGCAACTTGGTGAAAATAGAGTAACAATAACTTCAACAAGGTTGCACAAAACAAAAGCTTTCAGGCATTGGTGGCAAATTCCTATTCTTCTTCTTTCTCTTTTCTGTTTTAAATTAAGATAGTCTACATTTAATTTTGTTTAAATATTTAAAGACATTTAAGAGCTCCTTAGCCAAGCTCTGTGGCTGACTGACCAGTCAGTGTAAGAAAAATTGTTTTCCAAAATAATACTGGGTTTATTCATTAATATATAATGGAATAGTATCCTGCACTGCATATGGCAGGCTATTCCACATGAAGTAAGTTCATCACTTTTAACAGGTATTTGGGGTACAATTACCAATGAAATTTTTTTCTGACATTTCCATGCCTTCCCAAATTATTTTGAAATCAGAAGATTTGGGAGAAACTTTGTAAGAGGCAAAATGAAATTCCTTAAGCTGGCATTGCTGCTGAATACATTCAACAATAAAACCTTGTTGGGAGTCTTCTCTTTATTCTGAGGAGTCACTGAAAATGTCAAGCTATAGGTATCAGACATGAATCTTCAATTTGTTTTGAACATCACTGATGAGTGTCATCTTCTGTTTTATTTGCATCAGTATTTTTTGGATAAATATTACACATTCATTCTCACCAAGGTGGGGGAAACTTCCTAGTAATAAAAGCCCTGAAAGCTGAAAATCATAGCACAAAATGCAGCAGAAGAGAGGCAGCAGACTTCTCTTATGCTTCTCTCTGCTTGTGGCAGAAGTGTCTTTGCCATACCTAAAAGAGCTATTCAGTCGTAATAGGTCCAGATAAACAAACCTATTTATTCTCCCTGGATGTTTCTGGATTTGTCAAACCCAAAACATGATATGTGAAGAACTACATTTCCAAACTGAGGTTGCCCTAAGGCTCTGATTTCTGCCAGCTGCTTTTCTGGTCTCATCAGTGCAGGAATTTCTTGCCCTGTCTCCATCATCTGGGGCTGGGGCTTTCGGGAATTCCTGGACCTCCCTCCAGGTTGCAACAATGGGCCAGAGAAGTGTCAGACCTTGAGCAATTAGAGATTGAAGTTGGTGCTGCTCTGCTTGGTTTCACCACTGCCTATCTCTGGTAAGCTCTAAATGGACTGTATAGGATCTTGCAAGGATATTAACAGTTTTTTTCCTGATAAAAACAAAGAGAAATCCCAAAAAGAAAAGAAAATAATATTTAACTTGAAGAAAATATTTTTCTTCCCCTTTGCATACAATCTTGTCTGTGATGCTGATGTAGCAGTTTGAAATATTTTGGTTTAGTTATATTTTTAAGAATTTTTAGCTTCAGTCCTAATTAATACTTCTAATAAGAAAATAATCATAATTTAGCTGATTTGAAGCAATAGAATAAAATTTTCCACCCTTGTGAAGGTAGAGGGGCCAGAATGAGTTGTCTGTGACCTGGCATGGGTCCAGCAGCCTCACCCAGCTTTGCTGTAGAGTTACAATGAGCTGAATGATGCTTTCAGTTTGTTAACTGACTGGAGTAGACCGTGTATCCATCCAAGGAACATGATGTGCAGAAGTTGCAGCTTGGCTCTGGATGAATATTAGTGCTCTGAATCATTGCTGAATCCCATGTACTTGTATGCCAAACAGGCCTGGGAAAAGCCAGGTCAGTTTTGCTTAGTCCAGGTTTTTAAGGTGTTTTTCGAATGTGGCTCTAAAACCCCAAGGCCGGGGATTTGTTCATTATCTCCTGGTTCTTGATCAGCAGTGGTTGTGTGCCAGATATGTGAGACAGACAGTACCATCAGAATAGTTACTGAAACACATTCACTTTCATTAATATTTTTTTAAGGGCTAGAAAAGTTGCAGACCCCTTTCCTAGACTCTGCACACCCTGCTCCAATTGTGACCTCATTCTTCCTGTGAGTCTTTCCTTGGAGAGCGTCCTAGGCTTGGCAGGTTTACTTCTCTTTTTTCTTTCTCCAGGTTGGTCCTCTGGCATGTGGCCTGGTTGATCTCTTTTATCAGGCAGATTCCCTTACTGAATTTAACTCCGTTTTGCTTATCTTTTTCCAGAACATTCAAACAACTGAATTTCAGCCGCCAGATGGACCCATCCCAGCAAATCACTGTCCTCAGAAGTGGCCTGGTTTCAAGGTGGCCCTGATAGGATTCATGTTGTGATCCACTATCAGGTGGATCACTTTCTTCTTTTATCGCTTCTATCTCTTTCTTCTTTTCTCCTGTAGGGGAACAGGAAAAATTGTTATTACTGAGATGAAGCAATTACCACAGAAAATGGGGTTCACAATGCAAGCAGTCAGGTAAAATTTTGTGCTGAGCTGCTGCACTCTACCTCATGCTCTGTTTAATGGCATATGAGTAACAGATAAATATTTCTTTCATGTGTAGAATAGCAAAGCCCTGTTCTTTTACACTTAGACACCTTGTCAAAGCATATGAGCTTAAGTGTAGAGAATATTGAAGTGGAACAACTAACTCATAATCATAGTACAGAGCTATCCCTACTGCATGAAGTTTTTCACAACACAAAAACATTTTATTTTCAGGAAAAGGTAAAGGAATGTCTAAATTATGTCCTCATAGCAAAATTTTATCACTTCAAGCACATCAGATTTACCTACACATATGAAGAATCAAAATGAGCTTGTTTTAAAAAATAAAGTAGGACCATTTAGAATATGATGCATTACCTGTTGCTTTAGTAATTTATGATGTGATCTCGCTCTCTCTTTCAATTGAGTAGAACAAGCCCTTATGGATGCTAGTGACTGTAACTTCATCTGGTAATGAACAAAATGTAATCTTTCGGTGTTCCACACTTTAGTCAGGAATAGCAAAGCTCTAGTGTAATGTTCGTTCTATCACCTTCCATAACAGGTGATGTGTTTTGGCACAAGATGCCTCTGGTCACCAAATTCTTGGCCCTTAGCCCAGAGAAGTAAAATTTCTGGCCCAATATGTTATGCACTGTTGTCTGTGGCTCAGTCATGAGAATAATTTCTTGAAACTGCTTCTGCCTGTGCTCAGGAAGCTTGGAACTACAAGACAAAGCTTAATTATATCTGGGGATCCCAAATGCTGGAAAACTGGCAGAACCATTGAAAATATTCCCCCTTGCTTTGCTAGGCTTTGGATCATTCATTGGGTTACCATGGTGAAGTCTCACAGCGTATCTTGTGTCAGAAAGGGGAGAACATGCCAGGGGTGCCACTGAGGCACCCCTGAGGTTGTTCAGTGTCCCCAGCAGCCTGGACAGCAGCACAGCCCCAGCAGACCTGCACTGGCACCCAGCTGAGGGGCTGAGGAGCACGGTGAAGTTGTCTGCACCAGCAAAGCCCCTGTGAGGCTCAGCACAGAGGGATAACCCCTGCTCAGCTGCAGCTCTGGCTCAGCTGTAGGTCTGGCTCAATGACAGATTGAGGAGGCAGATGCCAGGTTGAACGTGAGCCATGGCTGAACTGTCATTGCAAACAAAGCAAACTTCATATTGAGATACAAGGTGAGGCTCTTGGTTGGCAGATCAAGGGGAGCTACTGTCCTCTTCTGCTGTGTGGGTAGAGCAGGGGTCGAACAGGCTACCCAGGGAGGTTTTGAAATCTGTGCTAGGAGTGCTTCAAAGCTGTGTTAGGCAAAGCTACAGCTGACCTCACCAGATTGGTGATACTCCTGCTGCAAGTGGAAAGTCAGACCATGAACTGCAGACATTTCTTCCAAACAACACTCCTATGAATATGTGATGACTACAGATATCATAGCACTGGATAACAAAGCACTGGATAATAAGACCAAACTAAAAACATATTAAAACCCAGAAACAATCAGACCAAATACAAAGCAGTACAGAGACAGATAAATCTAACACTGGAATTTCATTCATACTGCAAAAAAATACACCCTCTGGCTGCTGATGAGAAATCTTGAGAAACCCAGATAAAAGAAGATAAAACACAAGGCAGAGGAAGAATTTACATTCCAATTAATAAGTTAAGAACATCAGTATCATTGCAGGAAACATTTCTCTCGTGAAGGTCCATATGTTATCTTGCACAGCAACCCTGGAAGTTAAAGCTGAACACCTCCATTTTCATGCCTTTGTGTACAAAACTCGGTATGTTCATCTGTCATTTAATGCATTTGTCTTCACATAAATCTGCATAGCAGAGTGCAAGACTTACTGCTTTTGATGCTTAATGTCTCAACCTCACATCTGTCTGAAATAGGCAGGAAGCTGCCTGTGGGTTATCTTTCTTGGTAAGATAATGGTGTCAGAAAGCTGAGGTTTCTTGCTAAAGCCAGCCAGGTATGGCAATCTTTAGGTACTTTAGGTCGCTTAGGTAGACAAGGCCTTTTTACTAGCACACCATTCTTGGGAATTGGTCTACAGGATGAAAAATTGCATGGATAATATGTTCAAAAATGCCCCTTAGCCAGATCCTGAAAGAATCTGAGTGAAAATGCAAAGCAGGAACTCCAAATGACTGCCTGGTCAGGTTTCCAAAAAGAGTTAAGGAGATTAAGCCCCATTTCCCAATCCTAAACTGCACCTGTGTAGACAGGAACATCCTTTTCACTGGAATAGAGGCCTAGATCCATGAAAGGGGACAGATTTTGGAGAACCTAGCTCCCAAACTCCTCTTGCTCTGCTGAAGTCAGAGTACTGTCTTATAGCTGCATAGCTTTAATATTAGGGTAAACCATGAAATATGTATTGGGACAGAAGAAGAGCACAAGTGTGACAAGTGGACCCTGGACCTTGTGGCCATCAGGCATAAGGGCAGGGAGCTGTGCTAGTGTCTTGGCAAGAAAGGCTGAGGGCAGCCAGTGGGAGAATTCCCTGTGCAGTTACTTGGGAAGTTTGTGACTTCTCTGGGGTTGAGGATTCCCGTGGCACCTCTGAGTCAGACGTGGCCTGCGTGGCTGGGGTGGCTGCTCAGCCCTGGCAGCGACACCTATTACAGAAGCTGTTGTGCTGTGCTGGGTGGTGCTGCAGCACTGGGGATTTTTGTGCAGAGTAGGAGAAACCACAGCTCCTTTAGTTTCCTGAGAAATCTTCCCATGGCTTAGCTGAGTGACCTGATTGATGGGGTCAAGCAGAGGGAGGGATGGAGAACCTTCCTACCTCACTGCGTTGTGTTAGGCCCTGTCTGTCAGTGTGCACCCAGAAAATGCAGAGCTCTGCTGCTAGACATGGGGGATAAGCTTAGACTATAAATTCTGAGAAAATTCAGTCATTAATTCAGTGCCTGGCTTCTCAGCATTGTCAAGAATTAAGCAATTCTGGGTGTGACTGGCAAGAGACAGTTTAGTATCTGGGGGATTTTACTGGGACAATCATCTGAAATTTTAGGCAATTCCAAAATTGAGGAGCTGTTGAGGAAGGAAAGTGGGAGGCTGAAGATCTAAATGTTGCACAACTGTGTCTTAAATAATAGAACACAGAGGTCCTTTTGTGAGGTGAATACGCCTCTTCAGAGATTTGAAAAGCTGTGAAGAGGTCATGAGTTCTTCAGTTAGAAAATGTTCCTCTTCTGTGGTCAGATGTGTCCTGCCAAAAGACCAAGAAGCTGTCCCAAGGAGGGGCCAGGAGTGGAAGGTGGCTAGGGACAGTGTGGGGACAAGGCAGTGGTGGGTTCCACAATGACCTGACCCCCAGACAAGCACTGAGAGCAATGGCCAGCAGAGAGCAAGGCAGGGGCAGGTGAGGACGTGTGCAAGGAGCTTTCCTTTGAGCTGAACCCAGCAGTCCAGCTCCTTGGAGAAATGGCAGAGAGCTCCAGATCACCACCCTGATTTTCAACAACTAGTTCAGCAATGGGGTTGACTTCAGCAACACGTTTTTCATAAGCTTGTTCTTCTTACAGTCGACCAAAATATGGAGATGGCACAGTTGAAGCTCTGAGCCCACCAGCTGGTGTTCCTTGTGAGTTCTGAACTTTTAAAAAAAATTCAGTCATGTTTTGTAAATGCTGAATGATTTGGACACATGGTTTTTTCCCCCAAAATGAATGTTTTCAAATGTGCTTTTTCTGGCAGCTTTTCTATATGCTGAACCATTGTGCACAAATGATAGTCTTTTGCTTAGAAGTGAATTAGTGTTCCAGCCAGCATTATACACAGAGAATTAAATTTATATATTTTCCCTGTCAGCTTGCTGTACCTGATTCTGTTATTTTTTAAAAAGGAAGTTTGATTAAAGCCCATTTGTTCACCACAAATCATCTAAAACTGCCAGGTTTAAATAGGTGGTAACTGAGAAATATCACCAAAACAAATTACATCACCTCCTCTGAGTTGTTAACTGAGCTTTGAAATTGTTCCTTGCTCCGAGTGGGGTTCAAGAAAAGTGCATGCCAGTCCATGTTCATTGTGAAGCATACTCAGTGTGCTGGATATTCCCCGCCCTGATCCTGTAGGGATACAATTTGTGTGCAGATTTGCACAGAAAAAATCTTCAACACTGGATCATTCAGCACGGAAGGGAGTGATTGCTCAGGAACACATAAAGAAAAGGTTGGTAGTCTGGGAAATGTCTCCACTATTGCAGAAATTAAGCATAACAGATTATACCAGCTTTTCCAATTGACTCTGAACCTGCAGTTCTCAGAAATTCTTTATCAATGTGAAACAGAAAATTTTGGAATTCACTTAAGTTAACAAAATGAATTAAACATTTATATTTTAGCTTGTAAAATTATGTGTTGAATTTTAACCTTTTACTTAAGAAACCTCCGCCAAGGTACAAAAGGGCATAAGAAAATGCAAATTAATGAAGCTTCTTACATAAAGAACAATACCAAGGAATGCAAAGAACCCAGATAAAGAAGCCCCTCTGTCTCCAAACTTATCAAGACTGATACACATACTCAGATAAGCACCAAAAGACTGAAAGCACATGCGCAGAGAGGAAGAGTTCAGAAATTCAACTATGAGGAAGACCACGATCTTCAGCCTAAGAGACCACCAGGGACGCCCGTGCGACCACCACGGCAAACCACGCGTGCCCAGAAGGGCGTGGACCTATTTAGCATGAGAGGTGAGGGCAGGCGGGGCCAGAAGTTGAATATGCACAGAAAAGTTGTGCAGTGTACTGCCTATGGAACACCTCTGGGAATAAAGGTTTGGGTCAGACTAAAGCTCAGTGCACAAGTCTTGCAGAACTATCTCACTTGTGTGGGCACTGACAATACATACCCACTTCATAACTACCCCAAGATGTGGACTCTATTTATTTATTCCACATATCGCTTCAGCTGGGCCAAAGTGAAGTTGCAATGTCAGGAATACAAAGGTCACCTTCATCGGTCATAGATAAAAGATGCCCATAGTTTGCTTGTTACCTCTGTTTATTAGAAATTAGAAGAAATTAGAATAACATGCACATAGACAAATCTCAAGAGAATCTCTGATGCTTTTTGAGAGACAGAGGTAGTTTGTACTGTTACAGCCATTATTTTTCTGAGTTTCTCTGTAGCAGAGATTCTGAGTCTATGTGATCACCAGATTATGATGACAATATTTTACATACTGTACTTATCTGTGTGGAGTTTGGCAGTGAATAGCCACTGAACTGTGTTTATATGAAAATATTCTCAGGATAATCTAATGCTCCATGTGCATAAACATCATCTGACTGAAACATTAGGCTATATGGATACAGTTATGATCTGTTACATACTAAGACAATATAATCTGTTTTATTAAACTTCCTTTCCTTTCCATTGCTTGCATACAATATTATTCCTGAAGAACAGTTACAATTAAATCTTTAATAGAAAATTACATTCATAATAACATAACACCTGTTAAGCATTTAATATAACAAAAAGCAGTCAAAAGTATGTGAAAGAGAAAGGAAGAACAACTATATAAAATAAACAAATTAAGAAACATCAGGTATAGCAAAATAGATTTAAATAATAGCTATTATGTAGCTATTTAAGATGATGGTTTGCCTTTTAGGTGACTTCTATGTCTCAGTTGTGCTCATTCTCTGTGAATTCTGAGACCTTCTTATCTCAAGCAGTATGACAGATTGTTACACTAATTTTTTGTTTTATGATTACACAAACAATTTCAGAAGTGGGTTTGGACAGTCAAGTCGAAAGCAAAGTGTCAAACGATGCAGAATAATCTTAGAATTATAAGTGTCTGCAAGAAGAGGAAATGTCAAAACAAAGTAAGCCACATTTAGGAATACACCACTGATATTCAAACATGAGATCATCAAATATTGCCAGGCAAAGAACTTAAAAAGGGATTGTTGATCATTTTCTGAAAGAATAAGCAATTATAAAGACAAATCTTAAAGCATTTAAGATTGGATGACAAAAAAACCTGAAATTGTTTGCAAGTCTAAAATAGATCAGAATTTGGGATTCAGAGAATGCTTGTAATTATTCTGTCCCCAGAAAAGACATAGATGTTGAAGAGGTACTAAGGAAAGTAGCAACAGACATTCAGACACAGAGACTGTTTACCACACTGGGAGAACTGAAATAGGAAGCAATTGAAATCTTCAGCTTAGAAAAGTGATAATGGCTGTGGTTGTCATAAAAGTCTTTAAAAATTCTGAATTTTAGTGAGAAATTGAGTAAGGCAAAATATTCACTGTCTTTGTATTATAATAACTTATTCACTAACTTGATGATAAGCACTTAAATAGTTTCTAATTGAAACCATCACAGTATTTATTACATGAGAAAAAAAGGGGAAAACCTATACACTTACTTAAAATGGTTTAGAGTCACATCTCTCTCCAATATCTGAGAAAAACTATTCCAGGTAAATAAAAGGAAGATGACACTAAAACTATATATAAAGCACATTAAAAGAAAACCCTAAACTCCAAAAAGCTTAGGTTTGAAAATGAGTAGAAGAAGTAAGACTTTCTGGTAACTTGGAGGATTCACTCTAGAATCGGGTAGGATAGCTAAAGAAGATCAAGCAAGTCTTGAAACTGATGTCCTGAAATGCAAACACATAGTGAAAAGCAATAGTTTCCAGGGGACTCTCTCTGTCTGGCTGTTGAAAAGTGGAAAACCAGTACCAGAGGAAGTGTTGATGATTCAAAAGATGTACCTGAACAATCTCTGAACTGATGAAACTGAAAAATGTATAAAATCCCAGAATGTGGTGGAGAAAAAAGACTGAAAATTTGAGATCAACACTCATATAAAGCAACTAGGTAAAATAGTAATACATTTCTGAGTAAAATTTTCATTGTTGTCTTCCTTCAGAGATCTAAATGACAGATTGTGTTGCTATTTGTGGAGCAAGCTGATCTGTGCAAAGACAGAAGTGCTGCAAAGATACTCTGCAGCTGTGACCAAGTCTCAGCAGTTGAGAAAAACTTTTACACTTTGTTGTCAGCTTCTGAGAGGGATTAATTTCCTACATTTGATGTTTTATTGTAGAAAGTTGAAACCCCCATGAAAATATTTTAAATATAGATTTTTTTTTACTGATTTAATTTGTTGTTGCCAGTTGTTTGACATCAGTAGGAATTTCCTTATTAAGGCAAGCATTGAACAAGAACTGTACACATCTAAATATCCATATCTACTATTTTGGAGTGCACTTTTCACTTTTTTTTTGAGTACTCTGAAGTCCCTTATCTCCTGAGTGCTTAAGAGTTAGTTCATTTCCTTCTCTGGAACTGACCTTGCAAGTCCTCCTTCAAGAAGAAGGTCTTTGTCAGTGTTTGCAACCCTCTGTTGTCAAGTAGGATGTGCTTCACTGAAGTGTTCCCAGGAAGGAGCTCTCTCCCAGAAGCATTCCTTGTGCTGCACAGCAAACAGGAAAGCTCTCGTGTGTACATGGAAACACCCACAGGCTGCAATGTCAGAAGTGGGGGACATGAATTCCACTGATGTCCCTTTTTGGGTTGGAGACCTGGCTGATGCATACTGATGGTAAAAGGACTGACTGTAGGGAGGTGTTCAGCTGTATCTGGATGGATGCAGGTTCACTCTCTCCGGCTGCCTGTCCACTTGTTCTTGCAAGGCTGTCCTGTGTTAGGGGAAAAAACCCTAAATAACTGAGACAAAGATCAGTCCCACCAGCAGCACAATTCGAGTTCCTATGCCCTGCCATGCTGTGGCAGCTTTATCAAGAGCAGTAGAGCAGTGATGGTTCCCAGCTCATGTGTGTGTAGGGCTGGCCTGGCTCAGTGCTGTGCCCCATGGCTTCCATGTCAGAGCTCACACGCACCTACAGAGCAAATTGCCATTGGACATATCCTAAACCTGCTCACAGAAGCATCACTCTGCCTTACATGAGTCAGGTAATAGAATGAAAAGCACCATGTTTTCATGGAGTTACTGCCCTGTGGCAGAGCACCCCTTGGCAGGAGGCCCTGCAGCTCCACTGTGTAGCTGTGAAGCTGAAAGTGCAGACCCTGCCCACGGGGAGGGTCTGCTTGGCTGCTCAGGATGCCTCCCTGCAGGGTGCTGCTGGCTGGTGCAGTCTGGGTGCCTGGGGAGTGCAGGTGGGAATGTCCCACATCCTCTGCAGAGCTGCCAGAGCTGGTTTGGCCTGTGCCTTGTGGCTTTCTGGCTGCGCTTTCAGAGGTAACCAGCATGGTTTGCTCCTGCTCTGTTCACAGCAGGAGGTGTAGTGGGTATTTGGAACTATTTATGGCACTTTCATTTGCACTTTATTGCCTGATGGCAGATTTCCTTCCATCCTGCTGTACCACTTTGAGATGAACAACATAAGGTTATTACAGTTAGGACTGGGAAGGGTGGAAACCAATGACATTAAAGATAGCAGGCCTAATTTGATCGTCTTTGATGAGGAAGGACTTTTTTTATTCCAACTGACTTATTTTTCCTAAAATAATTTAATAAAATTTGAGGGGTCAGACCTGATAGTCCTATTATAAACAAAGAAAACTCCATTCAAGAAAATATCAGCTTGTGCTGTATCTCAATGAGGTCTTCTGACTGGAATTCAGGCCAAAGGTTATTTGCCTGAACAAATGAATGTTGCATTACTTATCCAAAAAGATTTTTTTTTAAATAAAGATTTGAATTTAGAACAAACCACTCCTATGCTCGCTGGCACACGTAAGAGTCAAAATATTATTTCCTTTCAAGCTCTAAACTATTCTTATTTGTTTGTGGTCACATGTGGTTTATTATTTTTAATCAAAGAACAATTACATAGTGTATTCTTTTCTGATTTAGGATATTATCAAGTCAAATCTTAATTTTAATCTGGCTCCTTTAGTGTCTGTATCAGGGAAAATCACCCAAAAAATGGGCTATTTTAATCTCCTGCTATTTAAATTTTTTACAAATGTTAATTTTTATCTATTTAACTGATGTTTTTACTAGTAGCAATTCTTATTTGATAAGGACGACTTATCACCTCTTTCAAAGTTATTTTGGAGGAGGGACTGTTCTGAGCTGAAAGACGTTCCCAAAAGGAGCACATGAGACTGGCTATATATGGTGCTAATTGCTGTTTTTTCTCTTTACTTTCCTCCTTTCCTTTATCAGTAATCCTGGTAACAAGCATGGGAGCCTGGAACTAGGGTGGACCTCTGGCCTGTCACATCCCGTCCATGCAAACACTGTGAAAGAAACATATTTTGTATCACAGAAGGATGAAATTTGAAAGAATACTTTTTACTGGCTGCTGGCGTGGTTCTGGCTTGTCCTGATATAATTCAGCAAAGATTTCATGCAGTCAGGTGGCATTACTCCAGTATGACACAAGTTAAAGTGAGAAAAGCAAATTCTGAAAGGGGAAATTCTGTATCCCTCTCCCTCCACAGACTTACATTTTTTAATCATCAGTGTTGATGACAAAAGAGAGGAAAGTCCCTCTGTCACAATCAGCGAGTGCTCCAAATTGAAACAAACCTCTCAGTGCCAATTACATGAGACAAGACAGCCACAAGTCCAGCAGGACACTTCCCTCTTGCTCCCACACCCTGCCTCCATCTGAGCTGCTCCCTAGGCTCAGTCACTCTTAGTGGCTTTTGTGTTCATTTGAGTCAGTTGTTTTTTCACAAACTCCCTAAAAAAGGGCTGTGGGAGGAGTCTGGTGAGCAGGAGGGGAGCTCTCCTGCTGCTCTCAGCACCCACTGGAGATGGGTACTGAGATGGGTACCCACTCAGAACCCAAAGGTGATGTGTAAGACATCTAGTGAGCACTTTCCATGTGCGTTCTCATCTTTGCTGTTTCCTGTAATGCCTGTATATAAATAGTAGCTCTCCCTTTTTATATCCTTCTGCCTGATTCACTCCATGATGCAGTGTCGGTGACGTTTGACTCACTGCCATGGCAATGTTTCACAAACATTGGATTGTGACATCTGAATGGATCAGGCTGGAGGAGGAGGAAGGGCAAGCCCTGTGAGAGAGCTGCACCTGAGCCAGCCTTGGCCCCAGTCCCTACATGAAAGAAATGAGCACAGCAATGTTATGACATTCATAAGGAGAAAGAAAAGAGCAAACCCATCAGGAATAATAAAATAGCACTATGTGTGCAGGGCAAGGCTGCTAGGAAAAACTTTTCTGTCAGGGATGTGAGTCAAAGACATCACTGGGAGGTCTGCTAATAAAGACTGAGAGAACACTGAACATGATTTTACTTTCTGGTTTGGAGAAAAAAATGAGATGGATGCTGCAGCAGAATTGAGAGTCAGGTTAACCATAAGTAAAAGCTTATTTCAAGACAGAAACAGAGGGAACCAGAGAAGTCAAAATGAAAAGGAAATGTGAAAGGCTGACCTCCAGGCTGAAAGCATTTTTTTGGTGCTGTGTTGTGAGCATGCTTCTGCTCTGAATCTGATTACACCAAATTTTAACAATCTAGTTGTAATGGGAAAATCTGGAACTATATCTGTATACAGTGTGTGTGGGGGGGCTCTGAGTGTGACCTCCAAAACATGGTGCAGCCCATACAAAGACCTACTGGTCACAGGGAGACAAAGGGCAAGGACAAGGATCCAATTCCTCCTTCTTGCTGGATTTGGAGCTCCCTGAATAGCTCATGCCTGTCCCTGTCTGTACATCCTAGCCCAGGTTTTCTTGTTCAAAACTATTTATGGATAGATGGGGAGACCTCACTTTTAATAAAGGACAAAAAAAATGTGTGATGATACTGTGCTGGCATTCAGTGGTTGGGATATTCATCTGTGACAAGGGGGATCTTTCTTCAGCCACAGCACACTGACTGCTGTTTACAGAATTGCATAATCAGCTGGGCTGGAAAAGACCTGTGAAGTCATCGAGCCCAAGCTATGACCCAGCACCACCCTGTCAACCAGACCACGGCACTGAGTGCCACATCCAGCCTTTCTTAAACACCTCCAGAGACAATGACTCCACCACCTCCGTGGGCAGCCCAATCCAACACCCAGTCACCCTTTCTGTGAAGAACTTCCTAATGTCCAACCTAAACCTCTCTGAGGCAGTTTAAGATGTGTCCTCTTGTTCTGTCACTGTTACCTGGGAGAAGGGACCAATCCTCAACTGGCTACAGCCTCCTTTCAGGGAGTTGTAGAGAGTGAAATGGTCTCCCCTGAGTCTCCTTTTCTCCAGTCTAAACAACTGCAGTTCCCCCCACCATTCCTCATAGGACTTATGTTCCAGACCCCTCACCAGCCTTTTTGCCCTTCTCTGAACAAGCTCCAGATCTCAACATCCTTCCTGGATGAAGTGGCCCAGAACTGGACACAGTACTCAAGGTGCCCCACCTCCTGTCAAGGCTAAGCTGCAACTCTTGTTGGGAATATGGATCTTACCTTAGAGCAAAAAAAGTCCTGCTCTTTTTCCCCTTTGACCATAAGATCAGAGTCCAGATCTCTGCATGTGATAGCTCCACATAAATAACATTTGGGCTGTGATCAAAACCCAAGATCTGAACTTCTGTTTTATTTATGAATGTTTGAATTCTGCAGAGGGTCCCCGACTCATAAAAATATGAGTATACACTAACTTGTCCAATGACTTACCAATTGATATTCAATCAATTCATCATTTATAAGGTATAGTTGGTCAAACCAGAAATCCATGAAAAACAATCTACAAAATAAAATCTGTTAAGAGTTAACACAGCAGTCAGTCAGGAGATTGTCACAGACTAAAGAAGGCTTTCATTCAGATCCTCAGGATTTTCAAAAAGTCCTATTTAATATATTCCATGTTCCATAATTTCATCTATTTCCATATGAAGAATAATTTTTAATGTAAATGAATAAATAGTTTTTGAAAGTACCATCTATGCATATTTACCTTATTAATGTTTGTTTAGTTGTACAAGAAACTGTTGAAGTGTCAATACAATTGTCATCTGCTTTCTCTTTTTAGATTTTTCCTAGGACAAGCACAGCAAAACCAGAATGTGTTTCTTCTCCTCTGGAGCAGGTATTGTATGACCTATAGAATCCCATGCACTTCCCCCACTGCAGTGTAGCACACTTGAAATCACAGCCATCCTACTGTAGGGTATGGGGAAGCATTTGGCAATACATGCCATGCTCTAACAACATTCACAAAACACTGCCCAAGATACCTTCTCCTGCTGTACTATAAGAGGATTTCTTTCCTGGTCTTCCATTATGTTAGGTCTGCTGAGTGTCAGGCTAGTTTCCTAAAAATATGGCAGGAAATATTTCCTAAAAATATTTCCTTTAAGACAGTGTTTTTTTCAGCGTAGCCCATGGAAAGTGTCTCAGAAACTCACCACTTTAAGGGATAGCATCTGCCTTTTGCTGATCAAAAGCTATGACTTAGTTTTTCTGAACATAAGGAGTAACTACCACTAGTGCTGGGAATTCCTATCAATTTCTTATTATCTCCCATAAACACATATAATTTTTTTCCTTTAGTTTAAACAAAGCTAAGCATTGTGGCCACCAAATGCTCTCCTTCATATGAGATTAAAGAATTTTATCATCACTGGCACAGCATGAAGGTTCTGGCACTTGTTTTTACTCAATTAGGATTGATATAGTCCATAGACACTTATATACTTGCTTCCCTACAGGGACTGCTGAGATTAATTCATCATTAGTAGGGTCATCTGGGCCCAAAGTTGGGAAACGAGTAAATAGACAAATTGGAAACAGTTCTCAACAAGAAGTGCTTCACATTATAGCATGTGTCACCATGGCAAATGGTAACAGAAGTAAACACTCACAGGAGTGGATGCAAGAAGAGCAAACAAATCCTTTATCATCCAGAGTTTACTGAGGGTGCCCTCAATCTCCACTTTGCTGTGGTGATCCAAGAATTGAAATTAAAGTTCATACAAAGAGATAGGATCTTTTATCACCACATTGGACGTAACTCAAAAATATTTTTTTCTATATGTAAGCCCTACAAAATACAAGCTAGGTAGAGCAAATAAATCTGCAATTGTCTGGTCATGCAGAAGAGTAATGTGAACCTTATCAGTTAGAGCTGTGAGCTCAGAGTTGGTTTTAACTCATAAAACTTTACCTTGAAAAAATATTCTGCTTTCCTGAGATAAGTAGTCACAACTATGTATATGCAGCTACTATTTGAGACTGGAAGATTCAATTTTTTAATGCATCAGGAAAGATGGGTAAAAAAAGCAACTTTTGAACAGGCAATTATTATAAAGACTGCTGCATAGGATAATATGCAGTAATTTGGCTTGGAAGCAGTTCACAAATGTGGAGAAAACTTCGCTGTACCTTGTAGACTGGCTTTTGTGATTTTGATAAATTTGTTATGTGATACAACTTGATTCCAGTGCTTTCAGAAGGCCAGTCATCCTGGGGGAAAATGTGATGATCAGTTTTTCAAATCACCTCTGATTTCTTGTAAGGGAGATGAAGACCCATGCAAGGTGCACGGCATCCTGCTGTTTCTGATCACCCCCATCTCACCAGCTGAACACCAGCATCATCAATACATTCCTGCCAGGTTTGTCACCCCTTTGGAGACTGTCCTTCCCACAGCTGGAAACTTGTGCCCTTTGAGCACATCTGGGTTACAACAACTGGATAATAACCAGGAAGATTCAGTCTCCAGATTGTTTCTGGGTGCCAGCCAAACTTCAAAGATATAGGTATTTGGCCAGATTCTCGCTTGCGTTGACATCCTTTTATTCTGTTGTTATTCACTTTATACTATCGGGTGATGCAAATGGGAATCAGGCCCTTGGCCATTATAAATCTACAGAATACATCAAAACATGGGGAATGGTAACCGGAGGCCTTGGCAATTAGTGTTGTGACTCTGTAATCTGTTTCTTTGTTCATACATCACAGCCTGTGATTCTTCAGATCCTGTCCAAACAACACCTCAGACAAACATTTCTCTCAACACAAGTTTGTATTTCTGATCTAAAATTTATAAGGAGGCTGCTGAGTATCAATGTGACTCTTCTGCATATACTCTTTAATCTCAATTCTCTTCTTTATGCTTCCAAAATATCTAAACCTGGAGTATATCCACATAAGAGATTCCATTTATATATGTTGTGCTTAACTCTTATTGCTCTCTCTCAAAGCCCTGAATACACAGGTGTGACTGAACACCTGGCATGATTTAAAATTCTTGCTCTAATTACCGTAACCTTGTGAATATTCAATGTGGCATCTTTCCACTCATTTTTTAATATGATGTCTGTCTTTTAATACTTTCAAAGACAGTAATCTCCATGCAATAGTACCAGAAATCATCTTATGTCTGCTGGAAAATGACATGCTTTTCCAAAGTTAGAGAAAAATGTCTTTGGGACACAATGAATCAGAATCCAAAGGAATTAAAATACACAATCCCAGATTGGGTAAAGTTGGATGGGACCACAGTCGGTAATCATGGAATGGTTTGTGTTGGAAGGGTCTTTAAAGACCCCCTAGTTCCAAGCCCTAGGCCATAGGAAAGGACACCTTCCACTAGATTTGGTTGCTCAGTGCCCCATCCAACCTGGCCTTGAACACTTCCAGGGAAGGAACACCCACAGCCTTTCTGAGCAGCCTGTTCCTGTGCCTCACAACCCTCATAGTAAAGATTTTCTTCCTAATATCGAATTAAACTCACTCTTTTTCAGTTTAAACCCATGCCCTCTTGTCTGGTCACTAAAAACCTTTGTAAAAAGCTTTTACATCTTTGTTGCAAACTCCCTTCAGGTACTGGAGAGTCACAATTAGGTCATCCCTGTGCCTTCTTTTTTCCAGAAAAATCCCAATTTTCTCAACCTTTACTCATACGAGAGGTGCTCCATCCCTCTGATAAACTTGGTGGCATCCTCTGGATTCCCTCCAAGCCATGTCCTTCTGTGCTGGGGACCCCAGGGTGGGATGCAGGACTTCAGATGTGGTCTCATCAGAACGAAGTAGAGGGGCAGAATCACCTCCCTCTACCTTCCTGCCACTGGGTTGGTCAGGCAGAACTTGTCCTTGGTGAAGCCGTTCTGGCTGTCCTGAATCATATCCCTGTTTTCCATGCGCTTTAGCACAGCTTCTAGGAAAATCTGCTCCATGATATTTCCAGGTACAGAGGCGAGACTGACAGGTTGGTATCTCCCAGGGTCCTCTTTTCCACTAATTTTTAAGATGGTTTTCCAGCCATATGGGACTTCACCTGACTGCCATGACTTTTTGGATATCATGGAGAATGTCTTGGCAACCACATCAGCTAACTCCCTCAGGACTCATCTTGTTGGGTCCCATAGACTTATGTATGTTCAGGTCCCTGAGGTGGTCACAAAACTGATCTTTTCTTACAGTGGGAAGCACTTTTTTCCCCTAGTCTCCATCCTGTTGTCCATCCACTCTAGAGGTGTAGGAAGACAGGTTGTCATTGAAGACTGGGGCAAAAAGGTTGTTGAGTACTTCAGCCTTCTCTTCACGGGTTGCTACCAGTTTTCCAGCATTTTTTTGTCAGATGGGATATACCTTCTTTGGCCTTCCTTTTCTGATTAGCATACCTAAAGGGCCTTCTTTGCCAAGTTCAGTTCCAGCTTTGCCTTCCCCTTCCTGACTCTACCCCTACACACTGGAATTTCATCCCTTCATGCTTCCCAGTTTACGTGCCCCTCTTGTTACTGCATGTGCATTTGCTTCTTTCCCTTTAGTTTGACCAGCAGCTCCCTATTCAGACATTCCATCTCTTGCCTTTCTTGCCTGATTTTTTTGCTCCAGGGGATTGCCAGCTCTTGTGAAGGAAGATTTTCTTAAAGATCTTCCAGCCCTGTTCCAGTCCCTTGTTCCTGAGGGCAGTCTCCCAGGGGATCCCATTAACTATATCCTTGAAGAGCTGGAAGTTTCCTTTCCTAAGGTTCAGTGGCTTAACTTTACTCACTGATCCATATCCCTCAGGATGCAGACCCCACAAATGCATGATCACTGCAGCCCTGTAGATGGAGCAAGAAGGATTTGTCAGTTGGCTCCTCTTGATCAGGGGTCCTGCAGCAGACACCAACCACTAGATTCCCTTTTCTGCTTTGGTTTCTGACTCTTACCCACAGGCTTTTGACTTTTGGCTGTTCTTCAGAGACAGCTCTTCACACTCAATCCACCTCTTGATGCAGGTGTTCCCCCCCCCCCCCCCCCCTCTTCTTCTGTCTTTCTTGAACAGCCTGCAGCCATCAACAGTCACACTCCAGTTATGGTGACAACTCTTGAATCTCTCCAGTGAGAGACTGCAACCTCTCTGGGCAATCTGTTCCAGATGGTGACTTGCACAATGGAGAAATTCTTTCACATGTTCAGGTGGAACTTTATGTGCATCAGTTTCTGCCTCTTACTCTTGTCCTATTGCTCAACACCACCAAGCAGAGCCTGGCTCTGTCCTCTTCATACCCTCCCTTCAGATACAGACAGACATTGATAAGGCCCTCCTTTGGTTGTCTCTTCTGGAGGCTGAACAGGCCCACCTCCCTCAGCCTGCCCCTGTAGAAGAGATGCTTCTGTCCATTTATAATCTCCATAGCCTTTGCTGGACCTGCTCCAGGAGTTCCATGTTTCTCTTGTACTGAAGAGCCCACAGGTGGATGCTGCACTCCCGACGTGGCCTCACCAGGGCAGAGTAGAGGGGCAGCCTTGACTGCTGGCTGTTTTTTCTGATGCACCCCAGGATACCATTGGCCTTTTAGGCTTTCTTGAGCACAATGCTCATGGATATTCTGCTGTCCACCAGGACCCCAGGGTCCTTTTCCACAAAGCTGCGTTCCAACATAGTTTAAATGAAAATTGTTTTGGCCTGTTGACCATACACCAGGAAAATAGCTGACATGTCTTAGCACTGTATTTCAGGGTCCTATCACCTTGTCTTTGTGATATATTTAGCATACTATTAAGTTATGCTAAAAATTAAAAGCCATATTCTTTCCCATCTTTAACACCTCTCGAAGGTCATCAAAGGAGATTACTGCTTTTTTCCTAGTGATATTTGTGTCTGAATACAATTTAAACAGCTGGCAGACTGTTCCAGATGTTCTCATATTGTCCCTGCCAAAGCCATGGGTAGTTTGCTGGTGCTTGCAAGGCTCTAACAGCTCACCTTGCCATGCTCTTTACCACTGAAATAAACATAGGACAATCAAGAAAAAGCAATGTAATAATGAGCTAAGGTAATTTTTTATTTATTGAAGTCTTTTCACAATGAGGACTATAATCCTTGTCTTTCTCTACACCTTGGAAAGGGCAGGAGATCTTCAAAAGCAGGAAGATTTTGCCTCTTCAGACTTGAGACCACAAGTACCCAGGCAAGCATCCATCTGCAGGTCCCTCTGTAATGTGTCCCAGTGCTGCAGTGTTCAGGTCACCTGGTTGTGCTGCTCTTTCTCTTCCTTCTGTAGCTGGCACTTTTGGAATTATAAACTGTGGATTCATCCCTACGCAAATGGGAGGACTGCACAGTGCTGATCATGACCAGGACACTGTGCCTTCTGCTGCTGAAACCCCCATATTCCCATGAGGACTCTGTCCTGACCAGCTGAGAGCAGTTTCACCCTATGCCCATTCCAACTGTGGATATAATGCTGCTCTTGATACCTTCTTTGACCTTCCTTTTCTGGTTAACATACCTTAAGGGCCTTCTTTGGCATCCCTTGACAAGTTCAGTTCCAGCTTTTGCTTTTGAGCAGGTCAAAGCCCAATCCAGGTGACATGGGATGACATACATCCTTCTGGACCTCTCTAACACGTTTCCCAGCATGCAGATCTGCCTAAATCAGCAGGAGTTTCATGTGGTTGTGTACCTCAGCCTTCTCCTCATGTGGCTTGTGCTGGGCAGTATCTCTGATTACAAACTAACCTGCTACAGCTCCTGAAGGCAGGCTGGTGTGCCCCCAGGAGGCAGGAACACATTACAGATAGGACAGAGCAGTGGTAGGAACATGTGAATGGAGCCTTGCTGGGGTTTGGGTAGGAGCTCTAAACGCCAGGTTAGCAGACTTCAACAGCATTAGGATCCTGAACTAAACCCATTGGAAAAAAATGGTAATCTTTGCTGTATTTTGAGGTTTTTAAAGCATTTGGTTCACTTCTCTGTGTCAACACTTATCCAGGAGTAACCTTCCTATTGCCTCACAGAAGAAAGATCTTTTTTCAACTCCTCTTTGTTGCCAGGTGAAAACAAACTGGATTCATGTCTCTCACTAAGAGCCAGAGAGAAGCCAAATCATTTGAAAGGGAAAAGAAAATAACTTGCAGAAAAAAATGTTTTTAATTTAAACTAGGTTTTGAAGTATTGCATAGAGAATCATTAATTGTTGCCCCAGCAACTACATGATATTATACCTGTATGGAGGATATTTGCTGTCATTTCAAGTCTATGGTACGCTGTTTGCTCTGGGCTCTTTACTTTTCTTTTTGTTCTCCCTCTTCTTTTAGAAGAAGTAAATTAAACTACCTCAAGAAGAGGAATTTTTCTATTTCCTGTTAATTTTCTTCTTCCTTTTTTCTTTCCTTTTTTTTTTCCTTTTAGGAGAGAGAATTATAATGATCACGCTTGACCCTGTACATCCTCCCACCTGCTCCCTTACAAAGCTCCTGCCAAAAAATCTGTTTCGTGATGTGAAATCGTTACTCATCAGGAAATAAATCAGAACAGAAGTTATGGTGTCTCTGCCTCCCCTGATTTGGACTGTATTTCCCCACATATAACACTTTTTCTTCCAGAGGACACAATAGAAGCTGACACTACCCAAGGAAGAGGGGGCTGCTCCAGACTGCAGCTGTAAGGAAGTGCAAAATGGTGACATGGCAAAATTATGAAACATGGCAAAATTTTATTTATTCTTTCTCTCTGCCCAGGCACAGATAAATATCACACCTTCTATATTCCCTACAGGTATCAGGAGCAAAATTTTTAACATAATTTATGTTGTACAATGCTCTCTATTGTATGTGCATGGGGGTTTCATCCCAGCCATCCAAGAAATGCAACTTTCAAAGGTCAGAATCACAGGGGCAGTATTACCTAATGGAAGAAGTAGATGGGTTTGTAGATGGATCTTTAAGTTTTGAAGTGTCCTCTAAACCACTTGCATTTATTTTTGACTTGCAAATATATACACATAGCCATAAAGGGATACTTGAGAAAAATGTCAGGTTGAATTTAAACACTTTTAAAACTGAAAGTTGACCAAATGATCCCAAAGCATTTAAGAAATCAGCCAACTGTGCACTTTTTCTTTCTCCAGCTGGTTCAATGCAATGAATGGTATTGGCTTAATTTTTCACTGGGAACTTCTACTCCCTGTAAGACACATATGCCTGCACAGGACAGTTGGGGGAATAAACTGGCTGATATCTCCAGCTTCTTATTTATATTTGCTCCTGTCTAAGGGGCTGAATAACTCCCAAGAGTTCTTCTATGTAGCCTCAGAGTGAAGATGCCTAAAGCGTCCCTGGCAGAGCCTATTCAAAGGTGGCAACTTTATGAGACCACTTCGTCTTTTGAGCTGTCACAAAGTAAGTACTCCAAGGAGGAATGAATAATTATTTTGTTAGTTTTATCCAATTCAAATCTTCCAGGACTTCTGCACTGAAGCTCTCTGGGCTCTAATTTACTGGGAAATTTGTCATCTGTTTTATTCATTGTCTAGGTTAAAAATTTATCTCAAGTGCAAAGGTGACTTTTGTTTCCAAAAGCCTTCTTTGGCTCAAAGAGCTGAGCCATTGTCAAGGTGAAGGTGAGTGTAAGGCACTTGTCACAAAACAGCCCCACCAGGGCCTAAGCCAGAGCATTTTCAGCAACGGTTGATTGCACAGATAATTCTGAGTATCCTGTACACATCTGTTCCAAGCTGTCTAAAACACAGTGCTTATCTGAAAGATGAAGAGAAGGGATACTTTTTTTCCATGTGGATTTGTCAAACTGTTCCACATGAATTAAGATGGGTTTGATACCAGGCTTGATGGGAAAAAAAACAAGAAATTAATATTAATTGTTTTGTTTTTTAATGACAGCTCCCCTGTATTTTATACTGCCAAACAAGCTGCAGAAATTTAGTCTGAGCAAAACCATAGTATGTCTTTAGATAAAAATCTGTGCTCAGAAAATTATTGGCAACAGCTTATTGTCAATGTGCATCATTGAGCCTCCAGACTTTTGTCTGTTGTGGATCTATGCAGCATTTTCATAGACTATTGTATTCTGTTTGGGAGCCATCTACTGAATTTGTAGTTAATTAATAATAACAACCATATTGTTGCACAGACAGCTGTTAACCAGCAAACAGCTGCATTGCTGGCTGGGAGGCAATTCTGCTGTGTCCCTGCATGTGCTGCCATGAGCTCAGAGGTACAAACTCTCTCCAGGAGAGTGTGGAAATAACAAACTTCATGAAAATGGGTTACAAATTCACTGATAATGGAACCTTCTTGTTCCTGTACTCTCTTTCTGCTCCCATTTTATTTTTTTCTTCCAAGGATACTTTATACTGTTGGCAGGAATTACAATGGTTTCCCACTACCCAGCAATTCAATGCCATTCAACTTTGCATCCTGGAAACTTCTGCCCTCCCAAAGACACCTTCCTTTGTCTCTTTGGTCTCATCATGTATTATTGTCTACCCTCATAATATCTGTTTTCTTCTACTTTGTCACTCCTTGTGTTAAATAATACATAAATTACATAGATATTTTGGCTTGGTTTTTCTTTTTTTTTTCTTGTTTTAAACTTTTTGGTATTATGTGCTACTTTTTGTTCAGGCTTCTGAAATAATTAATAAAAAGCCTTCTCTCTTTGGGCTTTTCATGCTGGCATAAGGCTGGAAATTCAATGGAGTCCCAGTCTGCCTTAAGAGGTGCAGTTTTGTGTTTTCATTATTTGGGAGCAGAAGTTTCAAAGAGATAAGGCTAGACTTTAAGGAGAGTTTAAGCATTGCAACTCAATAGCATTTAATTTTAGGTACCCCAATATATTTAAGGTGAACAACACACAATAAAAGCAACTTCAGGGATTTCTACATATGCGTGGGAAAAATTCCAAGGCCAAAACTGAGAGTACAGAAGCCTAATTTATTTTGGAGAATGTTAGAATGGCTAGCATGTAACACTTTGAGCAGATTGACATAATTCCACCCTGCTTGTTCTCCACTGCCTTCTCAGTCCATCTTCTTACAGGGAGCAAAAAATGAGTAGCCAAGTCCTGCCATAAACCATCAACCCAAATAATCCTTTCTTCCAGGAAGGAAAACACTGATATCCCTTCATGTCTGGAAGTAGACCATCTGATTTATTAAGGTAATCTCTGCTTCTGTAAGTATGCAGACAACTGGGAAGAGGATTTGGTTTTTTGAATTATTATATGTAGAAATGTCTCCTTCCCCCTTCTTTTGTCCAACCAATTTACTCCTGTCTTTCTAAAATACTCCATATATATGAGATTACAGACACTCATATAATCCTGGTAAAGCTGTTCCAGCCTTGTATGGATTGCGTAGCTATTTTGGAAACCAGAAGGTGAGGTTTTGTGATTTTGTATTTTTCCTAAAAATTATGCTTATTTTTTTCTGAATAGCCATCCAGAAGCTGACTGTTCATGCACAAATCTTGCAATATCATATGAAGACACTGGAGCAGGGGCTAAACTATTTCCACAGCACCTGGTAAATGGGCCAAATGCAACACTTCATGAATTTACTCCTAGATCATATTTAGTACTCAGCAAATGAAGGTTCAAGTGGAATAGCCTGGTCAGAGGAAAGTCCTACATGAAGTTCCTACAGCCATTTACATCAGATTTCTTTTTTTTTCATCAGAGCATATATTTTTGCTTTCCTGACTCCTATATTCTGGATAAGGGCATGAATTGCTGAATACATGGATCATGGATCTGATTTGTCTCCACTCTAAGGCTGGTGAAGGAATTATTATTCATCTGATGTTCTTTGGGCTTACATATGAGATAAATGCCAGGTAGGTTGTAGCAACAGCAAAGCATAACCTCATAGGTCAGCAAGTACTGAGAGAATATGGACCTCAACAGGGCTCTGCTGGGATGTCTCACATATCAGTAACCTCCAGGTTCTGACAGTCACCTATGAGCCTTCCATGCATAAATTATGTTCTATATTAAATAAATATATTTAAAAAAATTATTCTGAAATCATTAACACTTATTCCCCACTGTTTTTCTCAAATTAATTTCTTGGGGTATATTGAAGTTATGGGAAAGGAGACATTTATCATACCTACATGGGGATGAATAAGGAAAGAAGGCTGAAAACAGCATGACATTTGCCTCAGTAGGAGTGAGTGGTGTCAGTGGCCATTAGTATGCTTCAGGGAGATCAGCTTTTTGGTCATGTTACAAAGTGTGTAAAGTGTTCATTAAAGAATTCTACTTTCTGTCATGGGAGAGGGAGGAGATGGAAAAGACCTTTTTTCCATCATTGCTTTATATGATGACAAATATTTTACAATAAAGCTTCATGAAACCAACCACTCTGATTCACTCTCAAAGGGGTGATCTCTCTGTCCTGTTCTTGATTGCTTTGTGTTAGAGTTCAACCAATGTTCCACTGTTATAGGATGAAAGCTGGATGTGTCACCCAGGGATGTTTCCTTTCCATGCTGGGAAATGAAGCATAAGCCAAGAGGGACAACTCTCACCCCATCTCCCTGCCTGGATACTTTTTCCTTCCTCCCTGTAACGCAAGGAATAAGGGCTGCCCTTGATGCTCCAGCTTCTTGCTATTTTTCACTTCTCTGAGACCAGATTTGCAACTTTCCTGACTGTGTTCAGTTGAAGGAAAAGTGGAATCTGGGGTAGTGATAAACATCATCAATTTTTATATACATTTCATTGTTTCTTTCACTGTAGTCTTCAGTTCAGCCTGAAGGAACTTAGATACCTTTGCATTTCTATTAAACTTATTTGAAGTTGGCAAAGGCTTCAAAATTGAGGAGAGAGGTAAGAAGTATTACAATATCAGCTTTTTTCTCTCAGGAAGCTGTGCTTAGGAAAACATAATCAGTGGAATAAGAAAGAATTAATCTAATTTGTTTTCTTCCTAGTATTTGCTATGTTGCAAACAGATGGCAATTGCTGCATATTGTTTGAAAAGTCTCTTATTTTATGAAGTACATCTCATTTATATGATAAACAAAATTATATGCTAACATATTTCTGTGACATTTTCTGCCCTCTTTTTTAAATCCAAAAAATACCATGTATTTAAAATTACTCAATTAAAAAATATGAGAGAACAGATAAAAAACTCAAAGAAACCTTGAAGACTTTTTAAAAATAATTTTTGTATCATTTTAGAATAATTAGGAAGGGAGGAAATTCCTCAAGATAGAGCTTTCTCCTTCTGTGCCTGTCTCCTCCCAGGGTTTGAATCCCTCATAACATCTCTGGAGCTCACCCATATGAGAAACAGCTGCAGTTTAACTGTGCAAATTCTGAACTCTCTCTGGCTGGGAAATGTCTTTTGGTTAACTTCTTGGGGAAAAGGAAAGTGAAAATTTACCATTTTAACTATTGATTTAAAAGGCAGTATGGGAGTAGTTTAACTCATGAAAATACAAGGAAGAATGTCAAATTTCATATTGTACTCAATATAGTCATGGTAAGAGGTTTTTATATGTTCAGTATACAGAGTATTATTGGGCCAATATGAGCAGGCTGGGCATTGGTTAAGACACAAATGCAGAAGATGGTAATGAAAATCTAACTCACAAATTCTGTGGTTTCACAGCTGGCCATGTAAGTAACACTCAAATAAAGCAAGAGGCACTCTAAAAATGCCTGACCAGGAGAGGCTATCCTATCTAGGAAAGACAATTCTATGACATTGCTGGTAATAAAGCTGGTAACAATTTTAGCAACACAAAGGTAGGGATTTTAAGGACTAGATGTTTAGATAGGATTAGCAGAGCTCCCTCAACAGGTTTAAAAGCATATTCCTATAATTTGTCTTACAGAAGTGGTCCACAAGAAGATAGTGAAACACTGAAAGATCCCCTTAAAGTCTTTGATGGACTGACCAATGTATAACTGCTATCCGTGAGCTCACATACTTTCTACAATCAAAAAATTTCATGCTATTGCAAAGCACATTAAAAACTTCCTTGGGCTGTACAAAGAGCGTGAAGGGCCTGTCAACTCATGAAGAAATCCTTCTGCTGTACTCAGCCCTGGTAAGACCTCAGCTGGAATGTTGTGCCCAGTTTGAAGCTCCTCACTTTAATAATTTGAGTATTTCAGAGATATTAAAGTTCTAAAAAACATAACTTATGAGAGAACTGGGGAAAAGGACTATCAAGCATGAATAAAAAAGGATTAAGGAGGAGCAAGGAAAGGAAAGTTCCAACTTCTGAGATACACACTGAGGTTACTTGCCAAAAGAGGTGGTGGAGTTTCCATCATGCAAGGATTTTAAGTATTCTTGGACAGATGTGTCAGGAAAGCCAAAGAGACATCTGATCCATTTATTCCAGTGAGGAATGAACAAAATGGCTTGTTGGGATCCCTTCCACAATCAAGCTGCAGGTAAACTTGGAAATTGGCTGATGATGTCCTTTTATCTTGTTTGATCTGGAAACCAGCTGAGCATTGAGAACAAGGAGAAAATCATGACCAATTTAGTAATGAAGAATAATTATCCTGATTTTTTTGGATGTGTTCATGGCTCACAATTGACTGACATGTCAAATGGAACTTGTTCAGATGGCTGGAAAATCACCATTCTGCAACCAGTCTATACTGCATTGGTGACTGCCAGCAAATCAGAAGTGAGCTGGTCGAAGAGATAATGTTAGGGTTTGTTATCCTTAACATTTTAGTCTTTACCATTCTCCAGTTCTTTAGGACTTTGACTTTATTTTTTCCAAATTTTTTGAGCTACTCTTTTTTAAAATCTTGAATGGAAAACATTGGGTTGCAAAAGTTACCCAGCTAGGTAACTTTTATTGATGGAGCAGTAATTCTTTTATGTCTTTTCATGCACTTAAAAATGTAATTTAGAACACGATACAGAAAGATCACAGATATATTGTCCAAATTATCCTACTTCTATTCTCTCCCTTGTGAAACTTCCTGGCCAGTTTACCCTCATTTGGGAGCCTGGAAACATGGCAGATGCAAGACTTCAATAGTGCTCTGCTCAGTAACCCCAGCCCCTTGCCCCAACACCTTCCACAGTTCTGCAAGGATGCACTATGGGGTCTCTGCAACCTTGTCCAGCCCCTCTCTCTGCAGAAAACAAACACAGGAGACTTTTGATCTTTTTTCTAGGCTTCCCAGTTGTATCATTTTACTAAAAGGTGTAAATCTAGAGCTAGCTACTTCTCAGGTAAATTAAATTAATTTCTGGTTTTACTGAAAGGCAAGGAACTTTTTGTTTTGACAGCTAAGGAATTAGCATAAGATATTTTCTTCTCTTTTATATCTTTAATGCTCTTTTAAATATTATTTTTACAGAGGGAACAGGGGTTTTATATTAAATTTGGTGGGATTATTCAATACATTACTCTAACATGGTTTTCAGTCAAAATGTGGAGGAAGATGGATTCTGTCCCAAAGGCTTTTCAGTCAAAATTACAGAAATACACAAGTGGGAGAAGAACATGTGCAAGAAAAAGTGAGTTGCTCACGAGTAAAAGAAACAGAGTAGAGATAGGTGAATATCTAGATGACTGTATCCTGATAATTACTGATAATTATTATAGTCATTAATTTTTAATTAATTCTCTAATTGCATTTTAAATTCCTAATGTTCTTATTTCATTTTGCCTAATTGACTGCTAGAATGAGATTCACTGAATTTGTCTATTTAATTCCAGAAATCCTAATTCTCACTTGGATTTTATCAGACCCACCTTGCCATTTCTATTTTGTGTTTTACCCCTTTCTTTTTATCAGCTTTTGTTCCTCACATATCGCCTCAGGGGATTTTTTTCCTGACTAGCTGTGAGGAATTTCCATTATCCCAGCTTCCCTATTACCATAAAAACACCCTTAACCCAGGGCAACTTGGAGTAAAATAAAATAAGGAGAGTATTTACAAACTGAAATAGAAATTACATTGTTGTGAACGTCTTGGGAGGAGTGAAAGTGAATGAAGAGAAAACTATGTATCCTACACACCCTAACACCTTGAGTGCCTTAGAAGTCTTTGCAGCTGAAAAGCATTAAGGTATTATTTGGCTTTCTCTACATGGAGCTGTCTCTCAGCTAACTCCTCCATCTTTGCTTTCTTAGAGGATGATGTCACCTTGGAATCATGCTTTCCTTTAAGTATCATGCTTGCGAATCTCTTCAGAATCAGAATTTATTTCCTCCTCCTTATTCAGCATCTATTTATTACAAATTCATATTAACAATGGCCTGAAGCACTGTGTCTCCCACCTTCAGCATTGGAAATGCAATGTCCTTTTGTCTAAGCTTTGCTTCTTTGGCTACAATCTAAATTGCTGGTCAATTAGTTGTGAGGTCGACCTCTCTTAGGTGGGGCAATTTAAAAATCCCAAGGTAGCATTTTTTTTGGTCAGAGCAAAATGTAGATTGCATATAAAAGCAGAATTTGCTAATCATGCTTTGTGAAATTATATAATTGTGATGACAGGATGCAGAATTTTATTGCCTCTTGTTTCCTTCATGTCAAGAAGGCCAGTTTGAGTCAATGATAATTTAGGCATAATTGCTCTTTAACCTGTCTGGGACAGGTTTGTTCTCTGTCCTATTTCTTCAACTACTACTTTCAATGGCAGAACCTCCTCAAAGAATCCTTCCCCCTCTCTTGTGTCCACACGGTTCCACAAACAAGTGCCTGTGGCCCTGAGACACATGGTTTCCCCTGTGCCTGGCATGGCTTTACAGGCTGCCTACAGGTCACATGTGTTTGGGAGTCCCTCAGACAGACAGGAAAACATATCAAAGATTAATTTATAGCAATGGAGCTATCTAGGCAAAACCCCTTCTGATAAGATCCACAAACATCAGTGTGTGTCATGGGGAGTTTTTCCAAAGTATTTGCACTGAGCATTGTGAGCACAGAAAAGATAGAGGAAAGCAGCTGTAATCTCTATAATTCACCCAACACCCTCTGTCATTATTTCAACTGTCATTATGTTGAA
Source organism: Chloebia gouldiae (assembly GCA_003676055.1). Classification (NCBI taxonomy): domain Eukaryota; kingdom Metazoa; phylum Chordata; class Aves; order Passeriformes; family Passeridae; genus Chloebia; species Chloebia gouldiae. The sequence goes on from QUSF01000001.1 coordinate 56,764,401, forward strand.
TAATGTTTAATATCTGTGGCTTTTTCAGGCTCAAATTTTCCATCAGTGAAGTGCAATATTTTAAACAATTATTTAAAAAATAATTATATTCCTGGGCAAAGGAGCCAATCTCTTTTTTGGACAGGCACAGCTTCAAGAGAAGAGGTGGAATTCCCTTTTCTCCAGGCTTGCATTAAGCCCAGGGGTTACTGCACCTTTTTTGGGAGACAGTAGCAGTGAATTCTGAAACCCAAAATAATATATGACTGAGATCCATAGTGCCTGAGTGAGATTGCTACCTAGAAAGGCCAGCAAAATCTGTCTTCATGGCAGAAAGGGTTGTCTGTGGCTGTGCTGAACATGTGTTGCGGGCAGAGTGGGAGCTTCATACAAAAGTTATTAGAGAAACCCTCCTCTTGAGTCACAAGGTCCAGAAAGGACATCTTTGCTTTCTAAATTTCTTCTCAGAGAGGAGCCTGGGTGCAGCTGGATCCAGTCTTAGTCCCAGACTTTGGCAATGGTTTATGTCTAAAGGATTACACACGTGTAATTGAACTTGTATACAACTGTGTCCACAGGACTAAAAATGTCAAACCTAATCTATCTATACAAATATATTGTTTTAAATTATAAAAATAATTATAAAGATTAGGGGGAAAACAGAGCTTAATCAGAATTATTTGCTGCACAGTATGCATAGCTATAACTACTAGTATAATGCACTATTTTTGAAACAATATTGAATCAATTATATTAAAACTAGCAAGAAATTATTAAGGAGAGCTTGATATTACTCACCCCCATACTGACACCATGGGCTTCTGCTCAGCCTCGAGGAGTAACCTTGAGGGGTGTTCCCACTCAGGAACTCATACCCCTGCTTGGGGTCATACTGTGGGAGTCCTCCCTGTGCAAAAGTGGGACTGGCCTTTTGGATTGTGATTGACAGTCATTCACATGCATTTTTTAGATTATGTGATACCAGAGTCAAAAAGAAAACTATGCTTTGTGCTGAAAAAGGTGTTAGGAGCTCTTTAGCTTATTTTGCTCAACACTCAACACTCCTGGCTCTGTGTCAGGGCCAGCACACCCTCGCTGCTCCCAGCCTCAGTCAGGGAGAGTGTCTTGCATTCCTCATGGCAGGGTCTGACAGTTTGGTCAAGCTGGTCTCAGCTTTCTGCAACACTAAGAAGGGCAGACCCTCCTTGCTTGATCTTATTATTGATGAGCAGACACTCCTTGCTCAGGCCATCTCTGATAAACTTCCAAGACAAATTTCAAGCTGCTGTATCTGTGGTTAGGCACAGAATTTTCTTACAACATGCTGAATTACTAAAGGCAATTTTGAGGCAAAATTTTATATGCATTTTCCTTTTTGAATTACCTATAAGTGAGGCCTTTGTGCATTATGCTTGTAGGTGTTGGTGCCCAGATCCTCTTTACAACACATTTCATGTTCTTCAGGAGGTAGATTTTCCGTTGACTGTGATAATATCCCAGGGTGCCCAAAGATAACTCAGCATGCTGCAACCATTTGGTCTGTGTGTCCTCAATTTTCCAGACAAAAATTGTTTTAATAAGCTAAGAGCAAGGAATTTTATGTGTTTGTTTTAAAGTATTGAGAGGATAATAATTCAGCTGTTATGGCTAACCAAAATTATGACTAGCACTAAATTGCATTTAATGAAATGGCCCTTGATTACTCATTTCAGAAGGAAAAAACCTAACAGCATGTTTAAGCTACTGTATATACACAGTCATTTCCATTAAACTTTATTCTTCCATTATGTAGGTGTTGGCTGTTTGACAAAAGTACATTTCTCAGAAAGTGCACAAATTTTTACATTTCCTTACATATTATGTATGTGAGTTCAAGCACACACATTACATGTTTTTGAGATTGCTCTTTAACACAACAGCATGGAAGTGAGAATCCAAATTATATGAGCCAAATTAATCTTAGTAATATGGCTCCAAACCCACCAAAGGTGCTCAGGGGACCTACACAGTATGAAGTGGGGAAGTTCAGTGCAGCAGTTGAACCATCAGCCTCTTTCAGTGTTACTAATGATCTCTGCTAACTTTTGGAAAGAAAAGTTGTAAACAAGCAGGAAGAGAGTCCCTAAACTGGAAACTACAGCCTGTTAAACACAAATATCCATGTCATGTATTGTATGTTATTGTTATTTATTAGCCTTGTAACCATGATACAGACTTACCCTATCATGATGTATGACAAAAGTGGATTTTTTAAAAATACATAACATTAAAAAAAAAGTAACTCTAGTTTAATTACCAGATGCTTCTTAAAGATGCATCATAATATTATGAGTTCTGTAATAGGAATTACTGATGCCCTTCAAGGTCATCTGCTTCATGGAGAGAAACAATATGGCAAGTTATATTTAGCTGCCTGTTTCTGAGAGCATTGGCTAAGAACAAAACCTTAGAAAATCAGAAATAATAATAGAATTATTTACAAAAAGTAGAAAATGTAATTGTTTGGGAAGTGGCAAATATGACATAATTTTCTGTATATGTTGCAAAATAATGGGAAAAATACCTACTGCTATCTTTTCTTCAGCCTAGATATGTATAAATAGCTAATCAGCATTTCTGCTTGATGGAAAGAGATGTGTTTTGAGAACAAAAGATTTCCAAGTTTGTAAGACTGGTTTAAAATTACTTTATTTTTAAGTGATTTATTTATTTGTTTTGCCTTTAAAAGTGGAAGAATTAGCACCAGGAACAACAATAAGGAAAAAGATAAGAGCAGCTTTTCCCAAAATTCTACTTAAGGGCTTTTACAGCTTTTTTCATTTATAGAAGAAAAATCAAGAGAAGAAGAGAAAAGTGGTCTCTGGTCATGAATAAAGGTTGTGTTCTTGGTGCTCCTCCAGGCCTGCTTGGCCCTGACTCAGAGAGATTGATGCTCTCAAATTTCTGATACAGTTGTGGTTCTGTGGTTGCACATTCATGAATTGTGTCTGTTGACTCTTTTGTGAAAATGCCTCTGGGGAATTAGCTTAGGATAATAAAGAAACTTAAGTGACCACAGTTGTTTGCATCCCTTTTTCAAATGAGCCTTTATTGTGGTTTTTTTTCAGGAAAGAGTTTGAAAGGGTAAATTTCATTGAAAACACAACATGGAGTGCAATTATCACTGCCATGTTTCATAGCACAGTGCAATTCACTGCTTCATTCTATGTCAAGACCAGTTGATTACAGATTAGTCAAGGAAAAAAATCAAGAGAACCTGCAGTTAGACTGCAAATACAGGAAAAATATCTATCAATGTATACCTGATAAATCCCCCCTGCACCTATGAGATTTGAGGGAGAATAAGTGATCATTTAAAAATTTCCTAGTTTAGCTTTAGGTTTCTAGTTTAGCTTTAAGTCTGAGTAAGAGATTTCATACCTTTTAATTGTAGTAATCATATCATGGGCTGCTGAATCTACAGGAAGTCTTTATTAGTATTAATGGGCTTTTCCAAAGTGATTTCATGCTGACAGAAATAATCATCACTGAGCTGTTTAGTCAAATTCAGAGCTAAACACCAATGTTAGCAATGTTAGATTATTTCTGCACCAGCATTCCTGCTGGGATAGAAACTCTCACAAGAGAAAATGTAGAAATCAGACTCAGAAAGTATAGAATCTTTTACAGACAAGGAATGGGGAAAAGGATAGGAATGGGGAAAAGGATATTCAACACAGGCAGTAGCTGAAAATCATGCTTATAGCTTTTAAATTTGAAATTAGAGGCAGGCAGGGAGTTAAGTGAGTCCAGGCCAAAAGTTAAGAAGGCTGGAGGATTGGAAGTCTGAGCAGGTTGTAGAGGAAAAAAAAATCAAGGGTAAAGGAAATTCCCTTTTTTTTTTTTTTTGTGGAGATTTCTGAAACTTGATATGTGCACATAGTCCAATTAGGATCTCAGCTAGATTTGGGGCATGTGAGACCCCCTGTGCACAAATGAATCCTGCAGTAATGAACCTCATTATTGTGACCCACTAAAACTTTCCTTAGGAAATAAGGCCAAACTTATCCTTATGGCTCGTTCAAATATTAGCCAAAATTATCTCCCAGTACATCTTTATTTCCTCATTAGTAATTTTATTCAAAATTGTCCCCTGCATATGATCCAATGGACATCAAGAAGAACAAGGAAAGTTATGGAGTTAAAATGCCATTTGTAAAGTGCTGTGCATATATATTCTATTATGTGAATCTTTTACTATAGTCGTGTTTCATTATTGCATATTAAAATAATTATAAAAATGGGTCCTCTGTGAAAGAGATACTCCCATGTGGTAACTTAGACATACTTCACTTTCCATTATAAATTGATAATTGTAGTTTAAAATTATAAGTAGTAACTTCTGAATTGATCTAATGCAATAAATGACTATTTTTACTTAATTATGATCCATAGGATTTTCTTCTTTGGATGATGAAACATTTTGGTCATTGACACCAGATTGCCTGAAAGAGTTGCCCTTTTTGAGAGGACTAGAGCATAATTTGCACCGAGTAAGGGGAAACCTCAGACTCCTCTAGCTTTTACAGAGGAATATCCTGTTTTATAGTTTATGGACAAATCTTAGGCACAAAAATCCAGATTCATAAAGGGATTTGCACATGACAACCTCAGCACTGCTGCATCACTGTTGCTTTGGCAATGGACTTTACAGTCCTGCAGCAAAGGCATAAGTTTTCTTTCCAGATTTTGAAAGGGTTACCCTCGTTTGGGTCATGTATCTTCATAAAATTTTCCCAACATCTTCATGTTTAAATTAAAAAACAGCTCAGGTTAAGTATAATTACTGGAAGACCTTGGCTCCTCCAGGACAGCAGAGGGCAAAACTCAGCTACCATGATTAACTGTTAATGTAAATTTTGGTGACACCAGCAGCCTCAGCTGAGCTGCTGCTGGCAGTTAAAGCTAATTAGCAATTCCTTGGCAGCATGAGCACTTGCAGACAATAATTGTTGATTTTTACACTCTTATGGTGAAAGAACTGTTGCTGTCTCATGAGAATAGGAACACAGATCTATGTGGTAATGTGGTAAAACATTGTGTAGGATTTCCTGACACCTCATATATGCAAAGATGAACACCCTGGTGGGCAGGATACAAAGTCTGAAAAATACAGGGATTTGGGACTCTGGTGAGTTTGTGTAACCTCCTCACCAAGGTAATGGCATGTCTGGGAATGTGCCACAGTGTGACTTTCAGCACAATAAAGCTTTCCAGGGAAGGTTTAAGGTCCTAACTGTTGGGCAGGAATTCTGTGGAATGGTCCTTGCAGTTCAGTTGCGCCTCAGCTCCATCATGGGCAGCAAAGCACCTTGGATCTTATACAGATTTGCTGAACTCAGTTTATGGAAGAAAGTGATATTCAAGTACTAAGCATGCTGTTTGCCTGAGCAATTTTTTCCCATTCCTTAAAGCCCCAGCTTCAGCAGAGCAGTGCAGTCTCTGCTTACAGTATGTTATCACGTCCTCAAACACGTGGCAGGAAGCACTGCTCTTGAAAGGAAAATCTGTCTATGCCCTCTCTGACACCATTTATGGTCACCTACCCATCCACGGAGAGGTTTCTAAGGGAATCACCAGCAGTTCTTGCCAGAGATTCCAGGCATCAAGTGATGATTCACAAGGCATTTGTGTGATCACACTGAAGAGAGCCAAATCTGTCTGGTGACAACTTTCACTTTTATAACAGGATGAGTGAGCCAATCCATGGGGATGTGCTCCATACAGTGACTCAGGATTTTGCACTTTGGAAATATTGCACTACCCACATATACTGCATTGCACTACCTGTAGCTTTAGAAGGATGAAAATATTTATCCTGTCTACAACTAAAATATTTTGTCATTTAAAGGACACCACTGATATATTTTCCACAGCAAAAAATCTCTATACCATTTGAAACCTATTTGGAGCTGTCTTGTGATCCCTTAGTGCCCAGCTGGCCTGATTATTAGGATGTTAGTGTATGAATATATTGGATTATTGAGGAAATGGTTCAGTGCTAGACCTGATAATGTGGGAAACCATCAGTCATCTCAGAAATCCCACAGAGCATCAAGATTTGGGAAAACATATTTAAAATCTCTTTATGTGAGTTTTTTTTGTTTGGTTTTTTTTGGTTTGTTTTTTTTTTTTTGTTTGGGGTTTTTTTAGTTGGTTGCTGTTTTTTTGGGTTTTTGCTGTTATTGTTGTTGTTTGGTTGCTTGGTTGTTTTTCTTTTTTTTTTTTTTGCTTGTTTGCTTGTTTGCTTGTTTGTTTTTTTTTTTTAATTAAGAAAAAAAGAAAAAAGTAAAACAGGTTTAGAAGCTAACTTAGGTGTAGGAAAAGCCAGTCTGAGCTTTCAGAGTTATACAGGGTGGTTGGAGGAGCTAGGGCTGGTCATGAAAAATAATATTAAATCAGTAAGTCAGGTGTGTGCATTTATTGCACAGAATTATTGATATCTTCCATGGGGCCTTATATCTGACAATGATTTACATGAGCTATATAGTTGAGACTGTCGGGTAAAGTGCTTGAATTATACAATCCTGAAATTTCAAATCCTGCAAGGGTTGGAACCACTCTACATAAGAGAGATTTATCAGCAGAGATTTATCATTTTGCATATCTTTCAGTGAAGAAAAATGGCAGGCATTCTAGAAAACACTTATGCTAGGTGGGACAGATGGTTTGTTTATCTCTCTTTCACCTGCATAATCTACTTATCTCTAGAAAAGCTGTCATAATTGCTAAAGGCTCCACTGATGCCCTTCCCTCCTCATCCCCCTTTTTATCCTATCCCCCTGAGAGGAAGATTTATTTTCTCCTTAAAACAGTAAGTCCAGGCCTTATACTGGCCACATAAGCAAGAGATAAAGTCCTTGATAAAGTCCTTTGTGTCCCATATTTTACAGTGTAAGGATGGTTAATTTTACATTGGTTATACCAATAAAATACGAACATATTTTTCAGTTTTTACACCTGTACATCATAATCTCTTATACAACACTTCCTCTAATAGGTCATGAAAACATGCTTCATTATGAGTAACATTATGTTTGTTTTCTACAGAAAACAAATGTTTCTAGAAACACTGAACTCCAGAGAGATGAGGTGGCTTTCCCAAAGTTCCAGCCTACCTAGGAAGACACAAAGGGTCCCTGGGCCATGCCCTACCTACTGGTGTGGACCTGATGCTTTTATCTTGTTCTTTCTTTTCTATCCTTTCTCTTACTCCAGGGAATAATTAGCTTTTCACTGAGTGAGGCACATGCTTTTCAGTAAACCACAAAGTTTAAAAACAGCACAGAGGAGTAACAGCACTACAGGAAATCACAACTCTGGTGACCCAAGCGTAATGAAAAGGCAGTAATAGTAATAAGATTGGGAGGTTTTCAAGAAAAAAGGTTTGGAGAAATTGGCTGAAACATTGATTCTGAGACCAAAATCAGTCTTTGTAAAGATGGCAATCTTTTCAATATTATAAAATATCTGTCTAGAGGGCTGAGCTTTACAGGGAGATGCTGAAGACTTCTGACAAATATCTACAAAATTGCACGTGCAGTACAGAGGATGTGAAACCATGATCTGTGCAAACTCTCCATTGTTGTTGGATCTGCAATCAGCCCTTGGACAGTCTGGTTATTTCTCAAGGGAGGAGAGAGCAGAACCATTGCTCTTCCCCAGATTTTTTTTTCCCAGCATAATTTCTATTTTTTTGTGCCTTTTTTTTTTTTTTGTCTGGAATCTCACAGTACCCATGATGTACAAGGCTTTTTGGGGGTAAAATGGACCACTTGATTCAGAATAATCTCAGAATTCTTGTAACACTGTACACAGCTTAGTGCATGTGTAAAAGAAGCTCTCTAAACTTGTGTTACCCTAGAAAACAGGACTCCACTTACTACAAATAACTTAAGTAATTACAATCCAAACTCTAAGTATAACCATATCGCTCTTTCTAGCAGGATTACCTTTTATAATCTGCCAGAAGTGTTTATCAAGAGAAGAGGGATAAAATAGTTTTTGTAATTCTGTATCAAATATTCCTCAAATTTTCATTTTCAGAGGCTGAAACAAGAAAAATATTGTTCAGTAAATATTAAATCAAACATTCACATAAAATGAACTAGTTAATGTACCATAAAAAGATATTGATTCTCTGAAGTTAGTGGAGGTGTCCCACACCAATGATTCCCATTCCCTGTGTTATGGAAGGATGCATGAAAATCCAAAATAGCTTGTTTTGGGAGTGTTTCTTTGGAGAAAAAAAGAATTGCAGTCTTGGGAAAGAATTTATTCCTAAAGAAAAGATTGGTTTTTGAAGTAGAAGAAACCTTCAAGGCTTCAGGGCTTGAAGCATTTAAAAAGTTCCTTCCTCACAGATAAAAAAAAAAAAAAGCCTTTCAGAGGAGCTGGATCACCTAGGACAGATTGGAAGTGTTGAATGGGTGAGTGATTCTTCAGGGAAATCTGAGCTGAGTCTGAGAGTTGCTGAGGGGGAAAAAACCTCAGCCAGGATACAGATCTCAGGGGAAGGGCTGAGAGGCTCCTTCTCGTTGGTGAAGGGGTTAAAGGGTGATGGGGTTGAAGCTGGAAATGTTCAGCCAGAGTAGGAGGACTGAGAGGATCTCAAGGTAGACAAATTGGAATGGTAATTGTATAGCTTGAGGAAAGGGCTATAAAAATATTGAAAGGAAGCCAATGATCATTTAAGGGTTGGATATGATTTGAAGATAAAAAGATAGTGGAACATTTCCTCAAAGACCAAAGGAGCTGTGGTGGGAAGCTGAAAGATAGTCTGGGGTGGGATCCCCTGGGTTCTCTTCTCTGGGCCTTGTCATCTTAATTCCATTTGATAAATGCAGTGAATTCTATCTTAAAAGCAGATTATATATATATATATATAATATCTTTTAATTTTTATATTTACCATGACCTAATTGCTTGCTAGAAACTCCTTTTTCTAACAGTTGGGAACCTTCTAATTTTATTTCTTCTGATCTCTAATTTCTGGCTGCCAGTACTCCACTAGTTTTTATGCCATTGTTCTTAAAATGACACTGCTTTTAATACAGTAGGTCCTTTCACCGAGTGTGTGTGTGGTGTGTGTTAATTGGGTTATTTGATTAATTGGGCTTTTCATTTACAAAGGCAATCTTCTTAAACTCTTTAGCTGTCATTTGGTGTCCAAGCTGTATATTCCTTATATCCCTAAATTTCATACTTTTGTTTTTCCCTAAATCTCTCTCTAAATAGAGAGAGATTTAGTGAAAAACACCTTAAATTTACTAAATAGGTGGATGATAGTTTAGGACACTCAAGTGCTGGAGCATGTCCAGTGAAGGGTAACAAGGCTTGTGAGAGGTTTAGAAAATATGCCTTATGGCCAAGGGAGCTGGGCTTGAGAAGTCTTGAGAAGAGAAGGCTCGGGGGAACCTCACTGCTCTCTACAACCTTCTGAAAGGAGATTGTAGTGAGATGGGAGCTGGTCACTTCTGCCATGCCTGCAGCAACAGGACCAGAGGAAATGGCCTTAAGGCAAAACAGGGAATATTCAGATTAGATATTATAAAAGAAATGTTCATTGTTAGGGTGGTGAGGCACTGGAATAGGCTGCTCAGGAACATGGTGGAGTGACCATCCCTGAAAGTGTTTAAGAGGCATCTGGATCTGGTTCTGGGTGATGTGGTTTAGTAGTTAGGGGTTTTAGTGTTGGTGCAGGGCTGATGGTCAGGTTGGATGATCTCAAAGGTCTCTTCCAACCTTGATGATTCCATACCTGTAGTCTCCTAATGGTGATGTCTTCAGCAGCTTAGTTTTGTTAATACTCCTCTATGTGTGACTAAAATAGTTCCTCCATTCGATCTAGGGTTGCATCTCCATTCCACACCAGTGGTCCACCACCTCGCTGTCATCCACTGATAAAAAATTGTACATATTTCTCCATCTTCAGCTCTTTCTAAATGATGCAATTTTTTGCTGCCTAATTTGATTTCAGTCCTTATCTGTGATTCTTACTCTCAACCAGCTTTTTTGTGTGATGTTTGTTATGACTGTGCTTATACAAAATTTTGAGGCAGCACCAGCAGATTTTATAAAAAATTCCTAATTGGCATTTTTAAAAAATATTAATTAATTCTGTGATTAAGCAAACTTGTAGATTAATTCAAAATATGCTAATTTCAGATTACATTTCCCTGCTTTCAAAACTCTCTTACTCTCCCTCAGCTCTTTCCTCTACAAATCCCCCGTTACTATGACCACTAGTAATTTTTCATTAAAACAGCTTACTGGCATCCATCTAGATGAGGAATGTCCAGCATTGTGCCAGTATGTGTCTGCATTTTGACTGGAAAACTGTGAAATTTCTCAGGTTTTTTTCTGAATAGAACTGTTTAGCCATGCTTCTGAAAACATTTCTCATCAACACAATGGTTGAGTAGTTGCAAACACGAGAGGACACAGTCTCTTTCCAAGAGAGCTCACACAAAGAGGGAGGATCAGGACTTGATGAACACACAGAAAAAGTTAATAATAAAGCCAAGGGCTGAACTCTCAAATCCCTGCTGAGTGGTCTTTCTTCTCAAGTTTGTTGCACATCAGGGGAAATGTTAGTCACACCTGTACAGAGACATTGAGACATCTGGCCCAAACGAGGCATCTCTGATTCCAAGTTCTTTTACCACTCTACCCCTAAACTGACTTCTTCAATAGGACTTAGGGATTTTGGACATTTGATCCTCCCTTCTTCTTTCTCTTGGCATTGCTTCAGTCACAGTCCCTTGTAAATTAGTTCAGTACTGGATTTACCAAGCTTTTAAGCTGTTCAGGGAAACATTCCCTATAGACTTCTTATTCTTCAGCTACACCCTTTCCCATTATTTTATATCTCTTCTTCCATCAAAATCTCCATTAAAACATTTTTTTGTAAAGGGTCTTTGTTTTGTCTGCTAAATCCCATCATATAAATTTAACTCTACAATGCAACTAATTCAAAACCAACAGACATCTTGTGAAAGTACACAGAAAGAAAAAATCCAACACTGACTGCATTGAGCATTGCTGAGCCAAGAAGCATATGTTTCTTCTCCAATTAATTTTATGTCTAAACTTTTTTCAAAGGAATTAGAGCAATAAAACACATGAACTTAAACTCATAAGCAGTCTCCTTTCCTGACTGTATTTTAAGAAGAAGTAGGATATGTTTCTGTTGTTGTTAAAAAATTAGAAAGGAAAATGTTCACTGAACATCTGGCTTTCAGTGAGGTCTTGCTGTCTCCTATTTTTTCCAGCTGTGTTGGCTCTTTACTTTGATGGGTCCTCACTCAAGCATCCCTGAAGATCATTTTCCTACTGATTGGATGTCCCTTGGCTGTCTTCCCATTTTGAGAAGAGAAAGTAGGAGCGGGCGGATACCACACATGAACTTGGCTTAAATGGGACTAAACTGTCCCCTCCACTTTCAGACACATCTGGAATGAGGAACTTGAAAGAATAAATAAAACCCACAAAAAAGCAAACAAGAAGTCCCAGTCAGGCAGCTCTGTCTACTTATTCTGGAGAAACAGAGCTGTCTGAGTACCCTCACCTATTCTTCAAAGCTCTGCCTCTCCTGACCAGGGCCAGCCAGGAGGAAATGGAGCCAGCATAAAGATTAATCCATAAGCAGATTAAGAGAATTGCAATCTGCTGAACAAGGGGCTGGAAAGAAAGGCGGCTCCATTTGTTTTTTTCTTAAAATGTTGAGTGCTATCTTACTTCTCAGGTTTATGCTTATATAAATGACATCATGCTGTCCTCAAAATTTCTACTTAGTTCACAGAGTACTTCCTTTTAGTCCTCCACCTATGGCTGACAGCACTTTCTGAAGTCTTGGGAAAGCTTCTCTTAAAAGGATAGGACTGAATTAAAAAATGTCAGTTACCCAAGGGTGAAAACATCTGTTATGATAAGCATTCCCATAACTTTAGCTGGGATTTCCTAGGCAGAAATATGCATTCTATAGCACATGTGAACAGAACACATCTGGGAAGGTCTGTATAAAAAAAGTATTGCTGACCTGGGGCTATGTAGTCAGACTTCAATGGGATCTTTTTAGTTTATGTTACATGCTCAAGTTATCAGTCTTTTTTATGTGCAGAAGGTATAAAAAAGGCACAGATCCTTTCATTAAAAATACAATTTAACTTAAATTACAGGTGGAAAATAGCACATATTTGGAAAATGTAAATATATGACAATTGTATTTAGTATCCTTTAATCTGTCTTCTGCAAAAAAGATTTTAAAAAATTCAGTTTCTTACATTATAATTCAGGTTTGACCTACAATGTGTCTTCTAAGAATAGCAGCTTGTCTTGATATGAACAGATGGATAATGCACAACCAGTTTGTAAGCTCTTACAATGGTTATTCTTGTTAAAAATATTCCTATACTTCTAAAACTGCATCTGTTGCATTAAATCTCGTGGTAATTGTCTTTTGTTCCTGCTAGCTGAGCTTTTGCTGGAGACCAAGTGACAGAAAATGCTTTCTGACTGTCTGAGCAGTGCCCTGGGAAGAGTATGTGTAATACAATATACTCCCTCTGAATTTAGGTCTGGTAGGGATGGCCTTATGGTCTGCCATTGGCAAAACAGCCTGGATAACAGTGGCTGTCAAGGCAGAAGGGCTTGTAGATGTGACAGGTGAATGGGACACCCACAACTGCCCAAGCTGACGTGGTGGATTGACCCTGGCTGGATGCCCAGTGCCCACAGAAGCTCCCCTATCTCCCCTGTCCTCCACTGCCCAGGGGACAGGAAATATAGCAAAGGGCTCATGAGCTGACATAAGGGCAGGGACAGATCACTCAGCCCATCAGGAGCAAAACAGACTTGACTTGGGGAATTTAAGTGAATTTTTGCCAAGCAAATCAGAAGAGGGTATTGAGAAAATAAAATCAAATCTTAAAAACCCCTTCTCCCCATCTTCTTTCTTCCCAGGCTCCACTTTGCTCATGATTTTCCCGATCTTCTCTCCAGTTATGCAGAGAGGTGGGCAATGGGGAAAATGGCCAATTTGTCACATGGTGTCTCTGCAGCTCCTTCCTCCTCGGTGGAAGGACTTGTCATTTCTTTCCTTGTTACAGTCTGGAGTCTCACCCATGGGAGACAGCTCTCCACATGCTTCTCCAATGTGAGTCCTTCCCATGGACAGCAGCTCTCCACAAACTGCTCCAGCATGGGTACCCCCACAGGGTCACAAGTCCTGCCAGCAAACCTGCTCCAACATGACTCTTCTCTCCACAGCACCACAGCTCCTGCCAGGAGCCTGATTCAGCACAGGTTTCCAGTGGATCAGAGCCTCCTTTGAGCATCCACCTGCAGTGTGGGTTCTCCACGGGGTGCAGGGGGCTCTCTGTTCCCCTCTGGTCCTTTATGGGCTGCAGGGGCACAGCTGCCTCACCACAGGCTGCACCATGGGCTGCAGAGGAATCTCTGCTCTGGCACCTAGAGCACCTCCTCCTGCTCCTTCCTCACTGCCCTTGGGGTCTGCAGAATTGTTCCTCTCACATGTTCTCCACTCTTGGGCTGCAATGATGCAGGGATGTTTTCCCCCTTCTTATCCCAGAGGTGCCACCACTGCTGCTGATGGACTTGGCCTTGGCCAGTGGCAGGTCCACCTTGGAGCCAGCTGGTGTGTGCTCCATGGCACACGTGTGAAGCTTCTAGCAGCTCCTCATTTATGCCTCCCCTGTAGCCTCCTGTTACCCGAACCTTAACTTGCAAAGTGTTCAAGAGGAAGCTGATTGTCTGGTGTACAAAATATTAGTCAGGAAAATACAAAGAGGGTTTTTTTGAGTTTCATTGTTTTGGGTTTTTTTTTTTTTTAACAAAGGAGAAGTCAGCACAAAAAAAAAAAAAAAGTAAGGATGAATATTTTTTTGGTATGGAGAGTGTCCTTGTAAAGGAAAGAGCAGCAGCAGTTGGTTTGATGCTGCTGTGGGGCACCAGTGTTACAGTGCTGCCCTGCCCAGACACAGCACCCTCCTGTGAGATCCTGCCAGGTGTGTTTGTACCCAGCTGATGGGGTGGTGGGATGGGGCTGCTTGTGGGGACCCACATGCACAACCTCCTGGGGCTCTCCTGCCAGGTTGCAGGGTTGGTGTGGGCAGAGGTGGGTGTGTGTCTGTGCTAGAAATTACTTTCATGGTTAGCAGTGTGCAGGTTGTTAACAGCTGGGGTGAACCATGATTTCTGTGATGTCTCTCTTGGGTCTCTTGGTTCTCTCAAATGATTGCTTTTTTCTGCCATTAATATATCAATAGTTTATTTTTATCTTGAGCTGGTTTTAAAACCCTTCCTCCAAGTAACAGGTGACAGGACCAGAGGAAATTGCCTCAAGTTTACACCAGGGGAAGTTTAGGCTGAATATCATGAAAAATTTCTTTGCTGAATGGGCAGTCAGGTATTAGAATAGGCTGCCCAGGGAAGTGCTGGAGTCACCAGCCCTGAAAGCATTTAAAACATATATAGATGTGACTCTTAGGGACATTGTTTAGTGGAGCAGTGCTAGTTTATGGCTGGACTTTGTGATCTTAGAGTCCTTTTCCAATATAAATGATTCTATGATTCTGTGATTCTATGAATTAAAATCAAGATTGAAAAGAGATGACCTAGTTGAACAAAAGGTGGATATCACACAGGTGACGGATCAGATAAATAAAATATTTATTATCTAAATAAATTTGGAGACTCTGAAGTGTTCAGTGAGGTAAAGCAATGATAATAAACTTGTCATTCCCCTCAAATATCTGCTGTTTGAGTTGAATACATCATGCAGCATTCACCCAGTACTGTTGTCTTATTTTTCTGCAATTTATATTTTAATAATTTGATTGAATGAATGTGAAGAAAGAAACAGAATAAAGAAAAAAATGTAACAGAACCAGAACTAAGATAAAGCAAGGACTCTTTCCCTTGTGTGACAGCCTGTATGAATAAAGTGCATGCTCGGTGTAAGCAATACTTTGCTGTTTCTATCAGCTCAACCCCACCCCCCTTTCCCTGCCAGACTGTGAATGAAACCTGTGACATGGCCAGAGGGATGTGGATTGTGTTTTTAAACCTCACAAACACTTCCTGGGGTGGGTGACAGGCTGGAGCCCTGCAGCGGCAGCGGAAGCCAGGGCAGCTTCCTCGGCCAGCAGGGACTCTGAACGTTTCTCGCCATTTACTGCAGGAAAGGGCAAGATTAGAAAGGGCAAATTTGAAACAGAGGAAGTAAAGATATTTCAAAACCCATGCACAGCAGGCCAATGAATGCTGTTTTCTAGTAGATAGCCTTTGGAGGGCTGATAAACATTTGCAGCCTGCCTAGGGAAGGTCTATTCAGAAATATGCCATCAGGGAGTCTGTGATGGCTTTTACATACAGCAATATAGCTGAGAAATGAATCCTAACATGTTAATGTCCAATTAAAATAATGAATTAAAAACCCCAAATCAGCTGAAAACAGAGCTCAGCCTGATTATGCACCAAGAACAAAGCAGAATGATTTCAAACTTGATGAAACAAAAATGGAGGGTAAACACTTTTTCTTTACTCCAAATGAGTCAACTGTATATTTTCATGTTGTGTGATGCAAATTAGTGATGGTAAAACTTCATCATATTTGACATTTACTGTGCCATAATCATCACAAAATTTCCACATCCCATTCATTATCTTGGCTTTGCACTGGGTAATGCTTTTCTGGTTTTACAATTTTGGCTTTAGATGAACTGGAAAAATTGTATAGAGATATACTTGAAAATGTGGTCAAGGAAATCTGATTTCTTGTTTCTTCCATGAAGAAACTGTGTTAAGTAAACATTTCTGCTTCCAAGAGCAATTTTCTTGGTAATTATCCTATTCTAATGTTACCTATTTGTCTTCAAAAGCTGCTAGTCTATTACAGATGACTTATAAAAAGTCACTTCTAAAATTCACACTTTAAGCTGTAGAAAGCAACTCAGTAATTCAATAAGCTTAGCTGTACCATTATCTCCTTTCTATCCTCCCCAAAATTCTGAAGGAAGTAGTTATGAATTTTGCCTGAAACTTGCATAGATGTTTTTCTGCCTCTCTTGTCTTCATGAGTTTATGGTAGGTCTGGAAGAGGATATGCCCTCTCAAAGTACCAGTTGCACATCAAAGGATTTGGATAACAGCCTAGGAAGGTGAAAAACTTGGAGATGTGAATATGCTGACATTCCTTGGGTGCAAATGTGCAATGTCACAGGCTCCTTTTGAGGATATGGGCAAGAATCTCCCCTTTGCAGTTAAAAGGTGATGAAATGAAAGAACAAGATGGCAGATCCCTGCTTTGTAGGCACTGCATGGTTTGTGCACCACCTCATCCTGCTGTTGCTGGTTTTGGTTTCCTGCCTGTAGGTAACACTGTGCATCAAACTGTGTCCTGCTCTCTGTAACAGATGGTCAGGTCCCACAGAGGGATTTGGGCTTGTAACCAATAATGACATTTCAGAGCAGCAGCAGCAGCAGCAGTGTGTGTGGTGTATTGTTAGATGCAGTGTAATATGAAGGAGTTGTTTATTATAAATTGAGGTCCCTGGTGCCTTTTTTCAGTGATTGTCCAGGAGGGAAGGTTAAAGATCTCACGTGTTCCTGTCTACCCTGTGTGTCCACAGTGTAAGAAAAGATTGATCTAGGCAGTGCTTCTTTTCTCAAGAGAGGAGCCCTGTTGGCCAGTGTTACCTATTGTTCTATGAAATGACCAGTTTGGCTGAGGTTTTGTTTGCAAAAGTACATAGAGCAAGCTAGTTAGCAAATACAACTCTTGATTTTTCCCTCCTGAAAATCCAAGTGAAAATTACCTGAATCAGCTTTGCATGATGTGAGTTTAATTGCACTGTTTCTTCACTTGGCTTCCAGATTTTTGGATGAGACCTGGGTGAGAGAATATGCCTTGAGGAGTAAAATCTGGCCAAATGGTGGGTGGCAGAAGTTTATGTACCCACATTATGCTTTAGTCACCAGCCAGGGTCCTGGGGTGAGTGAAAAGTCTTTGGATAACACTCTGAGGTCATGTATGCATGGACTGGATGTGACCTCAAATGTTTATGTGCTACCAGCTGGTTAGTGAGTTGTACACACAATATTACAGTTGGATGTTTCCTTGCAGAGGATGCTCCACCCTCTCTCTAGCTCTGCCAGGACAAAAACTTGGTGAGAACATGGGAAAATATTATGTACAATGAAGGGAAGGAAAAGAGGAGCCAGTGAAAAGGAAAGTCACTAATTGATATCTTGGCTTGTAATGAAGATTTTCATAGATTTCACATCTGTACAAAACAATAACTTCATTAATCCCTCTGAACTGTGTCCTCTACTGTTCTCATCTGTAACTAAAACCTTTGCCTTTAGGAATTAGGCCAAAAGATCACAAGATTATTGTTCCATTATGGACTACAGATTGTATGTGTAGATTTATATGTTAAAATTGCCAAATTAATTGATGTGTTATTATTTTTAAAATCTCAAATTAGGTGTTTAGTCTGTGACTTGGGATAACATCATGAGGTCTCTAAAAACAAAAGGGAGTGCTTTGGAGTGCAAAGTGCCTGAATACTGACGTCAGACCATCATGTTTCAGGTTGCAAATCAATATATCTTTTTGAAGTGACCTGCATTTGAAAAAGATGTGTATAAACTTTAATTTGCTTTTAATTAGTAACTGTAACTGAAGGAAAATGGCAATTTCATGACTTAATTTTCACCAAGTCTATAATGTTGGAACTGAAATGGTAAATTTCAGCAAAGATATACTTTTTTATGTCTACGTAACATTAGAAAGATTAATGTACTGAAAGCAAACAATGACATTGTTATTTCTTATCGTGTCTTTTTAGGGTACCTGGGAGAAAGGCCTCAATCATTTTGTTCTTCTCCTTGTACATAGTGACTGCTTAGATAACAGTCCCAGTTCTGACATTCCTTAGCAACATAGTGTGAAAACACAAACATGCTGCTCCATCAGTTGTCCCATCTCAACTGAGTTGCAAGGGCATTCAGAGGATGTGTTCTCAGATAATCATGGGCATGCAAAAGTCCACATCTGGCCATGAGGCACCTACAGCTGGAGTCTGCCCTGTTGGCATCATGATTGCAAATTTTGACAGAGTTTGGGCAGGCTGGGAGCTGCTCACCCAAAAGATTGGGCTCACTGTGTGGCATGTGATAAGGAAGTGATAGTTCTAATAGAAAGGTGAGCAAAATTCAGTTTTAGTTTTATGAACAAGTCCACTCCACTTCTTGCAAGAGGCAGTCCTGATGGTGATGAAAAGTTGTTTTATTGTAAGTCGAAGGGGAATGACTGCCCTGTGAATGTAAGAAGCTAAAACTGAGGGATTAGAAACATGGTACCCATTACACTTGATTCATTTATGGAGCAGATGTCAAGGAATGAAAAGTCTGCTGGGATTCAGACAGAAATCTTTTCATTTTCTAATGACGGCCTACTTTCCTCTAATTCTTTTAAGGGAAAAACTACATCCACTCAAAGCAATATGTAACATATTTTTTCTTCTAGAAAAGTAGAAATTATATAATTCACATCAAGTAGCCATGCTCAAATTGTTTTTTATAATATAAGAAAAATAGTACACCAATATGTTTAAAATACATTAATTAAGGCATAACTTTTATTGTAAAAGAGGGTAGATACTTGGCATTCATTGAGATCTATATTTTTTCAGCTATACTCATAGCACCAATTATTCCTGTGGTATATTGGCAAAACCTCTAATCTTTAATCTACTTTTCCAAATCATACTTGTTTCTTTCAGCTTCTGATATGTAATGAGTCTATGGCTAAAATAACAAAACCACTAAGATGCATTTCTTTATTTCATTTGTCTTTGACATGCTGCAATAGGGCATTATTTTGACTTTAAATAAGTCAGCTTTTGTTCTTTTTAAAAAATGTTTTCCTTTTATCTAGCATTGATTAGTCTTTGCTGAGTTCAAGAATACTGTTTCTTATTACCTCCTTCAGGTCTAAATGATGAATATGCAAAATTATGATCTTAAGTAGTGTCTAATGCATTAAGCTGGGAACCAAGACAACATTTCTCTCTCTCTTAATGACTAATTCATGAGTTTGGACTAGGATTATTCTTCATTAAGGGTGAAAGGAATAATTAGTGTTTGTAAAGTAACTCATGATACTTTGATGAAAATTACTATATAAAATAACTGTGAAGTGTTTTAAACTGAAGGAACATGAGCTGGCAAGTTCAGTGGGGCAGGACAAAACCAGCCAGCACCAAAATGCATCAGTAAAGTTATGTCAGTCTGCTGTGCTTTTTAGCTCATTTTGTTTTATATCTGATTTTTGCAGTGGAAGGGGACATGTCCATGAAGTACCAGTTGTCATCTTCACCCTCCCCAGAGGAGCAAGCTGTCCCCCTTGTGACCCCCCCATGCTATGGTCCTTTTTCTGGGGCAGGAGCAGCCACCTCTGTGGTCTCTTCCTTGAGAGAACACAAATTAATTTTGCCTATGTTCATGACAGGATTTCAGTACACAAGGGCCAACTTCTGTCCACTGACAGGAGTAAAAAATGAATAATGGAGAATGCAGTTGTGGAAAGTCCTTTTCCCTGCTAAGACAAATGGTCTCTGGTTTTTGGCCTCTCTGCTCCAGGAAAATTGTATCACTGCCACAATTGCTGATTTTGCTCTTCAATCAGAACTGTAAACTGCAAAATATCTACTTCTAAGTAAGTATATAAGCATTTATCTTATTTTGCAGTCTCAAACATATTCACACATATTTTAATTCTGTCTCAGTCTTACCTGCTGGTCTTTACCAGCACATCAGTCTGGTGCCACTGTGAATTTCTGCACATGGATACTGGTAGGGAAGAGGTAATTGTCATTGCCACATTTTGGGTCCTCCTGGATCACTTCCTGAAAGACCTTGGGCAAAGAACCTGTCGAGGTTTAACAAAGATTATTGTCCCCTTTTTTTTTTTTGTGCACAAAAGATTAAGAACTCATTATAGTGTTTATAGGAGGAACTGGCTGTATTAAACCCTTGATAAGTTAAAGAATGTCTAGTAATACTGTGTGGATTTCTCAGGATGACACAGACTGTATTTTCTAGAAGCTATACTTGTCCAAAATTTTAATTTTACAGTTCTGTTAATAGAAATCTTGAGTTGAGATGCACTACTTTCAGCAGTACATAATTAATCTCACTTTATTTTGGTTACCCACAAAGCACCTTTCCACATTTGGCTTGTCACTGGTGGAATCTGTGATGTCCATATAGGGACAACACTCTCCTAGGCAACAGTTCTGACCTACTGTAGTGTCTGCTTTAGAATTATGGATTCAAATAAGGGTTTGGGTTGAAAAGAACGTTTAAAGTTCATCTTGTCCAACTCTGCAAGGGGAATCTTGCAAGGGCAGGGAAATCTTCCCTGAGATTATCTTGCTCAGAGCCCTGTCCTGCCTGACCATGAAGGTTTCCAGGGGTGGGGCATCTCCCACCTCTTTGGGAAACCTTTTGCAGTGTTTCACCATTCTCACAGTAAAACATTCTTTCTTATAGTTAGCCTTAATTGATTGTCTTTAAAACCACTATCCCTTACTTAGTATTAGATATTATTGGCATTAAATAAAACCAATCTGGCATAGTAATGCAAATGTGACCATCAATTTTTGATCAGACAAATCCTGCTGTTAATGTTTAACAATTGTTCTTTTACTTGATGGCAATTGTTCATATTGCAGGGAAAGCTGCATAGCATGGAAATATACTGATCTATCCAGCATCTATAAATGCACACTTTATGGGCATTTCCTGTACACACAAAAGATTGTAAATGTCAAAGAGAACATGAATATGTTGGAGGACTAATGAGAAAATTAATTGCTGTATACAAATAATCAGATAAAGGACATGATATTCATCTAACCCAAGATCTGCAGAGGTTGTTTTAGCTGCTTATGTTGCTTGGTAGTGTTTCATTGTTTCCCATAGCATTTTCCTGGAGAAACTGGCTGCTCAAGGCCTGGATGGGTACACAGTTTTCTGGCTAAAAACCTGTCTGGATGGCCCAGCCCAGAGAATGGTGGTGAGTAGAGTTAAATCCAGTTGGCAACTGGTCACAAGTGGTATCTCCCAGGGCTCAGTATTGGGGACAGTCTTAAATAATATCTTTATCAATAATCTACATGAGGAGATGAAGGGCACTCTCGGTGATTTTGAAGCCAGCACCAAGCTGATCAGCTGGAGGGTAGGAAGGCTCCATGGAGGAATCTGGGCAGTCTGGATTAATGGGCTGAGGTCAATTTTATGTGACTTATTCCAGGTCCTGCAAATGGGTCACAATAACCCCACAGAGTCATAGAATGGTTTAGGTTGAAAGGGATCTTAAAGATCATCTGTTTTCAACACCCCTGCCATGGGCAGGGGCACTTTCCACTATATGAGGTTATTCAGAGCCCCATCCAACCTGGCCTTGAACACTTCCAGGGATGGGGTGTTCATAACCTCCCTGGGGAACTTGTTGCAGTGCTTCATCACCCTTGGGAGTAAAGAATTGCTTTCTAACACTTAATCTAAACCTGCTCTCCTTCAGTTTAAAACCATTGCCTCTTGTCTTGTCACTATTTGCCTATACAGCATGCAAATGTACTCAACTATGCAGCATCTACAAGTGCACAGTTTCCCAGTGGCTGGAAAGCTTCCTGGCAAAAAAGGCTTTGAGAACAAGCTGGCTGTGTGCCCAGGTGGCCAAGAAGGCCAATGGCATCCTGGCCTGTACCAGCAAGAGTGTGGCCAGCAGGACCAGGGCAGTGATCACCTCCCATGCTCTGCACTGGTGAGGGCACACCTCAAATCCTGTGTTCCAGGTCCCTCACTAAAAGAAAGGTGCTGGAGTGAATCCAGAGAAAGGCAGTGGGGCTGGTGAAGAATCTGGAGCACAAGTCAGATGAGGACCAGCTGAGGGAACTGGGGTGTTTAGCCAGGACAAAGAGACTCAGAGGGATGCTCTTGCTCTCTACAACTTCCCAAAAGGAGGCTGAAGCCAAATTGGGGTTGGTCTCTTGTCCCACGTAACAACTGATGGGACAAGAGGAAATGACCTCCAGTTGTGCCAGGGATGGCTTAGTTTCAGTATTAGGAAAAATGACTTCACTGTTAAAGTGGTCAGGCACAGGAACAGGCCACCCTAGGAAGTGGTACAGTCACCATTCCTTCAAATGCTCAAAAGACATGTAGATGTGGCACTTAGGGTCATGGTTTAGTGGTGGGTTTGGCAGTGATGGGTTCAGGATTGGACTGGATGACCTTACAGGTGTTTTCCAATATGAATGATTCCATAGACCCAGTGTCCTAGCCATGGTGACTGTGTTCACCATTCTTAGTATAAAACTGTAAAAAGTCTTCCTTTAAAAAATGCTTCAAAGTTATTTTTTTGCAGGGTTACTCCTTGCTTTAGTTTTAAGATAGATACTTTTTTTTTCTAGTACAAAGGTGAGTAGGCTTGTACCTACTTGTAAGGCAAGAATAAGAAAAGCTGAATGTAGCTCATAACCTGAGCTGTCATGTGTTTTTTAACCCTCTATGTGACTTTGAGCTAATTTACAAATCAGATATTTATTTCACACGTGTCTCAAATTTAACTGTTGTAGAGAAGGATAGTGTCTATTTGATACATTTTTATTTGGTTTCATTTCTTTTCCCTAACAAAATACCTCCAAACTCCTGCAGTTGAACATAACCTATGTAGATATGATTTCAGCTTCATGCATGCCAATTTGAAAATGGAAAACAGACTACTTGGAATGTAAAAAAATAATTTTGTTCCTTATAAGCAAGAAACTGATTTTTCTGTGTTCTAGGGAGATTGCTTTTTATTGACTTCAAATATGTTTATTTAGCAGGGCCTCTGAAGGGGAAAAATAGCTGATGCTGATGAATTACCTGCAATGTGTTAGGTTATAAATGTGAAAAACCCAGATTGTAGAAGATGTGCCAAACACAGAGAGTAGTTACATTTACTGGTCTAGTTATCAATCCACATTTTTGAGGCCTCTATATTTGTTGTCATTTTCACCTCAAATGGGTCTTTATGTGTCTATTTATGTTCTTCTAATACCCTTTACTTATTATGGTATGGCCCATACTCTACATCATTTTCTGAAGATGTTTCAGATAATGTGTTAGCAAATGCCATCACTTCATTTTCTGGATAAGGTGCATGGTTTGCCTCAAGGATACTGCACCACCTTAGTCAAAAAGATGTTTCAGCAAGGGCTACAGTCTTCATTATCTAGTAGTCACAGAACAGAACCTGGAAGACATTTTCCAGGCTTGTTGTTTACCCAAAAACCTGTTTCTGTAACCTGACCAAAGTTTCAGGATCTCCATAAATCCAGTCAGGATAGTCAGGAGCTAAAGGCTTCAGTAGGTACTGAATTATTGTCTACATGGGGAAATTGACAAATGCAGAGAGTCATCACATGCATAATAAATAAATAAATAAATCAAAGCACCCCCTGCATTCTCCACATCTTCTTCTAGGCAACTAACCTCTTCTCCCAGGCAACTAGCACCAGGTCAAGAGGAAATGGCCTCAAAGCTGTGACAGGGGATGTTCAGGTTGGACATCAGGAAGAATTTCTTCACTGAATGGGTTAGGAAGCTTTCAAATAGCTGCCCAGGGAGGTGGCAGAGCCACCATCCCTGGAAGTGTTCTAGAAATGACTGGGCAGGGCACTTAGGTTTAGTTGGCATGGCGATGTTCAAAGGTTGGATTTGATGATCTTGGAGGTCTTTTTCAAATATAATGATTCTAGGATTCTACAATTAATACATTAGAATAAAAGCCATGTGCTGTGATTTGTACCTCCCAAAGATTGGAGCTTTGCTTTTTCCCACAACAGTGGAAAATTACAGAACAGGTATTTCATCACACACGTGATGCTTTTCTACCTTTATTATCTGATTTTATCCTTCACTTTTCACAAACGAGAAAGACGAATTAGCAGCAAAGCAGTTGCAGATTGCCACAAGAGGAATGTCTCCAAATAAATTATTGCTTCACAAACTGCAGGAAAAGCACTTCTTTCCAGTCACTGATGTGTATCTGTAATTATGGAACATTTTGTTGTTTTGGCTTATTTAATGACTCCACATATTTATAAGATCTCTGCAACAACTTCCATCTAAATTTCAACAACTTCTAAGCATTTTAGGTGCTACCTGCAGACATTTTAACAAATCCTTCAATAACTGCTCAAGCCAGTGGCTATATAATGTACACATTCCTGTATTTAACTCCATATTTACTCTAAGCAAAGAATCATCAAAACAGTTCTTGAAACACTTCAATATCAGCTTCCATTCTTCATATGTCATTCTTAATCTATGCTTTAAAAATGGATTATAATAAATTTCTGATTTTTCAGAAATTTCTGTCTAATAATTCAATTTTTAAAATAATTATTTTGACCCTCAGTTTCATGAAAAACTGGGGAAAAGCAGAATTTATTTTTCATTTTGGATTTGGAATTGAAAATTATTGAGGTGAAAACCTTAAGCATAAAAGTTTCAAAGCCTAACAAATATGAAATGAATAAATCAATATTATATTGTAAATAAAACACTGATCAGAATTTTTTATTTCCCAATCAAAATAAATGTTACCTCTAATTTGAGATTTGTGACTATAAATGATATTGTGAAGATTATAATCACAAATTGTCCTAAGATTCACAAACTGAGCTGATAACCTTCATTTTCAGCAAATAAGGTAAAAAAATAATGTTTTCCTTTTCTCAAAATTTATCCTTCCTAATCTGTATGCTGCAATTCATGTTGGGCTTATCTTCATTCCCTTTCAGAGTAAGATCTGGGACTTTAAATACCATGAAGGACATTCATGTGCAGCAGATTAATTTCCTTTTGTATCTTTGTTCCACTGATCAGAGAAACCAATTTGAAAGGGGAAAAGGGGGCAGATACATAACATATGTGGTTTGTGTCAACATAAAATATTCAACAAGGACAGATAGGTCTGAGCTCAAATGTTCAAGTGTGACTCCAGAATGGCTGCATGGTTTGGACAGTGTTCAGATCCCATACAGTCTTTCCTGTAAGGAAATGGAAATTTCATATGATCTCAATGTTTTGATGACTGCATTTTCTCTCTGCTTGAATGAAAGTCCGTGGCTTCTACATAACCGGGTAGTTAAAAGAGATCTCAGATATGTCATGGACTGAAGAAATCACAGTACACCAACTGTGGGTGGGTGCAGGGGTTTTCTCAAATGCTTTCCTGACTTCAACACAGTTTTTGGGGAAATCTGAGATTATGTCCTGGGGCAATAACAGACTTTTCTGCTGCTTTGGCTTGCCAGCTCGTTAAGATGAGACCTGCCTTTCCATATTGAATGTTACACATTTGTTGGGTTTACTGACAAGTAAAGAGAGAATTGTACAATGCTCTCAGTATTCAGCTGCCTCAGCATGTTTGGAAAGGTTTTTTACAGATACTCTGAGCTGTTCAATACCAATAATTCTGTAAAACAAGCAAGACTTAACATGTTTTGCTTTATTATTATTATGTCAATTGCCTACTTTCTGTGGAAAGCAGCTACTTTTTCTTCAATTCTCAGAACCATTATGGTTTTAAGACACCTGGTTTTGGTTTTTTTGTGTTAATATGGGTCAAAACCAAGACTACAGCTACAACCAGAAGGAGCAATAGCCAGTGCCTACAGAGCAGCTTACTCATGCTTAAGGTTAGGTAGTGCCCATTTCCTCAAGTCCAGCACCAAATCTGGACAAATTCATGCAGAAGTTTTACTGTGAATCTGAAATTAAGACTTACCTTTGCTTTGGCCCTGGTTTAAAATCCATCTACAAGCCTTTTTTTTTTTGCTATATCTACATGGCACAATGCAAATTGTAATGCAGAAACACCTGAGCTCAAGTTGATCTACCTTGGCTATGCCAGCTAGAGGAAATTGTGGTTCTTAAGCAGTTAAAGCAGTTAAAAGTCAGGTTTTAGTACTTGTATTTGGTATCTGTGAAGGTCCCCTGCTTTGCACTTTCTCCACACTCCTTGGATTGTCAAAATTTCCTCTTCAGTGACCTGAGGATCTCCCCACTGCTTCCATTTTGTCATCTCCATCATCTCCACTTCTTTACAGTGGTGTTCCAAGATCTCCTTAGCACCTAAAATGGGTAGGAATAAATGGTAGTGGCTAAGGGGGATGAAAACACATTTTAGTTACTCCAAACAATGGAGTTATAATAGTCAACTTGGAAGGAGGAGGGAAAAGGTCAACTGAGAGACATTGTCTATAGTAAGAAATTATTATCTAGTTATTTTAAGGTGGTGGAGAGAGTCCACATTATATTAAATCAGATAAATATCACTTCCATCTGGTCTGACAAAATTTGTACTTTTCTTTCCCCATGGTAGCAGCCACAGGTTGCAACACCACTGCTTGGAAACTGGAATAGCATAGGTATAAAAGGAAAAGTTTGTCTCCAAAAATGTTCAGGTTGTGATCCTTAGAATGTGTGGGCAGTCGTCTCTGTGGATAATTCTTTCTGTAAAACCCCAAATCACTGGGTTTTCTACTCATGCAGAAAACTGATGAGGGTTTGCACCATTTGCACCACAATTGAAACAAAATTAGAATTTTAGCACAGACAAGTGCAGCAGAAGCAGAACAGGACAGAAGATTTCCCTCCTGAAAACTCTTGCCAGGTGAGACGCTTCCTTTGCAAAAATATCTTCACAGACTCTATCCAGGTAAATGCCACAATTCAATTAAAAGTGACAAAAACGCACATAATTGTTCTGCTGTGGGCAGTTTATTGCCTTTTTGAGAGCAGGGACAAGGGGAACTCCTTTGACTTTTTTCTCTGAACATAAAATCAGATATTAGGAAGCACAGAGTATAAATGTGTTTCTGTTTTCACACCACAAAGATTTGAGGGTGATTCATAGTTAATATTAGATGACTGTTTTTCCAAGTGGTTAAATTGATAGTAACCAGGCTAACTATGAGTCTGTTAAAGTGGCTGTTACTGTGGCAGGCATTTTTTTATTAAAATGTATGGTTTTTATTAGAAGATTTGTAAAACCTACACTAATTTTGCAAAGTACTATAGAAGAGGGGCTGAAAACCAATAATTTCCTTAGCTTTTCATTGAAATTATCATTAAAATTCAGAGGATGAATAACCCCCTGCCTTCAGGCTAAAGAGTGTGGATTTTTGTTTGCCTGCATTTTCTTTAAATCTGAAAGTAATTCATCTTCTTGAATTTCTATTTGATTTGATTAGTTGCAGGGTTGAAAGTTGTGGTTTTCTGGGTTTTTCTTTGTTGTAGATTCTGTTTTAGTAAACTGCTGTACAATTTTTTAAAGTGTGCTTGAGAGAGTCTTGGGACCAAATTCAGATTCTGTATAAGTGAATGCTTTGCTCTGGGTCTGACCCTTGACTGGGCAGCAGCACCACAAATCTCTGTCAGGCACTGAAATATGTTCATGTAACTATTTGGAGATGTTTCTTTTCAGACTGTCTTGGGAACTCAAATGCAGAGACCAATGTCCCCAGTGCATTGGAATCATTGACTTAAACTTCAATTTTGATACTAAAGGTTTCCTATGAATTATTCTTAATATTTAAGATGTCAGTGATTTTTATAGTATTTAAATCCTTAATATCATTATATTCTTTATATTTAGGATCTCAGAATTCACTGTAAGTGTCCTTTTGACTGGAGGGGGAGGAAGCCATTCTGGAGGCAGCAGGGTCTGTGGTGGTGAGGGTTGCTTGTTACAGCCCTTCCTGAGAACCTGCCTGGTTCCTGCTCATCTTGTTCAGGCATGAGCTTCTCAAAGTATAAATGCTGATAGGAATCTTACTTGTTTGGGCTGGAAATGCCATCAACTGGGATCATAAATGTAATGAATAATTTTATAATTTGAAAATATCATGTTGAATCAGTATCTTTGTGTAATGGAGACTGAGGAGATGTTAATATAGCATGGTTTTGACTCACCTCATACAGATAATTTCTAGGGAAAGGGTCAAGAATTAAAACATATGGTTCCTGCTCCATATCACACACAATGTATTCTTGGGAATATTCAGGTGGTTGCCCTAAAATTATACATTTTAAAAGGGGGAATCAGCTTGGTAAATCTTTCAGAAAGTAGCTGTTTGTTCTGCAGCTTCCCACACAGGGAATGAAGATTGCCTTTTTCCACCTCTCTAGAGGTAAAACTACTTTAAGATGTGCTCATGTACCATTGTGGTAGAAACTATGGGATAATAAAAATTGTAATTTCAGAAGCCATCCTGGTTTATCAGTTGCATACATACACAGATTCACCCAGATTTTTCTGGCTTTGATGCTTCTGCAAACACTATCATGAGAAATCCTGAATTTCTTTTGCAACTCTGTCTTAAGCTATGGAGAAAAACTTTAAAATATAAATTGTTTCCTAGACTTTATGCTACTTATTTCATCTCACATTCTGCTTAAGAGAATCCAGAAAAAAAAGTTGGTCAAGTATCAATGACAAACGCTACTCGATCAGGAGGACTTTACAGCCCCTGCAGTATACTCTGTCATTCTATGGATAATATAACATGATCAGGCATCAGAACAGGTTGCCCAGGGAGGTGGTTAAGGTGCCATCCCTGGAGGTGTTTAAAAGGTGTCTGGATCTGGTGCTGGGTGATGGTTTAGTGGTTTAGGGGTTACAGAGGTAGTGCTGAGTGAAAGGTTGGGTTGGATGGTCTTGTAGGTCTCTTCCAACTTTCAGGAATCTATGATTCCATGATGATTAACTTATTTTTACAAGGCAATTGAACATGAATCTTAATTCATGTGAAAAATTTTATCTGCACCTTTCATTTTCTATTTCCTTTGGTTTTGCTTTTTTTTTTTTTTAATAACATACTCTGGCCTATAAGGATATTAAATGTCTACTTAAGCTGATCAAGAATTCAGATCTTAATCTGACAAAGACAAAAGAAATGCTGTATTGGCTGAAGAAGAAAAACTAGGAAAACAACCCTTTTTAATATCTTCCAAAAGTTAGTTTAGTATTACAGGACTATGTAGAAGTTGATAAGAAGCATGAGCTGCCTGGGGCTGGTGGCCTGGGTCCTGCCTGCTGTGTTCTGGTAAGATCTGGTCTTCTGACACCTGGCAGAGGCAGCATTTTCCTATTTTGGCAGGAAACAAATCAGCAGTGCTTGGATTATTAACATGTGTTACAATCACAGAAATTTTAAATCAGCTTGAAACAGAGATAAGCCAGACACTTACACTGCCAGAACTCAGCTCTGTGTTGAAGAGCTTTTATTTCTTCTGTAACCTCACAGTTTATCCATATCAACTCCTGGATTACCATGAACAACACTCTTGGTATCTTTGCATGGTCCATGGCAATTAACAGAGCTCAGAGTGTAGCTGGAAAAAATATAGACTACTAATGAAATTATTATATCTCATTTGACCAGTAAATACTATTATTTGTTATTCCAATGATACTATCCCAATATTATGAAAAAATGTAGTTGATTTCTTTTTTACAAGGTTATAATTTTGGATTACCCTAGAAATAATTCACAACTCAAAATTTGTTGCAATTTTCTTGTTTACTCATTTCTTCTTAATATATGGGAAACAAATATTTTACCAAAAAATTAAGCCATGAAATAGAAAATGGCATTATTTCATGACACATTTTCATAGCTTACCTTAAATAAAATCTTTTTATTCTGATTTAGAAAACGTATTTTATTGAATAATGCCATTGTCTCATCCTGTGACATTTACCAAGTAATCAGTAGTGGTAATTGTAAATGAAGAAACATTATCTTGTGGTAAAGCTGCTCTCTCAGCAATCATTTCTTTTGGGGAGAAAAGCCTTTGCCAGGCTTGGAGCTTAAACAACGCCATCTGAAGCTACTGCAAATATTTTCAATTAATTAAAAGATGGTTTTACTGAGCCACTTAATCCTAAAGCAGAAGGTTTGTTAAGCCTTATAATGATCATTATGGCTATCAAAACTGCAGGTACTGGACCCAATACATAAATGCTTTATCTTTGCCTACACCTCAACAAATAATACCTCACACAAAAAACATGTCAGAACATTTGTAGATTTTCATTAGCCTGGGGTGGGGGGATTGTAACCTTCTCAAGGAAGTTCATGTGTGGATATTCTCTTGGTTCTTCTAAAGCAAGCATAAAACCTTAACAAATGAACAAATGCCAAGTACTTGCCATGCTCCCAGGGCTTATATATGTAACCCAATTACTTTCTGAAAAGGGCTATCTAAAATAATGAAACTCATTAAGAGGATCCTTACGATATTTACAAGTGACTGGGTAAAGAGAACCACTTTTAAAATATTAACTCTTACATGAAAGTCCAATCAATCCATTTGGAAATTTGCTTACTGCTTTTATGCATATACAACACTGAATCCTCTACTGACTCTGTGATAACAGAAATTGTGTCAGCACTTCTCTGATAACAGGTTGGGCATGAAAACTGCATTTTGAAAGGGGAAATTGCACAACATGACTGTTTAGTCAAAGCAAGTAAATGTGTCCAAGAGTAATTCAATTCCTAATGAAAATCTTTTCAGGTACGAAGGCCTGGCTTGGCTGCCCCTTTGGCTGCAGCTCCCAGTTCACAGAGGTGTCTCCAATTCAATTGCTGGAAAAGGACTTACTAAGAATGGTTGGAGACTTTTGTATTTGGAAGGTGAATAGTATCTCAAAAGCTGAGTGTCAGCCCTGACAAGCACCCGGTCTTTACACACAGTGCTTTTGATGAGCACACTTGTAAAGGATCTGAAGTGCTTTGCCTGCTCTACATTGCAGGTGAGAGTATTCCCAGTTTTCCTGGCCAAATGCAGAGGTCTGCCTTGATTACAGAAATGACTACTTACTGCTTTTTCTGGCTCTCTGCAGTCTTCACTTGGAGAGGGACTAAAACTGTATGATGGTTGGTTTGGAGGAACCTGGTTTTTTAGATGCTTTTCCCTCTGCCTCCCCCAGCCTGGGGACAGCCCTCAGAGAGGACTCTGAGGATGAGGAGGTGCAGAGCAGCACAGAGCTGATGCTCTCAGGTCAGCCAAAGGCAGCCACTAACACACAACCAACTGGGAAGGGCATTTCTAAACAGTTTGGCCTTTTGCACCCAAAAAGTCTACCTGTCTTCTGCTTTAGACATCCTAATCTCACTTCAGACCTTCTCTTAAATTTCTTTCATGTTTGGAAGCAAAATGCAATATCTAAGTGAACCCCAGGTTGCTGGCTCAGGTAACAATTTCTTTAAACATTTGGTTACATCGTGTCTGCCCCTAAAGAAATCTGATTTGTACTCTGGTATTCAGTCTGCCATCGGCATTAGAAGTAAAAGACAGCCTAAACCTCAGAATGTAACCTAGAACCTTTTGGAAAAGGAGATTTGGATTTATTCCACTGGAATTAGAACAAAAGATATTGAGATCAGCTGGACTGCAAAATCAGTCAAAGTTAGGGCGTGTTGAGAACACTAGTTTGGGTTCAGACAAGTTTCTTATCATTAATTATTCATGAAACTGGACTATTAAGAAGAATCTGATTCTTTTCTGCAAGACATGTAACCTTAGGGATGAAGTTACAGAGACTCTCAGCGCTTACAATTTCTCAGACAAGTGTCCCTCAGACCAGTTTTTTCCTTTTCTTTTAAAGCTTAAGTTCATTATGTTTTTTGAGAATCTGGTGGCTTTTAATTCTGTATAAATGGAAGCTGATGCATTAGTTAATGGCCTTTTACAGCAAGGTAAAATATATGGATCATGAAGCAAAAATAAGTTTTATTTTAATTGTATCCTAAAAAATGTATGAACTCTCTGGGCTGTGCTAGAACCAAACTGGAAATCTAGGAAGGATCTGGCCTTAATATCTAAGTTTGGCATCTGTCCAAAATTTGGCATATGTCCTCTGGGGACTGGCAGGCTATTCCTCTTCTGCTGGCTATGAAGGGCACACAGGCACTAATTTCAGACTTTCAAATACCTGAGAGAAGCGAGTTTCTGGTTAATTTACAGCAATAGACCTTGAAACTTTTCAGGCAGTGTCTTTACGACCTCCCAGTTATGTTTTGTTCTGAAAACAAAGAAAAGTATATAGAAATATACATGGAAGAAAACATGTTCTGTCTAAAGGCACATTTCCTGTAACAGGTTATTCCAGCTCTACATAAGAACATTTGCAGGTTAATGTGTCAATGGTAAAAGCCTTAACTGGGGATTTGTATTCCTGGCCTCATAGGTAGGAAGCCTCATGTGGCTGGTAACCAGGCATTGAAAACTGCATTTTAAAGGAGGGGAAGAAGGACAAAATTGTGGTTTTGTTTTTGTTTAGGTTTTTGTTTGGTTGTTTGAGTGATTGATTTTTATTTTTTTTAAAGAAAAATAACAAAAAGAAGAACTGAACATGCATTAAAGACTTCTGTAAAGTCTTATGTTGACTCCAGGTGCTCACAAAATGTTGTCCTGTATTTGAGAGAGATTTGTGCTGAAGGTGGTGCCTGATCCTCATACATGTAAGCTCTATTGCCAATCTGTTTCTAAGTGAATAGCCTGCTTTGTGAAAAGCAGTTCATTGCTGGTTGACTTTCTTATTTTCTTTGAAAAAGAGCAGATCTGCCAAATTAAACTGAGACCTGCTGAGATAATCACGTTGAACTGCAAGGGGTCTGTACCCTTAAAACCCCTCCTGCAGCTAAAGGAGCTGCTCTTGAGTGAGGTGGTGGCTGGCAACCAAAGTGGGGAGCCCTGAGGAGACCAGGAGGGCCATTAATTTTAGAGCAATTGTGTGATGCTTAGCTGGCCTGCAGCATGAAACACACGTGCACAATGTTCCCTCATAGCCTGCTGTGCTGTGGGCTGCTCACTCAAGCACAACATCACATCATATTGCAGCTATCCCAAATCAATGAGCAGATCCAATCACTAATTTTGAGACTGCTCCTCCATCCTGTTCTATCATTAACATTGGTTCTTCATTGCCTCCTGGGGGAATCTTTCATTTCTTTCTGTTTTAGACCTTCAGCTCTAGTAGCTGCATTTAGGATCATTTCTCCAGATGAAGATGTTTCTTTGTAAGGTTTGTCTGTAAGCTATTAGGAATTGGCTTTATTTGAAGCTGTGACAGGAATATGGAGAGTATGGGTTGTGGACACTCTCTGCAATGATTTCCTTGTGGTGTTTAAGGGGTGATAAGAACAGATGAAATTGGCCCAGAAACAATGAGGAATTAACTGGGAAGTGCCTTCAGAACTGGAGAGTAAATAGCTGCTCATTTGATTCACTGTGCTTATATTTTTATATCTTTTTCCTGTGCAGAAGAAAAACAAGTTAACAGTGTTGGTCTCCTGAAACTATCAAAAGGATCTGGAAGAGACTTTTCTCCAGGTGAATAACCTTCTGCAGGAAATGATGTGGGAATCAAGTGGCCTCCTCTTCTCCTCCTGTAGTTGTGAAGGGTCAAGGAACAATTGTAAAACCAACTGACAGGTCTGACAGGTTAAATTCAAGTTCTCTCCATTCCTGCCATTCCATGGATGCCCAGGGAGGAGGGGATCTGTCCAGGGCACTGCCTGGTGGGAGCTCTCCACGGAGGCGCTGAAGGAGAGCCTGCACCCCTCACCTGCCCCCAGGGCATCCCCAGGGCAGCTGCAGCACAGAAGGCACTGGTGCTCCCCATTTTAATCTCCACAGTGTGCAAATTCTCTTGAAGGTGTGTGCTTGGCACGATGTCACTCAACACCTTGGAATCAGCACATGGTTCTGCTGCTGTTTCGTCACAGCACAAGCAAATACTGCCAGCATTTGGAGCTTTGCTGTCTTTCTGTACCTTCCCTTTTGATCATTCTGATCATTAGTTTTTACTTGTTGAGATTTTCAACTGTTGTCTCTAATTGCAGTGATATAATGATATAATTGTTTGCCAGATCCCTTTTGTTTTAACTCAAATTTATATTCATTTAACCACAGCTTCTCTCAATTTCTTTTCAGCAAAATCCCTTTTTTTGGACTTGGGCCCAAACTATTTTTTTCTGGAAAAAACAATAAATGAAATGAAAAGAAATGGAAAAGAAATGGTCCTAGCTGCCTCCTTTAACATAGGATAATTGGAAAATTACTTTACTGAAAGGTATAAAACTCTTTGTGAAAACTCCTTTTGATTTTTATGAACATTGAAGAGACAATTTTTATTCAGCTTCATTCATATCTAGCCATTGCTCTTGTTTTTAAGAGACACCCACTTGCTTGCAGAGCTCCAAGAGTGGTCATTCTGAGGAAAAGCACTTTTGAAACATAAATTAATTTAATTATTTTAGTTATAAGAGAATATTTAAAACATATTGGAGTTTTCAATATTTTTTCTTCCTTTTTCCTCTCCCAGTTTTTCCTTTTTGGAAGAAAAAAAGATATTTTTAATTTTTCCAATTTTCTCAATTTTGCTATACTAAAGAAAACTTAAAGAGCGTTAAGATTTTTTACTTCATACAGAAAGATTTTTCTTGACAAATCAAATTTTAATTTGACTTCAGAACCTGTGAAAACCTTGACCAAGTTCCCATATAAAGTGTCTGGATCTGATTTTAAAATTTCCTCCAAGAATATATATTTAATTCATCAATACTCAGGTTTCAAGAAACATAACATCACGTTGCCTACCTTACTTCAAACCAGAAAGTTGTGTGCAGACACATGGAAAATATTATTACACAGAACTGGAAAAGCTTATCATTATTTACTCAGAGAATTTCTTTTTTTGTCTTTAGTGGACAACAAATTTTGTTCCCATTACCATTAATTTATACCTATGTGAGGAAGAAACATAGATATTCAAAAACAAAGCAGAATAAAAGGGGTGATTTGAGCAATAGCTAAAAAGACAGCTGAAACCATATAAAACAAATCCAGTTTTTATCTCTCTCATTCATGCCATACATCACTGGTTATGATCATGCCTTACCACCTGTGTCCCTTTTGGATTGTGAGGCATGTAGAACTGGAGGTTGTCTTTTAAATTTGGCAGGCTGACGTGGATATCAATAATTCTGTACAAATGTGGCCATGTGATTATGGCTGCCTCTACATTCACAATTGTGATGGGTGATGGTCTCTGGCTTCGGTGTCTACCTTGTGACTTTAGAAACAGCATCCAACAAACACCAACAGACAAGGAAAACATTTCTCATTCACCTGTCAGGAGTGACCTTGCCAGCTGCACAACTCCAGTTCCATCCAGCAGAAGTATTTGTAGACCCAGAGCAGCTATGAAAATATTATACAATAGTATAAAAAAGTATCCTTATAAATTTTAATTCATATGCATGTATAATAGCAAGTCCTTTGAGTGAAAATGCAAAATAGGGAATATCAGGTCATGAAGGAGAAAGTCAGTGGTGCTAAATGCATTTAACTGAACTGTGAGGCCTGGGAAGGTGACCTAATAAACAAATCATAAACCAGACAGACAGATAAGAAGAGCTTTTTTTCTCAGAGCTCTGCAAATCACACAACTTAATCTTTGCAAGGGAGGGAAGTAGGGAAGTGTTGCAAATGCTGCCTAATATTTTTCTGAAGCTCATGTCCTCTGCAAAAAACCCTAGTTACCATGCTGAAATGATTAGAGTGATTGTACCATGAAATGGCTTGGATTTGCTCATCTGGCTTCAAGTTCAGAGGAATGACCAACAAGCTGACTTATGTTCTTAGCAGTGTAGACCCAGAAGGGTTCAAGCAGATGTTGCAGGCTTACTCCAGGCAAATACATGAAGTTTTGTGGTTTCTCTTAAGTGTTTGCTAATATCTACCACATTGCAAAGTCAAATGTCCTTTCTCAACAGAGCTGACTATTCATAATACAATACAGATGATTTAATCTGTGGTTAGGACTTTCCATTTCTACTAGAGCTGTGTAAAGTCTGAACTGCTCAAACTTACATTATACTGACATACAAAAAAAAAGAAAAAAAGGACAAAAGTCCCTGTCAGTCCCAAACTCTAAACCCATGCCAGTTCACATATCTCCAGTTGGGTTATGTAGTGATGCTGTGACCCTGTGCATGTCCATCTGCTGCTGTGATATTGCTCCTTCAAGTCCATAACTGAATGAAATGGGAGATTTTTTTATGGAAGTTTTTGATGCAATTAGAAATAAGTATATTTTCAGAACTAGAAGCGCCAGGATCTCAAATGTACCTGATTCTGTTGTTTGCATCAAATTTTCATCCACTTTTCTCTCTTATTTGGGACTCATATGAAAATATGAAAAAGAAATTTTTAACACTGAAAATATTATTTGCCATTAATTACCAGGTAAGTAGTTTTAATATGATCATTCTTTCAAAGTTGATTTAAATTCTCTTTGCAAACCTTGTTGTAATCCTGAAGAGATTTTTTTGTTTTGTTTTATTTTGGTTTGTTCCCAAAAAAGAGGTTTATTCAAAACCTGTGACGTTCCTGAAGAACTCAAAGGAGTCTTTTTTATATTAGTGAGTGGTTTTGGACAAAAGCATTGGATGATAAAAGATTTAGAAAATCCTGAACAATTTGTTTTGACATCTTTAAACAAAGACATTTATTTACTTTGCTTGAAAAACTGATTTTTATAATAAATGAAGACAGAAGATTGAGAGATTTGAATTGCACAAACAATGTATTTTGTGTTTGAAGAAATACCTCTGCTGACAAAAAATGTATTCTGAGTTTCTGTTGGTTTAGCAAAATAAACAATGGGTTTTGGTTGACTGAAGATTATTTTCTTTTTATTTTTTTCAGTTTGGGCAGAGCATCAAAAAAAAAAAAATCATTAATTTCCTACATAGCACTGCTTCTGAGTAATTCCCAGAACGAGGCAGAACAAAACAAAGTTTATATCTTGGTTGAAACACTGGCCACTTTGAAATCAATGGCAGAATTCCCATTAATTTCATTGGGGGCAGGCCTTTACCTTCATCTTTAACTAACAGCTCAGTTTTCCTTCATTATAGCTTGCAGAAGTGAAGGAGATTTCTTTCGGTTCAAATCACTGCTGCTGAATCTGTCCCAGGAGAAACATGCAATACACACTTCTCATTTCTGTGCTAAAAGAACACTGGAAAAAGCACATTTCACCAACTTTTGTAACATATATGGGCATTTTCAAATGTATCTTAATGTCTTTGTCTATAGCAAACCCTGTTAAGAAGTTAATAATTTTTGACAAGCACTTCCCTTGTGTCTGTATTTTGAAAGGAAAACCTAGAGCATAAAATTGCCCTCTTCTAGTCATTCAGTGGATTGAAACCAGCAGAAGATGATAGCAAAGAGTTTTTCTCAAATGTAATTTTGGTTTGCTTTCCCATGGATCTCTTCTTTGCCTTCTGCTGTGAGCTGGCAGCACTGTTTAAGAAGACAGGAGACAAAATCAAACTGAGAAATCTCCTTTAAATACTCATTTCTTTTTGTAAGCTGTACTTTCTAATATCCAAAAGCATGGAAAAAAATGTCTTTAAGAAAGCCTTCAGAGATCTTCAGAGCATGAAGCAAAACAGAGGGCCCCCAAAGTAGGAGTCTGCACCCTGGAGGGCCAGAGCAGATATTTCCTGCTGCAGGGCAGCCCAACATCATGCACCTCTGGTTCCCTCTGTTTATTGAGTCAGTGGCAAGTCATAGGAAAAAATGCACTTTTCACCCCTAGATGAGAATAAAGCAGCATTAATTGGATCATGGGTCTATTTTTGTGAAGCTCTATGGCTGCGACCTATCTGAAGGTTTTTGAAAATTCAACTATTTTTATGACAGACCTGGGGATGCAGGGACTTTTCTAGGTCTAACAAGTCATCATATACATCAAATCACAATAGCTGAGCATGTGATCTTTGTTATTGAAACTCAGCTGTGTACTGAGACCTTGGGTGCCTAGTGTTGTGTGTCTTCCTATCTTACAAAATACAGCTTGGTGAGAAAACCAAAGTTAATGTAGTCAAGGGGATGTAGTGGGATTCATTTCATCCCAACCTAAACACCTACTGACAGCATGGCATCCCACCCTAGTCTGCAGTGACATTGCTGATGAGATCTTCACGGATGGTCATGAAGGCTGAGACTCCTGTGCTTATCTGGACATTTACTTCTGAATACTTCCTGAACTTGGGGAAGATTTTTTTCATCTTTCTTTTGTCAGCTGGCATTCTCAAAGCTAAAGTTTAAATTAGGTGTAGGTATTTATTTAGTTTTCAATTTGTTCCCTTATAACTGTGGTCTTCACCAATTTTCTACTGCAGCCATGGGCATATTATTCAGGTCTTGCCTGTACTGAACTTGGTTTTCATTTGCTCATGGTAATATGTGTTTATGTTTTTAAGTAAAATCTCTTGCTGCTTGTGACAGGGGATTCCCAAGGGAGGAAAAATTGATAACAGCTTTCACCTTAAACCAAATTAGGAGCATAAGTTTCTAACACAGTGTTAAAAAATAAAAGGGGGAAGCAAATAAAAAAGTGCAAAGAGGAAGCAAAATTCTAACTTCACATTGAGTAACAAAGATCCTGAATTTATGAAAACACGAGGATCATGTTCAGGCATCAATCTATAAATGCTAAGGCATAAGACATCCCATAATTAGAGAGAAAACAGTTAGAGGAGTGAGCAGAACATTTCTTTAATGTGGCAAATTAAAGTAAGAATTTTAGCTTTGTGAGGAGTCATTTGTAAATACATATGTACAGCCTCTACCACATGTTTTCTCCTCCCTTCCTGCTGGACCAGCCTATCCCTTCCCATTTTCTGCTGTAACAGCAGTCAGGCTTTTCCTTTCACTTGCTTTGGCAGCTGCAGTCCCACCCTCCTCCCAGCACCGAGAGCACACAGTGATGACACACGTCTATTGCAAATGATCATTTTCCCTTCTGCCTCCCAGCTACAAATTCCCATCACGGTATACCCCATTTTAAATATCTTCTTTATTGAGTTTCATCAGCGTAAGGCCATTGTTAATACATCTGTTTGAAATAAAAAATAATTTCCCTGTGTCTGCCACCCTCTCTCCACTACAGAGTCACACCCCATCCCAGGTTCCAGCCATGATTAAGCAGCACACATGTGTTTCAAATAAAACCTATCTTCTCTTCACACACCCCCCTCCCTCTCACAGCTGTAGATTTCCCTACTGCATTATAATCATTTGTAACTTTTCTGCCTTGTTTTCAGCCATGCTCCCTCATCAGTGTTTTCCCTGTTACTTAGATTTTCTTATGCATGTGTTTAGCACCTTTCTTTCAAAGAAGAGGCTCAAAAAGTTGTATCACAATCACAGTGCTCATTTTATACCAGGAAACTCAGGTCTGCAGAGTTGGAGAAATTTGCTGCTTGCTCCAGAATGGGTACAGAAGGCTTAGGAATGACATCTTGGATTCTCTGCTGGTGTAAACTAGACCTAGAAGTCCACATCTTTGGGCTAATGGGCATTTGACCTTGTGCTGGACTGCTCTCTCTCTCTCCCTTCTACACTCTTTGGAGACAGGTGTATTTGGGAAGCATAACTTACCTGTTCTTTATATACAAGATTTATTGTGGGTTATTAAAGCAGTGGGTTTCAGACCTACAGGCACATCCTTTCATCTGTTTTTCAATGACCAGAGATAGTCTTAAATTTGTAGAAGATCAGGCATGGGCCCAACCTTGCTCCCATCTGCACAGCAGATGCTTGTGCATGTCCCTGGTTTAACCCAGCAGGGCTCTGGGTTATTGCCCTGGCTGCTCGTGCCTCCAGCTGCAGTTATTCACACCCAAACTGTGTTTCAGTCTATAGGGCAAAAACTCTCAACACTGAAATACTTTCCCCTTCCTTTGCCTATGCTGCTATGAACATAATCAGAACACAATGGTGCAGGCAGTCCTTACACTTGCTGTATTTATACTGTATCCCAAAACTGGTATTGTCAGCCCCAGCTACTTAAAAATTATGAGTTTGTTCTCCAATGCATTGCCAACACAAAAGACCTAATTAGCAAGCAGTTGTGCTTGTCTGGCTTCTTGCCTTGAGCCAAGATTTTCAGCTTTCCTCTGTGACTGTAATATTTAGATATGTAAATATATTTTTATTCCTTTTGTAAATGAATGCTGGAATCCCAGTTTAATCTCCTGTTTTGGGAAGGTGATGTTTTAGGAAGAAATCACATCCTTTGTTGCTGGTCTCACTAAATACTTAGAAATGCTAGGAACATGTTGCAAAACTTGCCTCCAAAGGAAAATTTGTGCATATACCAGGTGACATTCCACCAAAGGTAAAAGGTTCTGGTCATCTGCATCACCTGTTAAATGTCAGTACCTATATAACAGCAAACATAGTGAAGGAAACCATTCAGAGCATTGTGCAATTTTGTTTCTAAAACATTGTTTTGAATAAAAATGTCTACAGGATTGACAAGTGGTTCATGTCTTAAATAATTTCTCTATTGGGAAATAAGTATATTTAATTTTAAAACAATTTCCACAAAAGCAAAAGGACTGTGGAGAGATAGTTTTCTTGAAGTAGATAGCTAGAACCACAGCATCAGAAACAATTTTCCTGACTATATTAGTAGAAATGCCTGTGGTTTTCTTGATTTTGCTTTTATTTTATGGCCTTCATGGCTGAGAAACTCACTAGAATTAAAATATTTAAATATTAAAGAGTTGAATCTAGGGACAATTCCTCTGATAGAATAAAAAAATCTCAGAGCAACTCAGAAAACCTGTCCAAGAAAATCACAATAGTATTTCTGCAATATACTGTATTGGTCCTTTGCAAAAATGATGAAGTTATAGGAAAAAAATTGAGGGAATGCTTGAATGAAAATATGTAATTTTCTGGTTAAGACACCAAACTGAAAGCCCACCAAAGGAGTGACATTCAATGTTGAAGCCTGTGTGTGTTTTCACAGGGAGCTTCTGTATCCATTTGATTTCTGTAAAAATGATAGGCCACAAAGTGAAAAAATATAGAGAGAGGATTTGGATACAACAAAACCCCTTACTTGGAGAAGTTAAAACTAGATAATGAGGTCAACTTTCTTATAAAGCAACAATCTCCAGCCTGTGACATACTGGCCATTTGTTTCCTGTAAGACCATCTTGACATCTTGTTTACCAAAAGAGTAGAAAAATCAGAGCAAGGCTGTAGGGAGAGTGGGGTGAGTTCCACCTCAGCCCAGTCCTCTCCAACCCATTGGACAGAGAGCTTGAGTCAATTCCAGGCAGCCGTGAAGGATGCCTGGCACCATTAGCACCCCTGGACTCCTGTAGATTGCTGGTCTGGAGAAACTGAAACAGATGTTGTGTTTGTGGCATTGACTTGTAAAGCAGCAACAACAAACAAAATCCCAAACAAACCAACCAAGTAACAAACAACAGAGCAGCACTAGGTTCCATCCCTCTTTAAAAGAAGGAAAAAAAAAAAAAAGAACAAAAAAAAGGAAAAGGGAGAAAATACTGTTGGGAAAGTGGAATTTTGCTTCCACACTTTATCATCATCATCATCATCATCATCATCATCATCATCATCATCATCATCATCATCAATCATCAATCATCATCATCATTATTATCATTATTATTATTAGTTATTATTATAGGAATAATATGTGATTATTATTATTATTAGGTTTTTTTTTAAATTATTATTAGTTATTATAGGAATAATGTGGGAACTAACTTGTAACATTCTTTAGCTGGATTTGTCCCCATGGCCTCAGTCAAACTGGATACTGAATTTGTCTGAAGCAACAGACCTTCATTTACCTCTCTCATTTCTTCATGCTCTCCTGTTCAATTGACCTAGAATGCTAAAGGGGTCTCTGAGGGAACATTATGATGTAAGAGAGTCCAAACTAAAACCTGAGATTTTTATTTTGTTGTTGTTCTTACTTCTATTAAAAGCCGTTAGATGAAAACAAATGATAGGTGATTTCTACACTGAGGAGTTTACAACAGAAAATTCACTCCTGGATAATTTGTAATTTTCTGAGTGTTGGCCAAGATGAACAGTTAGTCTTAGGTGTCAAATAAGAAGGCAAAATTAATAATGAGTTTTCCCTTTGTTACTGTAAAGTAGGGAAAACTGTAGTTTTCCTGTTCAGCTTTGCTTTCTGCAGATTCTTGGAGTTCTTTGTGGACACAGTGGAGTTGAAAGGAAAATGTGGCTTGGCCCTTCCATGTCAAATCAAATGTGTATTCCTCCACATGTTCATTTCCTCAGCTCTGCTTATGAAGTCACTACTCATGAATGAACTCCTCAGAGCTCTCTTTATAACACTATAGAAAAGAAAATTGTGGGTTTGGCTCATTTGTTGTTCAAAGAACTGTTAAGCGAGTTGTACATGCAAGGCCAAATACTTGTCTGACTTGGCCCCTGCAAGGACAGAAATTTTCTTGAGACTGGATCAAAACACAAGTAAGCAAAGCGAGACTTGCAGAAGTTAAAAATTGTCTCCAACCTTCTTTTATTTTTCACTGCTGGAAGTAAGTGGTACATCGGCAGGAACCTGGGATAATAGAAGTATACATTCTGACTTCCAAACCCCAGTGGAATTTTCAGGCCTGGTGGAAGAAGTGCTTTATCTCAAATAACCACTCATATCATGTCCTTGTTGGTTCTGCAGCAGAGCTGTGAGAAGCCACGAAGCATGTGTGTGCATCACGCAGGATGTGTGCTGCAGGCCTGCATGAGCAGCAAGCATTTGGCAGCTATCAGCCTCAACAGCTTCCTCCTCACAAGCCCAGTGAAAGCCTTTTCTTTTGTACTCCCACTGTAACTGTCAATGCATTAAAGAGCTGTCTATGCCTTCAAGCTTCAAGGCATAAATATTTTCATACTGAGCCCTATATTCCTATCCAGTTCATCCACATACAGCCGACAGGTTTCATGCCTGGTTTATTCTGTTCCTGCAGTGAAGCAGAACTATTTTATTCCATTTTTTTTTCTCACAGTTGAGCTGTTCATGTGTGTTACAAAATGTGTGCTGCAAAATGTGTGCTTTCTCTCTGGGTCTGCTGATCACTAACGAGGGCTGAAGTGTTGCTGAAGAATTTCTGTGCCTAGAATTAACCTACCAACATGTCCGTTTTCTTTAAACTAGTACTCTGCTAGCATGTTTTCTTAAAATTGGCTGGTCATTCAAATATTAGCTGTTGGGACAGACACACACAGAGTATGATCAAGCAAGACTTTCCTTGAAGATTGGACTAAAATGACATCTCAGTATGCTACACACTCATCTTTCTTCCTGCATGGGATCAGCTATCCTGAGCCAGGACCATTCAAGATATGTCTACACAGCCATTAGCAGCACAGCCACATGGAGGGAACATTTTATGCAATACAACGTGAAATTTCCCAATACCGTTTTATCTTGTTGCTTTTTGTCTGTGCAATGGATCCATTCTACCAGTTTCAAGTCTCTGTGGTAAAAAGCTAGGCAATTCTCACTCAAGCTTGTCACCAGGCTTCTTATTTTCAGAAGATTTAATGAGTCTTAGAAATTACATCACCTTTTCAAATTTTGTTTAAAAGTTAGGCTTCTAATCAAAGGTAACCATTGTTCATTCTATAGTCAGTAAATGAATGCTTCCAGGAGAGTCACTTATCCTGAGAAAAAGAAGTAGTGCTAAGAGCAGACCAGTCAGACTCATCTGTGTCTCTCCAATGGCTGGAGAAAGACAGGCAGATATGTGTTGAGATGAAATCTGGACCTGTTGCTTCACTGGGAATCACTCACAGCCTCTGGAGGTGAAGAGCTGTCCTCAGGTAACAAAGTCCACATGTTGAACTCCTTGCTGATTGCGTAATGCAGGTATTTGGCCAGTAGGGACCACGTTATGGCTGTGAAAAATTCCTTTCTGTTTGTGAGACAAATGGGGGTTTAAAAGAGATAGAAACAGAGTACATTTTTTTCATGTGGTCTAGTAATTTTTCTTCTGGTAGGAAAATTAGGAGGTTTATGGTATTAGCTTGTTGCTGCTTCGTTGCTTCTTTCCAAACCACCACCAGAGGTAGGTCAATAACATCATCTTAAAACCAGGAATTAGTGTGTCAAAACTGATCTTGCCTTAACTCTTCATATGTTGTTATGCACTGACAAGTGACAAACTGCACAGAAAACACGGTCTCCACATTCTCTGAAAAGGACTGCTGAAATATTTGACAAGCTTCAGTCAAACCAAGCTGTTTTCTTCATCTTGAAGCCAACTTGCCAAACAATCTTTAGACATTTTGTGGTATTTTGTGTTGGATTCTTCAG
The DNA here is from genome assembly GCA_003676055.1 of Chloebia gouldiae. Lineage (NCBI taxonomy): Eukaryota > Metazoa > Chordata > Aves > Passeriformes > Passeridae > Chloebia > Chloebia gouldiae. The sequence goes on from QUSF01000001.1 coordinate 56,808,772, forward strand.
TGTAAGAAGGTGTAAAAAAATGTCTCAGTGTTAAGTTACACCAGACCTCTCTGCTATGTTGCTGTAGCAGCATCCCATGTTGGAGTTCTCAGTTTTTCAGCCGCTCATCAGAGCAATTCTCTGTCATAGCTGTGTAGTGTCTTAAAGATATACCAGATATTAGAGATGTTTGATACAAGGCAGCACCAGCATAGTGTCTTTTGAATGTATTTACCATGCACATTTTAGTACCTCAGCTCTGGTCCAGTGGTTCATTTGTTCCAAATACTTTCAAACTACTGTAATGGTTTAGATTTTTTTTCTTATTTATCTGAAGAGTCTGTTTCTTTTCCCTCAAGCTTCAGCTGAATCTGGTATATACAATTTTGTGACCTGATATCTGTTGTGTTCTGAAACATTGTGAGAAATTTCCAAACACTCCCAGAAGCACAGACTAAAGGTCCCAGAGCCTGTCAGTGGAATAAATTATTACTGTGTTTGGTTTATCAAAATTAGGGTTTACGTCTTTATGTTCCCGATACTCTCTCATTTCCCTTCCCTTCACTATCTACCCTCTTTTGTTCCATGTGTTACCCCAGCAGCTCTCTGCCACAACCTCAGAGGTCTCTCGATGCCACTTGCCTGCCTTTTCCAAAGGTTGCTGACCTTTTCCAGAGGACATAATTCATAACATTTTATAGGGAACAGCTGTTCCTCAAAAGTAAACCATCTGTCTATCTAGACAGCTAAAATAAACATGGAATAAACCAATTGTCTAGAATAAACTAATGGTTTGTACCTTTGCAAATCACTTTTCTACCACCCAGGACTAGACAAAAGAGAGCCTGAGCTTTCTAGCACATCGCTTCATCTCTCCTCTCACAGGACTTTTTAACTTCTATTTATTCCTTGCATAAGTGAAAACAAACATCTTTCACTGCCCACCTCTAAGGTTATAAATTTCTCTCTCACATAATTTTGTGCTTTTTCTCCAAAATAAGGTGAAAAGAATTGCCAGCAAAGTTGTTGAAGTCTAAGTTTCTAAAATTACTTAATATTGCTCCTGCTTCCAAAAAATCCCCACACTATGTTTGATTAGCTTGAATTTAAAAATTGCAGACAGCTTGGACTCAATCTCATCTCTTGCAAAGCCGGCAGCCCTTCTGCAAATCCAAACCAGCAAAGTCCCTAAATCTTGAATGTATTTGCACTTATAGGAGAAGGTGGCCATGCCTCATTCAGCAGAGTGGTGTGAAGATCTTGCTGTCATTACAATTTGCCTGTTCCCAGGTGTCTCTCTTGCCCTTTATTCAGTCTCACTTTGGGAAGGGTAGTGGTGGTGGGGATTGTCCTTTTCAATCCATTTGTACAGCATCTGTCATCACTTGGCCCAGAGCTGCAGCTGAAGGGCAACTTCATTGTGTGGCTTAGCAGAAATTGGATTCGAAATGCAGAAATCCAAGTCCCTTTAACCTCTCTTCTGTACAGTAAGTTCTCACCAGATAGTTATTTTTGGTTCTTTTTTTGGCATAAATTCAAGTGGAGCTAGACAAAGAGATGGGTGATGCTGAGACAAAGCCCATAACTGCTTAGCAACAGGAAAAAGAAGGACTTTCTTTTTGTGACCCTGGTTGTTACAACTACTTTTGGCTTCCTAGAGCTCAGTGGAGATGTCTGGTTTTTAAATAAGAAAAGTTGTATTGACTTTCATTGATTCATAGGAAGTCCCTCCAAAGTGCCCCAAAGATCCCTTTGTAGTAGAAACAAGATCATTGCTTTTGTCCATCCTTGTCCCAGCTGCTGCCTCATGGTAAAAACATCTTATCTCTGCCCTGTCAGACTTCCCAACAAATGCAAAGTGAATTTCCACTCCAGGCAGGATTTCCTATGAAGCTATTGACAAGATCTGTCCACTGTAATTTCTGGGGGAGCTGAAGGGCTTCTCTGAGCTATGTCTGTGTGGTCTGGATGCCAGCTAGACTCAGTACAGTTTGAGGCTTCACATGGTAATTCTTCATTGCAGCTTCTACTCCTGTGTTGTCTCCTCCTGTGCTCTTGGATTCTTACCTGCCACAGATTTTGCTCATATTCACTCAGAGCCTTCCTCCTTCCCCTCCCCTAGTGCAGAAGACCAAGAGGAGGAAAAACTGGACTATGTGGATAAATGTTTATCTAGTGCATGATACAGTAGCCACACTTCAATGTACTGAATAAATATCCTGTTGGTTTGCACAGGAATTAGAGGAGCTGGAATACAGAAGATAATCCTGACCTGCATTACCACCAATGTGAGCACTTTCTCCATCACCATTCATTGCTCTGCTGGTAATTCACCAATGAATGGCTATAAAGTTCAGCTTCCTATGTTATTTCATGGCTTCTTGTCATAGAGGTGTCTAATGTGAGGATCAGGATTGGAGGGTCTGTTTTAGGAGACCTCAACTCCAAGAGTTTCAAAGATGATTAAACGCATTCTCCTATTTGTATGATTGACTTCTTTCAGTTTCCACAAATATTTGAGGAGCTATGTAGGAGCATCTTGGGTTCAGCCATGACATCTTCCAATTAAGGAATAATCTGAGCTCTGTTCTATCTTCCCTTCAACACTTTTTGTTACAAAGAATGCCTCCTGATAACCCAGAACGCTCCTAAACCCTGTGCTTTAGATTTTTCATTGAATATTAGAGGAAGGGATGTCATCAATTCTCCATGAAAATAATGACTATGTCCATTGAATCAAGCCTCTCTCAACTTCTTCCAATATTATTCCGGTATAAGTTAGTGCACCTATTATGCTTCATGACAGAATAAATAGGGTGTGAACAGTGAGCTTTTGGGGTAACTTTTATTAACTCTACTAATATACTTCTGACATTTTGGTCTTCAGTTTTAAAAACATGGCCCTGAATTTGCAGGAATGACCACAAGCTTAAAGAAACAGGAGTTTGTCAGAAGTGTGTATATATATTTGACAGCCGAAGGAGAAAAGACCCCTATGTGGAATAAAACTATAGTGAATTTACTGCAACTTTCCTCCAATTTCCTAACCAGCTGTGGACTTTTGCATCATCTTTGGGATTTTTCAAGAAACATCTTGCTTTTTAACAAGTCATTTGTAAAGAAATACAGTCCGACAATTTTTTCATCTCTCTTCCATTCT
>QUSF01000001.1:56816910-56871745 GCA_003676055.1 Chloebia gouldiae
GGGATGGAGGTGCGGGGGGTGCGGGGATGGGGGAGCGGGGGTGCGGGGATGGATGTGCGGGGGGTGCGGGGATGGGGGAGCGGGGGTGCGGAGATGGGGGAGCGGGGGGTGCGGGGATGGAGGTGCGGGGGTGCGGGGATGGGGGAGCGGGGGGTGCGGGGATGGATGTGCGGGGGTGCGGGGATGGAGGTGCGGGGGTGCGGGGATGGAGGTGCAGGAGCTGCGGGGATGGATGTGCGGGGGTGCGGGGATGGAGGTGCGGGGCGCGGTTGCCCCACGGCGGGGCGCGGTTGCCCGCAGAACGGCGGCTCGTCCCTCCCCCGCCCGCCCCCTCCGAGACGGACGCATGTGATCCTTTTTTGTTCATTGCTATGGAAACAGAGCAAAGCAAAGGGTAAATATACGGACAATGGCTAAAGACAATTTTAATTTTCATCCCCGCTTAAATGTCACAGGTTTTTAACGCGCCACCGCTGTAACCGGAGCCGGCATCTGCAGCCCGGCGGGCGAGCTGGTCCCCGAAGCCGGAGGAATACAAGTCCTTCATTATTGCCAAGTGGGAGCAGAGCACGTAGGTCTGTTTAGACACTGCGATGCATTGTAAGAGGGCTCTCTTCAGGGACAGCCATAAAAGCCTCCTTCTTCCTCCCGTTAGAAAAGAGCAGCTGTATTCTTCTTACATGGACCCCGCCGAAGGTTGCCTGTCTCTGCGCTGCAAGAGTTTCGGGTCAGGGCAGAAAAGCAAACTTCATTTCAGTCGTAAATGAAGTCAAGACTGAACAGGGCTTCCCAGTGTAGAGTTGTGCTTTGGGTGGGAGCTGCGCTCACCTCTCTGCATGTGGCTCGGGGGAGCTGGTGGGGAAGGTTCTGAGGTTCTGCTTTGCTTGTCTGACAAATATTTTAGCAGTTCTAAACTAACTTTACCGTCTTATCCTGAGCAATCTTATAGATTAAGGTATTTCAGGCTATTAATTACCTGTTAATGGCCACTCCCAACACCTTTGACATTAAATTAAAACTATAACCACTGCTTGTTAAACAGGAGAGATAGGCAATTCTACAGTGCCAGCATTCCCCAGTTTTGTATCTGGGGCTCAGTCTAGTTTTCCCTCTTCAAAACCAGTGACAAAGTGCTCAATCAGTGACATAAATAAACAGGACTGAATTGGTTATTTTATAGGTACATGAGTGCCTCATTAATTGCTGAGTGTTACAGATGTGAACAGGGTGCTCTAAACTGTTTACCAGCTGGTTCTTGGAAATGAAACTTCCTGGATGACTTTCCTGTTGAGATATGCTGCCCCTCCTTGTAATTCCCATGGTGGTTCCTGCTTCCCGGCAAGACCAAACTCCCCATTCACACACAGGATCATTGCTGGCGTTGCCACTGGAGCTGCTAGAAGAGCTCTGGTCAGGCGCCTGGAAGATATTGATTGCTCTGTGCAAACTCCCAGCGTGACACACACAGCATCCAGAAATGTGAGCCACCCTGTCTGTGACAAGGCAAACCCCAGGAGCATGTGGACTGCTCAGCTGCATCTGGAGCTGGGATAACCTTTCCTGAAAGGACAGATTGGCTTTGAGTCAGGCTGGGAATCAGCATTCTGCTGGATTTCTGTTAATTGTATTAATTGCAGCGGTCTCTGCTTGGCACTGCTTTACTTGGAAACCTGTGTGTGCTCACAGACAGAAATCTTGGCATGTGAAGGCTGAATCTTCTGGCTGGATTTGAGAAGGGGGAGGAAGAGGACAGAAGGGACTGACCAGCTGGGCTCCTTTCAGTGCAGTCAGGAAATTCAGAGTTGCTTCTGCTGCTTTCCAGTACCACAGTGTTGCATTACACAGGCTTCTTGCTGCTAATTAAGTGTTTAACATATATGTGAAGTAAGACAAAAGGAAGGAGGGAAAAAATAATGACCCACATGTGGCAATATATCCAAAAGCAACCTTGTATTGGCATGGAGAGAAACTAGAATCTTTATGTCTTTTTGTTTTCAAAACCTCAGGGTTCTGCATTCATTTGTGAGGGTGCATTTTAGATATACAGAGCAAATCTGATGTATTGTGTCAACATCCCTGATACACTGTATTCATATGAACGTCAGGCACATTCTGACTATTACTTATCAGAATACATAACAGTCTGGCCAAGTGCCTTCTTCATTTATGGTTTCCTGGTATGAAAAGCATACTATCAGATGTTCCCAGAAGGAAAAATCATATGGAAAATTACTGTAAAAATCGTCTGTGGATTAAACAACCTGATCAGTTTTACAGTGCTGTGTCGTGAGATGGCGTTTTTCCCTACTCAGACTCACTTATTAATTACAAGAGAAAAATAAAAGGATATTATATTATCAAGGCATAAAAATTTATCGCCACATTCACAAAGATTTCAGAAGAATATCCAGAAGCTATGTTTGCAATTAGTATTAATATCAGTTGCTTTTAATACCTTGGTATAGAACCAGAAATCTTTATTGTAGTCTGTTGTATGGGCTTTTGTTTGTGTTGGTTTTGTTTTCTGAGAAAATTGTAAAACAGTATTTACAAGGATTAAAAAAAAAAAAAGCAAAAAAAAATTTAGCATTGCTCTTCTGGTTCTATACAAGGTTGAATGCCTGGTAAAATACCAGATGAGCCCAGCTGTTTCAAAGCACTTTAATTCACTTTTGACCAAGATACTCACATCTTCATTGCATATACTGAATGAATGCAAAAGTTGAATTTAACAGGGTCAGACTGATGTTCCCTGATCCCTCAGGGAATCTTTGTGTAATTGTGTATAGACCATGACAGCAGGCTCTTAAGATATTTGTTTAGATCTCTCATATGAAATGTCCCTCTCTCTCTCAAACAAGTAAATCTCTGATTTTAGGGCATAAAAATATATGTCTGTAGATTAAACCCTGGTTTCCTGGTAAAACAAACCATGCCTAAACCTCAGAAGGATTTTAGCAAGTAATTGAAATCTCTCAAACAAGCAACTGAATTGAACAAAATCCCTTGGTAACGTAAACTGAGCTCCCTGGAGGTCAGTAGAACAGGGGCTTCCTGTAGGAGAGGACCTGAGCAGTGCTCCCAAGACCTCTGCAGACTCATTCAGGCAAAGGCAAAAAGGTCTTTCCTTGAAAGTGCTTCTCACTCTTCAGCTCCTTACTTTTATCAGGAGCTGTGGCAACACGGAAACTTAGAACTGCTGAAAACAGAGCACACGTGCCTGAATGGAAAAGAAAAAGAAAAGAAAAAGGCATATCCCTCCATTTGACTTGGCTTAGGCTTCTGGAAGACATTTGACTGTCGTGGACACATTCATTCTAAAATATTTCTCTTAGCTCAATCATTGCCATACCAGCATGGAATTGTGTCATTTGCAAAGCTGTGCTGCAGTGCCTAATGACTTTCACTTATTTCAAGATATTTTGCAACACCCTTAATTCTCCTAGGTTCTTCTGAAGCGGCCAATTGAATGATTACTCAAGACAGGCATATAGAGCTACCAGTTCACCTTAGTTCTACTCCATTCCATATTTCTCGGTGTTTCTTCCTCACTGAAATCACTACATCCTAATGAATTACCATGAATTTTCAATATGGCACTGCTGTGTTGATCTGGAGTTTGCGCCCTGCATCTTTAGAAATGCAGGGCTGCAAGGGTGCTGTTTCTAGTACATGCTTTCCTTTTCCCTGGCTCCTCCCAAGCAATTAGATTTGTAAAGAGCTTTTTATTTTTTATTCATTAATTTTGTTTGCATTGACATTTATTTTGGACTCTGTTGCCATGGCAAGTTAAAATGTATGATTCCTCCAGTAGCGTGTCAGTTTGTTTCCCAAAATTTGTCTCTATCTCTACAAAGTAATTATTTTTGCTGGCATCCATCTCCCTTCACTAGATTTCAGATGGACTTGATGTCTCTTTCTCTCAGCATGAGGGCTTTTGAATGCCTGCCATTGCAAGATTTTTGTTGTTGTTGTTGTTGTTGTTGTTGTTTTTGTTGATACTTTTGCCTTTCATCTGGTGCAGCATCCTCATAAACCTCCAAAATCTCTTACTCCCCAAATCCCAGCATTCTTGTGTTTCCTGCTTTTGCAAACCATGGCTCTAAAAATGGCAGTTTTCAAGATGGTTTTTGTCACTTTTGACAAAAGTGACATGAATATATCAACTACCAAGGAATGTCTATGACAAATTGAATTCAGCATTCTCTCAAATATTGTTGCAGATATTGGCCCTTGGCATTGGTCCCTTCAACTGCCTGTTCCAAAAAGCTTTAGTCTGTGTGTACCATAACAAAGCACCCAGCTTTTTGAGAACAAAATTGATATCGGTTGCCATCAGTTCTAGTTTCCAGTTATTAAAAACATGCTACCAAAAATATATGCCTTAATAGACAAAACATATATAGATAAAAAGGCAATATTTCCTCTCTCTTGCAGCATTGACCTATCTTTTCCCACTTAGCAAAGCTCTACCTTATCATTCGCAAACTTTGCTGACTGCAGAAGGGTGAGAACCCTCATTCTGGGGTCTTTGGAAAGGCTTTTTACGCACAGTCTTGTTAGATTCATTCTTCTGCCCATTGAAATCTTAAACCTCTCAGTGTCTGTAATTTTGAAGTACCAGCAGGCTCAGCCACGTATGATGACACACAGACTGAATATTAATCAGCATTTTGTTCAGACCACAGTGATTTATGGCTGCTTTGCCATGTGCATCTGCTACACTGCACTGGAGGCAATTTGCTTTTAAGCCCATTGATAAAATGGCTTATGACAATGACAGTCAGCTCTTAAGAGCTACATCTATACTAAAAACCTGGTGAAAACTCCCAGGCACGGAGGCTGACAGTCTCTAAAACTGAATTCAACATTTAATTCACCAAGAGGAATACAGTGGCTCTGACAACCCACCCCTGGTAGTCCTGCCACCTCTGACTTAACCTCAGCTGTTCCTGCCTCAGCCCCTTCCTCAGCCGTGGCTGCTCCTCATCAGCGCGCCCGGCTCAGCCCAGCTCCCGACAGCCTCCCTGCAGCTACCCCAGCTTTTCTTAATCAGACAAGCAAAAATTTAACACCCATCCTGCTGAAAGTAGCCCGCTGATTTCAGAGGGAGCAGGATGTTGCCAAAGCAGTTTGATTATTCACTTCAAGTAATATTTTTATTTTTTAACAAAGGTGTTTACTTTTCAAACAAAGACCATTGGCTAAGTCATGGCAACGAGAGTGTCTGTGTAGGCAGCAAACACTTATTATGTGGGTGGGTGGTTTGGATGGTCTTGAATACATAATTAAATTTGTTTTTCCTTTCAGCTCCCTGTGGTGTGTTATTTTTTTATATTTAAAAGTTATCCCATCTTGAAGACAACTGTTTTTTATTATTAAAAGGACAGTTTAAATGCACTTAGTAAAACCAAGTCTCTTTCCTTTTATGTCTTAATTTTTTTCCAGCTAAAGAAGTCCTTTGGTGCCTATGATTAGCTTCTGCAGTCAAAATGTTTCTCTAAACATTTTCTAAAGGTCTATAAGCCTTGTACACTTAATGAAATAAAGTCCTCATTTCCTGATCCTTAAAATATTCAGCATCAGCTTGTATGTTTTATACTGGATCAGCAAAATTGAGGTTTTGGAGTGTTTCCCCTGCTGTAGAAGAAAGAAGCTCCTGCATACTCCTTCTGGTACAGGTAAAAGAGAACAGCACATAAATAAGTGACCAATTCTGTAACAAGCTGAACTCCTGCAGTCCCAGTGGGATGCACCAGTGACTTTGGACCATGGTTTGTCAGCATGAGTGGACCCCTTTGTGAGAATAAAAAGTTTGTCAAATTGGGTAGGTGACCCAGAAGAGATGGGTGGAAATTCTCCAAGAACAAGTGTAATAGGAACAATTTGAGGTGAAGATCAAATCCACAAATGCAGGGCTGGAGTAACTGGCAATGAAAGCAGTACAGCAAAGTGAATTTGGAGATTATGACAGAGCTAAAATAAAATAAGAATATAAATTGCATTTCCTTGTGAACAAACACCATTCTTTTCTAGCTATTTCTTTCTGTTTGAAGCCTAGTTTTCATTAGAGTCACAGGATATTTTGAGTTTTGAGAGACCTTTAAAGGTCATCTAGTGTTTCCCCACCCTGCCATGGGCAGGGACATCTTGCACTAGACCAGGTTGCTCAGGGCCCCATGCAGCCTGGTCTAGAACACTTCCAAGGACAGGATATCCACAACTTCCCTGAACAACCTCTTTCAGTGCCTTACCAATCTCATAGCAAAGAATTTCTTAATGTCCAACCTGAACTTACCCCCTTTCAGATTAAAACCATTACCCTTTGCACTGTCACAACAGGCCTTTGTAAATGCTTCTCTCTGCAATTAAATCTTGCCCTTTATATATTGAAAATTTGCAGTGAGATCTCCCCAGAGACCTCTGTACTCCAGGCTGAGCAACCCACATCCCTCAGCATTTCTTCACCAGGGAGGCATTTCAGGAGGGTTAGGAGTGTCAGAGCAAGGTTCAGATAATTTAGCTAAGCTGGTGAAGACCAAGCCTGGTGCCTCAGTGATAAGGGATGAAAAGCACATATATGGAAAGTCTGAAGGAACTGGGCACCTAAAAAAAGAAGATTGAGGAGAACATGGCATGCTTCTTTTATGTTAATATTGCTACAGGAAGGACAGGAAACCTTTGTGTCCCATGTTCACTAGGGGAGAGAATAAGTCTGTTCATAATCAAGGGTTTATATTGGAAAAGAAAAAACCTTTACTTATATAAGGGCTCTGAAATACTGGCTGGCAAGTTATGTGTGAAAAACCTTTCACTGAATGTTTTCAAGAACAGGCAGATGACCCTCTGCTGAGGAGGATTTAGTGTGCTTGATCCTGCCTGAGTGCAGGTTATTGGGCTGCAGTTTTTGATGTGTGTTTCTTTTTAGCTACAAAGTTCTGTAATGTACACTCTCCTTGGACAATCTGGGAGAAATTAGACTTGAGTCCAAACAATCAGGCTGGGACTGATACTCATGTCTAGATGAAACAACCCAAATATGAAGGCGGAAATTCAACTAAGTAGCTACTATTAAAAAAGGACTATAAATAAATTGCCTAGAGTTTGAGACAGTCGCATTACTGTGGGAAACCATGAAAGAAGGGTTATTTTTAACTTTCCTGTTGGCTTTTCTATGGCACTTGATTTGGTGATTTATTGAAACACATTTGTAATGATTTCACTAATATACATGACATGATGAAAAATGCCATATTTAATGAGTTTTGTGTGATTCATAATGAACTGCAGACAGTAAAAGCCTGATGACATTTTTAAATTCTACAGGACAAGAAAAAAATTTAATTTTAAAAGCAGGAAACTAAATTCTGAGAAATGTTCCCCCTTTAATTTGCCATTAAATCCAGTGAGAAGTTATAATTTTAAAAGGTTCACTAATTAAATGCTAGTCTATTGAGTCTACAAGGAACTGAAAGTCAGTTGGGATAAAACAAAATCATGCAACTCTCTAGAATCTGTTGTTCACTGTCTTTTGGTCTTTGCCAAGCATGCTTTTGCTTAAAATTACTTCTCACATAACCAAATAATATTATAACAGAAGGGAATAAAATCAGCAAATGTAATGTTCTCTTTCTGGAATGTCATATTATGCCATAAGAAGCATTTAATATAAATTCTAAGAGCTAGTTACAGTTATTTAATAAACAGAATTAATTTTTCCTTTGCACTCAGAGACTTTCCCCATTTTGGTAGAAGATATAAGTCTACACAACAAATACAGCTAATTGCCCATCCATTTGCCATCTGCATTAAAATGGCTCAATACTTTGATAAAAATAGCTAACAAATGGACAACCCTTTTAAGGTTTGGCGTTTTTTTTCTTTACATGCTTAAGAGTGGGCTTTTGAACTTTTCCAAGTAAGAAGAAAAGAAGCTTGACTCTCTAGTGACTAGCTTACTATAGCTTTAATTCAAATCTGAATCTCCCATTAAGGTCATGTCTGTATGGTTTGAAGTTTTCCTTTTCAGTTAACCTCTGCATTGAACTGAATATTCCTCAGATTCCCTAATTAGTTACAGTTGGAGCTTTAGAGACTTTCAAGACTTTCCTCTTTAAGCAAGGAAGAAAAAGGTTCAAACAATGGTCAGGAAGCCCTAAAACCTCTTATCTCTCAGCAGTTCGATTAGACAAGAAGAGTACTGTCTTGATGGATTGAAAGTGCTCTGTACCAGATAAGAACAGGAAAGATAAGAACATTAGGATTTTTTTTTTTTTACAGAAGAAAGGACTGCTTTCCTTTTAAGCACTATCTTTTCTTCATTTATTTGCACATTGCAAGAAAAACAGAATGTGTTTGCAATTAATATTTATGCTTACACACTTATTGTGCCTCATTTCTTGAACAGACACAACAGGATGATATAAGATTAAATAATTGTCAAAAGAGTTACTAAGAGTTACAATTGTCAAAGGTTACTAAGTGTCTTATTATATCTTGTGCAGCCTTAGTGGTGCTGGAAAAGAAGGTAGAAATGGTGATGGTATAGAAATAAGAAAAAAATTACATTTGTTCAATGTATTCAGATTTAAATAACAATAAAAAATAAATATAGGTGTGAGGAAGACACTGGCTGCCCTGGAAGATGGTTGTGTAAATGCTCTGTTTATTTTTCTCAAGTCAGTGTGTTGGTTGTTGCTTTTCTGCCAGTTGCTTTCCATTAATGACTTTAGTTCGGAAAAGCCTTAGAAGGAAATTGTTTACAGATATTTTCCTTTGCTCTGACAGAAATATGAAGCCATTTTCAATCAGCTTCCTCCTGTTCTGCATTTGTGGCTCAGCCATTTCCCCATTTAAGTCAATCAGGACCTAGCCATCCACTTAAACTGGAGCAGATGAAGTTCTTTACCTAGCAGTGGCTAAAGAAACAGGGAGATGAATGTTTTCTATAAGCAAAAGGGTATTTTAATAGCTCAGCTTTTTTTCTTGTTGATTTAACTATGTCTTCCAGTGCCAATATAAAGAAAGAGACCCTACAGTCCTCCTTTTAAGGAGCCTGAGGGCTTCATTTGTTCTCAGGTGGACTTTGGACACTTTGCATTAAACAGTTCCACTGATAATTTTCCTAAGGCCTCACAGCCATAATCCAATGTATATAATTTAAAAGGCAAAAACATCCTGATACAGCATAGAAAGCTTTTAGCTGTATGGGGTATATTTTTTTTTCTGGTCATTGTTTAAGAGTTACTCTCTAGAGACTTCTTGTAGCTTTTATGGGAATCAATTTATCATTACATGATGTTAATTCAAATGTTTTCATTGAACCTACATACTTCTTGCCTCTACATTTATAATTGCACAGATTTATGATGCTGTGAAGTTCAGAAACTTGGGCAATCTGGTGCAGATTATGTTTGGGCCAAAGCAGCAGATTGCAGCCATCCTTTCTAGTACCTTTCCTAGAACTTCACACAAACTGTAACAGCTGAGGTGGTCTGGGATCCATATCAAACTATTTACACACAAACAAAGTTAACTTGAGAACTCAGAAAGATTTAGAGGAAATGAACTAAATTGTAAGTTTCATTCTATAATCACATCTTAATTACATTTCACTTATCAGCTCCTGCTGGCTTTCAATTAATCCTATGGAAGAGCTGGTTTACATGCATGCCTTTCTTGCTTGCAGAAAAGTAAAGAAATCACCAAAATTTCAGGAGAAATCTGGCTCTACTGAGAGAGTCAGCAGTCAGTGGCAAGACTCCTGCATGCTTCAGAGTGAAGTCTTTGTGCTGTGATGCTGCCCACAGGCAGTTACAACAAAACAAAAAATGCTTTGGCTATTGAGACAATCAGAGGAAGGAGCTGGAGAGGATTTCTGTAGGGTGGTGGAAGAGAGGGGACAGCAGTGAAGATGAGGAAGCAAAAGAGCTAAAGTAAAGGAGGAGGCAGAGCATGGAGCAGAGGCAACAGGACAGTTGTGAGAAGAGGGAGGGGTGTGGAAAATTGAGGGTGGAACTGAAATAAGTGAAGTTGCTTTTCAGATCAAGAAGGGAGTATATTTTAAATTGAGTCCTTCAAGGAAATTACTATGGTGTGATGGGTGTGATGGGTGAACTGAGAGAGTTAAAAGCCTTCAGTCAGACAACAGGCATAAAAGACCTTACACAGTATTTAGGTCCAAATCAGCCCTGCCAGAACAGTTCATCCCACCTCTGGCTTCTTCCCAAGGAACTTTTTCCTGGATAACTCTTACAGATGGACTCGGATTGTACCACAAGGCAATTGAACAGAAAAGTACAATCCATAGGACAGTGTCTGAGGGCCTCTTTCCTTAGGAGACCACAGCCTATGACACATGGTCCATCGTGTCCTGTACCGAAATGTTGGCTTCTCATACAAAGAGGTGAGAGAAGAGTGGAACTGAGGGCCCAAATGTCTGTAAGAAGGAACACCTGCATGCAGTTGTGAAATAAATGATCTCTGACCATATGAGAGAGGACATGGCTCTCTGCATGCTGCTGTGAAGCTTCCTGCAGCAGCAACAAATACCACAGCACTGCACTGGTCTTTGAAGTCAGACATTGAGGTTGTGACTGTCCCACTGAGCGACACATACTTGGGACTGTCCCTGGCCATTGAGGTCAGCTGGTGTGCAATGACTTGCACATGTACTTTTCTATCTTTCAAACCTACAGATGAACTTACAGAAGACAGACAAAGAGATTCTCCTGACTCCCAAAGCAAAGACAAATCCGCACCCAGACTTGGTCAGCATTGCTCCCAGACGTGTTAGCTCCTCTAATTGTTTCTCACCTTGGAAAAAGCTAAATAGTCAGGTCAAAATCTTGACAGAACCTAGTTTACTGGCTGAACAGCACAGATGGGTGAATCACTAAGACTGAGACTACTGTTTAGTGAATTTAACTCAGCATTATAGAATCATGCTGGTTTTCTGTGAGTTACTCATATTGAGTACTCTAAGAAGGATCATTCATAGGTTAAGTACTTTTAACTCCAGCAGCAATAGGAGTCTTGGGATGTAGTGATCCCACACCACATGTGTGGAAAACAATCATATTTCCAAATGCCATGGAGGGAATTTGATGAGTCCAGGACCCAAGACATGCTCTTTATTGAAGCCACCAGGAGGCACATGCTCCTGGATCTGTGTGTGGCAGCCTAGACCTGCACAGTCACCAGGATGCAGCAATCAGCTTAGAAGGTGGCTTCAGGAGCACAGAGATTCCTCATTGTTTCTATCAGTGCCAGAGAAATCCCTGGTTTAGCATGTCCCTGTTCTCACAGCTGGAGAGTTGGCAATTGCCTTCCTTCCTTGGCTGCTATCCAACACTGAGTCAGTTGGGGGACTAAGAAATACCACTTCACATGCACTCCTGTTGCTGCCTTTCCATTCACAAATGTAAAAACATCCTTGATTTTTTCTGACAAAAATGTAAACAGGGAGACTGGCTGGCCCAGGGGATGTGTAATAGGATATAGAGCCTTTCACCTCTGTCTTATGAACAGAACATCATACCCCTCTGATGCACATTTTGTGGCTTGTGAGAAGCGAGCTGGTGGTCTGAGCCTCAGTGTCATGTGTCTGCTCCAGGAAGCCACATGATTTGGGACTGATTAGCCTCTTTGTCAGCAGCCCCCACAGAGGGGCTGGTGATGAACTGGTACCTCCTGTGCAGAGACAAAACACACTGATTGTACAAGGGAAACTGGTCTCTGTGATGCTGATCTTGCTTTTGTCCCCTGACTAGCAGTTAGACTTTAGCCATCTGTAGGAAAGCTAACCATGAGCATGAATTTACTTACAAGACTATAAAGAAAGCACTGTAAATCACACATCTGCATTTTTGGTCACTCAGATAGGTAATACCATATCTGGCAAGGTTGTTTTGATGTGTAAGTAAGGAGCTTTAATGAAACTGATCCCAAAATCTTTAATTGCATCACCTGGGTCTTTACAGTCCTTCAGTGCCTCTGACTGCAGCACCTGCAGAGCTGCTGCTGTCCCTGCACCCAGGTGAGGGAATCCAACCTACCTTGTGCTCATGTCTCTGCAACAGGAGGGATGTGTCTAACCTTTGCAAACAGCAGGGCCAGCCCCTTCCACATTGCCCAGAAAGAATACTTCCAGCCTCAGCATTTCTGGTTCAGGGCTCTGAATCAGCTCTCATCAGCTAAGGCTGTGAAGGGAAATTCTCAAACTTAGCAATATTAGTAGGTTTCATCTGAGCTTTTTTCTTACAGCTGTTAATAATATCTGCAAATGCTTCTCTTTGTGTTATTCTTTAAAAATACAGTCCTTACATTTCTGTAGATGCACCAGTGTCTGGGAATACTCCTGAGCTGTGCCTTGCCTTCAGAATGCTTCCAGCTTGGGTGCAACTGAGCTGAATTTGGTTGGATTCTGCGATATTGTCCAAGTAAATATCTAAATTTAAACTGGATATGTGACTGGCTATTTATAGCTGGGCTTATCCACACTGGGCTCTTAGTGCCTCTTGACATAGGCAAATGCAATAAATTAGGGCCAGGTGTATTTCTGCAGACAGTTTTCACTAATAATAGAGGTCTCCTTACCTCTAAACAATCAAGTATAAAATAATTGTAAGACAAAATACTTGGACACAAATTTTCCATTAGCTATTGGAAAAAGCTAATAGGAAATTCCTAGCTATTTAGGGTCAATAAACCTTGCAATAGGGTCAGACTATTGCAGCTCCTTTTTGTTCAGCTCTGCTCTCCTGTCAAATGCTGCTGCCTTGAGGAGAATCCTCAGCTACTTCAGCAGAGGATCTGATGGCTTAGCTCCAAACCACCTCCTGTCTCTTTACTTGCCTCCTCACTAGATGCTGTCAGTAATTCCAAATGAAGACTGAAATCTGTTCTCTGCAACCAACAAAGATCAGTGTCTGGCAAATCAACATTAAATGCCTGAGTTTGGAGCCAATAGCCATGCAGGCAGAATATCCTGCAAAACCCAGAGATTGGACACACAAATCTATGCCCTGCAATAGAGATTTTCTCTTATACAGCTTGGTGTGTCATGATGGTCATGATCTCCTTCTGCTCTTAGGGAGATGTTAAAGTTCACTTTATTTAAGCATTTGTAAATTTTGAGGTGCTAATTGATAGCCTGCAGTGCTTTGAGCCCTCTGTGTTTTTGTCACCCATCTGTTTTGCCTCCTGTTTGTTAACACAGCTGGTGAAACTCATATGCAGGAACCCACTTCATCCCAGGGTTCTTTAAAATCCCAACCCCTGAACGTCCTATTAAACCAATCAAAAACAATTAGGGGATGTGCAGTTAAAGCAATCAATACTGCAAAGGAGCCTTTGGAAAGGCAATGCTAACTGGTGTGTTTTTGTGCATACACTGATTTATTAGGTTATACAGTGATGATAAGATAAAATTGAAATGAGCCTGGTGGGAAACCCAGAGGTCATGATCTCTATATTATCACTGGGTTTATCTGATCTATATCATGAGGGCTTAATGATAACGGTTGTTTTTTAAAACAGTACCTTTTGTTCTCTGTTAATGTACTTCTTGTTGTCTTTGGACAGCAATCTAAACAGTCACAGCCACCTGATGATAAGTGTTGGCAAGGTGATAATCAGTTTGCTTGCCTTATAATCCCTACAGGAACAGATGGATTAAAAAATTTAAAGGGTGTTTTAAATTACACTAAAGTAATAATGACAGGTCAATTGTTTGTGATGAGAGATAAGGTTAGTCAGGAGAAACATTTTTTTACCAGATTAACTGGTACACTTGCAAACAGAGAAGTTTTCTGTCTCACACCTTTGTACCATATCTTGTCCCTTTCCCTTCTGCTGGAAGCACAGACTCTTTTCTTTGTTCCTTCTAAAATCTCAAATAGGGACATGAAATGATCAGGAAAAGGAATGAACTCCTTGTAGGACCCTGATTGATCCCAGAACTGGGTGTGTTTGCTCTGCATGTGAGAGGTTTGATGGAAAGTGGCTGGGGACAGGGACCTTGCAAACCACAGAGGGGCCGGCGGAAATCAGCCACGGACGATCTGTGGTCAAGTGCTGGAAACAGAAGCACTTGTCTGTTCTGCACTGTGCTTTTTCCTGTCTACAATGAGTGCTTTGAGCCTCCTGGCAATCAGCCAATCCCTCCTAGGTTGCAAAATCTGTTGTAGGCATAAATTTGGTTTTCTCCAGGGGGATTTGTTGCTCTCATCATTTCACATAGCCATTTCATAGAAATGAAACCTAAGGAAACTTATTGTTTTTAGGTAGAGTTCTGTATGTAAACATGACTGAGTTTCTGTGACCACAGTTTGAACACCTGTACCTCACAGGATCACACTGAGCCCAGCACATCCAGCCAGTATCATCAGGAGATGCAGAGAGCTACTTGACACATCCTAAAGAAGATGCTTCACTGTGGCTCTGAAGGCTGACACCCTAAATCATCTCTTTCAGAGGTCAAGCTTTTTACTGTACATCACCTTTCCTCACACAGGGTCAAATTATTGCATCCTTAATTGCATTTCTTAACCTCACTCTATCTTTTCCATTTTTTCCAGATTACTCCTGGATACTGGGTGTCAGTGATTTTTATTATTATCTTACTTCAAAAGGCATTCTTATGTCTGCCTAGCTCCCCTCTTCTTTTTTCTTAGGTCAATACATTGATGCAGGGAAGGTGCATAGTAACTCCTATCAGTTGTATTGGGCAGAAGTGTTTGATATGTAAATTCATCAACATGAGCTGGAAACCCCTTACATGAAATTTTCTGGAGATCTCTGGTCTCCTAACAACATGGTGGTGTCACTCATGGTTTAGGATGTTGCTATGTTAGACCGGCATGTTTTCATAGTCTTGACAGAACATTAGCTGTCCAATGAGGTTTGCAGTTACAAAGAACTCCTTCAATACAAGGAAGAGCATAATTTTAGTGTTTCTGGACAGAAAAATGGCTTTTGTAAGGTAAACTAGACCAAAGCACTGAAATCCTTTAGAAAATGGAAATTTAGGTGACTCAGGAAGAAAGTAATTCCCTAGGCTGCCTTCCATTATTTCTTATAAATTCTCAGTTCAAATTCAGCCCTGGAGCAGAATGATGGATTAAATGGCTTCCTGAGATGCCTTTACATTTATTTCCTGTTATGACTTTTTCAGAGCTTATGAGAGATGATGGTAGAATGAAAGGAATGCTCCCCATAATTGTGGTTCTTCCAGACAGTCCCTGAAATGTGTTTTTCCATTAAACTATTAGCTTCCAGGTGAAGAACTAGTAGAGTTGGTATAGGTGATGATTTAATAATATTAAAGCCTCTATTCAATAACAAATAATAATCTCAGAGAAAGCCTGAACTGAAAAACCAATTAATTTTTATAGGAACAATAAAAAATGTCATAGACAGTCAATGAGCTTATCTAGTTATTTTGCTATATAATGATATGCAGCAACTTGTACTGTTCATGTGAAATATGAATAACCATGTTGAGTGATGTTCCTGGTACAGACACAATGGCAGTGTACCTACTAAAGAAATGAACTAAAGAAATTATCTTTGTTCCAGAAACATGTGAGCTGACAGGAAGCAATGGAACTTGACAGCAGCAATGGTTTTCTAGCAGTGAGGATAATGAAGAATTGGAAGAGAATGCTTGGGGAAAAAGGAGGGGATTGCTAGCAGACAGGAGGAATATATGTGAGAAAGTGAGTCTTTGAAGTTAAATTTGCACAGAAGAGTGGGCTGAATGACTTCTTTGAGCCCAGTTGGAAGCATTTCCTGTGATGGCAGCTCAGCCTCCCACTCTTCTTATCTCCAAACTATGATATCTGTGTGGCTTCTTCATCTGGAAAACCTAATTGCAAAAACCTAATTGCAGGAAAATTTGGTTTGATGAAGTCTGCTATTGGATGTTAGACCATCAGCATAGAGGATGTGGTCTCAGACTCCCATAGAACCTCCAGCAGCTTCTCATGTGAGTGAACATCATCAGCCAAGAGAGGATGAGGTGGGTGCACATGCAGTCTATGTGCTTAACCATCCTTGTGACTGATTTTTAAGTGGTGTCCAGTGTTTGTGCTGACTCTGGCAGGCACAGGCAGGGACCCAGCCCCTGATGATGATGATGATGATGATGCTGGCTGTCTGCAGTGGAGCCTGTTCCTGTCAGTGAGAAGTTGTCTCTTCTGAGAGGAGCTTGCTGTGATCCCTTATAGAGTTGATTGCATCTGTAGGTGTCTCTATCACAAGGGAATGGATGTCCCAAGACTGGCACCTGCCTCCTAGCTTCAGAAGGTTGGGCCACTTTGATGGCCAAGAGCAGGAAGATAAACCACAAATGGCAGCAGAAATGGCATTACCTGTATGATATTCCAGGCTGGGAGAAAGGCAAACCATTAAAAATACACACCCTAAGGTGGGGAATAGACTTTTCTATGGAAAAGAGAAGCTGTAGACTCAAAACTTTAACTTTGGTGTATGAGAGTAGACCAATGCAGACAGCAGATCAGGAACACTGAGAAAAACCCCTAATATTATAGGACAATAGCTAGCAACACAAAATATCCTGTTTTATTTACCTTACTGAAAGAATCCATCTGGAAAACTTCCTAAAAAGTTATGTGAAGTAATGGAAATGGCGTTTGGCCACCATGTCCAGAGCAGACACAAGGGTCCCATGTGGCTTCACACAGCAGAATTTTCTGTCCACCAACTGAAAGACACTTTGTTTGTGAGGTGCAAGGGAAGGAAATAAAATATCTACAGGGTTGTGTTTAAAACAGGCAGAAAAGCACAGGTGAATTCAGGTGAGCTCTGTAGTGCCAGAAACCAGAGACCAGCTGAGTAAGAGCTGCTGCTGTCTGGATATTTGTGCAATCTATTCCAGTTTTGGGCCTTCACCTGAGTGCTGGGGAGATACACAGGCAACGTCTGTGTGTGGTTTAAACCTTGACCTGTATTCTCTGAGATGCTCTTTCTTTAGTAGCAGTAGTAATTCTTTTGAAGGTTAGTCTAGTCAAGCTCTGCAGGAAAGCTGGCAAGGGTGTCAGTGCAGAAAGGCAGCAGAAATTGAAAACAGGATAGTTCAAATGGGACATCCAGACTTTACATTCTGCAGCATCTGATCTCATAAGAGAGCCAGGAACTGCTCTGTAGGATGGATCATTGGGATGGAAGAGACCCAGACCCATGATCCAAAGTCTTTGTGCCACTCCTCATTAGCACACACAGAGCAGTGCCAGGGAAGGTGTAGGTGGAGCTTGTTCCTCCTTGCAGCCCCATACCAGAAACATGGCATTAGGTAAGAGAATAAGATTATTGTAACTCACAGTGGGAGTGAATCTGGGCCCACAACCTGAAAATCACAGGAGTTCAAAGGTGAGGAGTTCAGCTTGTCCAGACCCAAAGGTTTAACCATGGTGTGGCAGCTGATGAAGGTATGAGGACAGAAAGTGCCGTGGCCAACATTTCCTGAGCAATTCTTGTTCTGTTCCCTCAGGGTCTGCAAAGCACACGTGCTTGCTGTGGCTGTGCTGGAGGAGGGAGCCCCTCTGCCCGTGCCCCTTGCTGGGGAAGGTGATCTCGTGCTGCACTGGAGCTGAACCCGAGGACAGGGTTTGCCTGGAAGCCCTGAGTGGCTCCAGATGTGGCACTGTGGGGTGGTGTGGGGCCAGCACAGGCAGCTGTCTCTGGCATTGGGCAAAACCTAGGAGGGCAAAGCTGCCCTAGCTGCATGTAAATGCTTTCTCATGAGGTAGTAAACCCTGCTAATGAGCAACTTGGCTTTTCTTGGCTTTCACCAGGCTAGTTCTCTGATACAAATTTTCAGTCATGCTTGATTCTTAACCCAGGTATTGTGAATAGCAGTGAGTTGTGCCTTATCTCTGTTAGTTCTGAAGATCCTCACTGCTCTCTGCAGAGGGTCAGCCATCACAGTGGTCACTGGTGTCAACATTCTGCTGTGTGGCATGGTCCTAGCCAGCTTTCAGCCATTTCAGGCATTGACTTGAGCTCTGGAAAGAAAACTGCCTTTCTGGAGGTGATCTTACTTTAGTGACCTCTAAGTGGTCAATTATGAGAGCAGGAGAGTGAGTAACTCATTTCCAACAGAGGTACTTACAGATGAGCAAATAATGAAGTGCCTAATTGGTGCCAGAAGTGTTTCCAGTTTTCCTGTGAATATCTGGGCTGCTGCCTTCTTGTACCACATCTCTGTCTCCCACCAACTGCAGACAAGGCTTTCAGAGAAGCTGCTCTGGCAGAAATCAGTCTATGCTGTGCACTGGAACCCATTGCAGAGTCTGCATGGTGCCACACCAGGGAATGTGCTGCCTCAGTCAGAGATCAATATTCACATCTGACTTGCTCTTCTCTTGGCACAGTCTTTGCCCAATATTTTAGCTGGTCTAAGTGGCTCCAGTGTGTAAAAGAGCTTAACAAGCAGGATGCTGTGTGCACTGGTGCCATTTACTGTGTATGTATAATCTGGGCTTCTAAACTTTCTGTACAATATTTTTCCTGAAACATAAACTGCCTGGAAGATCACTTTAGCTCTGCTCACATCTCCTCAAGCTCATGTCAGGTATAGCTGTAAGTGGTAGCTGCAGAATTTATAAACAGGGCAAATTCATCACCCTCTGTAATGAGCCAGGCCTTGAAAATGAAGGACACCAGTTTCTTTCTTCAGCATCCTGTCTGCTCTGTGTCTGACATGCTCAAGCCAAATAGGCACCATCAGGAGCATTTGTGCTCTGGGCAGCAGTGGCAAAAAGCAACAAAGTGGCATTTCACAGCCTGAGCCACTGCTATTGTCCTAATCAATATCTATAAATTAAATAAGTCTCAAAGCTTCTCAGTAAATAAGGGCTTCTAAATAAATGCCATGAAAAGACAGTCTCAGAAATGAGCAAATATCTTTTTCTATGAGAGTCTTACTGTATGCTGACCATGAAAAATATCTTTGTCTCAGTCTCTGCTGGTTTACAGTTCAATCTCTATGTAGAAACAAGTGACAAAGAGTTTTTGAGATGTTCTATTTTGGGAAATTTATAGGGGAAGTTAATTAGGTAAATTGGGAATCCTCTTGAGATTTCAGAGAAAGAAAATCTGGAGAGGTTTACAGACTAAGAATAGTGGCCTGTATAATCTTCCTGAAACACCTTCAGCTGTGGCTAGACTTGGTGAACTTTAAATGAGGTCTGTAGTTGGGATGGGTCCAGAAGGATGTTTTGTCTCCTCCAGTTCAGTACAGCAGGAAGAGGCGGGAAATGTGTTGATAAGCAGAAATGAACAGAAACTAAAAGATTGCAGCATTTAAAATGGCTGGCATTTAAAACCTGTGACACAAATGTTTTTTCCTTAACTCTGCATGATGAGGAGTCTTAAGGACCAGATTCTCATGTTGCCCAACCAAAAAATATGAGGAGAAACGCCCAGATCACCCCTTGTTACACAAGGAGACACGTGTGAGTCTGGATCTAAGAGGAAAGCCAGGCAGGCCATCATGCTGGGTAGTGATGCAATATATCAGAGCTGGAAACCAGGCCTCAGGCATTACAGCAAGGACTGGAGGCATCCTGCCTTTACATGCTCTCCCTGCATGTGTTGGGCTCTCCCAGTTTCTCTACATGACCTAAGATATTTTACATTTAGTCCCTTCATCTTCTTCCTAGGAAAAATTGCTTTGCTCCTGTGGGGATATATGGCCATGGAGGTTTCATGTTTGGTGGTTAGAGAGAGGGATGCCTTCAAGACCTCTGTGCTCCAAGTCCCACCCACTGCTTTGAACACCTTGAGTCTAACACCACAAAAAAGCACCTAACCCCCTCCCCCAAAACAAACAAAATAAAATATTTTGTATCCTAGTGGCTTTCTTTGTGATATTATGGACTTAAGGGGAAAAGCCCAGACCAAATAACTGCTGTGTGTGAGCTATAGCCAAATGGTCAAGGCAATACAAAATATAACTAACAACTAAGTTGCTGGGTTGCCAGAGGCAGGGGGTAAATTCTCTGTAGCTTATTTCCTAAGTGTGATTATTGTGGCAACAGCCAAAATCTTGAGCAGTCCTGGAGTGATCTCTTCACAGCTCCTGTGATGAGCAGAAATAAGACAGTGTCCATGGTAAATGAGCAACAATACTGATGTTTTCCTGCCTGTCTTTTGAGCCACGAAGGCATAAGTTTCTCTGAGCACCATTAAGACCCCTGATTTAGTTGACAGACTATAGATCTCTGGAGTCATATGAAACACTCTGTTTTTCAGAGCTGGAGAGCAGCAGCTACAGCACATTCAGTTGCCCTGGAACAGCTGATGGTGCCAGCAGTTCACCCTGGGGCATCTCGGGTTCAGACAGATAAACCACATGGATTCCCCCATTCCCCTGCAGGTAGTCTGATGAAATCAGCCTTTGCATTTGTATGGACATTTATTTCATGATGATGATACCAAATAGAACAATCTCTAGTCAGCAAAATTTTAAAAAATAAAAATTACAATCAGGTATTTACAGTTTTCCTTAAGTTCCAGAATATCTTAATTCAAAATCCATTATACAACCACAGAGCTCCAAGACAATTGTATGAAGTCCCTAAATTTGTGCTTAGTTATGTCCCCCAGTCAGTCAGCAGACACCATCTGAAGACTTGAATGTTGGAAGATACACCACTGCCTTTGCTAATTTTCTCCTGTAATTAAGCCTGCTCACTGTTAGGGAGGGGGAAAAAAAAAAAAAGCTCATTTGAATCTCATTTTCTGTTATCTAAGATAAGGTCATGCCTCTGGCTTGTCTGGTGAAGATGCTGAAAATTGCTTCAATTATCCCTGCTTAACTGAGTGTAATCACTAAAATATCAGATAATTGGAGCTGCAAGGTAGTGCTGTTGGCACTAAGCCTGCAAAATGAATGATTGTTTTCCCTAGTCCAGTGTAGACTCTTTCCTGCTCAATTTGCTGTTAAGTCAGCAGTGTTTAGTTTCATTCCTTCACCTTGATAGGGAAAGAGATGTGATGGAAATAGAGAAAATGTGTTATTAGACAAGGGAGGAAGAAGTGACAGGGATATTGTGCATTCATTAAAATTTATAGGTATATATCTGAGATGGTCTGATTTACTGTCTCTGAAAAATTATGCTGTATAGAAATATTTCGTGCAGCCTAGGGGTGTGTGTGATTTCAAAACTGTTATGTGCAAATATGTCCTGGATTAATGCCATGTAAAAGGGGAAAAAAAAAGGGCATCTTAATATATTGGTTGGAATTCAGATGTGAACCTTGGAATAGCTATATTGATGTTATTTCTCTGCCTTGGAGCTCATCCAGCAGATACACCTCGTTAGCAAAGATTTGCTCTGAATGCCCCATTCTAACCAGGAAGGAAACCTCTCTGCTCTCAGCAGTGCTGTGTCGAGCCCCTTCAAGGGCTTTTATCCTCACCACACTTTGAGGTTGGCAAATAATGTTATCTCAAGTCAGCTAAGGCAGACTGGGGGCATGGAAGGGTTGGAGGGTCAGTCCTCCCACCCTCGGGAATCTTGAACAGGAACGCAAGCAGGGACCACACGTAGCACACGTGGAAATGATGCATCTGCTGCCCTCTCCTGCCCTTTGCTGCAGTTCCTGCGGCCAGGCCCTTGCAAGGGAGAATGGGCAAACTGCAGGATCCACTGTTTTTCTTTATTAAAGCATGAAAGATGCTAACAGCTTGACTAAGATAGTTTGCTGAATTTGCAGTCTCTTGAACATTATAAATGATAGCTGCCCCACAAAACAGATGCATTTTTATTTGATATTTAGCTATTTATTCAGTCATTTTAGGTTAATAAGCTCATGGAGAAAACCCAAATCTTCAGCCCTAAAGACAAATAAATGAACAAGAAAACAGCCTACCATTTGCCCACTAAAATATCTTTTTTGCATTTGTTGTGGAGTTTAATTTCTTTCCGGCAACTTGGATGAGCACATCCACCATGCAGGATTGGACTTACTCCTTAGCACCAGCTGAGAAGGCTGTACTAAACTTTGCTCAGATGGAAGATTTCCTTTCTTCCCCAGCCTTCCTGCTCCCAGAAAAGAAAAAAATCTCAAAGGTGATAGAGGGCAAACAAAATCCCTGCTGTAGCCAGCAGAGTGGCTGCAGGGCTCTGTATGGTGAGAGGGAGGGCTGACACCTCGGGAGATTTTCCATCAGCATCCTGCTGCGGACCGGCTTCCCACACAGGCAAGCTCCACACAAAAGAGTTAATCACAAACTCATCATCCTGAAAAAGATCAACACAAACGACTCTTGCTTATACATTGCTGGGGTTGTGCTAACATACATATCCAGGCCTGGCTTCCCAGGGTTGGATCCAGCTGCGTTAATCTGCTTCTATCCTGTGCAGCCAGAAGCAACTTAATCTTTTCTGTCAGTCTTGCTTTTAAAGGCAATGTGAAGGAAAAGCAAGAAAAGCTCCGAGACAAGGGCTAAAAAGCTTTTAAAAGAACTAAAAGGAGTCTGTTTTGTCTGACTGATAATTTGAATTGCCCACTTTTAAAGCTCAGCTGGTAGTGCTCAAAGTAGGGGAAGCAGAAGGCAGCGCTGTCATGCAAGGCTCCGGGTCCTGGGGACAGACCAGGAGAAAGGCAGCAATTGAGTCGGCAGAAAGAAATAGTGTAAATATTTTGCCTTCTACAGTAAAGGCCATTTAATAGAAGCTAAGGGCAACAAAAGGAATGTGGGTGGCTCAGGTGACTTTGAGATGTTTGCACAGACTCTGGGAGAAAGCAAGAGAGGATGTATTTGTCCCACCTATTGGTAGTAGCCATGCATGTGCGGAAAAACGCATTTAGATCCCCTATTTTCATGCAGAAAAAGAGCACTCTTCCCCCTTCTCACAATAAATAAAGAAAGAAGATGGGCGCTGTCAGGCAAGGTGTGGGGGGAAGGGGATGGAGTGAGATGCAACTGAAGCTTCTCTTCCAGTGAGACCTGGTTCAGGGCTCTGCTGGCCTTGATTTGGCATCACAATGTATCATAGTTAAACAGATGATGTGATGTGATCACAGTAAATAATCTAAGGAAGATGAAAAAAGCAACCCTGCAGAAGAACACATCTCAAAGGCAAGCTGCACTCATAACCTTTCCAAAGCTGAGAGAGGCTAGGCTGCATGCTCTTGCTCTCTGTCCCAATGCACTGTGATAAAACCTTAATTTGCACACCAATGTGTGATTATTTCCATAAGCCATTCCAAAATGGAGCTTGCAAAAAAAAAAAAGGTAATTGATATCAAAAATAGTAATGAAATAAAACCTTTTCCTTTTTTTTTCTATATTGAAAATTTCTCTCTGTGTATTCCTCTACCATCTGGTGTACTCTGTTAAGAACAAGGACAGCTGCATGAAGCTGGAAACTATTTCTGTGTCATACTCCATGAGTGATCCATGCTTGCATACTGCTTGCATCTGACACAACGGCACAAAATAGAAATCAGCTTGTTCAGAGGACTGTTTAGAAAGGTTCTCATCCTTCTTTCTCCCACTTACTGTTTGAATAAGGCAAGGATCCCCTAAAGAGTGTAGGAAGGGCCATTTTAAGAAACATCTTCTATGTTTCTTCTTGCACTCAGGGAAGAGATGTATTTCAAATCAATCCATGTCAGCCCTGACCCTTTGGTGATATTGTGCATCAGAAAAGCCTGACTGGAAACATTTTCACTGGGGACAGCACTGCTTTCCCTGCCTCAAAAGTGCTCTGAGAAGCTGCAGACTTCTCTAACTGTGCTTGTTCCAAACACACTACCCTGTATTTTGTGTCTCCCAGGCTGATGCTCAGGTAAATACCAGCCTGGTGAGACATGAAATGAGACAATCCTTGAAAGCCTGAATCCTGCCTGGATCTCTGGAAATGACTCAGCCTAACAAGACAGCACACCATGAGGCTGGTCTGTGGAGGGACTGCTGAACCCCGAGCACCAAGAGCTGCCCCTGCTCCTCTGGGCAGTGCTGGGCCCTGGCCTGGGCAGCAGCTGGGGCTGGAGGCATGCAGGGCTCAGCTCAGCCCACACAGGTGAGCAAGGTGCAGGCAGGGCAACAGGACATGTCGGCTTTCTCATGGATTTTGGAATTTGTCAGGTGAAGGACTCAAGAAGGATTTCAAAATTAAATCCTTCAGTACTGGAGGACATGTATTTAAGACAGCAGGTAATGAGTAGCATAACTTTGACTCCGACTCCCTGACATGGGAAAATGTATCTAAGAAACACATTTGGCAAGAGCCTACAGGCTAAATCCTATTGTAAGCAGAGGCAAAGAGTAACAAAGGGCAGATTAAATCATAAAGAGTAGCTTTGAGGCTTTTAAGAAATATAAACAAATGGGAAGCAATAAGTACTGGGAGATCTACAGAAAACAAGACAAAAGTAGGTGGCAGAGATTTTATAGTCAGAGCAACGAAAAGCAACACTGAACATTGAATTTTAGTAAACATTTCAACCAGACACAATAGAGTCTTCAAAAAATATTTGCATTTTGCAAATGAGGGAAGATTAAAGAGAAGGCAGTTGAGAACTGAGCAATGGGACAATTAAAGGAAATTTACTAAATCATGCATTTGAATTCTTTATTTACTTACAAAACTGGAAAGCTGCTGAAGGCATTGGTTGATATTGGCAAGGAGTTGTAGAGGAAACAGAAATTATGTTCATCAGGCAGGACTGTCTATCCAGATGCACTTTTGTTATTAATTAAAGACTCATTACATGATCATTTCTGTCCCCAGTTTTAGTTACCAGTATCTCTGGCCAGGCACATCTATACCTGCATTACATTACTGTCTCTGCTGTCTATTCATACGAAACAACATCCTTAAGGGTATTTTAAGACCTCTGGAGACTGGGAAAGAGCTGAATGGGATATCTACAACATTGATCTATAAAATAGGTGGTGGAACAAGAAAGGTGAATAGGGTATACAGCTGTTCTTTGCTTTTTTCAGTATAAAAATCAAAGAGAACAAAATTAAACTACTGGGTACTACTCCCAAGGCAAACAACAAGAGGCACTTCATTGACTGCATGGAATACAGTTCTACTATGTTCCACAGTCAATATGGGTTGCAAACATATCCTTTGATTTAAAAAAAATATATAAAACAATAAGAAACATAAATGAAAGAAAAATCCATCAATGACTATTAAATACAAAAACATTAATTTTCACTCAAGACATCCCTGAGTCACAAGTCACAAGAGGTTGGGAGAACATTCCTGGATGGTAGCCCTGATAACATCTGCTGTGTCTGCTCTGCTGCTGGGGCAGGACACCAGACCAAATGGGCTGGTTCTCTGATCCAGCACAGATGTTCTGTGCTGCACTATGAATTCACTGGGCAATTGATCTGGGTAAGAAACAAGCCAGCAAGTTTTGTATTTCTTGTTTTTTAACCACAATCAGTTCTCTGATCTTGTTCTCTGAGTAGCCAAACAAATGACTGAATGGGCTCTGCTAAGGGAGTGATGGGAAGAAGGATGAGCAGTGAGGCTTTGGCAATGGGATGAAGGAGAAGGAAGAAACAGAGCTGACTAAGCCATTTTTGTCACTGAGATAAATTCATGTGAGCCCAAAAATTTTGATGGAGAGCTGGTGTGAGTCAGGAACTGAATCTTTTCTGTGTGGATGATTCAATGTCAATGAAGAGTGCATAAAGCTGCAGGTGTCCCAGTGCTATTTTAATGGGTGCACCGAAAGGACTGGGAAGAGTAGCCCAGGTGAGAAGCCCTGCCCTTCCTGCTCCCCTCAGCAGCTGCACCCTGTTGTTGCCACCACAGGGCAAGTGGAGCACATCTGTGCCCTTCCCTGAGCTGTGGGCTGGGAGAGGCAGAGTTTAATTTCTGAGCATGGCATTCCTGACATGCTCCATTCCTGATGGAGCAAAAGTCAGTATTATCAGTTTCACAGAGCTAAATTTTGATTTATTTTCTGTATAAACTATTAAGGATAACTTGACTCTTCAGTTAAATGAAATATTATTTGGTTTGCCTTTTTATTTGTTTGGGTTTTTTTTTTAAAAAAAGCTATTGAAAAGTGCCATGTACAAGAACTGCAGCATTTCTTTTCATATCATAAGACTTGTGCTTGGGGCTGTATCCAGGCCAAAAAATGAAAGGAAAGGACTGAATCAGAACTGGCCAGAGTGTTGGAACTCATTCTTGAGGTATTTTTTCCGTTCTCCCTTCAATGAGATTTCATGGGAACACTAAAAACAGAAACAGGCCAAGTCTTACCTTAACTGTTGCTGATTGCAGAAAGGTGGTTTCACAAATTTCCCTCAATTTCAGATTTCATAATAAATAAGCCTTACACCACAGATATTGAGATGTAGAAGATGTTAAGCCTTTAACATCCTCTGTCTCAAAATCTTACAGATAATCTGTAGAATAAGAAAAATCTCTTTCTCACTGACAGTTTTTGTAACGATGTGAATCATCACCACTCCACCTAAATTCCCTTGGCTTGTCTTCCTGTGACAGTTTAGCTTTATTCCTCACACCACTTTGCACAGCTCTTACAGGAGCTTTAAAAGTGGGTGCAATGCAATTCTTCCCTCCAGTTTAATTGACAGTAGATCACTGTGCTCTTCCTTCTGCTTAGATGACAGCTGTAGATCTGCCTTTGAGCCCCTCAAGCCACCAAATTTGGGTGGCCAGACAGATTTTGTAGATAGCTGATTGAGCATATCTTCTAATAGTAGGTAAATAACTGTTCAGTAAAACTTATTGTCCTCTCTTTTATTTTTTCCTTGTTTTTTCCATAAAGGCAAATGTTATTTGGAGTCCAAATTGTGCCAGGCTGTTTTGTACCTGCACAGATCACACAGAGACTTTGCTCCTTCTTCAAGCCTCCTGTGCAGATTGCTGAAAAATGAAGACTGACTCTGAATACTTCCAGGTAAGATTCTATAGCACATATTTGAATTGTGTTGCAACACCTGAAACAGCCAAAACTTTCTTAGCAGTTCACATAATCCTTAGCTTTGCTTAGCAGAAGGAGGGAGGGAGAAATGGGCTGGTGATGAGAGCCCTGGGGGAGGATCCAGTGGGTCTTTAATGGATTCCTCACTCTGCTGCAGGTTACCTGTGGGATCCTGTTCAAGATGATTAATCTTTCATCATTTCTGTGTAATTAGTTATTCAAGTTCTCACGGGAGAGCTCTCAGGAATTAGCTCTCCCTATAGGTATATGTACTGCATCTGACATGACTGTTCCTTCAGGTGAAATAAAATCCAGGCAAAGAATGTTGTTGCTAATTGCTGATGGTTTTAGTCACTATGTGTAATGGAAATGGAGCATAGCAGTTTTGAAAGAGCAGAGCATTAAAAAAAAAAAAAAACCAGAGAAAAGAATTTAAAAAGTGATTTTATTCTTGAAAGATTTTGTCACTTCAACTCTACCCTACATCTGTTCCTTGGTGTGACAGAGATTTGCCACATGAAATGTGGCTATCATCTTTTCCTCTTCCTGTCCTCTAGCCTTCCATCATTAAAATAGGATTATTGATACTTAGAGGGGAACTAAGAATGCTCTTGTAGATCCTGGGAGATGAAAGGAAACCAAATCCCTCTCCTGTTCATAAAGTGGAGACTGAGGAATCAGATGATAACTTCACTTGTATGAAAATTTGTGCAATTCTATAAATGTCCTAAAGTCTGAGAATTTGTCCAAAATATCTGTGCATTTCTTAGAACTGCCATATTTTTTAAAGGGTTTGATGTGACCTGGCTATAACGTGAATAATACTTAGTCCTTAAGATCTGAAACATTAGTTTCCCTTATAATTTTTTTTTTCCTGTGTGGGTTCCTAGTACAGTGGATTCTTCTTTTAGACTGGCTGGCAACTCTGGCTGGTGACTCTTGTCACCCTTGTGAGACCTCACGTGCTCCTGTTAGCAGCAATCACCTCAATATTTGCAACAGAATATCCAGGGAGAGTATGGTGCTTGTTGTTCTATGCTCTGAACCACAATTTCTTACCAAACAAGTTCCAAGGCAGAGCAGGTGTTTCAGTATCTTTGCACTTCTGATTTAATTGAGAAAAAAATATTTTGAAATTGTATCTTTGGATGAGTCTGAATCACACCAGTGTGTAAGGCAAAGTGCTTTAGAAGGTGTCCATCTACCTGGTATATGCAACCAAGTTATCACAACTAACACATTGAGAATCTGAGGAATTAAAATTATATCATCACAAAAAAAAATCAAAACTATTAAATCCTTAAAGAACAGAGTATTCTTTCAGGTGAACCACTTTTCAGGCTGATGGCTACATATGTCCTTGGCTTGTATGATTTTTCTAATGAGATTTTTGTGAGAGTTCTTTTTTTATCACCTTAAGCTCTGTCAGGACTTCTCTGCTCAATGTTTAAGAAACCTCTGTAATTGAAATATTATCAAGAGGGGAGAAGGGTGCCCAATAGTTATTTCAATGGTGTCAAGAAGCACAGGGTTCTGTCACAAAGTCAATTTCGGGAGATAGATAGAAGTACTTTTACCAAATTCAGCAGAAACTTGATATGGAATTGGAAAGTAGGACTGGAACAGATCTTGTAGTTCATAACCTTCCTCCAGGCAGATGCAGCCAGTCCTGAATCACTCATGAGGAATGTTTGTGTAATCCCTTCCTACAATCCTCCAGTAAATGAGATTCCATGGCTTCCAGAAGAACCTGCTCCAGGCCTCACCATCATCACTATTGAAAATATTTTTCTAGCATCTAACCTAAACTTCCATTGCATTATTTTAGTCCACAATTTTGAATCTGTACCCAGCAGGCACAGAGGAAAATTCCTTCCATTTCACAGACATCTTCTATGTTGCAAAATATCACAGTTACCACAAATTTCTCATTAATGGAAGAGGTCCTGCCTGAGTTACCACAAATTGCTGTGTGTTATCATGTGTTTACAGAGCAGTGGTGTTTAAGCATGCTGGAGTGCTGAATTTCCCAAAAAGAGAAGTGAAATGCTTTGGCTTCACTCAGCCATGAAGCTGCAGCTGAGGCACAGAAATTTGTCTAAAGCCAGTAGATTGTGTATCTGTATCCTCAGCCCCCAGCTCAGAAAAAAATCCCACTTTTCTTGGCTGAAATTTTCCTAAAACTGCTCAACCTGGGTTTCACTGGATTAGTGTCATAGAAAATTTAAATTAACTAAGAGTTTAAGCTTGACAGTGTAGTAATCAAAATGTAGACTCTTGTAAGGCAATGTTAACAAAGCTGCCATTACTTCTGCTCGATTTATGTTGCTCTTTGACAATGTGTACCCGGGCGAATGCAGGAATACTGGTCTCTGCAGTTCAGTAATTCCCTTCACCTTCTGCTTTTTCTTTAAATATTCTTGAAATGTTCATATCAGATAAACAAAACAGCAAAATGCACTTTTGTTTTAGAACTTTGGCCTTGAATCTCTGATAGCATGACTATGAGTCACACAAATGTAGAATGCATGCTTTTGTGAATAATGAGTCAGTAAAATATTTTCTGTTGGTGTTAAAGGCATCTTAGGGAGCTTTACTGGCTGTAATTTAACCTCTAAATTCTTTTAACATAAATTATATTTTGCTATTGTTCTATAACTATTAGGATATAAGAGTTGTATTACACAAATTATGAAAGGTATAATCTTTATAGCTTTGGAGGAAAAACAAAAAGGCTCAATTAGAACAAAGGTTCCTAAGATGTATGTTTTGGTTTCTCTTGGCTTTTTCTGGATCTTTTATCACTTTTCTTTCATTCTTGATGATTCTTATTTGCACAAATACAAAGCTTTTATCATTCACAGCAAATACATTTGAATGGAACACTTAAAATGTACTAATAAAAAGGAAATTACTTGGTTATATATATATGTGTGTGTGTGTGTGTGTCTATAAGAGGATACAATCACCCAAGGATGAATTTACATACAGTGCCTAAGAAATTTGTTTAAAGTGATGCAGGACTATTTTCACTTAGGACAGGACCTTTCTAACTACAGTCTCAATCACTGCCTACAGCCCTTATTTTCTCAGTGAGGAAGCCAACATCTCTGAGCTTCAGGAGTCATTGAGGGTTGTAGGTAGATGAACCCAGGTCTTTTTTCTCCCATTCTGAGAACAGAGGTATAATAGAATAACAACTCCATGTGTTTCAAATACAACAGCATTTTGTTATGTAGGAAGCTCTTTGTTAAGGCAGAGTAAAAATAGCTATACTAATATCCTACCCATGTGCAGACTGGGCTATTTACCTCTTCTTTAAAGTCTTTTCCTTCCTTCCAGATTCCATAAAGGCTGTTACAGTTGGGCATAATCAGGTCCTTTTCAACCAATCATTCCTTTCCCATTTTCTTTCCTCTCTTTTTAATGGTTGCACTTATCCTGAGCATAAATACAAGTGTAACCTGCAGAATATCTGCCATTATAAGAAAACTTACAGGAAAGTAAACTTATTGGTTGTTAAACCACAAAGTACTGGGAACTTTATCATCATATATATTTTTAGTGACTAAATTCTAAATCCTAAATCCCAATTCTCCAAGTAAAATAAAGTGCATTATCAGATAATCCTTTTCTGGTGGAACTGCCGTGCGTTTGACAATGTCTGATGCGCAGTAAATGCAGAAACATGTAATGTACCTGCCTTCTAATATGTGGGGTTTGGTTTCTGGCATTTTGTTTTCCTCAAAAAGGAATGTTTTAAAAGAGTTTTAAGGAGGATTTAGCTGATTTATCAATCCTAGTGAAGAGGCCCAGAGAAACTAATTTTGGTCTCAGGATGGATTTTGGTGCTGCACCCCCCTGCCCTCCCCAGGCTGCACTGAGAACAATTTCAGGTAGGGCAGATCACTGCCCTGTATGAACTCAGGTTGGCAGGAGATTCCTCTTTCCATACCAGCCTTCCAAGATCTGGAGGGGAAGTATATGCTTATTCACTGTCTGCTGCTTTTTTCTGGGTTTTTTTTGGGTAATGTGTGCATAATACCACTATGCGTGCAGAGATCTAGAAATCAGTTTTAAATGGTTTAAGTCATTCTACTTTCCAGACTAAGGCTATAGCATCATGAGCATTTTAACTCACTATAACTCAGCCATGCTTCTCTACCAGCCTCAACTGCCTCATCCTGTTCCTGCCCCAATCCTGACCCAGGTTAACATTAAACTGGCAAATAAATAATGAGTTTATAATGGGGATTATTCCTCTGATCTTCCTCATGCAGCTAACTCAGTATTTGTGCTGGGACACAGAGGGAGCAGCCAGGGAGCTGCAGGATGGCAGGAGATGGCAGGACATGGCACAGTCTGGATGGCACAGTCTGCCTCCATGGGTTTACACTGCTTGTGATCCTGTGGTGCTCTGGAAGAATTTTAAGGGAACAGTTCCTCAGCTGGAGTGGAGTGCTGCTTCCTTTCCTAAAACAGGCTGATTTTTCTGCAGAACAGCCCTGGGTGTTGCATAGGCTCATGGCTCCTGCAGGTGTCACAACCTTTTCCACAGATCTATGGCAATGACAGAAAGGTATAACTAATAACCCAATGTAGAAAAAAAAATCCCAAATTAACTTTTGCCTAAGATAACAGGGTTTGTACTCATTGAATAAAAGTAGGGCTAGTAAAAAGCAGTCTTAGCATAAGAACATAAAAATACATAATGAAATCCAGCACCTTATTTTTATAATTTTCATAAAGTCCGTGTTTCCCTACTAAATTAACTTTCATCAGGCTTCATTGCACAGTCTGTTATCCCAATGTTTCCCAGGGACAGCTGCTTGAAGTTTTTGATTTAAATCATTAAATGCTTGATTTATAGTGCATGCTTCCGGAGCCTTAGCACTTTTCTAACTCATATTGCAGTATATTCTTATCCTAATCATTTTACTGTTTAAATATATTTGGCTGGCAGGGGATTAAAGTTAACCAGCCTGTTCATTTTCCTACAAAGGAGCAAGATATCTGTCAGTTGCTAAGGCACAGAGCATAACTAAGAACAGTCTTGTTAGAAAGTTGGAGGCAGACTTAGCTGTTTCATTGTTGTTTGAATATCATCAGCTGGTGTAGCCTTGCTGCTGAAATGTATTCCCTTTGGATAAAATCCATAGTTGCACTGGAAATAGTTGATTATTTGGCTGCTGTAATACATTTAACTTCTTTTTGTCTTTCATGAAACAAGACAGAAAGATCTTGACATGCCTAAGCGAGGAAAATATGTTGCAGTGGATTGAAGGACATGCTTTATCTAAGAATATTCAATAACTTCTAGCTCCTGCTGAGTTACTGCTCACCTTTGATTTTTGTTTAAAACTGTAGAGAAATTTGTGCCTTCTTTTATTGTTGCAAATAAAGATATCCAAAGCTTTGATATCAAAATCCATCCTGGACTCACCAGCCTATTCAAAGGACCTTTACATCATATATAAAATGATAATAAACTTTATACATTATAAAGTAAGAAGCAGGTGAAGACAGTGTTTTTAATGTTATTTCTGTCATGGTAGACTGAATCCAGACCTATTTGAGTCAGCCCCCACTGCAGCTGAGAGCAACTGATGTTTCCTTGAGTAACTTAGATTAAGAAAGTTTCTTCTGACTACTGACCAACTCAAAGCATTAAACTACCTGGTTTTGCTAGATTTGTTTGTTAGAGGTTTGTATTTCCAACAATCTTCTTACAAGCAGTAGAACTGTGGGCATAACCACATATAAAAATCACACATAAAACTCCACTTCTCAGTCCAAGTGTATTTGTGATATTTTGTACTCAGTTCTGTGAATATTTCAACACTGCAGCATTGCAGTGACAAGGAGGCAAAAGGGAATACTGGTGCAAAGTCTATTTAAAACTGGAATGCTTAGAAATTTGCCGAAAGCAAGTATCAAATTGTTCACAGATGGAAGTTGGTGGTGTTCTTGCAAGTCTCTTCTCATTGTTTTCCATTTTCAGAAAACAGAATTTAATACAGTGGTGTAACTTTAAAGAGAACATACGAAGAGCAGGATAAATCATTCTGACTCTCTTCCCCGAGCAAACATCACTTCAGCCAGCTGAAAGACTCCAATATTCTGTTTATGTTTGACATTGATCATTTATTTTGATTTACAAAGAACAAGGGAATTATGGGTGCTGACAAGAAAACTGTGGGAATTGTGCCGGAGTGATTTTGGATGTTATGAGTCAGGGTTACTGCCCCATCCCTCTGCCAGATGTTACCGGCCCCTTTGGCTGAGCAGCAGCAGTGAACTCTGTGCTTCAGCTGCACTGCTGTGCTTCAGAGCCTGGTGTGTTAACCTCCCTTTGATTTCCTTCTTTTTCACTGATTTATATGATTCAGTTGTACCCCATTTACAGGATGAACAGGATTCAGTTTCATCCAAAAGGGATTCAGGTCATCCAGACTGCTCCACTGTGAGCCAAAGCACTGAAAATGGGAACTGTTGGGTAATTTGCTTTGAGGGCACCTATAGCCCTGACTACAGCTGTGATGGAGACACACTCCCAGCAGGTAGCAATAGATAATACACAGCAACATTGAAGACAAATGGAGGAAATACACGAGCTACCAGAGATAACATAACAACACTGGATATTTTTCCTTACATGACAGAAGGAATAAACATTTTTTTTTAATTCTCCTTCCAGGCCTTTTCTGCAAGATACTACTTTCAGTTTCCAGTGGTTGTTATCATAGAATTATGGGTTGGAATCACACCCCAGGTTGAAAGGGGCTTTGAAGAATCGTCTGGTCCAAGCTGTTGTGGGAAAGGGAGCCTAGAGGAGATTATGTAGCAGCCTGCATGCATACCCATAACTTGAAAAACTCAAGAGGCTGAGCACTTCACCACATCCTTGGGGAAGCTGAATGCTCTTTGCCACCTGTAGTTTTCAGATTGATATGGGGAGAAAGCATCCAACACTGCAATACATATGGGAAACCAGGAATGCTGAAAAATGGCAGTGATTAGCAAACACAAAGATGATCATGGAGAGAAACCAGGCCTTGATGCTATGGCCAGGCCATACTGATGTACTCATAAAACTAACAAACAAATCAGCTTTTAGATGGATGTGTTTAGAGTTTCCAACTGGAAGTCTCTTTAATTCTCTAAATAATTCTTGTATTTCTATTTATTAATTTACTATAAGGAAGAAGTGAGAAACAGCTGAATGATACCATCTGGCTTTCCTTAGAAGTATGTCACTATGAAAGGGAGATGGCCTTTACTATGGGTTAGCAAGAAATCTGGGACTGCTTCTTTTTTTATTCAATGGAAATTTATAGCAATATTTTATATTTTATTTTTGCCTGTTTGTCACAGCATCTAAGCTGTGTGTGAGAGACCCTGTGTACTGCTAAGATACTTCACAGACTTCTCCAGCTTCAGCGAGCAAGGTTTGGGCTCCTTGATTGAAGGCTGGAAATCTCTCTCTGCTCTCAAAAATGTTCTGGGTTTTATAGTATACTTAGATAACGTTGTGCTTACTACATACTTTCTTTTCTGCTGAAACTCCCAGGTAACTCTATTGGGAGGTTTGAATTCTTTTTATTATGTTGAGTAGAATATTTTAAAATTTCCCTTTTGAGTCCTTTCTTGTCACTTAAAAATTCACACCAAATTTCTCAGCCATTCCCTTTTCTGAAGCCATGGGAACCAAGTTTCTTTTTTTCTTTCCCACTTACTCTTTCTATTCTTCAAAACAAGATTCCCCCCAAACCAACAACAACAAAAAATCTCCAGATCTTTTGTGATATTATTTCCTGTTAACTTCAGAAAGATCTTTCCTGCTGCAAAGATCAGATTCAGTAATCTGTGGCTCCCTGACTCCACCTCACTTCCTTTCCAACAATACTTCCAGGAATGCACAGGTATCTGTTTGGCATGAAATCTGGATTTCAGATTGATCTGAAGATTCCATAATCTTCAAATATATCTACTTATCAAACTTTTTATTGTATTATTTTCTGAAACAGAGAACCTAATTTCCATTCCAGGCAGCCATACAAATTATGTAGTCAATTAATAGGTGATCAATCAGATAATTTCCCCAGATTAAATTTGAAATATCCAGAGGTCTTCTGCTGATTGCCTGGAGAAGGTGACAGTCCTTGTTGGCAGTTTTAATTAATTTTACAGTGGGTACCAAGAACAATGGCAATTCTTTTTCTCTTGTGCTTCAGATTCACAGCTGGGAAAATCAGCTCTGACTGGGAAATGTCTGTTGGCTGAAGCCAGCTGTTGGAGCTTGAACTGCATATGGTGAGTTTGGTCTGAAGGATGGAGCTCTCTGATTGTGTCTTTCAAAGGGGTCAGGACTAAGACAAAGTGGTTTCATAGCCTTTTTTTACAGGCTACCTGCCAGAGGGTGAATTTAATTCCTATAAATCATAATGGTAGCAGCAACAACAACAATAAGAAAAAAATTGCATTATGTCAATGTCATATGCTACTGCTATTCCCAAAATATCTCAGAACAGCTGCTTTTCAACTGTTTCCTCTAGTCCTCTTTAGTCAAGATCATCCCTTCTGCTTTTCCTGACAGAACTTGAGACTTTACCAAAGTTTTGCAAGCTGTCTGCATTTGGGGTTTCTGCTCTGGAAATACCCAGTTGCTCATCACTCCTAAGATAGCTTCATGTCTTTTTTTATGCTGCAGTCACTTGGAGCCAGGGTTTCCATGTAACAGGGGAGTTCTGGAGAGAAGTGCCTCTGAGGGTGTATTTTAGCCATAACTGTAAATCCACACCTGTGCATTTACTGATGAGTGTGAGTCTCAGACACTGTTCACAAGCTAAACTGAGAAATTCACATATTCAAGGACTTTGAAAAAGTCAGGTTCCCCATTTCCTCAAAAAAACAAAAATCACTTGTGGTTTGCACAGAGGGCGTTATTGGATTAAGGGCTTCACTTCTGCTTCCTTCAGTTTCTTTCAGAGTTAAGTTGCTGCTGATCATCACTTTTCAGCAGTGTTCCCTAATTGCAGCGTAGTAAACTGAGACTAGAGGAAACAAGCCTGGTATTATTGCTGCCATCTCCGGGGTCAGCAGAGGGAAGGGATGTAGCTCAGAAAGTTTTCTTAATAGACGTGCCCATCATGGTAAGTTTGCCACCTCTTTGCTCTGCTACAAGGAAATACTGCACTCTGTCTTGCCAGAACCACAATTTTCTCAGCGTTTCAAGCAAAACTGGTTGCTAAAGTTGATTCTGGCAAAGGGATGAAATCCATAAAACTGTCAGCTCTCCCCGTGTCAGAGGTGGGACCGTGCGCCAGCCCTGCTGGCACGGTGCCCTCCTGCCTCTGCCCCCTTCCCCTGGCAGCCTCTCTGCACCATCTCCAACTTCCCCAGGAAATGTGCTCATTCCACGTCTGGGTTGCTGCAGCACTGACTCGTCCTGCTGGCATCTCCCCTCTGCACCAAAATGTTGCAACGACATGGCAAAATAACTCCACATCTTTTCAGAAGTTACATTGTCCCAGCCTCTCTCTTTGCAAATTGATGACACTCTTCACAAAGTTAAAGAATTTTACCTCTTTTGGGTAATTTTGAAGGACTTTTCTAGGAGCCTGTTTTGGGGTTTTTTTTTGGGAAGGAGCTAGATACATATAAAGAGAAATTTAGCAGTTTGTAACATAAATATCTCTCCCTCCCTCCTACCAAGCCATTGCTTTCCTAACTGAAACCGGTGGTTTGTGATTCTTCACATTATTCTTTTAATGTCATGACCTGTGTGTCAAAGTGAGAGGCTGCTTGTGGATTTTTCTTGTCTTTGAAAGCAATACTTTCTCCAGAGACAAAGAAGCTCTTTTACAACACTCTTAGCAATTGCCATGAGGTGGGAGCTACAAATTGGGCAAGCCTGGGCAGTTGCATGCTGACTTTTTTCATTCCTCATGTCCCACAAGTATTTCTCTTTCAACAAGGCTTCTGTGTAACTGAAAAGGAACTTTTTTGTTTCCTTGATTTAGTTATATTATGTTTTAAAATTTCTCCTTTGGCTCCATTTCCCTCTGGAAGCTGCCCTGGCCATAAAAATTATCAAATAACCCTTTTAATTTTTAAAATTGCAAATTTGTATTGTTCCTCTACCCCTATCAATAAAAAAGGGACAGATTTACTTTATTTCATTTACATTTTCAAAGCCTTTGCAAGTTGTTTTCCACAATAGACCAGTCACTTCAGAAATGAAAAAGTGGGCAGATCTGGCCCTTGAAAAGAAGTCTTTTCCAGCTTTTTGTAAACATTAATGACCTATTCATAAAGAAAAGGGCAAAAGTTTTGCACAAAGAGATATTAAAACATCGAGACACTTGTAAAGTCTGTTGGAGAAATAAATGATGGCTTTGAGCACACACTTAGGGAAAGAGATAAAAAGGGTTACAAATATACCAGATATAATCTTTTGATGAGATTAGGAAGTTT
The DNA here is from genome assembly GCA_003676055.1 of Chloebia gouldiae. Taxonomy (NCBI): domain Eukaryota; kingdom Metazoa; phylum Chordata; class Aves; order Passeriformes; family Passeridae; genus Chloebia; species Chloebia gouldiae. The sequence goes on from QUSF01000001.1 coordinate 56,854,348, forward strand.
CCATCGACTTTTCTGGTGGTTTTCATACATACATATTATGTGAAAGAATAGCTGTACCACATCAAACAGCAAAATTGTCCATGTACCTAAATATTCTGCCTCCAACACTGCCAGTAGCGCTCATTTTGGGACAGTGTCGAAATAGAGCAGGAATGCAGTGATACCTCCCTGGTATGGGGTCCCATTTCCAGTGGCTGGCAACAGCAAGACTGCCTGGGCCACCAGCATCTTTTCAATTCTTCCAGGCATATGTCCAGCTGTGTTTTGACCTTGCATATACCACAGTCTCTGTCCTGTGGCAGGAGGTTTCACAGTTTAACAGCTAGCTGTGAAAAAAAACAAAAATCACCAAAATAAGTAGTACCTGCTTGTGTTTGTTTTGAATTTATGACCTATTATAAGCAGCTAATGCCCTCCTTCTCAATCTTCACCTGGAAGGAACACTGATATGTAATTCCTTATTTCCTATTCACCTTTTCCATTCTACTTATAATTGATTTTTCAGTCTTCTGTCATGACACTTTTTAACAAGCTTTCCAAGATTGAGGATTCCTTATGACTACAGCTGCTCATTCTATCAAAAAAATGTTTGGTGTTTTTTATCCTTCTTTTTAGAACAGTATCATTTAGGTCTGAAAATACCCTAAACATCATAAAATCCAATAGTTTTTGCTGCTTTCTCTATCATTCTGATTCTTCCATATGGTTACATAGAAGAAATGGGCTTATATCCTTTCACCTTAAAAATATACTGGCTACCACCAATGGAAACCTGATGAAGAAAAATCTCTGGCAGTTATTGCTGTTTTAGGCCAACATTCAGAAAAGTGCTGTGTGCTGTTGCCTTCTGTGGAGGACAGATGTTAATCGTGTTACTTAATGTAATACTGGAAAGTTCTTGGCTCAGATCCAGACAAGCATTTCAAACTCCTGCTTGGGCTTCTAACACCAGATTTAATGGAAAGCTGAATTCTTGGTTAGATGTGGTTACCATATGAACCTCAACAGAACTAAACCTTGGGTGTGTCCTGGTGGGGTTTGAGCTTGTCAAGGTCAAGGCATCAGCTTTTCAGAGGTGTTATGAAAGAGGGGTCCTTGGTAAACTGCCACTATCAGGGACTATGGGAAACACTGATGATAGACTTGAATATTCATTCAGGATGGCTTTGCTCTTTCTGTAGTAAATTGTTTAAATTCTTACTTTCCTAGGCACAGAAATGTTAGCAGAAGAATGGATTCTGTGGGAATATTAGGCAATCTGTACAAATACTCTATTGTGTTATCCAACATGGTACTCTGAAGTATAGAAATATGGAATACATGTGATTTATGTCTTTATGCAAATAAAAAGAAAAAAGGCTGGATTCATTATTACATTTTCTAGGAAGAAGCCAGGCTTAGTGGAAAGGCTTAAGAGGAAAGGAGCAGCAGAGGACACCTATCATTCTCAGCAGCTGACTTCTGGTTAGCATTCGGTGCTCCACAAACAAACCCCTGTGGTTACTATGTATTTTAAATCACCTGACAGGTACAGTGCCTTGTGCAGCCAAGGCATGATGTTTATCTGATTCAACATTTCTCTTTAGTGGGAATTCCAGTGTAGGCAAAGTCTGTGTGATCTGTCCCTCTGGCAATTCACTCTCTAAGATAATTATTGCACATAAACGTCTTGTGTTCATTTCTGTTACAAAAAGAAAAGAAATGAAACAGAAACAACAAATGCACCACTTCTTTTCCTGTAGGTTCCAGCTTTCCATTTGGAACCCCGCCTTGCTCCATTCATCGGCTTCTACCAGTACATACTGGGTGAGTGTCTCTTTACACAGTGTGTAATTCAAATTTATGAATGCTGTTTGTGTAAATTCGACATTGCTTAATTTCCAGATACGATGATTCAGCCCTAGAGAATTTGCTTTCTCTTTTCCATAATTTGAAATGCCATGCCCTGTAAGTAGTCTGCTTAAACACTACTGCTGGAAACCATGAAGCAAAGCAAACAAGCACTCACAGTTCAAAGTGGTATTGTCAGCATGGGGAATTTCATTATCACCTTCCTTTCCTTCAATTAGCTGTATTCCTAGAGTTTCAATAGAATAACTAAATTATTAGGAAGCCATAACTAGATCTGAGTTAGACATGGAATACAGTACCCAAAGGCACATGGGTTACATCTGCTGTTGTGCTGTCCAGAAAAATGGGTCGAGTGTTTTGTTACCTGAGCTAAGGTTGTATGTGCAAGGTCAAAAGAGTTATCACAGTTGATTATCCACTGATGAGAGAAATTTCAAATTCGCAGTGAATAGGCTCTTCCTGTGAATGAATCTAGGCAGAGAATTTCTTCATAAACCATGAAAGCCAAAGACTAAAAACTAATTTCACATCTTTCCAAATGACTTGCTGCTCTCTGGGAGAGGTAGGGAAGGACTGAAGAGAGAAATTGAGGACAGAATGAAAAAAGAAAAATCCCTGATGTGGTATGTTTCATGTATTGCAACACAGCTTGATGCAACCAATTGTTGGAAGTGCAAATAGCTCCATAACCTCAGGTCTAAAGCATGCAGCTCTGCTGCAGAGGGGAATGTCAGGCTTTCTGACGTGACCACATTGCAACAAATGCTCTAGTAAACAAAGAGGTGCACGCAAAAAAGGTAAGCTGTGAAGTAATGCCAACATGTTGTAAGAATCATGTAAAGAGAGCATGTGGATGGAGGCCATCATAACATTTATAAACCACAAAGTCATGCTTTCAGAAACAGCTGAGGTGGAAAGAGTTTACAAGGCAGATTTGCCTAAGGCAGTGAGTAATCCTCCTGTCCTCTTAGGGGGTCTGAGTTAGCCCAGCCTTGGCAGCTGGTGGCAGCCAGCTGGAAACGAGGGGCACCCTCCACGTGTCCTCAGCGCTGCCCTGGGATGGTGCAGCCCTCACCCAGCAGCTCCTGGCACTCAGTGGAGCCCCCACATATGCCCAGCACGTGGAGCTGCACACACTGCAGAGGGTAACTCTGGTTTGTAGTGCAGCCATAGGCAAGGACCTGGTGCTGCAGGCAGGTGGGACTAGAATGCTGCTCAAAAGATGACAACAAACTCCTGGATGTATGTGCACTTTTTCCTACCTCAATCTAAATTCCTAATCAACGTGTAAGTTAGTTTCCTGTAGATTTAACAATTAGTGTCAATTAGAAAGCCATTTTAAAGGGTAAATGTCCAACAATTTTGTCCTCTCCACAAAGTTATATCTTCTACCACTTTATTAAGTGTGATGGTACTGAGTTCATTTTTCATGTTGATCTGACTGACTCAATTTCTCATGTTAGTCTAGAATTGAATCATGATGTCCTAAATACACTAGAATTTAGCTTTACTCTTTGATAAAACATTGACATATATTTGTATGCAATATTTGTATACCGTATGCACTAAGTACATGAAACATTTTAGAAAATAGAAGATCAGTGGTTGGAATGGAACTTGTAGAACAGTTTTCTTGCTCTTAATATTTTAGGTAATATGTTTAGTTCATTTTATTTAAATCTTGGTATTCACAGATATCCTGACACTTTAAAAAGTCCTGACATCTAAGGTTTGGTTAACATGTGGCATAAATCAGTTTTTCTGTATTTTTTTTCTTTTAGCTTACTTTCTTTCTGTTTTGTTTGTTTGTTTGTTTGTTTGTTTGCTTGTTTGTTTGTGGGTTTTGTTGGGGTTTTGGTTTTTTATATATTTAGGATTTTTTTTTTAAATTTTCTTTCTTTTCTTTTTTTTTTGTATTTTAAACATGGGCTCTTTGAAGGTGACAGACCAGTCAAGAAATTATATGCCCACTTAAAACAGGCAATGATAATAAAGATTAGACATTTAGGATAGGCATTAGATTTCAGAAAATGTGTAGACACTGTCATCATGTACAGATTTTTATCCTCACTACAAAAAGAAACCATAATATGCATAAATATATTTCTTTCTATATCCGTTTACAAGTGTAAAAGCTGTACTTTGCATACAAAGAGCAGGTACAGTGACTTTCTTTCAGGAGACCAACACTGGTTAAAGTGTTAAAGTTAAAGATATGGAAACTTGCCATGGGCTCTGCAGCCTGGGGCTTGGCTTCTGTTTTTCCATTGTTTGCTCTGCTCATTTCAAGGCTTATTTCAAGAAAGGCGATGGCAAAGCTCCCACTGACTCTAAGGAAGGTGAGGTTTGGCCCTTGGTGAGCAATAAGAGCTCTGTGAAGGCCGGGGGTGGGAGTTCACTGGGGGTCCTGTGGGGCTGACATGCACTGCCAAGGCTCACTCACATCCACCCCTGCACACCCCTTCCAGCTCCCCGATTTACAGGCTCTGTGGAAAAGCCCCCACATCACACTGCATGGTACCCTCAGTCACAAATGAACTTTGAATCACTCTAGCTCATGGATTCAAAAAGAGCAGCCTTGCTGCCATTGCATAAAACAAAGAAATTGTTAGTTTCTTTTGTCTTGTTTTTGGTACCTTATTTACCTGACTATTGGGAAAGCTTCACAAATGTTCTTTTGTTGGTGGAGTCATCTGCAGAAGAAGAAATGAGCCCTCCTTTCTGCATAGTGCTCCAGGATTAGGCATCTCTGTCCCTTTTGGGCTGTGGGAGCACTGTAGGAAAGATCTCCCTTGTCCTCAGTTTGGTGCTCCCCTCTGAGGCTGACACAGCCCTCCTGGAACCTTTCCATTGACTCACTAGGCTTGGAGCAGAGGAGAGATGGAGAGCTGAAGCACGGTTCTCCAGGAATAGACAGGTCTGCCTGGCTCTGGAATTACAGTTCAGTCAGAAGCTGAGATGGGGTCTGAGAGAAGGAAGAAGAGTTTCGTTTCTGTACCCCTCATCTCTCCACTGCACTGCGATTTGGTTCCCCTGAATCAGTGTCTGCCATTGCCATGAACTGAAACTCCCCCATTTGTTTTTCAGCTGGTTCTTTAATGCTTCTAATATTTCACTAGTAGGGAATGTTAATGTTTGAGTCTTGTACCTAATAAGTTCTGGAATACACAGAGGAGATATACATGGTTTCACTTAAATTAATTTGTAATGTTTAAAATTCAGTTTAAGTCACCAGGAGAAAAAATGTCATGGCACAGACAAATTATATACAAACATCATCATAGTATGATACTTTCCACTGGTGTTGACATCTCCTAGATTGCAAAGTGAAAAGCAGATAAATCAATCAACCTACTGTGGGGACAATGCTGTAGAAAGACCGATGCTTGATAAACAAATTCCATCATAGCTTTCATTGCTTTCCACACTTGGTTCCTTTTGAAGGAAAATATGAATGAAACACTGTTCACACAAGAAAAGAGGACCTCTGCCTCTCCAGCTTGTTTGAAAATAACAGTTTCCATTAGAAATATTTTGTAAATGTTTAAGTGAGGGAGGCAATACTATATAACAATACTTTTTTTTACCTGATAAGTGTGGAGTAGCTGGTATGAGGGTAGAATAACTATTTTTTGCCAGTTGTGTGATTGGTCTTGGTTCCCTCGATGTAACTTGCTGCCATTTTGGTTGATATATAACAACAAATTATTTAGGTTTTGAGAAGTTTCTTTTGATTCTTCATAGGTGTGGCATTTAAATGTTAGTATGTGTGTCCAATTTGTGTGAAAATCTTTAAGATGGATGCCATTGACATATGCAGCTTATAGTGACAACTTCGGTTTCCAGCCAGGATAGAAGATCAGGTAATGTTGATACTCTTTTGGATATAACTCATTACAGCTCTTAGAGCTCCTGACAGACAACTGCAAAAAGGCATTGACTGGGAGCCTGCAACTACTAAACACCAAAAGAGTGAGTGAGAGTCAGAAAGATTTTTCTGTATGCTGACAAAGCTATCCCAGAAAAAATCCATTGCTTCCATTATTGTGGACTTTGCAAGCTTGGGATCAGAAAAGCACTTTACTTGGTGTTCTGTAAACCCTTTGCTGATACATTCAGGCAGAAGTCAGTGTAGATTCCAGACATTTGGAAATGTGACAGCATAAAGGAAAATATCTTCCAATTTTATTGAGGGTCAAGTCTTTTCAGCCATTTAAGAATATGGAATAAAAACAAATTTCCTGATCACAGTCATCAGATACATTTTAAATGTTTAACTATTTCTCCAAATACTGCAAGAAAGACCCTGAAAATAAATGTTTTCTGTAATATGGAGCCTCTTGATAATCTCCTTCTTTTACTTAATGAAGGAAATTGCTTTCAGTTCTGCACATCCTGAGGAAGAGTGTGTTTTATAGGTTATTCAGGTATTTCCTTTCACTCTAAATAGTGGACCTGATCTGACCAGTACATCTATGCTGATTTGAACACACAGAAAGAACCCCAAATTGAAGAATAGTTTTGGGTGTGGAACAAATTTCCCCAGGAAATTGAATAGAGCATACTGAATTAATTACCCCAGTCTTCAGTCAAGTATATGAAAAAGGTCAAAGGCATCAAGTGCTTTGGATCAGTAATATTTTCAGGAAAATTGCAGTGCAGCATGCAGTATTGAGAGAGGGCTGGTAGAACTGCCACTCCTCCATGGGCACCATTGTACTGCACATTTCTGAGACATGACTCTTGTCCCTGGGCTTGCAGCTGGCAGTCCTCAGGAAGCCAAGGATCAGGTATTTGCTGGCTGCCATGGGTTCCTGCTGCTGGGGGTTTGAATGCTATCACAACCCTATCCTCATCTCAAACTCAGTGTAGCTTTTTGAGTTAAATATTGAAGCAACATTCCCTTCTGCATTTGTGTCTAACAAACCTCAGACAGCTGTAGCTGCTTGAACATTCAAACATTTCAAGTATTACAAAAACTGTAACTGTTTTTGAAAAGCTCCTTATTAAACAACATCAGAATTGACTACAGAATATCAGAATCTAACTAATTCCAACTCTGATGACCCATTTGGGAAACATCATTTGGAAAAACTTTAGGTTTGTAGATAATATCTAAGTATTAGATACTATTGCAACATTTATCATTATTATCATTAAAACTTAAATAATATTAAAAATTGACAAATGCCCAGTTCTAGATGTCCAACATGTGATATTTTAAAGGATTTGGCTTTAGGGAAGTTGCTTAGTGCTTCAAAATCTTGGCCCCAGTTACCTCTCAATCCTAAATTTCAGTCATATCAACAATATATGGTAACTGTTGCAGCAGCTTCAGAGAGAAAGCCTTGGATGAAAGGAATTTGTGACTCTGAATTGTAGTAAATAATTTGTGACATTGAAAGATAAATCCATATCCTTCATCAGTTAAAATCACGTTCTTCATTATTGAGCTTGCCCTGCTGCCAAAAAAGGATGTGTTTCTCTCCAGACAAAGGGAAAGGCAGTAATTTGCCCAGAAAATGTACAGCATGCACTGAGAAAGACAAATGTGAGGTGGACCAAAAAGACAACACAAAGTGTGGACAAGTATAGACTCATGACATAACAGCGGTTGACTTTGTTGTGAAAAAAAAATGTAAATTCCCCTTCTCTGTCCTTATGTTTTATTCATTCCCATGTCTTCCAAGAAATTCCCTGCTATCATGCTATTGCTTTCACACCTTTCCTCCCAATACACAGATTGTACCCTCCACCCAAGTTCAAAAGAGATGAACAGAATAAAGAAATGATGACTAAAAGCATACTTTGTTTTTTTCTTGGAGAAGTGCCAGCACAGTTCATCATCAGGAATGATTTAAGACCCTGATTCAACCAAGTTTTAAAACTTATTGCCTGATACTATGGATGTCTTTTAAAGCTCTAAGTCATTTGGGATGGACTCAGATGTTACCTGAAAGGATACTTGTTGAAGTTTGAAATTCCAGTTTCAGAATTTGCTTTTTGTGATTTCTTTTGTTATTCATGTAACACTCACTGTATTTCTTGATGCTTCTCTTCAGTAAATCCATTAGGTTGGCATTATGAAGCAAACAGAAAGAAGTGTGGAGTTAGCTTTAATGCCACCTAATATTTTAATGAGTACTTTAGAATATTTTTTCAATAAATAATTCATGGGTTAACATTTGAATTTCAGCTCATGAACAGTCATGATGAAGAAGTAAAAATGCTTAGTTCCCAAGTGTAGGAGTCATAAAAGCTTTTTTGTTGTGAATTATGGGGACACTCACAGAGTTGTTTATAGTCACTGAAGTCAGAGTTTATGGATGATGTATAGTCAAAGGCTTTGAATCAAATTAGCAATGTTATCTACTTATTTGTTTTGTGATGTTAATGAGTCATTCTGAGGAAGCAGTATTTCAATAATTTATACATTCAAATTTTATTTCACAAGATTCACTGTAGCAATAAAAAATGATCTTGATCATTCCAGACACTGGCAATTCAGACAACAAGCAGAATGGAAGAATGGTTTTGCAGACTTGAAAGTCTACGGTCGTTTTTTCTGACTGCTCTTATAGTCTTCAGATGGATGAGTTTTATTCCTGACCTCTGGTTTGCCTTAGCTCATATATTCCCTTTTTTCCTCAAGTACAGCTCTCCACAACTTTTTTAATCTGTCTCTGAGGCATTTATTTTACCCTGATTATGAACTTCTCATTTGCTTCCCCTCCTTTATGTATGTAACAGCTTCCAGTCCTCAAAGTCCAGCTAGTAACTATTGCTGTTCTCATAGACGTGTCCAAGATCAAACTGCAGTAAAACATTTAACTTCCCATATCTGCTGTCTGAATCACCTTCTTTCCTTCATTTACCATGGAGTGGTGTCCCTCTGTCTTTCCACCATACTTCTGGCCTCACCTCTTCCTTTCCACTGTACCAGTGCATCAATTTGGTTAATTCTGGATGCTTATTTCCCTTTAATCCCCTCATCTCATCCCCTATACTCACTGAATAATCCAGTTCTTTACTCATCACTTACCTCCTTTGATGTCCTTTCCAATCTGCTGTAACCATGGTGCTCCAATTCTTGCTCTTGCCCTTGTCTTTACAGAGCAGCGTTTCTTTATGTCTCTGAAGCTGGCCCCATCTCTTTGGGTACTGCCCTCAGCAGTACTCACTCCTTCACACACTCCCCTCCTCCAGTCTTCTGGCTGCTTCCCACCCATCCATACCATCATCCCTTTTCTCTCTGATTCATCTATGGAACCCCCACAGAGCTATGACTACCTCTCTGATCTTGGAAGCATTTGCATTTATTTTTTGATTCATCTGTATTTTTCACTGGTATTTGTCCCCTGGATTTAAATGCTTGGATAGTAAACTCACAGACACTAGGTTGTGTGTAGTTCTCCTTCAGCTGGTTTATTCACCTAATGAATAAGGGAATGCTGACCAATGGAAAATGTAATTCAACTGCATGTCTTGACTTCAAATTTTCCTTATTCTTTAACTTCTTTTCCTCAGCATTACGTCTGGGATCTGGTAGCAATATTGATCTATCTCAGCTATTTCTTTTATGTTTCTCATGGAACCCTCTTTTCTCACTTCTTGCTGTTCAGATATCCCATCAGCTGTTTCTAGCCAGACTGTCCTTTTTATTACTGTTGCCACTTATGAATACATTATTTTCCTCTACTTTCAACACTTCTTTCCTTTCAGTTTCCTCCTTGATTATCTTGAAGAAGTCTTAGTTTTCTCCCAGGGCTAAGGATGTGTGACCTCTGGATAAAAACTGGCTGAAAATATCATATTTTGAGGATTAAAATGCTCATGTTCTCTGTTTTTCATCCTGTAGATTACTCTTCACTGAGTGTTCAGTTCTATCTTCTTTCTTTATAATCATAATTTAGTAACAACTTTTCCTGTTGCCCTGCTGTCAGGCCTTTAAATCTGTTTTACCACTTCTTTCCTTTGGCTTCAGTTAGGCTTTTCCATCCAGTCTGCCTCACCTGAGAAAGGTTTCTGCAGGTTTCCCATTTTCTCTTTCAGTTTCCTCCTTAAAAAAAAAAAAAAAAAAGTCTCTCATGGCATCTTTGTGTTCTTTCTTTCTGCCTTTATCCAATTTGCTCACAATTTCTTTCAGCTTTGACGTTGCTCAATACAATATGGCCAGAGCAAGTAATCTTTGGACCACTCAGATTATAAAGTGTAGTCTATACATATGCAGTGCTACACACATTGAAGATTTGATTTTGAACATAAGGTGACATGGAAACAAATATTTGTCACCATATATGAATACAAAGAATTCGTACATTCATTCTGAAATGTGAATTACTGAAAGTGTGATATGGCCACTGAGTTGTACAGGACCCAAATTCCTGGAGATTGTGCAAGGCCACAGAGTTCAGTTGGACAAAACAGAACAAATCACTCCTAGTGAATATGTCCCAGTCACCTTAGTCCTGCTGAGCTGTGTGGCCTTGAGGAAGCCAGATGGTTCTGTTATACAAACATCACTTAGAGCTGAACATGACCCTGACTCAAATATTGGATTTCTGGTAAGCAGGATTGTAGGATTAAGCAGAGAACAGGATGTTCATAGTATAAAAGCAATGTAAAACACAAACCAAGACAATTTATAATCTGAGTTTTTCCTACATTTTTGTTGCAATAAATCCAATGATACAGCTGTTTTATTTACACCTCTTGGTCAAATTGCAATAGAATAAACATTTGACCTTTTTCTCTATAACCATAACTTGAATTTGTTTTCATCCACATATGTGCAGAGGCACAATCATCCCACATGAAAGCCTCCACAGTAATTTAGCATTCCATCCATTTTTTTTCCTTCATTACTACTTCCCATATTCTCTCAACAAGGACTCCAGCCTCAAGAGAATTCTCAAGGTTTCTTTTGGTTCCATGTTAGTATACTCTCATGAGTGATAATTTCTAAAAATTTTCTTTGTAGTTTTGGTTCGGGTTTTTCGTTTGGTTTTTTTTTGTTTTGTTTTGGTTTGGTTTTTTGTTTGTTTTTTTTTTTTTTTTCAAAAAAAGGAAGACTTCATAAAGGATGATTATTTTGACTTGAGTCCAAATATGAGTTCTGTTTTCTTCACTGTCCCAGATTTCCAATGACCTGCAAAGGTCACATCAGACCTTCATTTCTGAATCTGCAAAATGAGGAAATGAGTGATGTCCCATTTAGATGGGGTAGTAAATCCAAAATCAAGGGCTTCCTTGGTGATAGGACTGTGAAAGTATCTCATCTGACATGTATTAGGATGTCATAAAGAAGTTTCAAGGCAGTGTACTTAGATTTCAGTATCAGGAATTTCTCTTTCCTAAGGAATTTTTATTTCATACATATATAGAAAATTGCTTAATGTAAATGAAGAATCTTTTATTATAGCCTTCTGTAAGTACTGTGCTCACTTCTAATTGTATTATTTGCTTTATACTTATTGTTAGCTAAAACTGGAAATAAAGGGAAATAGTGCCCTCTCAACAACTTGTTACAGTTGTATCTATATATATTATAAGGTCTTTCCTAAGACTCTGTTAAGGTGTGATATTTCTATCCTATTAATAAGAAATGAAAGGCAAAGCCCATTCTTCCTGTTTTTATTCAAGAAAGACACAGGAATAATATACTCATGTAATTTGGGATATGCTTTCAGGGTCAACATCCAGCAGCATTGCTAAAGGCCATGTCTGGATTTTCTCTCACAAAGGCAGAAGAGAAAGAAATGAAATGAAACATCCATTATCTGGTCTACACCTGGAGGGTCACTGCTCTACAGAGCTGGGAGACCATCATCTTTTCACAGTAAATACGAATAGGGTGAATATTGGGTTTTGGTCTGGTTTAGGTTTTTGCTCAAGAATGCAGCTTAGGGAAAGAAATATAATTGTCTAAAGGCCAAGGACAACATAAAACCTTTTCCAAACTGAAAACACTTAATTACTTACTGTCTATCAGACAAGCTGCTGTTTCTGCACTTGGCATCATGCTTCATTGTCTGGCAGCACAGCTGGCTGGAGGCTGAAATGAAAATCATTTTCCTTTGCTCAATTTCCTTGTAAACAGCAAAAGAATGGTGTTGATATGCCAGACTTCACTGGGAAAGTGCATTGTGAACATGCAAGATCTGTCTCCAGTAGTCTTAAAAAGAGGAATGTGATTTGACTCCTACAGAGATAAATCAGGACACCTTCAACTTAGGCTTCATTTAGTCTTTGCTGTGATAGACTTCCATTGTTCTATGCTGCAACAACCATGAATAACTAAGAACACAAAGGCAAGAGAAAGAAAAAATGGTCTTCTGTTGTGAAACCACTTAGCAGAGCTAAGTGAGCTATTGTAAATAGGCAATTTGTGAAGCATTCAGTCCAACAAAGCAATCTTGACCTATTTCCAGTTCAGTTGATATTAATGTCAATTTTACAGAATCTGTAAATGCATGTATGGCTCTGTAGTGTACATAAATATTAAAACTTAGAACTCAGTATGCATTCTTTAATTTTATTGGGAAGCATGTTTGTGTATTTGGTTTTCACCTATTTTTAGCTGAGTAATACGGTTAGTTCTATTAGCATTTATTTATTGCAAATATATTTCATAGTATTATTTCTGGTAGATGGTTTAACTCTCAGTACTCAGGTGTGACCTCAGTGACGAATCATATTTCATTTTCATTAGTATTAAGTTGAACAAATAGTATAAAAGAAAGTAAAGGTGTACCTTTGGGAGCACAATTCAAGCTGCTTTAGTAAGTATTATATTTTACTAGTGTTTATTACACTGTTTAAAGTTTTAGAGTACAGATTTTCTTCCTTTGAAGTCAAATGTGAAACTCTTTTTGCTTTCAGAGTAAACTGTATTGCACCAATAAATCAGTGTATTTTCTCCATGTAGCCTTGAATTTATTAAGATCGTTTACTTAATCAAAAAGACTTATCTATTAACTAATAGATGTTCAAGCAGCTGATTTAGCACAGGTTTGGCAGCTGAGAACACATCTGCAAAGATCTTACAAAACAGCCTCCTGACTAGCATTCCTTGACTAAAGCACAGTGCTCCCTGAGTTTCTTTAGATGGTTACTCAGTCTGCTGCACTGTGGTTGTGCTTACATACATCCTATAGGATGTGCTTTACAATGTTGAGCTCAAACTTTCCAATCCCTCAGGGGCACTTGTGTGGAAGAGCTAACAAAGTTTTCACAAAGGCAAATATTTCTAGAGAAACTGGTTGCTTACTCACAGACTCCACTTAGTAGACAAGTAACTGCCTTCATGGATATACATAAATATTCCAGAAATGCCAAGAACAATTCAAGAAAGAAAGGGAATGTCTAGAGAAATGCTTTTAATAGTGGTACAGCTCAAATGTACTGCAAGTTGTCTCTGTATCCAGCAGCCCAGTGTTTGCATGGGTATTTTACTGGGTCAGAGACCTGTAAATAAAATGCCACATCCTAGCATTTAATAAAAACCACAGCATGGCCACTTTGTCACTGCAGCCTTGATGTAGCAGGAAGTCACAGGTATTTCTGAAACAAAGCTTTGAAATAGTTATGGGAAATGGACTTGGGAAAAAATCCTGTCCATAAGTTTTGCAAGATAGGGTCTTAATCAAAAACTGAACTGTTAGGATGCAGTTTACTGCATGTATGTTATATCAGGACTGTGATTTCACTGTAAAGCACATGAGTTCCTCTGTTTAGAGGCTGTTTCACCTCATACCTGTGGACATTACTTACTTTCAAAGACAGAAATTCTTCAGAGCTGTGAGGGACAACTGAATCGTGATCTGTGTGTTTAAAAGCTTCTTGATTATCTGTGGTAGATTGGCACAAAATAAAACATTTTCAGTTCAAGAACCCAAATGTAAGTCACTGTAAGAGCACAATCATTTTAAAGCAAATGCATGTTCTAAATAACCTCTCTGATCTGTAGCCATTTTCAGTGGCATGAGACTGAAACAGAAACATCTGCTTGAATTTACCAGCTATGAAGCTGCTATTGAGAAGAGTAAGTGAATAGTGAATAATAACAAAACTATTGATGTTTAGAGAATGGAATTAAAAACTTATGTGAATTTTACCTAAAGAGAGAATTAACTCCTTTCATTGATGCATTTTCAAATCTAGTTTAAAATGAAATCATCCTTTATATATTAAGAACTTGTCTTTGCTGCAAAAATAACAAACATATTGCCCTTAATTTGAATTCCATCTACCAACTAAGCCCTTCTATTCAATGTGGTAATATTCTTGCACACAAGTTTACTGGCACATTGGGAGGTATAGGCTACAGCTCAAGCAGGGATGCTACTAATCCATTCACAATTTATGATGTCTCTTCACAGCCATGGCTTCTTTTACCCCAGCTAAACTAATTCAAGAAGCATTAAACTCAAAAATAACACTCTAGGATTACTAGGGGTAGAGGTGGACAGAAGAGATGAGGCTTTCTTGCTCCAGTCAGAGGAGCTGCTGTCACTGAGGTGTGTCCCATGTCCTCCTTGTGTCATAGCTTTGTCAATAAATCCACTTAATTCTTCCCATCTGCTCTCCAGGCTCTCTGGTGTATTGGCTGGGGTTCATTCAGCCACCCACACACATTTGAGATGCCAGGTTCCCAGAAAAAAACGGAGCCCAGCAGATGTAACCCAGGGCCTACAACCCTCACACTGTTCAGGGTGGCAGCCAGAGGGGAGGTGGGGACACTTGGGACTTCTCAAATGGCATCTGGTGATTGTGCCTAAGCAACTGAATTAAGCCCTTCATGTCTGTTGATGACAACAGGAGTGTAGGTGCTTTGATTTAGATATCCAGATGTTCTGATCCCTGGCTGATATCCAGATGTTCTGATTTTTACTCTGACAGAGAAATTGCTTCCAACAGCCTCAGCAAGATCTGCTGGAGCTCATGTGTCAAATCTCTCAGATGTCTCAACAGATGATTAGAAGTTTTAAACACAGACTATGGTAAGAATTACAGGAATAATATTATTCTATGATTTATTAATATTAGAGAATTTTTATTATTTCAAGTATTTAATAAGTATTAAATTCCAAGGATTACTGAGGTTGTCCAGACAGGTCACATGAATAATGCAGGCAGTGGAGTAGCCACTGCTGCCTCAGCTTATTGCTATGGGATGGTGACTACTACTGTGATCAGGTCTGGAGGCTCACAAGCCTTTATAAGATGAAGAACTTCTACATAGAGTATTTCCCACATTATCCACAAACACAATTTGTTTTCCTGTTGCCTGCCACTTCCACACAACTTTACAGCTTCACTGCAGGGGCAAGATGTCTTCTGCAGTGTTGGTGGCCAAATCCTGCTGTGGTGGTTTCAGAGGTTTTTGTCTCCAGTCTGGGATGTCTGCTGGGTGGATATCCCTGTACCTGCAGAAGAGAATCTATGCTTGGCTCTCACTCTTCAGGTCACACTTTGGTATGTCAAGTCAGCTTTAACACTGTTCCAAAATTACTTTTGCTTTGAAGTAGCTTTTCAATCAGACACTTGTGTACACAGACCCCAGGAGGCTGGGATGTATCCCACACCTGGGTATTGCTTAAGATGCCAGGCAAGGAAACACATTAAAGTTTCCGGGGAATCACGAAGGTTTGCATGAGATTTCTCTTCCAGCACAATGCACAGGTGTCTGAAAACCGCAAGACTGTGAATGGCCTCTTAAGAGGTGCACCACATTTTCCCTGAACAGGCCCCAGAACAGTCGTGGAAGTCCCCCAGGACAAGAGCCAGCAACACCTGCACAGTGACAGCAGACACAACCTTGCAGACAGCCCAGCAGACACGAGTTTAACGATTCGCTGACAATTTGCAAATGTAGGATTGAATTCACAGCAAGTCTGCTTCCAGGCTTTTGTAGTTCAAATGAAAGATTTCACACATTTCTAGGAACTGCCCCCCTGATGGAAAAAGGGTGAGGCATTTCGAAGCCAATATAAGGAATGTGAAAAACTTCAATTAAAATAAAATGACAGGAAAGATAAAACCAGAATTTTTTTTCCTTGTGAGGAATTTGAAAATCATATTCCACTGGGGTGTAAATGGGTTTTCTGAGATTATTTATTTGTGACTGTGTGGACTTTTGTGATAATTATTTCTGTTGTGGATTGTGGACTGGTTGCAGAATGTGACATAAGACATAAAAGACAAGAACATTAAATGGTTTAGCTTTTTTGTTGTTTTTGGGTTTTTTTGTTTATGGTGTTTGGGGTTTTTGGTTGTTTTTTTTTTTTTTTTTTTTTGTTTTTTTTTTGGGGGGGGGGGGGTTGTGATTTTTTTTTTTCTTTTTTTGGTTGGTTGGTTGGTTTTTTCCCCAGAAAGAAGAAAGATACTTAGGTGGTCATGTGGTAGATCTAATGGAGGAAAGGCATTTCTAGAAAACAATGCACAACAGAAAATAAAACTTCATTTGCTCACTCACTTTTGTTTCCTGAACTTGCATCAAAAAACCTATATAGCAAAGTGTAACTTAAAGATGCAGAGGGAAATGAAAATGATACCCTTTGAATTGTGCAGACTGAAGCAGTTTCTTTTCTTCAAGGAGAGACTTAGAAATAAAGGCATGTATTGACATATCTAGTTACCATCTCATGTCTGATTATGAACTAAAAAAAGCTTAGAAGCTCCAAAGCAGTTCTAACAGTAGAAAATTCTCATTCAGCTCAAGTGGTAGAGATCTCTGAATCTCAACTGAATATCCTGGGCTCTATTCCCATTTTTAATTTGCTGACAATGTCTCATTTATGAAAAAGGAGCCATTTTAATTTCTTTCAAGAACTGACACTGAATTACTCAGAAGAATATTTCTTCAGTATTTCTTGTTTAGAAAGGCAATGATCAGTATTCTATAGGTTCTCAATATGCACTAAAAAGGAAAGAATATGAGGGATTCTTTTGGAAAAATAGTGTAGATGTCATACATCAAAAAATTAGTTATCAACTAATTATTTATCAAATGTTTAAGTATTAATTATTTAGGTGATAGCAACAGAACTATGCAGTCTAGAGCCAATTGTGACATCCCAGAAGATAAATGAGCTACAATATTTAGATTAAACAAAAGAGAACCATTATAATAATATACACAATGAGCAAAGTACCGCATTTTCTAGTTAATGCCAAAACTCAGTTTCACAATGAAGTGTTTGTGGAACATAAAAGTATAATTTAGCATATCTGAATAAATTATTTTCTACTATGTAGTAAAAACAGAGAAACACATGGCATAGATTATAGCCCCAAATGCTTTTAAATTCTTGGAGTGGAGGCTGCCTGGCAACTTTTGTACCAGCTGGAAGAGCGAGAACCCAGCTGGCTTGGCAGTAGCCACCATTTGTGCCTCGCCTGGCAGGCGGCCACCTGCCACCCTCCACGGCCCGCGCCCCTCCCGTGTCTGGGCACCGCGTCCGCAGCGCCGGGCACAGAGCACAGGCAGCCAGCTGGGACAGAACTGTGACAGAAATGTGACCTTGGCCACGACAGAACTGTGACA
>QUSF01000001.1:56871755-56939194 GCA_003676055.1 Chloebia gouldiae
CAGAACTGTGACAGAAATGTGACCTTGGCCACGACAGAACTGTGACACTGGCTGTGACAGAACTGTGACAGAAATGTGACATTGGCCACGACAGAACTGTGACACTGGCTGTAACAGAACTGTGACAGAAATGTGACATTGGCCACGACACACCTGTGACACCGGCTGCAACAGACCTGTGACAGACCTGTGACACTGACCATGACAGACCTGTGACAGAAATGTGACATTGGCCACGACAGAACTGTGACAGAAATGGGACATTGGCCACAACACACCTGTGACATTGGCCACGACAGACCTGTGACACCGGCTGTGACAGAGCTGTGACAGACCTGTGACATTGGCCACGACAGACCTGTGACACTGGCCATGACAGGCCTGTGACACCGGCCACAACAGACCTGTGACAGACCTGTGACACCGGCCACAACAGACCTGCAGCACCGGCGCTTCTGCAAAAGGCTCCGTGATGGTGTTGGGAGATGCAGGACTGCAGCTCTTTGGAGTTCTTCAGCATTGGAATCTCTTTCTTGAGATTGTGAAGAGATGATGAGAATTCAAGGGGTGGTGCCACCGTGAGAGAAGGGGAAAATGCAAATATTCATGCAATTGTTTCAATTGCTCACATAAATGTAGGATGTAAACAAAGGGAAAATAATTTGTGTATTTTATAGCCTTTAATCTAAGCATTACAGGACTGTTAACACATTGGAAGTAAGCTCCCCACGGTCACATACTGATGTTGTCAAGTTAAAGAAATAAATGTAGTGACATCTAATCAGAACAAACTCCAGTTTGGGAGGGATAAAGGCTGTACCCAGCTTCAGGTCAAACAGTGAAAGCAGGACACAACAATAAACAGCCACATTGTCTCCTTTGATCTTTTCTGGTAGAGGAAGGGAAAGTCCCAAATTAGGGAAATTGGCACCTTCAGAACTTCTGTGTCCTTCAGAGGCTTAGGTGTAAATAGAAGAATAACCCAAAATGGGTGACCCTTTTTTACACAGTGATAGAGATCAACAACAAGACAGAAATCTTTATGAAACGAAGCATTATTTGTTCTATGTCTCAAAAAGTTCCTGCTTTTTTTCTTCTTTGTGTTCCTTTGACAAGCACAGTAGTTGTCCATCCTTCCCAGTGCCTCCCTAAGGCTGAACAGTGCCTTTCCAGGAAATTAAAACAAATGCAGTCACAGTGATCTAAGCTTGGGTTTAATCCCTCCCGGCTCATTTCCCAGCACACCTGCTCTGATGCCGCTCTGGTAATCAGCTCCCTCCAGCTCCTTCCAGGGCAGCACAGCCAGCGCTGGCTGAGAGGTGGGTGGCTTTCCATGGGCATGGCAGAGGAGTGAACAAACCTGTAGTCAATGGGGATATAATTCCACCCAGTGGGGTGGTGGCAGGAGGTTCCTACATGTCCTTTCTCATGCAGGATATGCAGTTGAGGTGCTAGGGCATGGGTTGATGATCTTAAAGATCTCTTCCAACCTAGTGATTCTGTGTGATGGTCTTTTCCAAAGAGCCCCATCTGAAGGCTCTGCTGATTCAGGGGAAACCACCCTTCAGAGAGCCCTTCAGCACAGCAGAGCCCTTCAGCACAGCTCTCCTTGAGAAAGTTTTTGTGGTTTGATTGCTTTTCTGCTGTGGGTGCTCTGATATTCAGGGGGAGTGTCATCAGACCTCCTCCCACAAACCCTGAACTGACGGCAGAGGTATGGACCTTGTACAGCAATTGTGCCAGGCCTCACCCACTCCATATTGCACAGGAACTCTCCCTATTCATGTGAGTGAAAGACCTGTGCAATAGCTTCAGCCCAGGATGAAACACTGTGTTATCTGTTCTGAATGCCTGCAATGAAATGTACCATGTCACCACTAGTTCCCATGGGAGGAAGAATTTGTTCTTCTCTGGTTTTCTAATATGTGAACATGTCCAGACCAAAATCCAGAGGCTGGATTCATTAAATTGACAATAAAATATGTTCTCCAGGATAAGTATGTAATGCTTTCACACAGACTGAAATGCCATTTTTGAATTGGACTCACAATTTTATTTTCATTTGACTTTCAATGATATTTAAGTACCTGTCTCTTTGAAAAGGGATCTTTGATTTTTAAATAATTTAGCCTCTGCTGAAAATTGTATCCCATCTGCTGGAGAATCCAACTCATGAAGTTCTGGTTTACAGATGTTAAAATTAACCAAATATTTATTATATTTCTAAAACTTGTCTTGATGAATAAAAACAATAAAATATAAAAAATACAATGAAATTTATAATGCAGAATGAACAAATACATTGTGTCCTTTGCATAGTAAAGAAAATTAATAGGGGCTTTGCTCTTATCAGAATACTATGAGACCCTGGAAAGTTCTAGGCTAACCATAATGGATAGTTTTGGAGCACTGAAACCATGTGCCCTTGCTATTCCAGGACTTGGACTCTGGCAAGGCCACCAAGAGTCAGGATTTAGTGTAGGTGCAGGTGTAGTGTAGTGTTGGTGTAGGTGTGGATGTAAATGGCTTTTGGATCCCAGTCGGTTTGTGCTGTGCCATTAGGCATGAGGGTGTGTGTTTTGCAGCAAATCAATCTGTTTAATGGCCTAAAGTTATGATAAGCTACAGATTAGTGAGTCCAAAATAATGGTGAAAACTCCCTTTTTAAAGGAATACATAAAGTTGCACTGACATTTTCCCAGTGAAGTATCCCTGACTGAATTGGAAGCTTCCCTCCTTTACCTCTATGTGATCATAGAGGTAGGTTTTATCTTTGTGTAAGTGCTATAATTTGATATCCACCACTCACAGATTCGTTGCACTTTCCCATGTTATCTGAGGCATGTCACACTGCTCATAATGAAGTAGATGGGGGCTTTGCCTTGGAATTGAAAAAGAAGAGGACTGAGCATAATGTAAAATAAACAGTAATGTTAGGTTCTTTAATACCCATTGCATTGCATCACAATTAAAATATTTTCTTTTAAAATTGAAAGTTGTAGTAATTAATGTCCAACTTTCATCTTAGTTTCAGTGGTAAAATTCTCCTCTCATGTTACTTCTGAATTACAGAGGCATGAAAGAAAAATTAGGCCTTGATATTTGAATTCACTACTAAGCCCAAGATGCAAAAAACTGATATTTTCTGGCTGATGTTGAAGTGTAGGATGACTGCTGTGCTACTTCTCCATTTCTATATTTAAATCGCTCTGTATATATCACTTATATGTGAGATAGTAATTTTTTTTAAATTGTGGATTATGAGCCTCACTGAGATCCCACTAGGGTCCATGAGGAATTGTAGGGAGTAGTCAGGAGCATTCCTATCCTTTTGAGGTTGACAGTGAGAAAGGGCTGTAATTATAGTGTCTGCAAAGGACAGGGAGTGGCTGTCTGCATTAATTGTTCACTTCACCCATTCTTTCAACAATAAAAGTACACTTGAACACTTTCAGCCAGTGACTGTTGCCTTTTCTCACTTTTCCATTAAAACAGACCAGTTCTACTGCTGATCCAGGAGCAGAAAAAAGTAGGCAGATAAGCCAGAGAAGATTCAAATATACATCTAGAAAACATTTGGAATCATAGGGTCACAAAATCACTTGTGTTTTTGGAAAGCACCATCAAGAGCAGCAAATCTCACCATTAACCCAGCACTGCCAAGTCCATCACTAAACCATGTCCCCAGGTACCACATCTGTATGTCTTCTAAACACCTCCTGGAACAGTGACTTCACCACTTCCCCATGCAACCTGTTCCAAAGATTGACAAGCCTTTTACATGATGAAACTTTTCTTAGTATCCAACCTAAACCTCTCCTGGCACAACCTGAGGCTGTTTCTTCTTTTTCCCTGGAAGAAGAGGCTGACCTCCACCTGGCTACAGCCTCCTTCCAGGGAGTCATAGAGACCAATAAGGGAGCCTCCTTTTCTCCAGGCTAAACACCCCCAGCTCCCTCAGCTGCTCCTCATCAGACTTGTGCTCTTCACCAGCTTCTCTGGACCTGCTCCAGCACCTCAATGCCCATTTTGTAGGGGCCCTGAACTGAACCCAAGGTTTGAGGTTCAGCCTCACCAGCGCTGGGGACAATCACTGCCCTGGTCCTGCTGGCCATATTCTTTCCATATAGCAAAACAAACTAGGTCCTGAAGCCAAGAGATTCCTGAGAGCTTTTAGCTGGTTGTACCCCAGACAGCATTTTCAGTCAATTAAATGCCCTTGAGCTGTGGTGGCAGGCCCAGCTCAAGGGGGTCCTGCTTGAGTAAGTTGGCAGAGTGGGGAGACCACGCTGCTCTGGACACAGCCTGAGTCACAACTGCTTTAGAAGCAGGGCATGAAGTCTTTCAGCTAAGAACAGGTCTAGTTGTTCTGCTGACAGAATTCCACCAGTAAAACAGTAGATTTCTTTATGAGAATTGATTATTTAGAACTTTTTAGTCCCCCAGCTCCCACACAACTGATTGGATGAATCCTACTACAAGATGCTTATCCAGTATTATCTGCCTGACAAATAAATGCCTTGATTAAGGTGGTATTAAATCCAATTATTTTTCCATAGGCAGCTGATCATTGGCTGTCCATGTCCTCTTTTTCTCAGGCCCTGAAGCCATCCCATTTACAGTTTCATTCTGCTATACTGCTCACAGGCCAGGCTAAATTGCTTTTCCAGACAGCAGGCTCTGCTTCCACTTCTTGCAGAGTTTTTGAAACAGCAAAAGAAAGTTAACAGATGCCAAAATCTGTGATATTAATGTTTGAGCAAGTTCATACTCATGTTAAAACTGATGAAAATTTATCTGATTTATAAACTTGTCTTATGCAAGCTTGTGGTGTGTCATTCTTGCAGGTAAATCTAATGCCTTGTTTATACCATAACAAAACAGCTAGGATGCTTTTCTCATTGCATGACAATATAACAATAATTTACATGTCTACTGAGAGACTGCTTTCCCTATTTGGATAGGAACTCCTAACATATCTACTGTGGCCTTAAATGCATAAATATACTACAATAACAAGATCAAAAGAATTTGCACCATAAGCTGGATATCACTGCTTGAAATACAGTCCTCTGATTTAATCATATTTGGAACATAAGCAGTTCCTTGAAAATGGCTTAAGACATCCTTGTTACAAAAATCAATAGCAAGTGACTAGTTTAATCAAAGTTTGAAGAGATAAAATTCTTTCAATGTGCTAAGCAAAATTTTATTAATGGCTCATTTCTCTTCACATAGTCACAGGAAAACTGGTACTCTCTTTAAAAAAATACAGTTTTCTTTCTACTTTTTATGCCCCACTCAAATAAAGGGTATATATACCTATAAATGAGGTAGCAAAGCATCCTTAAGACAGATTTCTTCCTCCACCTAATCTATTGCAGGGTTTTTTGAGTTGATGCCAGAATGCTTGTCAAACAACAGTTCTGTCTTAGAATGATAGAATGTTCAGGGGTTGGAATGGAACTTACAGGTCATCCAGATCCAAGCCCCTACCATGGGCAGTGACAACTCAGAGCCCCATCCAACCTGGTTTTGAACACTGACACGGTTGGGGCATCCACAGCATCTCTGGGTAACCTGTTCCACTGCCTCACCACCCTCACAGTAAAAAAAATTTTCCTAATATCTAACCTAAATTTTCTCTCTTTCAGTTTGTACCCCTTACTTTTTGTCCTATCACTGTCGTTTCTAATTAAACAGAAAAGACACAGCTGGAACAGGGTAAGCTTTGACTGACATGGTCACTGCTCAGGTGCATTTGGGTAGGCTGGAAGCATCTCATTCCAGTCTGAGCTCTAAATATGTGTTTCAGATTTGAGTGGAGAAAAAGGGACTTTGGTGACCCATGCAGAGCTAGAGCTGCCCTGTAGCACTGTTGCTCTAAAATCCTCTGATAAAAAGCAATCACTGAAATTAAGTGGGGCACTGATTTAATTCTGGCACCTGAAAAGGTATCTTGTGGAAATGCACTGAAATCTTTAGTGACTTGTCATCACAACTTATATAGTCAGGATAAGGAAATACAGGAATATTAGATTTTAAGCAGTCCCTTGTTCTTTCATAGCTTAAGGCTAAACATCATTCTTCTTAGTTCCCCTAGAGATTCAAATAATTAGGAGGACAAGGAGGATAGTGAAACAATGCTGAACTGCCCAGCCTGGTCCTCTCACTGTGTTGGCTGGATGCACACAGCAGTGGGCATGACACCAGCTTAAGGACAGGTTGCTCACATTTTTTCCACTTGTCAAAGAGTTCTGGGAGCAGCTGTGTCTTAGCCACAACATTATTACTACGAGACTACTGCTGAATAAACATTAAAACAGTCTTATGCTCTCTCAGAAAGGAGCAAAGTGGATGGTCTCTGATGGTCACCTGCCTTTACAGGTGGCTGAGAAGCAATCGAAGAAAGAGGGGCTGGCCCAGAGGTTTGTGGAACTTCTTGGTTCCTTGACAGACATCTACATATCTACATTTACATCTCTATCTACACAATGGTTGCATTTGATGTCTTAAAGGTCTATTCCAATCTAAACCACTCTAGACATGTACATGTGTATTTGTAAACAAAAACTTATGTGTGTGTATGTGTTGTCTATATAAGTTAAAGAGAATAATTGGGTGCAGGCAGGGAGGGAAAAGAAAAACAAAAAAAGGAAATAGAGGCAAGATTGTCATCAAGGTGTTTGATAATATGAACAGGAGTTTCATGATAGCTAACTTCATGATAGTTGGTATCTGATGAATACTGTTTAAGAATTACTTTGCTGGAAAGCCATTAAGGGAAGCCAGCCAGATATTAGGTAACTGCTCGGGAAATCAAAACAAAGTTACAAGGCATTAGCTCAGTTTGTGCTTTTGGCGGGAGAATGGACTGTGGAGAAGGGGCCTCCAAGTCTCCCAAGTGGATTTTTTTCCTCCCTCATCACTTCCACTGGGGACATATATTGTTTGGAGAGAACGCTGTCACACTCTCTGCCAGAGGAGGGAGTGGAGGCATTGCACCTTCCATGCCATCTTTGCTACCCACTGGGAGTCCCGTGGGGCCTCTTTGAGAGGACGGGCACAGCTGTGCATGGCTGCGCCAGCTGTGCAGGTGGGACAGGAGGGACCTCTCCTGTCTCCTCTCCTTTGGTTGCCACCAGAGGGCACAGAAGCCCAGGGCTTGGGCTCGCCTCATTCTCCTCAGCAAACCCCCAAAGGAGCCATCCGGGCACAGCCAGGCTTTTCTCTCCAGCTGCACCTCCGGGTTTTGGTTGTCCCAACTTCGTCTTCCATCTTTGGCTTCCCCCGAGGCGTGCTCGTTCTGCTGTGCCCACGAAGCTGCAGCACACATGAAGCCAATAAACCACGTGAAGGGACAGACTGGCTGCAGGGAGAAGGAGGTTGGCCACTTTGGCTCTCGGTGGGAGCACTTTGCCAGCTGAACTGA
The DNA here is from genome assembly GCA_003676055.1 of Chloebia gouldiae. Classification (NCBI taxonomy): domain Eukaryota; kingdom Metazoa; phylum Chordata; class Aves; order Passeriformes; family Passeridae; genus Chloebia; species Chloebia gouldiae. The sequence goes on from QUSF01000001.1 coordinate 56,879,188, forward strand.
AATTCCAGCTGTGTTGGTTTTTGGCATGCTGAGTCTGTAAACATCCCCACATTCTTTTGAGGTTGAAAGGAGGCTAGAGATACAGCAGGGAGTTTGTCTTCAGACCAGCTCAAGGATTACCTCTGCTGCTCCAGGGCTTTGCTACCTGGTGTTTGTGCAGTGCCTGTCTGCTTGCAATCCCAGTGCCTCGCACAGTCTAAGTGTCCCACTGATTGTGAAAGATGGAAAAGATCTGAACAAAGGAACTTGGACATTATTCGAAACAGTTGTCATAAAAAGTATCTTTTCTTGTTTCAGGGTGGTTATTCAGGATAACTGTACTTGCTAGTGCTAAGGTAGTGCTGCCTGGTATTCTTAAGTGCATCCCTGGTATTCTTAAGAGCATTCTGTTGAATTATACTAAATAAAGAGAAACTTTTTCCAGCTCAAATCTGAGCACTCAGGAATTTTGCAGAAACTGCAGGTCTAGTTCTATTATGTGGAGGAAATCTATTTAAATGGATCAGTTTATGCTGATCCATTTAATACTGCTGAGACTTCCAGAGGCAGCAAAGTACTGGTACACAAGGCCCTGGCTTTGTTTGAGCAATTCCAGTTCCTGCTTTTCATTGAAACATTAAAGGCCTGTCTGCATGGGCAGTTTATAATTCAACAAACTGTTTTTTTGCTATAAAAATATGACTGGTGAACTGTTGGAGACTTATAATACAGTATAGTACAGTAATACTTATGTTGTCATATCTCCATTCCCATGTATTTTGGTGGTTCCTTTCCTGCCTTTCTATCACTTTATGCCCTGCCCCAGCCAGTTGCTTTGATTAAGAATATGTTACTCCCTCCTGAAATACTGATGCCCTTCTGTGAGCTCCAAAGCTCCCCTAATTCACCCTCACATTGCTCCTGAGGTGCCGGCATACATGCATACAAGGAGCATCAGGGAGATATCCTGGCATGGGCTCCAGAGTGGGACAGTGCAGATGAGAAAGGACTGGCTTGCCTGAGTAGGACTTGTATTGCCTGAGTAAAAGAACAGTATGTTTCTGGTATTTTGTCATGGACATTGTGATTTAACTATAAAGTGAAATGCGGGGATTTTCACCTGTTTTCTGCTACATATCTTTCGGCACAGCACAGGGAGCATGACAACATGCCTGGTGCAGAGGAGAGGATCAACTGCCCTTGGGCCTGAAGCTGTTGGAAATCTACACCACATGGAAGGAGGGGCTTGCTCTGAAGGAAGAGCCAACTGTGCTTCTGGACACAGGCAAAGCATGCCAGTGTAAAGCAATCACAACTGCAGAATGTCATTTAGACATAAATCTTGCACAGCAACCCTGCTTTCTCTGGCTCAAAGGCACACAAATGCTTTTGGAGATTGAAGTTTGCATGATCATTTGTGGCATATATCTTGTCAGGTGCTAGGGTCTCTCATTTACTCTGCATAAGACTTTTTGGTCAATCACTTAGCAGGGGTATCAATCCCAAGAGGCTCATTTTGAGAATAAATGTGAGGAAGCACTGGGAAAGGCAATTGGCCAAAAGCTGGTTAAGAATCCTCTAGGCTGGCTTTACCAATGCTTTAAATTGGGATTATTTTTACCTAATTAAGTTGTTGGGACAGTAACCTAGCTCAGGCAAGGAGCCAGATGAGATACCCAGTGACCCTGGCTGGACAGTCTGTCTTCTGCTGGTTAATGACTGCCAGACATACCAGGAAGCCTTTCCTGGTTGTTACCTGTTCTGTTTAAATTACACTCTAAGGTGGCAGGGCACTGAACATATTCCACTTATCAGAGGCTGAAATTTCTATTCAGAATGAAGGGCTCTGTGGTAAGCACAATTTTGTAGCCATTCATCCTCCTGGGGAACAGACACACAGACTTTATTCTGGGGACTGTGGGAGGACCCTCAGAGGGGAGCAGGCTACATGCAGGTACACTGCTGTGGTTTGATCAGGACATTGGTACAATGCAGTGCTCTCACTCATCTCAGGACTTGGTGTGTAAGACTCTTCCAAACTACCTAACACAACTGGAGGGTCCTGTTTTGAAACACAGCAATTGCACTGATTTATAGCTTTGGGAAAACTAAGTGAAGTCATTTGAATTGGTTGAGAACTTTTTCTTTAAACAACTCTTTTTTAAAAAATGTTTTTCTTTTTTTCCCCCTAGCTTTTTGGAAACCACTGATTTGTTGAAATCAAAATGTTTTGTGACATGGGTGGGTCTTGGCAAACAGACAGGACCCATGCAGAGTTCTGAGGAAACCCTTCTTGCCTGGAAATCAGCTGCCATCAGAAAATTATTTGGTTTCTTGACAACTCACTTGGATCACGGTCAAGGTGCATGACTCCAGTGCAACTTTATGCACAGACTGGCTTCCTCAAATACAGGCTTGGCAAGTACTACTGTATGGGATTTCAGCCCTCAGCTTGGGGACATTGTGGCTTCCAGGCTTCCTGACTCTGGGTTAGGAACTTGCAAGCTCAGAGAACTTCTTTTCCCATAGTACACAAATCTCAGTGATGGTTCCACAGTTTCTCTTTGAAATGTATGAACACAATGACTGTCATTGTATAATACCATGTGGACCAAACTGCTGCTGACAAATCATCACCGTGTCACACAGAAAATGTCTTCGCAGTATATTGGCAAAATAAATTAAATATGGATATACAAACTGAAGTGTCTTCTTCTAAAGCCTGTTCTGTGGTTACTGTAGGGCTCTGAAGTGGAAGTATCATTGCAAGAATGATCTGTTCAGTTAGCCACAACAATGAGATCACTATGTATTTGGCAAAAGCCTTATGAAAAAGTTTTCTAAGGCTTGTAGGTGGAATAAAGAGCCCATTTACAGCTTTCCATGGGAAGAAGAACAAGGTTAAACAACATAGGGTATGAAATTTCTTCTAGGACAAGAGACTACTCTTTTGGGCTTAGATGGGACTGAAATGGCACATTACAATCACTTGGAGGTTAGCATCACCCCTCAGCTTTTCTCAGACCATGCATTATAAAGGCTTTGTCTGCACAGCAGAATCACCCTATGATTTTTATCAAGGTTTGGCATCCCTGCACTGGCAAGCCAAGGTGGCAAGAGCAGTAAAAATGACACCATGCATGCTTTAGAAGAAGCATTTAAGTAAAGTGTATTGCCAGTGTTTCTAATGAGGTTTCATGTGAACCCTCTTATTAGCAGATGATAACATTCAGGTGCTGCATTTTCCTGGCCATTATCCTCCCTGGCAGGCAGATTACAGCAATTCAGACTCCTTTGTTTTGCTGAGCAGAACTGCTTCTATTGAGAGCTTTGCCCAATCTCGGGCACTCATCAAAAAAAGGAATTAATTTGGACTCAAAATAATTGAGGTTATCTTGGGGAAAATATATAGACACAAAGAGAGAAATCCGTGCAAGGGATGCTCACATCTCTTTGTCATGCCTTCTCTGTTATCGAAAAAGAATGAGTGCCTTCAGCTATGCTAAATCATTTGTTGCCTAATTCTTGCTGAAATTGCTTTATTTTCCTTTGGGGCTGAAGTTGCCTCTGATGAGAGTCTAAACAAAAAGCTGAAAAATATTCTGCTAAGTAGATGATCAGCCATATTTGCTACCGATTTTCCCTTGCTCCAGTTCTTCATGCAATGTTCTGCCATTTATGGTGATAATCTTTTTCCAGCTGACCTATCTACAGCATAGCATATTTTGTTTGATGATAGCATTTATGACATAATATAAAAGTTGTGTGTAGGAGCCAGGAATGGGGAAACACTTGGAATGAAGTCAAATACAGTCAAACTAAACATCTGAATGTCCAGCTCAGTCTTGCAGTTCTCATTCAAGTGTATTCTTTGGATGAGAATTGAGGCTGAGTAAACTGTAAAACAAGAAGCCTTAATCAGGTTTCTGTAGATTGGAATTGATCTCTAACAGGTGTTCTGTGTAAATGGAAAACCTTCACTATTGTAGGTGTAGCCTTTTTGAAGTCTGACATTTGCAGACAAATCCTGCTTTGATGTTACCTTAGTATGCAAAATGGTTTGTAGTTTTCCCTCTATTTTTTTGAACGGTGCAATAATCCAAAATGACATTATTAAGTACAGCTACATTGACCAACCAGAGACACTTTTTCCAGAGGTAACTGACTGATTCACAAGTGCGTTGGCAGGAGTGCTTAAAATCAGAGAAATCAGAGAAATGGAAAAATTCCTTATATCAGGAGATTCCAACCTGTAAAGAGGGATCTGGCATTAATTCACAGACTTGAACCAAGTGTTTTATTGGCAATGGAAGAACTTGTTCCATGATCAGTGAAACTTATGAAGCTTCACATCCACTTAATTTGCGTCTTATGATTACACTTTTTACCTGTTTTCAAATGCCTTAAGGTCTGCAGTATTCATAAAAATTCATCATGTAAATTCTCTGATATCAAACAGGAGACTCCCACCACAGTATTGATAAATCTCTCTCCCCTATGCAGATGTCAGGGTTTTTTAGTCCACAGGAATTCAGAAAACTTTAATCCTCTATCCTGTTGAAGATAAGATTGAATTGGCTTACAAATGGAACACATATTCGGGAGATCACACAGATAATCATCACTCTCCCCAAGCCATAAACACACTGCATAATTATCCAGATTGTGTTCCTTTATGACATCCTGCTACAAATAGCTCCAACTACAGACCATTAGTGTGACTACCAAACTAAACAAGGCAGTAGAAACTATGATAAGGATTTGCCAATTACAATCTAGAAACTGAAGTAAAGAGACCCCTGAAAAAAAATCAATCTTTAAATTTAAATTCCTAAAAGCAATTATAGTATAATAAAAATGTTAAATGAAGGATTGCTATCTGAGACAGCAATACAGTACAGTATAATAATACCAACCTGCCACTGGTTTCTAATTAGTATAAGTATATATTATTAACCATATTATATTAACCTTTTACACACCATCCAGAATGTTGTTATTAAAAGAACAGTTTGCATACTTTAGTAAAAAGTGAGCAATACTGATAGTTAAATGAATGGCGTTAAACAACAATTTGTATACTACGCGTGGTTGATGGCAGTATAAATTTCCCCACTAGTATTTGTTGATAAGCAAAATCATAGTAAGTTTGCAAAATAAGAATGTGTTTTGGAAAGGTCTGTCACATCAAAGTTCTCCATTTTATAATAAGAAGCATCTAAATGTCTAACCCTTGCATAATTAAGAAATATTCAGGTCTGAATGTCACCATCTTTACATCAGTTCTTTTAGCCAGTTTTATATGGTAGTTGAATTTGAGATTTTTTACATTAAATGCCATGCTTTATTAATTAAGTGCAACAATATTTATCTTAATTATGTGTGAAATGGGTTGGGAAGCTGAGACATAATTGAGTAGAACACACACAGACTTGAGCCAGAGCAGAAAGGAAATGTTAGTTTAATGAAGAAATTTGCATAATAACACTTCATCATCTGCTGATGTGTAGTTGTCTGCAGCGCTACTCTGTCTGCTGTGCACAGACAGAGATCCCATCTTTGCTTCTGCTGATGACCTTCTTGCTCAGGAGACAGTTGGATAGAGCCTGTGAAGGATGAGCTTATGCCCTCATTGCCCAGATTTGAATGAGCAATGCACATGAGACTATGATATCTGGAACAGATGCATTTTGTGGGAAAAATTCTCATGTACTAGCCCTGAGAAGGCAAAGAAGATGTGCTTTTAAGGTGATAAGTACTGAGGGCTTACCTGGTTACTGTAGCACATTCACAATAAATTTCTTGTCACAGTCTCATAAAAGCTATAAAAGGGACAAAAGACATATGGGGGACAAAACTGAAAAGCTGACACCAGACTGATTCTTTGCAGTGTGTCTGGGAACTTTAAAAAACATTGGCAAGACAGGAAAAGCCTACGCCTAACAGAGATCAAAAGAAGTGCAGCAGCTTAAAAAGGGAACTCCTACAAGAGCAGCTGTAAAGTTGTGGGAATAATGCTCATTTTGGTCATATAAATGGTGTCTGAGAGGGCTGGGACAGCCACAAAGGGATGTAGAATGCATGCTGGGGGTTTTAACATGCCTTTTTCCTCTACATAATTTAATCCTGTGGTTAAGTTAAACAGTATTTTGGTCTGCTTTTCACACAGATTTTCAGAAAGGAGATACAGCTGGTGTCTGAGCTTGGTCAGAGCTACTGTATTCACAAATCCCGATCTAAAAACAGGAAATATGCTAGATTTCACTGTACTTACAGAAGAGGGGTAAAAGAAGGCTTTTTGGGACACCATGGATATACTGGCACCTTGGTGGCTAATGTCACTGATAATGTATCTCATGTCACTGATAATTGTTTTCTCATTGTCCACATTATCAGTTAAAATTACAGCACTGGTGAGCTTCTAATTATATGGAAAATTGATTGCCATGCACTTGAAATCTAACTAAAATATATTATTTTTTAAAGGATGGACCCTTTGTATATATCTGAATTAACTGATTACCTCTCCTTGTACTCTTTGTCTTATTTTTTCCTGTCATAACAAAACAAACCACAGCAATTATGACTCTCCAAACAAGGTCTGGGAGATCACTCAAGGTCTCTCCTCTCATAGCTAGTTAACCCACTTGACTCTGGGTGCTAACTTTCACCAGATATTTCATGTATTTACTTTCTCTAGGCCATGATAAACTTAGGCAAATAACCAGCTGTTTGCACTGCCTCAGCAAGGGATGGTAGCTACAGCTGAAACCTCCTTAGACCTTTAGGCAAATGTCTGACTTCAGAGAAGAGTATGAGGCTGAGTGCTGCTCCCACGGCACTATGTAAACTGCCTCTGCATTTCTTTAATTTCTCCTGCCTTGCTCAAAGAGGTTTCCCCTCAACTTGCTGGCTTCTACAGACCATCCTCCATGAGAGGAAGTCTAGGTCCCTGTCTTGTGATTGAGAGTCATAGTGCATGACCTGGCTCAAGGCCCATTCCACCTAATTTTACTCCTTTGACAGTGGCATTTACAATAAGAAACTAATGACTGTACAGTTCAGAGGGGCTACATGGGTCATCTACATGTAAGGTCTTTGTCACCTCTGAAGGAATCTGGCCTCTTTCCATTAATTGCAGAGAGAATTTGCAGCAAATGGCCTTGAAATCTACATGGTTCAGTAACATTCCCAAAGTTGTGTAGAATAAATCCTCAATGGGGCGCCTAAATTTGAAGTGTTGCTATGCTCAATATTGCAATTCCTACATATTTTTTTCCTTCAGGAACTTATTATTTCAATGCTGAATTTCTGAGTTTCTGTAGAACCTGGGCTAATATCTAAGTGCAACTTCCTATGCCCAAACATCTAGTGCCCTGTGAGATGTTGCCGTGTGTCCAGTATAAAGACGACAGACCCAGTGCAAGATGTGTCTTTCTGGAGCAGCAGCAGAAGGCCAAGAAAAATACCCTGTGGCACTTTTCTTTTTGAAACTGAATTGATCCCCTATTAATATAAAGTGAATATAAATATGTAAGAATGTGAGGAAGTTCGTTATCTTAAATTTTCATGAGTCATAGCTCACCTGTTATCCTTAACATTGGACAACAAATGCCCTAGACACATCTCACTAAGGACTCCCAACCCCTGCTGGTGCACAGTGGTCTCTGTTAGCCCATCTCCACAGACTAATTGGTATGTTTGAACAGATGCAGGTTTTGGAAAGCTGCTGTCTATTAAAAATATGTATTAACAGTTTCCTTGAACTCCCTCTGTGATACCACAGGTCATCAAAATATTTCTTTAGAACAAAAAATACTCATCGTTTTTGCAAAGAACATATTGACAGAAACACAACCCCATCAAACTATCCTGCTCCTTTTGCTATGAGCACCATCACGTGTAAACCAGATGTTGTGAATCCAGATAATCTACCAAGTCCAAAAAAGTCATACACTATAAAAAAACTGTTCTGTATTTTTAGCTAGAGGTAGCTGATGTAGCTGATAGAAAGTCATGTAGCTGATGTAGCTTACATGTAGCTGATAGCAAGATCAGCTGAGTATCACTAAAACGGAAAGCCAAAGTGAATTACCAAGTTTTAGCATTCCCTCTTTTTCTCAGTAGCCATAGCTGAGTAACCTTTTGTTCAGCGTAAAGTTTTTCAAACTTTTTATACATGGACTGGGCAGGACAAGCAGTATAGACTAGATCAAAGCCTTAACAGATGAAGACAGGATGAATTAAACACTCACAGGTAAATCAGATCAATGCAACATATCCAGACAAAATAAACAAAGATGGTATTCAGGACTTCAAATTATTTACTGCAGTCTTCACACTGCTCTACTGCATCAGAACACCTTCCTTGTGTAGATGCAAGTTGTAACAGTTCCCCAGGTAAATAAACCAACTTCTTGTAAACAAAATTTTTAATTAGCTGGTCTCATTAACATCATGGATGCAAAAGCATGTGAGCAGCCACACTCAGGGCCAGCTTGAGCTTGAGTTCAGTGTGACTTCAGCACCGCAAGGACAGGGCTGTGCAGAGAGCAGCAGCAGCTGGCCCTGGCTTCAGGATAGGTGCAGTTTGACTCCCAGTAGGTAGAACTTGCCAGAAGCACAACTGTGGGGCCATGCAATGTATGTCCAGCCAGAGGAGGGTGCAGGGACAGAGATCCCTTGTAAGGGGAGCTATTTCCAGCCTCCCACTAGTCTGGATAATAGAGAGCTGACAGAATTGGCAGAGACACTTTAATACTCATACAGTTTGTGCATGTGTTAGGGTTTTTGGTAGTATATGTATATCACAGAAGAAATTGCAATTTTAATTAAATCTCTATGCTGGTCAAAGTATATGCTTGATCAAATAGAGAGAGACATATGAATTAACACTTAAATCAATGCTTAAATTAATGCTTAAATTTAAATGCTTAAATAATGCTTAAAATAAATGGAAATAAATAGGTGGAAGCGGCCAATTTCTTCTGTAGATAATTTCATACTCGTACTATGAGCTCAAGATTGGCAGAAGATATAGAAGGTGACAAAAAAAGGAATTTTTTTCTATTTCTTCCTTTGCCCTGAACATTTGCAAACTTCAAAAACTTCACTGAATTAATAATTTTAAAACATTTTCATAGTTTATTTGTGTGTACTGAGTGCGGTGGATTTGTATCACTAAAAGAGCTGATACAAGCCAGTTACCCATTTTGTCTTACAGGCTTTGAATCTGCACAAAAATTACATACGAGTAATTTTCTTTATTTCTCATTTTGGCTACATGGTCAAAAAGTTCATGTGAACTCTGAAGTAGTTAAAAACCATAATCACTGGCGTTACGTTTTCTGTCATGGCAATAAAAATGTATGAAAATGATTCATATGGTGCAGGTGAGATCACCATAGTGCTTTTGAAATATGGACCTGCGTGTGTTTTATTCAGTATATGCTGGAGATTGTCTGATGCAAATTAATTTTATGGAAAATTAAGCAGATCACCACAGCTGCACTTCACAACAGCCAGAGATTTCTGTAACTGGCAATCTTCCAGCAAGCCTGCTAAGAAAGAACTGAAAAGTTTACCACAAGCAGTATGCTGAGGCAGACTCCAGGACTGAAACAAACTGGCTGTCATTTTACCGTGTGGTTACTCATAAATGCATTGAATATTGGGTTTTGAAAGTCAGATTGTTTATCACCCCAAAGAGACATGTTAGAAATCATTGTATCAGAATTCATTATTAGAATTAATTTAGGCTATTCCATTGCCTAGAAGATTTGACATCTTTTGACTTTCATAATACTTATTCTAGCTCCCAAAAGACAATATCTTATGAATTACCTCATAGGTTTAAGGAAGGAGCAATTTTGAAGTATTACTTTGGCTAAATCTTTAAGCCATTTATGACTATAAGTTAAGCTTTTAATTTCAATTATAAAAAGCTAATTCAGCAAACTGTAATAATAGCCTTATTATTTATTGTTCTTATCATATTACTGGCAGAAAAATGAGGTGAGCAAACTTAGAGGATAGACTTGTCAGGGTACCAGAGGGAAGCTCTATAGAGACAGTCTCAGCTGAAAGTCCACCTCTAAAAGCACAATTTAAAGTGAAGACTCCCCTGGATTATTGCAATCACAGATTTTGGCTCTTCGGCAGGGGGATTTTTGTGCTGCCTTAAATTAGGATGGCAGAGGTGAAGAGTATGGGCAACGATGGAGAGTGAAGTTTGCTAAATGCGGTTCTAACAGTTAATTGAATATTTCAGAATGGTTTTACATGCAGCAACAGAGAGCACAAGCAGACCCGACATTTCTATCCTGCTCATTTGTTGACCTGTTTAAAGTAACCTTTGAGAAATGTTTCTCTCTACAGATTTATTTTTTTTTTTAATCCAGAAAGCTCTGGAATAAACAAGGAGAATATCTGAGAAAGGAAGATGAATAAATTGTAAATTGTTCTGGTAACAGCTTGAGGTGATGTAATTTCTTTGTTTGATTCTACATTTTGTGGGGAGCATTGCCTACAGTTAGAAGAAAACTATTTTTTGAACAGGCACAAGAAATTAGGCAGAAAAAACCCGCATGCATTCTTTGCTGGATATTAGACTTGCTTGTCCTAATCAATGTGATAAGATCATTTCCAGCTGCAAAGAATCATCTCCTGCTTAGTTAATTTCTTGATTTCTTGTTTTGTAGCTGTTCTACTCATAATAGTAGTGAACTGCAAAGATAGGAGGAACATGTCAAATTAAAAATTGCCTACCATTTCTTCTTATTTTACTGTAAGGGAAAAAACCAAAAGCAGGCAAATGTGGTTAGTCCAGAAAACCACTCTGTCATTTCTTAATTTTCAACAGATTAAATCAGGAATTTGTCATAGCTTCATGCTCAAGTGGTTTCCAAGTACAGGAGCCAACAAAGTTAGAAGTTGGAAGCTGATGAGCCCAGTATTGGCATGGCCAGTTTTTGTCTCTTGGGTCTGCAGGTATTTGGACAAGTCAGTGATGTGATGCATTGTTATGGATGGCCTGTGCCCTGCTTGAGGAATATTGACATCCTGCCCTGTCCAACCCATCTCAGTGGCCTAAAGACACCAGAGCCAACCAGATCTGAATCATGCAGCCCACAAACACATGATGGCCACAAAACTGAGTTGGACACCTGCTCTTCAAAGCTATAACATTAGCTTTGGACATTCTGCTTTTGTGTCCCTCCAGTATTGGAGGTTTAGGACCCAATAGGAGTGATGCTCAGCTTAGGTAACGTCCTAAGACTGTATTTTGTTTTGAAGATCTGTGAAGAACCTTAGAGGAATGATGCAAAATGCTTTGCCAATTGGTGAGAAAACGCCTGGATGGGAGGACTGGCTACATCCCAGGCAGAAAGTGAAGCTGGTTCCTCAGGGACAGTTCTCCTGACACCTGTCATATTCAGCTGTCCATGAATTTAGATCTTGAACTTAAAATAGCACAGACATCATTGACTGAGTCTTGCTTTATCTGAGCAGGTTTGTGTATTTCTTCTGTAAGTCAAATACTTGCTCAGTGTTCATTCATATAGCCCTGAAGCAGGTCACATACATGAAAACCTGATCCTGGGTAATGCAGGCCAGGATTTGTCTATGGAATAATTCTTATCTGAGAAATAAGAACTTCTGGAAGCGGCAGGAAGTGCTGACATTTGTGGGTGAGACAGTGGACAAAAATGTATGAGAAGGGGAAAACAAGCAGTTGGCTCACAAGCAGCTCTGGGGACAAAGGAAGGATAACTCTAAAACAGGCCCAAGCTTCAGGGTCTCACTTTTAAGGTGGGAAACAGCAGATGGGACACAGGAAGATTTTTTTCAACATTTTTTTTAATGCTTGTACGACCCTGCTGCATTAGGCAGGAGTTAGATCACAATATCCACATGAGGACTTTTCTGACAGAGCTGGGAGCTATTCTGGGGGCCTATCTGAACTCTTGTGCTTTCCACATCTCAATTCCTTTACAATATGAAATGAAACCAAGTCTTTGTACTTTTTAATCAAATAAGTATTATTGTTTTCATCTGATCCTTCCAGATGAAATCTCTAAATACTTTCTGTATCTTCACTGGACACACTCTAATAAAGGCAGGGATCAGGAGCTAGCACAGTATCTGTGGCTGTCTCAGGCAGCCCCTGACCAAGACTTGCTCTCCTTTCCCTGGGGCTTGTCAGGGAGATGAGAGCAAACCAGAGCTGCAACTCTCTAGGCCAAGAGATGTTTACTGAGTAGCTGTATTGAACAGAGGGCAACAATAAGAGAAGAGATCAGATCTTCTGTCTTCTCCTTGCTATAGCAAAGTGGAGTCAAATATTCTGGTATTAAAATTGTAGAGAGGGTGGTTTTAGCAGGGGAAATGGCTAAAGTAAAGAGACCATAATCTCTGTAAATACAATGGGTAACTACATTGCAGGATCCAGTGGTCTCAGGCACCATGACTTTGAGGTAAATGCTAAAAAGCTTATTCCAAAAAAATCAACAATACATTTCACAAGTTACTTGTACCAGGAGAACAGATATTCTACAAACCTTGTTGATTTACAGAGCATATCTCAAAGCTGATAGCATTGCTGTACAAATCCTCATTGCTCATGCAGAGGTGGGCAGAGCAACCTGCAGTAGTATTGACAAGAGGAATACCCAGATTGGGACTTTTATTTAAGCCATTTCCAATAACAGACCAAGGAGTGGCACTGAATGAAGGGACAGGGTTTTTTCATAGGGATGAGTTCACAGGCCAGGAGCAGGGCAGAGGAGCAGTGAGAAAACTTGTGAGTGAGAAAGCAGCTTTCACTCTCCTTCTGTTAACAAGACATCCTAGCCAAACTTACAGGATTTAGGGCTAAAGGTCACAATGCTGCAATTCATTTGCAATGCTATTTCGAGATCAGGATATCATTTATTATTTTTTTGTCAAATTAAGCACTCAATTCTTAGCAGGCATTATCCTAAAGTTAAGGCAAGCATCTCTCTAGGTACTATTTTCTATGTAAAAAAAAACAGTGATGGAAGTTATCATAGGGAGGCTTGCTGTTGAACCCAATTAGACAAAGAATCATGGAAAAAGCAGTCACAAAAAGGGCAAAGTTTACTAGTCCCGGATGTCTTGACTATGTTTATTTGTCTGGCAGAGCTCTTAGTGATTCCGTGATTAACATCTTGATTAATGAAAACATGTGCTCTGGCTGCATTGATGATGGTTTTTGTTTGAAATCTGTGAGTGAAGGAGACGTTTCCATGAACAGTCAGAAAAACCTCACTGATGGATTGTCATGCAGGCAGGGTTTTTAGTGTGGCACTGCAGAACAGGCTGTTCCCAGCCAGCAGACCTGGGGCGTCATGCCCTGGCTCTGCTCATTCTGGAGGCAGCTCTGACAACAGCGGGAAGGGGCACCAGGGTGGCTGCCTCACACTCTGGCTGACTTGTTTCCTTGGATTTTTCATCTGCATATGTAACTCTGGCATCACCCCTCTCCTGGCCTGTCCTATCCATGAGGTGAAAAAAACCCATCTCTCATGTTGTATACAAAGTGTTACATAATTTCATTTGGACATCTTTTCCTTTTGCATCTTATTTTTCTGCAAAGTCAGAACAAGATTACATGTATCTGTACAGGCTTTTATTTCTGGCAATGTGCTTGTTGCTGTTTATCTCCTCCACGTACCCTTGGGTTTAATGACCTTACAGGCTTATATTATAACATGGATCTTTGTGAAAGGGGCTGAAGCTGAAATTGTAAGTTTATGAGTTTATGACTCAGAACCAGACTTGAACTGAGAAGGGAGAAGATGATTTCCTATAAAGACCAAATTTTATCTGTAGCAGTAATACAATCTCTTAAGGACAGTAAAGGTAAGGGTCAGGAAAGCTGATCTGATGCTTGCTTTCCTATCCTTTCTCTGCTTTGGGACAAGCTGTGCTCATATTTTTACTATTGCTCCTGGGAACAACTCCTACCTTGCATGCAGATCTTTCTACATCCCTCCTTTCCCTGTTTTTTGCTCTGGTTGTAGCACCATGAAATTTCAGCCATGGACTCAGAGTTTCCTGGACTTTGTTTTTGAAACTTGGTATTTTCTATTTTTGTCCTCATTTTTTTAAGACTTGTGAACTGTCTCTTTTCAGAGACTCATCCTCTATTTTCTCTGAGCCTTTCTATTAGACCAAGGTGAATTTTTACTCCCATTCTGTATTCCCATTCTCCTTTACTCCCATTGCAGCCCTTTCTCCAAATATTCACAGAACCCAAGATCTACTTCCTTTCCTGCCAGCAGTTAAAATCTTCACCTCACCCTGACTCTAAATACTGTGTTTATTATGAATGTCCTCTTTGCTCATAAAAAGTATCATCAACCTGATATTCCTGCTCAGGTGGGTTTTAAGACTTCCCTGTGAAACCACACAGAAAATTTCCTCCCATCCCCAGCCACTCAGCTGCCCAGCTTCCTTAAGACCTCCATACAGGCAGTCACATACATCAGAGAAGATGGTGACATCTTCCTTTTTTTCTTACTGCCTTGTGGTAGATGAGTTCTCATGCCACCCTTAGTTGAAAATTGCCATCCACCTTCATATCTTAGTGGCCCTGGGGAGAAATGTCAGAGTTGCAGAGCAGGGATAGTTCTTGGCTTTTCTTACTCTGACACTTGAGCTTGATGCTGTCAGGACACAGTATCCATTCTTCAGCTTCACAGGTCTACAGTGGGGCTGAAAAGATGTCGGGAGCAAGTCCTGCCTCCAGAAACTCCTCCACAACTGCTCCTGCTGCAAGATACTTTTCCTTTTTGGCATGTCTCTGTTCTGCTAAATCATAGGGTTTCTCAGTTTGGAAAAATTATAATGGAGGCAGAATAGAGCACAGTTCCATAAACCCTGGCTGGTGCAGGGAAAACAAACCGGGACTGATCACAGTCTCTCAGAATATAAAATCTTTGGGGGCACCCAATAAAATCGTCAGGAACAACTAAAAATAGGCAAAAAATGAAAACTTTTTGTGTGGCCTGTAGATACATTGTGGCAAAACACATTAAATAAATAAATGCCAAAAGGGATTGACACATTGATGGAGGATAACTGCTTTGTTGACTATTAGATACTATGTCGTGGTTGTAATTTCAGTCTCAGGAAATCTCTACACAGTTGATTTTTAGAGGCTGGAAGGCAGTAAAAGGACTCTATATACCCTAATTCTGATACATTTGTTTAAGTATCTGCTAATAATCACTGTCAGACACAGGATACTTGGCTAGACAAGCTTTTGATTTGACTGGCTATGGTACTTAGATTTTTTTAACATACTGGAGCAGCTTTGCCCAGAACTTGGAGTACAGAGTTTACTCTGCTCTGTGTGTCGCACTTCTGTTCTTTTGCTGATAGCCAAGAATGACAAATTTAAAATAAAGCTTATGACAGCAGCAGCATGCATGGCACAGGCTGCATGGTAATGAGTTGGTTTTCCAAGTTAAGCACTGGAACAACTTCAGTTACTGCCCACAAATGGGATGTGAACATCCAATCCCTTGATGGTGGAGAGGGCCTGCAGTTGGGGTGGATCACAACTTACTGAGCCCAGAAGCTCTCAGCCCTGCCTGCTGCAGTGATTTCAACCCATAGTTTGAAATTCAAGCTACTCTGTCATAACCCCAAAGCCTGCCACAGACTGGGAAAAACAATTTCACATGATTCTCTTGTCAGACTCAGTAGATAAGAATAAGGATGCTGGCAGCAGGTAACGATCAGTAAGCACTGTTGCACACCATGTTCACAGAGAGAATGGAAGCACCCTGCTAAATTCACCTGATCCTTAGGATCTAGGCAGTATTATGTTGATGATTGGACTCAACAGTCTTAGAGAATTTTTCCAACCTAAATAATTCTGTCTGATAAAAGCTCAAATCTCAGAATAAGTAAGTGAAATATTCCCCAGGCAAGTCCTTTTCAAACCCTGCTCTGAAATGTAGGATGTGAGGAATGATGATGTGTAAAGAGTAAAGCCAAAGCAAATATTCTGTAATATTTGGAGAAATAAAGCTTTTCTTTTTTTTTTTTGTGGTTTTTTTTTTTTTGGTTTTTTTTTTTTTTTTTGCATTTACACAGCAGGACATGCAGGAAATTTCAGGGGCACACTAACAGAATCAGTGCAAATGTTGGTCAGCAAGGACTAGCAAATGCTGGTCTTTGTTGCTTGTTGGCTTTTGTACTGTTTTGTTTTCTTTATTGGCTCTTTTCAATACCCCAGGGGTCTGCTGGAAAGGACAGAAATATAAAAATCAGTCCTGTAAAATGCTGAGAGCCCTGGCTGGCCTGGCTGTTGTGGAAGTTGAAGATTCTCTGCACTCATGGGCAAGTTCCCTGCTGCTGGGCAGGATGAGTCCTGTTAACAGGTGTGTGATTTTCTAAGCTACTGAGGCATAGATTCAACTGTCATAGGTCCCATAAAGCAGTAGCATTTGGCAGATCCTATTATTAATGATACTATGTTTGCCAACAATATAAAACAATAATACTTGTGAGTTAACCAAATTCAAATCATATGAAGATTTTCTTGTATTCTGTCCAAAAGGTTCTTGTAACAGGCTGATTCATCTAATACCATTTCTATCCCAAGAGCAAGGGAAGATCATTTTCCCACTCTTTCACTATGGGAAACAGAATCCAAATCATCCCAGATTTAGTCCTCCTGGTGGTCACACACAAACACTACCTTTTTTCTCAGAGATTGTATGTAGATTTTGCTTGTAGCTGTTTTCTAAAGTGCCTGTTCTATTCTGTAAGGTTGTTCATACTGTGGAAATCCACCTAATCAAATAGAGTTGAAAACCAGCAAAGAATTATTTTCCTTGCTGCCTCAGAGCCATCTGTCTGGATTGCAGGTCCCTGTGGATCAATGTGTGAAATTCAAGACCTGGCATTATGGTCTTTATTTATGGAGTTGCAAATATATGCAGAGCAAATGTTCTGAGCTTCCCTCTGTACATTAGGGCAAGATCTCAAAACATTTACAAATTAATCCATTAACTCTTACAGACCCTCTCAGAGCCTTTCCATTCCTTGTGCCATGAACGTGTTACAAGAACTTTCAGGTCTATTTTGGGTTTTTTTCCTCTTTAGGAGGAAACTTTGGTATCATGAACGAGGCATCATCTTTTCTGTCATCTAGTTTACTTCCAATGAGCAGGCAGAAGCAAATCTCTGCCTATCCTGTTGGCCAGACTACCTCCTGCAGCTGCTTCTCATGGCTCTGTGATCCCTGAAATCCCATACTCATACTCTGCTGTTTTCCTGTAGGGAAGTACAGATAATACACGGTTCATGATGATTGGCCCACTTGCCTTGGGCAGTGACTTCAGTTGTGTCCAGGTTTTGACTCTACAAAAGTTGCTTAACTGTCCTTTTATGAAAACCAAAAAGTGCCCAGACCACCCAAAATCTGATATTATAAATATTGCAGTTGCTTAGTGCTGCACAAAGATGCAGGAAGAAGATGATGGTGTTCTGCTACAAAAGGTTCTTCTGCAGATCAATGATAAAGCACAACAGATGGGTAAAGCAAATTAGGAGAGGGAAGGTCAAAGTCAAAAGCATTATTTCAGATCAGTGCTGTGATCAGTCTCCATGTGTCAAATGCACTCATTTGAAACTAAAATGTGGAACAAGGATGTTCTTGGCGGGGCTTGTGCCAGTACTTAGTCCCATGGTTGTGTCCTCCTCCCCATGAATTGGACCAAAGCAGGAGGAACTGCAGGACTTTCTTTCCAGGCCTCTTCCAGCTCATCTCTGGATCTGCTGACCAGGCTCAGGACTCTCACACTGAAATGACAAAGTTCAGTCTGTCTACAGCACAATATAGACTTTTGATGTTTCTGTGGAATATAATTTAAAGATATTTTTATTTTTTCTCAACAGATCTAGAGGTGAAGGCAGGGGTGCACACGTGCACCTTGACAAAGTTATTTAAATCCTCCCACAGTTCTTTTTGTTGCAGTTTGTGCACCCTTTCAGCCAATTCTGGTGAGTCTGCTCTTTCCCATATCATCCATTTCAGCATCACTGCTGCATCACTGTGCTTTCTGCCATTTTTCTTGCTCCATGAGCTGTCCTGCAAAGCAGATACCTTTTCTTCATTAATACTTCTAAAATCTTTCAGTGAAGGCATAATTTCTCTGCCCAGACTGGGAATGGGCTCCACCTCTCTACTGGGAAAATAGGGAAAACTGGGAATAAGAGATGGCCATCACTTAGCTATCACATCAGCACTACAAAGATCACATTTCAAAAGCAGCCAACAATGCTGCATAAGCTAAGAGCAGCTAACAAGGAGTTGGAACACCTGTCTCGTTAAGAACTGTGCCTTTGAGGGCCCATGAACTGTAAGAAGTTTATTTGCATACATCCTGTTCATCCATCTTTCCATCTTCCCAGAGCCAGTGTGCATTCCTGCAGTCCCTCCCTTCCTATTCCCTTCCCTTTCCTCTTCCCTTTTCTCTTTCCTTCTCTCATCCTTTTCCTTTTTCTCTTCCCTTTCTTTTCCCACAATGTACACAAGCACTCAAAGTATCAACATGTTAAAAAATATATATACACTGAAATGACTAATGGGACTTAGACCTATGTGGTAATGGACATCACACCCAGGGTGACCTCCATATGCTTCTTTTCCCTCTGTTTCCCTCTCTGGAAAGTATGATTTAAGTTTGTATCAAGTGCATAGTTAACATCTTCTAGTTTCTAGGAAAAGTTTAATTTGAAATTGGATCTGCTACAACATTACTCAGTTTCTGAATATTGCTAATTTTTCCACAGATTACCTATGATGTCCATGTAGAAATTATATTTTAGAGATGGAAATCCAGATTATACACTTTCTAAGTATTGAGTTTAAAAACAGCTTTTCAGGCTGATTGTTGTAGGACTAAATACTACAGTACTCAATGTAGGTTTTACATACTTGCTAATTAAATCCACATGTATTAGATGTATTATAGACATATAATATGGCAGTATGATTTATGAACTTCCTCCTTCAAAGAATTCCAACATTCAGTAAGGTCCTTAGGTATTTTGGAGTAATTTTTTTTACCTCATAAAGCTCATTAGCACAAACTTATTTCCCTGTGAAGTAAAAATACATGTTTTTTTCTGAGGAAAAACACTGCTCTAACTGCTTATGGATACAGAATGAGATCTCATAGAAAAGGTACTTTTTTCCAGGGAAGTAGATGGGTAGAAAATAGAAAAATATTTCTGGAATTGCAAATGTATCCACAAAGGAGAGGAACGGAGCTGGTGATGGGTCTGGAGCAGAAGTCCTGTGAAGAGCAGCTGAGGGAGTTGGGGGAGTTCAGCCTGGCAAAAAGGAGGCTCCAGGAGCATTTTATCACTCTCAAACACTCCCTGAAAGGAGGTTGTAGCTGAGTGGGGGTCTGGCTCTTCTGCCAGGTCACAGTGATAAGACAGGAAGGAACAGCCTCAAATTGCACCACAGGAGGTTTAGATTGGACCTTAGGAAAAGATTGTTCATAGAAAGGGTTATCAAACTCAGGAACAGACTGCCCAGGGAAGTGGTGGAGCCACCATCCTTGGAGGTATTTAAAAGATGTGTATTTGTAGCATTTAGGGACATGGTTTAGTCCTTGGATTAGTCAATGCTGGGCTAAGGGTTGGACTTGACAATATTAAGAGTCTTTTCCAATTTAAACAATTCTATGATTTTACAAAATTAACTTTCAAAATCAGCTGAGATTACAAAAATGCTTGAAAGTCTTCATACAAGTGTAGTTTGGTTAATTTTAACCAAACAGTGCCTATCACTGTTTCCTTAGCTTCATGACTACAGATATTTTAATATCTTTCTCAGTCTATTACAGAAATGGGCAGGTTGAAACACTCTTCCAACTCTACATACAACATCAAAAGTATATTCAATTTACTTTAGAAAGAACCACAGATATAATTTATATTAATATGCCACTTTTTAATAACTAATCTCTTTCCATTGTAGTGGAAGGAAATTCATTTGCAAGTACAATTAGTGATTTAGAAGACATCAGTGAAGTCCTTATGATGAAAAACAATTTGTGGTTATACATTTTTGCTTTCTCTTGTATATAAAAATAATTAATTTCTGTCCTTCATATGGAAGAATGGAATTAAGTCACTGCACTCTTTAAGATGTTCCAGTGTACCCATTGTTTTAATAAATTTTTAAAAAATAAGGAAAGAATTAATACATATCTTAGTTTAACAACAAGAAAATGTAGGTTATATGGTTCTGCTTTAAAGATGAGAAAATGTTGGGTTACACAGCTGTGTTATTTCACTTTTGTCCTTAAGAGCTCATGAGAAAATTTATTTCCAAGAATTAGTTTTTAATTTTTAACTGAAATTCTAGCAAGTGTCCTGCAAACTGAGAAGTGTTTACTTGAAGTCTCCTGTCTAAAATGGAGAGTGTTGATCAGCAGCTGAGACAGCAGAAGGACAGTAGTTATGTGTTGGGGGTAACTTCCCCCACCAGGGTTATAGCCTAAAAATATTAACATTCTTTGTGATCTTTAGTGTGCTGTGCAGCCTGAAGGCTGTGCTTCCGAGACACAAGGACAACATTATCCGTTTGTGGCTTTCTCTATTCCTGCCCCTTTGACTCGGTGTTTTTCAGCCACAGCAGTTCTGACATACTTAGAGGAGGATGTTCCCTCCCAGTGCTCCTGTGGGACCTTGCAGATCTGAGCTGGAACTGCCTTTGGCTGAGGAGGAGTAAAGCCTTGAGTTTCAGCTTCCTGGGTAAATGCTTTAAACCTCGAAATTTTTAGATAAAAGCAACATTTCTGCTTGCTTTCCAGATGCAGGATTCATCCAAGGCTGGCAGGGCTTTGTGCAGAAGTGAGTGCTGTCAGTGTTTCTAGGAAACACTGACTGGACTGGTTCTCTGGGGATATGAGTGTGGGACTGGCCAGTTTGCAAGTCTCAAAGGACTGCAGTCATAAGAAAGGTACCAAAATGTTCAGCTCTGCAGGGATAGCAGCAAACCAAGATGTCAAACACTGGAAGTACCTAGTGAACTTCACAGGGGAAATGATTGCTTGTTGAGGGTTTTTTTATCTACTGCAGGGCTAGGCAAGTTTTTGTGGATTGTAGTTTAGACTTTGACATTTCAATTCTGCCTCCTGCTCCCTGAAAGCATCTGTTGGTGTGGTCCCCTACATCTAAGCATGCAGGCACATGCATGCAGGAACTGCCTTTACATGAAGCTTCCCAAAACTGAAGTAAAAGAGCCTGGATCTATTGGGAAAATTATTTCAATGCACTGGTTATTCTTTGGGAATTTTCTAAGCAAGCCATTTGTAAATGTAAACATATTACTGGTCAATTAATGGAGTCAAATATTTTACGAGGTCTATGAAAACCATCATGTGGCTAATAGAAGTCTTTGGGAATTAGTGAGCTGCCAGAATCAGCACAAAAAGGGAATTTTGTAAAACAGGATGAGGCAGGACAGAGATTTATGCAAAAGTGGGGCTATTTCCAAAATTACTTATTAAAAACATGGCTATTTTTTTTGTTACAAAACAATACCAACTAATAAGTCCTCTCTTTCGGTCATACTGAAAAGAATTCACTAACACAAAAAAATTTAAACAGAGATTTGTATATTATTTTAAAAGCTCCAAATTTCTTATGGGAGGTGATAAACCCTTCATTTTTCCTGTAGATCAAATGAGGAAAAAAAATCCATGATCTTTCCAGTGTGATCTTTTTCCTTACAATTAACATCAAAATCAGCAGTTCCATTTAAAGCCATGTGTTTGTTTCCTATTTTTCAAAGCAGTTTCTTTTGTGGGAAGGAAAGGTAATGAGTTACACTACATTTTTTTGAAGTAATACTGGAAGTATGCATACATTTACTAGCATCTGTGCACTTTGGCATGCTGTTGTTTCAGTGTGGATTTGAGATCTTGATTAATGGAATCACCTTTTTTTCATTTGCAAAAGCACACTGACTGCTGATGTGGACTGGATGCCTCAGGGAAGGACTGAAACCAAGAGAATGGCCCAGTAATTATGGAACATGCTTGAGGAAAGGTTCACCCTCTTGCACAAGGGTGCAGCAGTTCCAGAGCAGGACAAAAATCTCAGGCTGTTGCTCTTTTCCCAAATAGTTTTTTCCTTCAGGGTCATAAAGCATTTTTTTTTTTTTTACAAAAGCAAATACAAGCTGTTAAACAGTATAAATAGAAAAACTCCTTAGCTTAGGGTATGATGCAACCTTTTGATCATAAGGACATTGTTCCTTCAAAGCCTGTTGTTCCTTTTAATTATATAATATTTATCCACTTAATTCATTGTAGTTCCACAGAGAGCAGGAGAAAATCTTTTGTCCCCAAGTTTCTGTTACCCTCCTTTCTTTGCATTTCTGGGAAAGAAGTCTAATGTAAGAGAGCTATAGAACTGTGATACATTGAATGCTTCCACTGTGACTTTGACTGATCTTTTCGGCCTATGACTAACTTAGACCATGCAATTCTAGACACCGAGATCATTTCAGGATACCTTAGCTCTTGGAACATTGTAGTAGGGAAAAAACACACATGGATGGTGCTACTCAGATTTAAGAAAAGGAGATCAGATGGCTTAGATTCTTGTGGTATTGTAAATTCCCTAAAGCATGGAAAACCTGGATTACTGCCTGTAGTTTGAAAAGGTGAACTAAGAAGAATTAGTTGGAAATTGAGCGTATCAAGAGAATAAAAGGGAATGAATAACAAGGCTCCCAGCATTTTCTTGGAAATCAAGTACATCTACACCATTAAAATTTTGAGTAGTTCCACTGGTTTAGCTGTAGTAACCTGGGCTTCTCTCATGTAGCTGAAAACAGAGTATGACTGTTAGTTTTATATGAAAGATTCTCCATGCAGATGGCATTCAGCTTGATCTTTCTATGAACTGCCAGTCTTATTCTTAGCTAGTTGTGTTTCTTCTGGAAAACTTCATCTGTGTCTGACACAGAATATCGTAATATTATCAGTCCACTCATGTTATCAACACCAAGAACATGAACCCTAAGGACACTGATTTGACAAAAAGTTTGCTTGCATCCTGGTTCATAATATGGCTTTTTGAGTTTGATTCCTGGACTCTGCTCAAGAATGGAAATTTTCAGGTTTTACATCCATGTCTCTTTGTCTTGGAGATAAGGGCAAAAGGAAATTCTATAAAGGGAGTATAGCAGAGCAAGGGGAGCAAGCAAGGGGGAGCAGAGCAAGGAAAACATAAATTTATTGTATCATCTGTAAAAATTGTTTATGGACTTCTAAAGTCACACTGCTTGTGACTAACTCGCATCCTTGGCCCTATATTGGCCTAAGAGCACTGCTGACCAATCAGCCTGATCTCTGCAAATCTTTGATGTATGCTTCTGGAGAAAAGGACATGCTCTCTATCTCTGACCATATGTTAAACCTTCCTCTTCTCTCCTTATTGGATTTATATTGACAGAGAAAAGGAAGGAGGTTTTGGAATAATCCCAGCAATGTACAGAGACAAATGATTAATGTTTCCTCTCCTGGAAGCTTGATAATTAATGTAACCTCAGACATCCTGAAGGAAGATATTGCATGTGTGGACCATACTTCTCATAACCCCCTAAATCTGAAACCTTGAAATTATTTAAATATAGTCAGCTCCGAAGTTAGGAATCCTGTAAGGTAATGTCTTCATAACAGAAATCTGAAGTGTTTGGATTAAATGAGTGTCAACTGCATCTTGAAAATTAAGAGTAACTAAGAGAAGACAAGATGAAGCAAGAAACAAACAGAATTTATCAATCTCATAAGGAAAACATATAAACATTATAAAGCTGATTTATAGTCTCTTATTTTGTATATTTAAACTAAATCTTCTCTAGAAACTATCAACGTTAGACTGATAATGTCAGAGACAAGTAAATTTATCCAGAATGCTCTTCAGTGTCTTCGCTTCCTGAGACACCCTGTTCCCATATAGAACACCCCATAAAATGCCTCAGACTGTTCTCAGATTATAACGTTTGCACATGCAAAATAGGGTTCCTATGGCTGGCTATTCCTGCCACTTCTTTATGGCCTGTGGCCATGTTTTGCATGGATGCATTAATCGCATGTGACATTGTGCTGAACGCTAGGGTGGACATCCAAGATTGTTGTTTCAGGGGATGCTGGTTCTTACTATGTGGGGAGAGGGCGTTTTCCTCTTGTTGAAGGCTGAATGGTCTTTTTGAGCAAAGAATGAAGCAACAGCATGAGTTTCCAGAGCAACTATACCGGGACAACACTTCAACCTTGTAAATAAACACTTCATGAGAGAGTATTGCCATTTCTCTGGTGCTCTGAAACGCATCCCGGAAATCAACTTTTTTTTTCTTTTTTTTTTTCTATTTTTTTTGATAGCATGCAGTGATACAAGTAAGCAGCAGCATGTTCCTCATATTATTGTGTGAAATTGCTCACTGCATGGGCATTTTGATGGATAGTGGAAAAAACTGACATCTGACTCATGCTGTTTTGGTGCATAGCACAAAAGTATCTCCTCACTCATTTATCCTTATTCATGCTGCCTATGAACTTGGTTGCCACAAAATTTAATGACATCAAATTATGCTCGTAAGTGCTAATATGATCTTTCTAAACACTCAAGAAATGTGCATCTCTATCCAAAGTTAAACTAGTGTTTAATGGCTCTCTATTTAGAGAGTAATTATATTATCAGAGATGTTGGTCACATCCAGATCATCCACATAAATGCTGTCATCCTTCAAAAATTAAAAGACCATTTCAGACTGTGGAGTTTTTCAGCCTGTCTGACCCTGGTTCCTTGAGCCATGAAGTAGGAGCAACAGATGATCCAGTGGCAGATGCAGTAATGTGGTCTGGGTGTGTAAGTTGAAGCATAGATGAGTCTAATTCTGTCTAAGTGGACAGGAATTAGTCCTCATTTCCCCATCTGCCTACCTGGGAGAGGACAACAAAAAAGCACCTTATTGTCTTAAAAATTCATCTTACCATGAATTAATAGTGCAGAAATGTGAAACAAGCAAGGATAAATAATTTTCTTCCTGACTCCAAAACTAATATAACCTTAACTGTGGTGGAATCAAGACATAAATGTATACTGGGAAACTGAACTAAAGACCCAAAAATACATCTAAGATTAGAAAATCATATTCACCTCTAAAAAGACAACAACACATTTTTCAAAGCATGTTTTCCATATGTAGCTAAATTGCAAAGCAACTTCTCACCATTTATCACCCTGATTCATCTGGGTGTCTATAATACTGAAGGAAGTGGGACTACTCTGCAAATTCAGAAGAAACCAAAACAATACAAGGAACAGCTTTTGACACCCTGCCACAAATCCCCAGCTCTGATGCAGCCCCAAAACTTATCATGTTCTATCTAAATGTTTCACAAATATGATTTTCTAAGAAGGTGTCCTTCTCCCCATGGCTGCCCCTCAGTTCTACAAGTTATTTAAGTACAAACTCAGGCACATGGTTTCCACAGGAAGGGCTGCATTGCAGACTGCTGGGAGCCAAAGGAGAAATCAGATTTTAGATTAAGTTGAAGATATTGGCACTACTGAAACAG
Organism: Chloebia gouldiae; assembly: GCA_003676055.1. Classification (NCBI taxonomy): domain Eukaryota; kingdom Metazoa; phylum Chordata; class Aves; order Passeriformes; family Passeridae; genus Chloebia; species Chloebia gouldiae. Next base: position 56,904,819 of record QUSF01000001.1, read on the forward strand.
CAGTTTCCAGACAGACTTCCTGGCTATTTTAGTGACCCTGCTCCCTCCCTTGTCCCAGCTTCCCCTCCCCACATCATCCACAGTTTTTGTGCATTAGTTCTCACTCAGGACCTTTCCCAGCATGAAGCAACTGGCTTCCCAGCAACAGAGGGTTTGCTCCAGGCTCTGCTTCCCACTGACAGTAGGAGACAGTATTTTCCTCACTCCCAGATGTCCCCCAGACCTGTATCAGACAGCTTTTGCAGTCTGAAATCCCTCCACACCATCCACACACACATTCCACCCATCCCAGTGCTGCAACCCAAACCCCTGGGGTTGTGCAGAAGAGTTGCTTCGGGAATTATGATGCAAATGGGTACAATTTGCTGCAAAAATGCACATATGCATAAACGTGTTTTACTGCCTATAGTGAAAACAATGGCTTACATGATTAGGTCTTGCCCTGGGGCACACCAGGATCCCCAGTGAAAAAAACCCTACCTGTGTCCATGTGAAAGTAGGCATCCATTTTTGAATGGATGAGTATATCCCAGAAGATACATAACTCTATTTTCTGACTTCTGAACAAGGATAGAGTGAAACTTAATTTTAACTAATTTTGGTGAGCTGAGAAAACACCTACACCCAATATTTGTTCTTTGAATTACTTGTTAAGCAAAGACTGAGGTAGAAGTAACATTTTTCTACATGAAAGGTGATATTAAAATAATATTAGCTAACTATGCAGTGATCTAATATTTTATGTGTGTGTAATTGAAAAAAAAAGTTTAAAATACTTGTAATTTGCAGATGTAGTGGTCTCAGTACAAAAATATCTTGGGACCTGAGAGCTTATTTACTCTTTCATCTCTCTCAAATGTCTTGGTATAAAATAAGTAGAAGATAAAATACTAGCTAGTGCCATAGTCCCATGCCTAGCTGCTAAACAAATGTAGTGGTGTTACTGACAGGGAAGGAATTAAAATTGTCTGTGTGGTGGGGTTTTTTGAAGTTTGCTTTGGGATATATTCATAAGCAACGTGGTAAGTTTGAATACCAGTTGTCAGAATGGACCTAACATGTTCACCTTCACCTCAGGAGGGGTAGTTTTCTCTCCACAGTTTCAACACCTTACTTTCAGAGGTATTTAAAAAAAGGGTTCAAAAATGCATTCAGAGATGAGGGGGCTGAAATGGGAAATGCAATTCTTAGTTCCTCAGCACAGCAGGATAAATAATCTGATGACATCATAAAAACCATGACAAAATCCATTTACAGTGCTGTGCCCACAAATTTTCATTCAGTCTTCCTGTAAGTTCAGGTAGGCAAACATCGACATGTTATTTTAGGAGAGAAGGTTTAAAAATACTGACAGGAGGCTGTTAGAAAAGGCTGTTGCTTTCCTGGGCCAGGAGACACACTCATTTGAGCCAAGGGCTCGGACAGCACAAGAGCTTTATTGTATCTGTGCATCATACCACACTGCTTATAAAGTCAGATTATTCATGAGCAAAAACTTTTATTTAATTTTAAGAGTGAAGACTTACATATCTTTAGTTGGAAATGCAGTTGGTAGCAGTTTCAATTTCTTTTTCTTAACTAAGTGTTAAAACTGTTGGTGTTCTGGAGAGGAGCAAGATGACAGAACAGCCTGTTTGTCTCTTGTGTTTACTCACTCAGGACAGGGAAGAGTCTAAAGAAACATCTGGTGTCAGCTTTTTTTTCCACTAAGGAAAAAAAAACAAAGCCAGTAAGTTTTTTAGATAGAAAAGTAAGTTCATGAGTCATGAAACTTCAGTTAGAAATCACAGAAAGTTAGAGATGATGAAGACCATCTATATTTGTTTTTACATAATCCATAAAGGAGAATGGGGCTTTCTTACTCATGTTTGTTTGGTTTTTGGTTTTTTGGTTTTTTTTTTTTGTTTTAAAATCTGTTTTAAAATTCTGAATGTGTCTTGATTTACATTTCCAGCTGTGGAAAAGGTTGTGAGAAATTTAGGTGCAGAGGCCAGAGGGGCGAGAAGGGCAGGAACTACGCTGGCCACAGCTGAGAGTTTACAGTGAGTAGAGAGTAATGAGGTAGCAGGAAAATTTCTTCCCCTCTGGCCTCCCTCTCCACCTTCGCTCCTTTTTTTTTTTTTCCACTTTGAAATGGGACAATTTCAGAAAGGAAAAAGGGTGCTTTCTTTCCCCTCTTTCTGCCACCTTTCCTCTCAATTCTCATTCAGTCTTCCCACAGGTCACCCCAGGTTTCCTGTGTCCCAGTGGGAACTGCAGGAGAGCAGCATTGAATTCCCAGGGCAAAGCCTCCTGGTAACTTGCAGTTGGACACAAAAAGCAGGGGAGGATTAGCCCAAAACCTATCACTGCACCCTGTGCTTGGGACACCCATGACCATCCATTAAGTCCTCAGGCTGGTGTGGTGTAAAACTCCTTGAAACAATTTCCCCATGCAAATATTTACAGGGAGAATGGAGGGGTTGATATGAAAAATCACCTTGTGTTAAAATTTCCTCCCTCTCAATAACAAAGTGGCCTTGCTAGGAAATCCTGTAATCTAAGTACAAGCTTAGCACCATCCATCAAAGACAGGATGTGAGCAGCACTTGTAAAAAGTTAATAACCTCCATGGTGGGACAGGGCAGTGCGAAAGGAAAGTGCTGAGCAATGGCCAGGAGGATCCTTTCATCTCCCAGTGAGCTCAGCGACTGGAAATGTGAAGTTCACTTCAGTTAATAGCAGTTTTTTAAATGTCTTTTAAAATTACTCTGGAGAAACAAACAGAAAGACTCAAATTCTGTTTTTCTGACTTGTAGGTTTTGGGCAGATTCATAGGTCTTAAATTCAGATGAAAAAAAAGTGCAATTTTTAAGCAAACAGTAACCAGCCAGGGTAAATGTCTATCTTTTCTTGACATGAACAATTTCCCAAAAATAAAATGTTAGTGCACATCTCAGTAACTGAGTTTGCACAGTGCAAACTCGTCTTTTCAGGGGAGGAAAAACAAAAACCCTACATATTTTTTTCTGTGTATTTAATCCTCTTCATTGTTGACAAAACACTCTAATTCCTTACATGCAGTTTAGGTGTTCTGAATTCTTGATAACTGCATCCCTTTTAAAAACTGAGTACAAATGCCTACGTGCACAATTGCACCTCGACCATACACAAATGGACCTAATTTATTTTGGTGCCACACAATGCTGTGAAATACTTTGACTTAATTTTAAAGAAAAGCAAACAATTACTAGAGCTTGTGATGACACAAGCTGTGTCATAAAATGCACCCAACAAGCCATTTACATTGCAAAAAGTTGCCCCAACTGTTGTTTATATTGGAAGTAAGATTAGCACATTCATATCCTCTGGCAAGCAGATAACTATCAGCTGAAATCACTTGCTACCCATCAGCAACAGTGAAGAAGAGGACATTCTCAAAGTTGAGACATGCAGAAGTATTTATATTGTTTTAGAAGGGCAGCTTAAGATCATTTCAGTTTGCTGGGAAAAGTATTGGTAAAAATGTAGTAAAATATCCTAATTTATGTGAGTACTGTAGAATGCAATCCAAAACTCATTACGAGTTTAACTGGTGTAAGTAGCATAAATCTGCCAATTAAATCTTATTTATTCCAACTGAGAAAGTAGATTTTGATATGTTGTATTTAATGTTTCTTTACACTTTTTGATGAAAAAATGTCTGAGTGAATTAGTGAATTGGTGAATTTGTGCCAGTAATTGGCGAATTAGTCCCAGTACACCTGATAGACAGGCTGTTTCCAAAGGCTCTCCAAAACATTTCTACTCTCGGGTCTTTTGCTCTACTTCACCTGCTCAAGATAAGACTTGTTACTGAGTCCAGGCTAGAAGGAACATGTCCCAGGCCATGCTGGCAAATAAGGAGATATTTTTGTTTTATGTATTGATGCTCAAATTTTAAAGAACACCTTGTGCTTTTAACTAAACTAATACAGGATACCGGTGAGGTCTTTTTATTCCCCTTTTCTTTCTAGAGGAACTATTTTATGATTGGGGTGGGTTGACTGATCTGTCAAGTCACCTGAACTATACAGGCTTATGATTATGGGCTACGATTAATAATCCAAGTGGGTTTCTTCAGTTGCATGTTTCCTAGTCTAATACACCAGAACAAAAAAATAAAAGGCTCTTTACCTAAAATACTAATTCATAGAATGGCCCTGCCGTAAATCAATATTATGAATGATCTTTTGAATGTGTAACATTGTTTTCCATGTGTAAGGTTGCAGCTGGGAGAGAATGTGAGTGGATTTAGCATGTCAGTTAAAAAAAAAAAAAGTAAAATTCCAATTCTAGTTATGCAATTTGACTTTTTTAATCTCCAGGACAAAAATATAGGTATTAAAAAAAGTTATTTTATAAATAATTATGGCCACTGTTTGTTTACACTTTTCATTTCTGCAATTTTTTGTGGACAGAGTCCAGAAACGAAGCAAAATAATTTCATAAATAAATAATTTCATAAATTCTTGTTTCTTTAAAGTGGAAGGCGAAGGATATGTGCAGGGGAAGGATGGCACAGAAGAGGAAGTAACGGAAGTCGCAAACCAATGACCCATGGCGACTTCTGTTGAAGTTATACACTGAACTGATCTTAACGCCCATTTAGAAACTGGGGAAATTTGGAAACGTCTCCAGATTTAACAATTGGCTTTTGTTTTGTCAGGAGACCAGCTGAGTCCTCACATCGAAACACTTTCAATCTTTCAGGCTCCAGCTCGGGCCCTCAGGCCTGAGGCTGGCTCAGCAAAATGGGAACATCCATCCAGCACAGGGGCCACGCTTCCAGGCTGGGCTGCCCATCGGAGCAGCACGGAGCCCTCGGGAGGTGAAGGGCTGATCCATGGCCCCATGGCCTGAGCAGCACAGAGCCCTTGGGAGGTGAAGGGATGATCCATGGCCCCATGGCCCGAGCAGCACGGAGCCCTTGGGAGGTGAAGGGATGATCCATGGCCCCATGGGCCAAGCAGCACAGAGCCCTTGGGAGGTGAAGGGATGGTCCATGGCCCCATGGCCTGAGCAGCACGGAGCCCTCGGGAGGTGAAGGGATGATCCATGGCTCCATGGCCCGAGCAGCACGGAGCCCTTGGGAGGTGAAGGGATGATCCATGGCCCGAGCAGCACAGAGCCCTTGGGAGGTGAAGGGCTGATCCATGGCCTGAGCAGCACAGAGCCCTTGGGAGGTGAAGGGATGATCCATGGCCTGAGCAGCACAGAGCCCTTGGGAGGTGAAGGGCTGATCCATGGCCCCATGGCCCGAGCAGCACGGAGCCCTTGGGAGGTGAAGGGCTGATCCATGGCCCCATGGCCCGAGCAGCACGGAGCCCTCGGGAGGTGAAGGGATGATCCATGGCCCCATGGCCCGAGCAGCACAGAGCCCTTGGGAGGTGAAGGGATGATCCCTCGCCCGGGGAACGCGGCCCCTCGAGGAGCGGCAGCGTCTCGGGAGTTCAGCCGCATCAAAGCCGCTGGGTGCCGCGGCCGCTGCTCCTGAAGTTGCCCACTCCCCTTTCTCTGTGAAGGCCAGGCAGTGTCGGGGATGTGTTTGAAGATCTGGGGAAAATCTGGGATCATTGAAGCCGGAGCTGAAGAACAAAAGAGAAGGACTCTGACTTAGTGATGCTCGATGTAGATTTTGCTCAGATGGGTTGGAAATCAGAATATGTGGGGCATTGCAGCTTCGCTTTGCTTTTGCACTGGCACAGTGCAAATTCACTTCAACATCTCTTTCACAGTGCAGCAGACAAGGAAAAGTAGATCCATCTCAGCGCAAAAATGCTATTTCAGGGGTCCAGGCCTTGCCCGTCAGGATGTGTGTTTTTTTCTAAGAGCATATCTCTTTCCCACTCCTTGAATTCAGAGAATTTGGGAGTAAAAACAACTGCCTGAGCTTTTTTTTTTTTTTTCCCTTTCTGTTTTTTAAACCTAAGCAAAAGTTTGCCAGGTGTGTGGAAAAAAGAGTTTTACTAAAACATCTGTGTGGTGACAGAGGAAATGGACAGAGCTGGAGCTGTCAGGGGAGAGAGCACAGACTGGATGCCACTGGGATGGATGAGATAGGGAGTGACCAGAAAAAATGAAATTTGCAGATTTTAGTTCATTTTAAGTTTTGAAAGCTGTCGATGTTCAGTTCGTGATTTAATTATGTCTGGAAAAGTGATACCTTTTCTTCCCCTTCAGTTCAAATGTATATACAAACTCTATACAAAATATATCTATATATATCTACATATATCTATATCCAAATATATTTCTATCTATCTATCTATATCTCACCAGGGAAGGAGATACATGAAAATGTTTCACTGCTATTGAGTGAGTAAACAACCAAAGATGTCCCTGTGTCTGGGAGACTACTCTGGCAAGATGTGAAAAGAGAAAAAAGTGAAGAAATGGGAAAGAATAAAAAAATAAAAGGGGGGGAAACACAGTTCAGAGTATTAAAATAGATTTTGCATTGGATTTGCATGGCAGTCAGGATTAATTTTAAGCTATGTTCTTGTACATTCTTTGGAATATATTTGTCAGCCCATTATGTCTGCAGACAGTTTTATAAGACCAGCTACAGCACTGATTAGGCTGTAAATATAACTTGCTTATTACTCTTTCTATTGCACAGCTGAGTGCAGTCCTTTGGGAGGTGAACACTCAGCCTGGGTCACACCATATGAAACGTGTACAGATGGATGTTCCTGCCTGTATTCCTCTCTGCTGGAGTTCCCTAGGATTACCCATCTCTCCTTTTCTTCACCTTTGCCATGTTTTTTGGGTGCACCCAAGTCAACCTGAAACAAGTTCCCCTCGGACAGGCAGCTAAGATGGGTTTGCCTGGCTCTGCAGTGGCTAAAATGTGCCCAGGACATAATTGCTCTGTAAGCAGGCTACACAAGAAGGGTACATGTGCTCAGTCCAGGTTTTTGATCTGGAACATACTGTAAAAAGGACATAGTGTGATGACATTTATCAGCACGGGCCATCTAGTTAACAACCCTTTGAAATGAACAGGCAAATAACACCTCAAGCCTATTGTTTTAAGTGAAGTTGAAACAAACCTATAAACCTGTCCCACTACCCTGGGTCTTTGCTTCATGATAACCCTAGCTGCGAGATTTTTGCTAAAATCTGATTATCTAAGTGACAAGTTAGCCCCCCACAATACTTATGGATGGCTAACATGGCACTGGCCAACTGTGAAAAGGTCTTGCCCATTTTTCTGGCTGTGAAAGCACAGTGGATTAATTACATAAAGTTCCACAGTGAAATAAATTATATAAGGAACCAAGCAGTATTTACACCTTCTCCCTAAGTTCTGATATCAAAAACCCACCTGTGGATATCATTGCAGAAAAACAACAGGGAGTACTCCAACTGAACATCTATGAGAGCAAAATTGATAAACAAGGTTTTCTGAGTAGGCCAAGGGGTAAGGAAGGTAGTGGTATGTTATGCATATGTTATGCAAGTTGGGATTTCTGGCTGTACCTGTTGTTGCTGTTAGTCTATGGGACTGTCCTTCCCACAAATTTCACACATATTAAGCTTGATTAAAAACAACCAAAGGAGTATTTAACACTCAAAGAATCCTTTCATTATGTAGAACACTGGGATACTTGTTACATTTACACTTAATGAAGTGCATAAAAGACAGTTGCTAAAATATGCTGCGCTCTGGCATGTAGCTCAGCTAACAGAATTTGTGGGGGGGTTTGAAACCTGGTCTCAATACCAAATCTAAAAAAAAAGCAACTTTTCTGAAAGCACCAATCGTACCTTGACAAAAGTATGAGAGGACCAAGTGCTACAAATAGCCAAGTAGGTAGAAAAAGCCCGTGTAGAAATTCTGTATACCTTGGCAAAAATTCTGTCAACTGTCTGATCTCTTCCAGCAGAGAAGTGGAAGTTTCCACCCTGAACTCAAATGTTGTTACAAGGAGGTAAAAGAGCAAATGAAGGAATGAATTGCTCATAGTAACCCACTCACTAGAAAATAGTAAACAGATAAGATAGAAATATCACAGAGCAGTACATGCTGCATATACCAACAAGTGGCAGCAGAAGGATAATTAGCACTTCAAAGAATTTTTATTAAGACAAGTAAAATAAAATATAATAGTCTTTCCTCAGGCAAAATGCACATTGAATTTAGACCTGTAGATGCAGGCAGAGATCACTGCCTCCTCCACTATATGTATGGGCTTAGTACCTCACAAGACTAGACCCATAGCTATGCAACACTGAACCAGAAATGTGTAGCAATTTTACATGGAGCTACACTGGGAAAAGCCTGCTTCTGAATTGAATATCAGTAAATTTGAAACTGGATTTTATGAAGTGTGTGGGTGGTGGTATGTGTCAATTAGGTAATTCCCATTATCCTAGTGTCCCTACTGACTTAGAATATACACATCTTGAATTCATTAAGTCCTGTGTTGGTCTAGAAAAGAAAAAGAAAGGAATCATCTTCTAGCTTACACATAGAACTGATTCAAGGTTTAAGAATTTAAACCAATCAAATATTCATCATTGCACAGTACATTTAGATAGAGGTTTTAAAATGCTCTGAACCACTCCAACATGTTGTAGCAACCATCTGCTTTCAGTTCTGGTAGCTCAAGCAAGTGAAGTAAGATAGACGTGTCAGGGAGAAGAAGTGAAATGAAAGATTTGATTGCCACAATAGATGTGGAAGACAAGACTAAGTTTGGCTGGGGTTTGAGAGAACAGATCAAGAAAGCCTCAAACTCATTATTAACCTCTATATTTTTTGACATGGTTGTGGTGCTTGTGTTTGCCTGAATACTGGTAGGTGACTCTGGACTATAGTTCGGGAACTACCTCAGGGCCAGGAGCAGAGGGCACACTTGGTAGGACTGGAGGTAGTCTAGCCTCATGTGCCTTCTACTGACTCCTACTCAATATCTACAGTCCAGCCTGAAAGGAAAGACTGTGCTGAAAAAGCTATTTATGCAAGTGAGCATGGCCTTGAGCATTCACTGAGTTAACACAAAACCTTTTATGGACCAGCAGGAACTCTCTGGGACATGGTGGTGGATTGGAAGCTGATATCATGAAAAGGAAGGCAGGAGAAAAGCAAGGAGGATAGAAAACAGTAAGTAATAAAGTTAAATAACATGTCTTTTTTGGGGAAAAAATACAGTCAATTGCAACAGCAGAGAGAGCGTAAGAGAGGGAAGTTGTACACATCATTTTCTCATTTTGATGAAGCTTTCAAGACATTTCACAGAATCATGTCTTGAGCAAGAACCTATGATCCAAAGGAACCACTGTAAGTTACATGGTTGGTGAAAATATATAGATAGTTATATGACACCTAGTTGAAAAAAGAAGTTGCATTTCAATAGGGATACTATCTCAGTAGGGATACAATCTGCCTAGAATCCATTTTATATTTGTGGCATTTGAAGATCAGTCAAACGGTGACTGAAATTTTATTCAAACTCTATGACATGGTAATGGTGCCACAACCAAATTTATCTAACTGGCCATTATTCAGCATTCGATGATGCTATTTGGTGCATCCTTGAAACATTTCACACAGTTTTATAAAACAGTCTTGAAATCTTAGAATTCCATTGCAGGAAATCTGGTTTAATTGAGCATTTATATGTATAGAATCTGTATAGAATTAACAAACATACTCAGAACTTTAAGTGGAAACAATTTCTGAGGACTCAAATTTTTAACAGAGATATGTTAAATGGGAATGTATTTCACTGGGCTTCAGAGTTCCTTAAATGGAGAATTTCTTACCTTTCTGCTAAATACTAAAGCAAAATTAGTGTTGAATTTAACATGAAGAAATTCAACAATGACCTTATAGCCACTAGAGATGGGAAAAAACTCTTTTCAGTTCTCTTCAGTTTGCAATTAACTCATGGGTGGAAGTTACAAACAAAACTGCTGCTGATCTCTCCTTTTAACTTATCTCCTCTGAAAACAACTAGTTTTTGAGGACTCTCAGAGTTGTGGGTTGGAACATACTTTTCCAGAGTATTCTGCTCCTATGTAAGTAACATAAGACTGCTCCTTCTAGCCTTCTAGCATTTGTATGTTCCTGTTTGCAATGAGTTGTGGCTTGTCTGAATTTTACTGTCTAAATTTTACTGCATGACTATAATAATAGGTCAATCCGTGGAGGAGAACTATTCTACTCTTGAACAGACTTACTGTGGTGTAAGAATGGCTTTCTTGGCTTTGATTCCAAATAACATAAGCTTAAAAGAAAAAACAAAACAGGTGTTCCTGAATAAACTCTCAAGAGTTTCATTGATCTATTTGATTAAAATAAATGACTTAACATATACTAAATAAACTGACATGTGCAGACAAGGCTTTTAAAATATGCAGCCCCTCCCTCTGAGAAGTTTGGCAGCAGCAGCACAGGATGATGCCAGCTGGATTACAGTCTGCATGTATCAGGGCAAAGACAGACAGTGCTTTCTGATGGAGCTGTAACTCTCGAAGAAGTAAATAACCCTGGCTGTTGGCTGCTGCTGTTACCTCCACAGCTGGGATGATAAAAGGGACTGAGATTGATATTTGCTATTCGTGTATTTTACCTGAATAAGAATTGATGAGCATGGTTTGCATTAACCTGGCTGACCTGGTGCTGAAGCAGGTGAGAATGCAAAGCATAAAATCTCTATGGCAACAGGTATAAAGCTGGGAGCATCTTGCAATGCCTCACCTATTTCTAAATCAATATGAACTATTTATCATCAGTCTAGATGCAATTCTTCTAAAGCACAATATTCCTAGGCAAGTTATGTTAGTAGTTCACCTCATGCAAACAGGTAAAAGCTGCTCTGCTAGGATACAGTCCTACAGCATAGCATGCTTTGCAGCGTAAATGGATCTAAGGAATGATCCATTAGCTCCTTTTTTTGCTTTTCTTAGAAAAACAAGTGTCCCTGCATCATGATGACTTGTTCTGGCTGTGGTCAAGATGACAAATCAAGATCAAATTATTTAATATGCATTAAACTCGAACAAATTGCATGATCTTTTAAAACTTCTGTTAATGCCAAGGGATTCAATGTAGGTGAATCAAACCAAAGGTTTTTTCCAACTATTTTAGATGCAGAAGTACACGATAAATGTACAAAAAAAGAGGTATCACTTAACTGGAAATGTGTCCTTATCTCCCGTGGAAAACATCTGTTTGTTGTTATGCAGCTGTGTTTTGGGAAAAGTAACCTTCAGAGCAGAGAAATACCAGTTCCATTCAAGCTTCAGGAGCAATTCAATTAAAACAAGTGTTAACTACTGGAATTTATGAAGTGTTTCCTGCCTAATCTTATGAAACATGTGCAATTGCTATGGGTGGTTAAGACTTTAGCTTTATACCTGCCTGGCTGTGTTGATTGAAATAGAGAAGTAACAAATTAGATTTGAGGAAGTGGCTGGAAAACAAAAGGATACAGGTGTCCCATGCAATGATGCTGAGTTTCCTGGGGCTTTGCTTGTTAGCGCATAGAGTATCACCCAAAATTCACAGGAAGAAACCCACAAGGATAAGAAACTTTTTGTTTTATTTCAGCACTGGGCTGATCAGAAAACTTTCCACAGTTTTTGGCAAGCTGAAGTCAATGCCAGATATATTTCCAAATTACTTCTTCCTTCGTTAGTTGTTTTAAAAAAACAAAACAAACAAAGGATATGGAGTGATCTATCATGTGTGCAGAACACACTTGCAGAGACCAGCACTCTCCCCAACATTTACCAACATGCTACAGCAATGCATTACTGAGGAGTGCATTTCTGCTGACAGATTCTTTCTACCACAATTACAGAGAGAATAATGGCTGACAAAAACACCCATATGTGCCCATTAACTTTGCAATCTGTCTGTGTACTTACAAAGCCCTCATCACATCTCAGATGTTATAGTGAGAATGGGAGAGATTGGACAGACTTCAAAGCTGCAAGAGAAATATGAACATTGATTCCCAGCCATGATTAATTTGGCCAGAACCTCACACTCCTTTAATTTAATTAAGAACATAAGTAGCAATCAGAGCAGTGACAAAGCAAGAGAGGGACCGAGCTGGCAGCTGAGGACAACACAGGTATGCTCCCCAACAGGTAAAGATGCCCATGTGAGGTCTGTCAGGATGCTGGGAGAGTACACCTGCTGGAGGTGGGCAGGTGATTCATTCTCTATAGGATGAATCCAATTGATTATAGCATGTGTTTTATAACTGGAATTGTGTTAAGCTAAATGGCCATCAAATAATTAATTACTAGAATTAAAGACTAATAGTTATAAAAATTGAACTTAATGGATCTGGCATCTGCCAGTGATCATGCTGTCATCTTGCAGTATGTGTAAAACAGGTCTGTCAGGAAAAGAGTAAACTGTTTCCAGTGGGCCAAGAGGACCATGCACTGTGACAGATGTACCGAGCATGAGGCAGTGTAGGTTCACACTCGTTTCCCTAGGGTAACACATTGATATGCCAATGCCAGAGCACTGTGGCACAGCAGCCACAGTAATGCTCATCTGGCCACAAAGGGATGTGCTCTGCAGTGAGTTAGCTTATTTACAGCTTACTAATGCTTCTTTCCATGATGAAATCCCTCTTCTCCCTCCTCTGCTGCCAGGACCGAATTGCACACCCAACTTGATGCCAGTCTTACTTGCACACCCAACTTCTGTGGCTCCTGGCTGACATGGGTTTGCTGCACGTACAGCATGTTCTGTTCTACCACGGGTACAACATGCAGCCCGTGCCTCTCTCGTGCTGGAGGTGCCACAGAGGGGTATAATGCCATCGTTCAGCCAACAACCTGTGCTTGCTCAGTCTGAGCCAAGTGGGTGCTGGCAGTGGGAGGCAGGTATATTGGATTTGGCCTGGGCAAAGTCCCATGCAGAGACAGTGCATGTCCAGAGCCACACCTGCCACTACCTCAGCTTCATTTGCTTTGCAGCAGGCGTTATCTTCAGCATCTTCTCCAGTGTCTGCAGGAGGGCAACTCCATATCTTACACTTGTGATCACGTGAGCACATTTTGATCACACTTCCATTGTGATAGAGGTGAACTGTCTTAAAGTCCTACTAAAAAAATATATATATATATATGGAGAAGAGGAGGCATTACTAAATCAAATTGGAATTGCCCTTATTCTGAAAATACATACTAGTGGAGTTTTCCAACAGTTTAAATAACTAGGCCGAAATTTTGGTCATTCACTTCACAATTTACATCACAAGTCCAGGGTGTCTTTGTGTGCACATGGCATAGGCCTCAGGCTTATCTAGAAAGCAGTCCTGAGCAGTTTAAGGTACATATACATCTAAAAGCTTTGAATAGCCTAGGGCATGAGTTTACACTGCCTTAATTATCATACGTTATCTGTCCGTGTTTCCTCTCATGCCCTGTGGCCAATGCAACATAACTAATGACTCTGACACTGTAGGCTTAAGCTACCTCATGCTTACTGCAGAGCAAGGATTTGCCCAGGGCAGACCTCATGGAAAAAAAGTGCTGTAAATTCACTTGGTTTATCTTATGGTAAATCATGTGAGACTGATCTGGCATAGGCCAACATAAAAGTGTCATGTTTTTCTGCCAGTTTGTATAAATCAATTTATTATTACAATTAAGTAATTTTTTCTTTGTATGAGCTAGTAAACAATTTTACAGTTGTGAGCATAATTTCCCAAGAAACATAAATCAAACCAAACCAAATCTAATAACAGTTAGACTACAATAAGTGAAATAACAAAGATTTTGGTTACATCACACTTTCTTGTGTAGACAAGGCTTTCAGAGTGCGTGTTTTTACACATTTGACCAAATCTGAGCATCTACAAAAGTCAGCATTTAGGGAAAGGCTGTGGGATAAACTCTTCTGTTGGGTTGCTTTAGTTTCAGAGCTGTTCCTACTTTGAGCAAAATGTTGGACTAGATGATCTCCTGAGACCACTCCAACCTGAATTAAACTATGAACCATGATCAGAGCTGTCCATTGAGCCTTCCTCCATAGGGAGTGAACAGCAACAGGCATTTGTAGGGAAAAAGGTCTATTTTTCTACAGTACAAGCATGAAATAAGCATCTTGTGTTCTGTGTGGTGCTTCTTTTATATCTTTATTTGTTTCCTTTCCTGAAGGAGGAGCCCTCTTCTACAGACTTCACAGACTTTCTCTTTTGATGCTGAGCTATCTCGTAATACATCTCATAGTGCTGTCATGATTATCCAGGTATTATAGATGGTGGCAGAATCCAGGTCAGGATCAGCTCTTAGGAAGGCAGTGAAGACGGACCACAGACAGAATTCACTGGTATCTGCAGCATCAACTCACTGGATGGGTTCAGCTACATTCATTAGAAAGAATCAGTATGGAAAACTTAAGAACAATTTTGGGGAGCAGATACAGGCTGCAATCTCCTAATTAATTTAGAGTAAGCTGCCCACTTAATCTATTTTTAGCCACATTCATCTCAGTTCTTCACGACTTAGTGTTCCATGTAGCAGTATGTCCTAAAGTGCTATAGGATCATGTTATAGGAAGAAGTGCTACTTTTACTCACAAAGACTATATTAATAAATAATTATATGAGCAGAGAAATTTACAAAATATATTTTCCTGTGAATCATTTGCTAGCTGTCACTCTTTCACATGCTCTTTCTGTGTGTTTTGTAAGTTCTAATAATGTGTCTGATAATGTCAGATTCCTGACTTTACTTCCTTGGGTTATACAAAGCAGCACTGATCATGAGCAAGCTCTTAATGCTTCCTGATATTTGTGAGAAGTAGCCAAAAGAAGGTCCTGTCATAACCATATAATTTCTACAGATGGTGTCCAACTGGAACAAACTGAATTACTAAAAGACAGCCCAGCAGGGATGCTGTAAGAGAAGCAATGGAAGCATTAATCCAATGGGTCCTAGACCCCAGTTAGTGTTTTTTCTTACTTCCTGCACATGACCAAAGGACTTAGAAAATGTCCTTAGGAAAACTTAGGAAAAAAGAAAGGTGTGAAAACTGCAGAACTGAATGACATCTAAGGATCTCTTGAGAGAGTAAGATCCCACATGATGTCAGGTAAATGTGTGAGCTGACTTGCCTTTTGCTTCTTGAGAGTAGTGATAGCTTGTATTTAATCTAGTAAA
The DNA here is from genome assembly GCA_003676055.1 of Chloebia gouldiae. NCBI lineage: Eukaryota > Metazoa > Chordata > Aves > Passeriformes > Passeridae > Chloebia > Chloebia gouldiae. The sequence continues at coordinate 56,919,981 of QUSF01000001.1, forward strand.
AAAAAAATAAACCAACAAAAAATAACAACAACAACAAAAAAAAAACACCAAAGAAACAGGACTCTTTTCACTCTGGTCATCATCTGATGACAGGGACCACATCTAAATTCTACATCCATCCATCCATCCATCCATCCATCCATCCATCCATCCATCCATCCATCCATCCATCTATCCATCCATCCAAAACAAAGCTTAAGCAGCAAATTTAGGCTGAATAAAAGTTGGGGGAAAAATGCACTTTATTTAAAATAATTGTGTTAACTCCAGAGAAAAGTGGCATTTGCAACAAAGCCTCAGTAATACCAAATCTCATCAACAACTTTAAGTAGTTTTGTCTCTTCTTTACCATCTTAACTCTTGCCAAGAAAAAAATTCAGACCAAATTTTTTAATAGACAGATTCACAACAGCTTGTGCATCAGGACATGTTTGGCAGTATGTGTCTGACAGGAATTTTTCTGCCTCCTAGAAAAGTTCTGCTAAATATTCATGCATTTCCCATTGAAAGAAACCTGATTCTTGGCCAAAATTAAGCTTATTAGCAGATAGAAAAGGAGGGGTCCTTCCTCCCTGCTGCACCTCTGATTACTGTAGGTTTTGCATCACACCTGGTCTCTGCAGATGCTCTCAAACCCAAATTAGTCTACTATGGAAATGATTTATAACTTGAGATATTGCCAATACATGGCATTTTTTTGAAATGTTTTTTTTTTAACTTTTATGTAGAATTCGTAATTTGTGGGACTTTTTTCAACACCATCTGTCTATCAGAGGTGACTAAAAAAATCTCTGTTTTTAAAAATGTTCAAAACAGACTGACTATTTCTTTTAACATGTTTCCTTCTTTTGATAGAGATCTCTAAAATATATTTCACTATTAATGAAAACCAGGAAATGTTATTAAAAGTCTTAATTTGTTTGAGAACACTTTCAATACTAAGTGTTTCATACTCTATTTTTCTGCTAAAACCTTCTTCTAAATGGCCACAAACATGTTGAGGAGAGTGACCCAGTCACTGGAAGGGCTCTGATTTTTTGGGTACTCAGTACCAGATGCTGCTGAGCTATTTGTGCCTAGGATCAGGATGGATGTGTTTGGAGCAGAGACGGAATGAGCCTCTGTGCAGGTGGGAGCTGTCAGCACCTGCTTCAGAAAGGATGACAGGAGAGCTCATATCTCTGCTCCAACCCCTTGCTAAAAAGTAGGGGCAGCTCCAAGGTCACACCAGGCATCTCAGAACTCTACCTAGTTTAGTCTTGAAACTCCCTCAGGATGGAGGGAGGATGCGCTGTCCTGGAGGATGCACAACCTGCTTAGATGTTTGCATGGGGAAGAAGTCCCTGCTCATATCCAGGCATATCCCTGAACCTTGAACCTCTCCCCTTTCAACCTGGAGTCTTTTGTTGTCAAACCAAGCAGCACTGTGAAGAGCCTGGAAGCATTTTCCTGAGAACCTCCCTATAGGTATTGGATGTGACCTCAGGGTCCTCCTGCCAAAGCTGTCCCTTGTCCAGCCCAACCAGCCCAGGTGTCTCAGACACCACTCCAGCCCAAACCAACCTGGACTGAATTTACTGCAGTTTATCAATGATGTCCCTGTCCTGGGGAGCTCAGTACTGGGCACAGTACAGACATAGGGTAGCAAGCCCCAAGGGCTGAGACAGCTGTCTCCCAAGTCACTGACCTGTGCCAAGCCTGTGTGAGATTTCACTTTGCTCCCTGTGTCCCTGCAGCAGTGGCTGCTGCCCATAACCTTCAGTGACAAAACATACAGCTGCACTTAGGCTGTCCCAGGGCAAAGGGGGCTTGACAAACAGCACGAATGATGAGCAGGAGAAAGCCATAGACCTGTCCTCTGCTTCCCAAGCTATGGAGGGTGGTAATTTCCAGTGGACAGGAGGGCTGGAAAATATCATCTCCTATGTAATGTACCAAATTACTTTGGCCATAAACTTCAAAGTGCTTCCCAAAAGGAAGTTGGATTGCTATTCCTGTTTTGTAAATCAGGAAGCTGAGGAAAAGGGGAAGGAAGTGTTTTGACTGAATTGATCCAGCAGCTGCTGGCAGAGACTCTGAGTGCTGCCATGCCCTGTGCTCAGAGCAGGGACCAGCCCCAGCCACCTCAGGCACACACTGTGCTCCACAGGTGCTCCATGGCAAATTCCCACTTGGAAATCAGCCTGGTGACATCAGAACCACAGCCTTCAAACTGTACAGATTTATGGCTTCAAAGTAAAAGTGCTGGTGAGAAATACCATTAATTAGTCATAATCTTATCAAAAATATTTTATTTATGAAAGTAACAATTATACTATACAACCTATATTGGAAATACATTGAATAATTGCTAGAATAAATACAGGCAATTAATTCAATCTTTTTATAGAATGAGAAGATTTATTTGACATTTGAATGTTAACCCAAGCTTTAACTTACATCATAAATAGTTAAAAGGCAAAGTCAAGTTTTTTTGATTTTTACTGTTCCTCTTGCTTTTTTTTAATACTGTTCTATTTTGTAATCAACATGAATCAACTCTCCAATCATTAACATAATATTAGTATGACTTTCAAGCAATCATGTACCTCAAGATAATCAGACAATAAGGTAGTGTGTGTGCAGTTCGTTCTACAGCAGAATCTATTCATGTCTGCATAAAAAAAAGAGAAGCTGAAAATGCTTCTAAGTTCTTTAAGCATCATATGCTGATTTCTGCTTTACCACAGTGCTTTAAATACCAGAATCTAAAAAGGGCTGCTGGTCTTTCTGTTGCTCTTTTTAAAGTATATTAGGGCTGAATGCCACATTCCTTTGGCTGGTGAAGGACTGCAGAATTTAGTCCTGAATATTGTTTCTCATAATTATGGTCCAAAATAAATGTCCAAGACTGATTATTAGGCACCAAGGAAGTGATGCATTTGCTAAGGCTTGATGTTTTCTGATAAAAAAATTGGCTTCTTTTCTGGTAGATATGCTATAGCCAAAAACAAATTATTGGGCTCAGTACTGGGGTCTGTATTACACTGGATGTCAGAGAAGGTCTGTGTTTATTTTCTGTAAACTGTATGAAGGACTCTGCAGAAGTTTTATAGTACAACACACACATTTTGAAAGTGTTGATAAGTTTTTCCTTCCATTTTTTTTAAAAGAAACCTGAACTATTTGCTTGGTACTAGCAGATTATGAACAACCAGGACCATCAGTGAATTCAATATCACTTTCATGTCCCCAAGATTTTTCCAAGTCAGAAGTTTTTGACTGCTGAGGTCCCATTTAAAATCAGTGGGATGCTTTCTATAGCAATGTCTTTTCCAGTGGTGTGGAGGTCTGCCTTGCTTTATGGTTTATTGTGCATGCCAGGGATATTAAGTTCTCAGCAGAGAAGTAGATTTCCCTTGTACAATGTTATCAAAACAAAAACCCCAAATTGCACATATCTACCCCTTTGGCCTTTTTTTATGCACAACTGTGTTTGTATGCAAACCTGAACATTTTGGGCCTTTCCTAATAAATGTCTTAAAAGAGCACATTTAAATGCTTTTTCACAGAAATAACCATTCATTAGTTGCAAAAATGCAGAGAGACTTTTTATTCTTTCTGTTTGAACAATATCATTTCAACAGAAATTTGGGGGGAGAATGTATGATTTTTTTTTGTCCCCAAATATATTTAAAAAGGCTAAGGAACAAAATGTTGGGGAGGCAGCTTTTTTTGGCAGATAGTAAAATATAAAATATGTGATTTAAAAAAAAGTTGGCTTAAAAATACACACACACAAATAATACAATAATATAAAAATACAGCTCAGCCAATGGCCTCTTAAAATTTACCTTTGGCATTACATTTGGCAGCCTAAAACAAAAGACCCTTCCTATAAACAGAACTATAAAAAAGAGAAGTTCATAAATTAGGTTGCAAGGGGTTGTACAGTCCTTTTCTTGATTCTCCAAACTCCCTTTCTTTCTGTCCACACACATAAGCATGACCAGTGAGGTATATAGAACATAACACTGTCAGGCATATGCACATTAAAAAAAAGTGCATAAACACAGAAGTTCTCCCCTTTTCTTGTGAACAGGTCGTAACTGTGTGGTTTGCGTCCTTCCCCCCTTGAAAACAAAACAAAAAAATTTTTTTCTTTTTTTTTCTTTTTTTTTTTCCTTACTTTGGCAGGATGAAAATGAACCCAGAGGAATATAAGTGTCCTATTCCCAGCAGCAGTGATCCATTTCCCTTGGCAACATATGTCTGATGCCACAGATACTACAAGGTCGTTGGGTGGCTTTACATCTCTGGGTAACTTCCCACGGAAACATCATACGTCTAGCACCATGTCGTAGTGTTGTTGCTCTTTCTTCCGCCTGCCACATTTGTTGATTAGAACCATGTACAAAGTCAAAAGCAAAACCCAGTAACATGCATAGAGTATTGTGCCAATGATGAGAACTGTCTGTTTTGACTCAGAAAATGGCTTTTTTGATTCCTTGTAAATAGTGAAAATTACGCCACCTAGGAGGATTGTAAACCAAATGGAGACTGGAATGAGTCCTATAAAATTAACTACAATGGTTTTCCTTCCTGACGTGCCCCACCCTGCTTTGTTTATCGTGGCAATTGCAAACATCTTTGCTGGCAGTAAACTTGACATGTACAACACTGAGTAGAGTGACATGAAAACCATGACAATGTTGCCTCTAAGGAAGCTGGCAAAGGAAGACTTTATCAGGCCAACTAACTGAACTGTCAACAGGAAGAGGAGAATGTTCCAGATTTTTCCCCTGTAGAAGAGCTGAATGACCGTGGCAATAAGGAAGAAAGGAAAGAATCCAGTGATTACTGCTTCGTAGGTCATCCACAAATGGTGCTTGTGGAACCACATGGCATTATAAAGCCACTCTCTAAAGTAGGATTTACTCCAGCGGGTCTGCTGATTCAGCCACCTGAGATACTCTATTGGTGTTTCCGTAAGGCACTTGGATCTAGCTGTGTATTTTGTTGCATAGCCCAGACTTAGCACTCTGTTAGTTAGATGCCTGTCATCTCCAAAGCTGCACTGGGAGCCCATAAACTCTTGATTGTACCAATCTTCCACAAATTCATGGAGTAAAGAGTTTCTGTACATTCCCAGAGGTCCACTGATGCACTGTACACAGCCAAAGTAGGACTGACAGGCTCTTTCGATGTTAAACGCCATCCAGTATCGCACGCTGCTCAGAAAGGAGATCCAGGAATCATATTTGTTCAAAATCTGAAAAAAAAAAAAGTTTCCTTTTAGATGAGCTCTTAAACCAGAAAATGTGCACATTGGATCAATAAGGAATTTGCTGAGACTAGTGCACCATTAGATGAAATGTGGTGGGAGCCTCACTCCTGTGTTCAGCTTAAGGCAAACCCAGGAGCTATGCAAACATTTCAGCCAGGACATTGACAGGAAGGGTGGGATTAAACCTTCTGTCTGTTTCACCGAGAGGTTCTTTTATTCCTTGCAACCTTTCCTATTCTCCACCATGAAATTCCCTTATTTTCTGTCTCATTTTTATTTCCTTTTTGCCCCCAGTTAAAGACCTGCTGGATTGAGATTTCACCAAGAGGAGGCAGTGAGTTCATGGCCTCCTGTGGTTTTCCTGCCCATACACATCTTTGGGGCTTATAAGACTCCTGCCAACCCTCCCAAAAGTATGCTGGAGCATGAGAAAACCAGAACACATGGTCTTTGCCCTACATTTTGGTATCACAAGTCTGGCCTTAGAGGTTTAACTCTGAACTGTGTCCCCACATGTAGCATTCCTCTGAGGAGGAACCTGTTCTGTCTCTGCAGTACCAGCCTGTTACCTTGTCCCAAGACATATGGTGATACTCCAGTCGAGCTTTCCTCAGGCCCACATAAATGTCTCAGTCTTTCTCTTCTGCACAACCCAACTGCACATCCAGTCTGAACACACAGCAGATGCACAAATCTGTGGACTCACATCCAGGTTCTCAACACACACCTTGTGCCAGAGGATGTGACAAGGAAGTGTGAGGATCTTTGGCCTTCTAGAATTATAAAGCATTGCCCCGCAACTAGAAAAAAATAGTCTTTTGCTCTGATGGTCCTAATTTCTGTCAGTTTTAATTCCAGAACATATTAGAAGCAGCAGGGCTTAGGGATAGGCTCAAGCCTGGCTCAAATGTATTTGGTGTATGCTGGAAAATGAACTTAAGGAAAAAAAAGCTCAAAGCCTTCATTCTGTCACCTTTCCTCACAGAAGACACATGTCCTTCCCAATGCAGATGCTTATGAACCTTCACTGTCACAGCTGAACCTCTTCTGCCTCCCTTCACTTGTACTCACACATGCCTGGAATTTCACATGCATAGGCTGTGTCACCTGGTTTGTGGTCAGTCTGGAGCTCCAAAGCTATTCAGGTTTCTGTGGGAATCCTAATTTCTGGAGTTAAAAGCCACATGCCTGAAATACTTCTGACTACTTGGGCGTTCATTAGGAAACTCTTGCTCATTTACATAGCTCTTTCTCCTCTATCTCCCATAAAAAGCCCAGCTGAGTACGGGGGACAGATCATAAGGCTAACTCAAACATTCAAACACATTTCTCTTTATAAATTGCAGCAGAAGGAGTTGCATCAAAAGGTAACAAGAGCTTTTTGCTGTAGTAATCAGCCAAACTCTGTAATTCTGAAAATCCTAACACACATGGAACTGGTCTGACTTGGAAGTTTTCTACTGCCCTGCCTGACAGAGATGGGAAGGCCAGCAATACACAGAGTGCACATCGTTTCAAAATTACCTTTTATTTCTAAACAATCTTGGCTGCCAGTAGTAATAAAATTGAAGTGCTTGAGGTTGATGGACATGGCTTTGGGAGACCTGTTCTCAATTTCCTGCTCCCCTATAGCTTTTCTTTGGCACCTTGAGCAAGCAGCTATACCCAGAGACTCAAAGATGCCACAACAATCCTGACAATGCCAGTGCCCCCATTTTCACATATAGGGGGCAGAATATTATTTGTTTGCTTGCTATGGAAGTTAAAACCATACAGTGTTCACATCCAAGAAGAGTTTCCATTCAATGGACAAACAGGTTAAGGTTATGATAAGAGCATCTATAATGCCATCACATTTTATATATATGCATACAGTACATACACATAAATTATTTTAATGCTATTTCAGGCTGAGAAATCTGTTGCAATGCAAATAGTTAACCTCTGTTAATCTGAAAATGTACTCACCTGCACATCACCTCCAACTCCTCCAACCATTGGATCTTCTTCTAAAACTTTTACCATCTCCACTGATGAAGCTGGATCAAGCATTGTATCTGAATCACAGACCTAGAAGTAAGAAAAAACAAGAACAAAAATGGGTTAAGGAGTACACTACAGAAGAAAATAAAAATCATGCAAGTGATTATAGTGACTCTAAATGCATAGTCTCCTGAACGCAATTAAATCTGACTTTGAAGTTTGCACTGATATTTCTGTTAAAGGTCACTTGTACCAGGCAGCAAGGCATAGTGCTGCACAAAACACAGAGCTTGTTAAGGCTGTGCACACAAACAATCCTCTGTATCAGCTCCATTTGTTTTACTGGCACACTGGGCTGGCTTCTTCGAATAAGATATGGGGCACTGCAGAATAAGATGGTGTTTGTGGGTGTGCAGCAGATTCCTGTTGTGCTCTGACATAAAATTTCCCTGCATCAGCTGCATGGTTGGAGCACCCCAATCAAATGTTTCCCACTGCCATATGAGGGAAAGAGCGAGGAGGTAAATCCCAGACACTTGTTATTAAAAAGAAAAAAAGTCAAGTAGGAGTCTGGGAAGAAACCTAATCATTCTTTCACTCAAAGAAGAGTTTAGCAATTCATGTAAAATATGTATCTTGTATTTCAGAACAAACTAATTTTTAATTTTAGATGCATGATGTGTTATTAGTAGTGCAGGGATTTGACATTTGATGTAGAGAAATTATTTGCTATTTTTCTCTGGCATTCTTATAAAGAAATATGTAAGACCAGAAGGCGTGAGTCCTGAAGTTCAGTACTCCAAAAGAGCAAGGCAGAAGTAAATGACACACAAGGCATTTCAGCTACACAAACACTCCTAGTCAACTAAGCACTGTGTACATTAGGAAATTGGCTTTCCCCTGGAGAGTAGGAGGAGGGCTCAGACAGGCTGGCTGGTCTGTGAGACAGCTAGCATTGCTTTCATTTGCTCTGAGGAGAATGACTTGGGCTGCAGCCTGTTTTAAACAAGAGGGTGTCTCCTTGTTGCAGTTGCTGCAGCTGAAAGAACTGGCCACATCGTGTGTGAACTCATTTCACGACACCCAGGAACTGGAGCAGAGACTGTCCCAGAAACACCCTTCTGACTGGCTGAATCCCTCCCTACAAATTCTCATACTGCCTCCAGTTTGTCCCCACATTTCATTCCTCTGACTTCAGACGGGGTCAGTGGGAGCAAGTCAGTAGCTCTGCATAAACAGCACATTAAGAGAGATTCTGCTGGGGCTTTGTAATGGGTATCTTAATTTTGGTGTTCTTTCATGCAAACTTTTAATTCAACCTAAGCCCTCTCACTCCAGGGGTGAGGTAACCTTTACATCTGCTGTATGAAGTGGGAGGAGAGCACTGGGGCTCTGCTCTGGACCAGACTCAAGAGGAGAGGTTACCCAGGATAGCTGGACTGCATAGCTGGATGCAGCTGGGACTCTGCCAACAGCTCCCCTCTGTGCTCACTCAGAGGGGGCCAAGAGGAGAAAGGTGATGAAAGCTCTCATAGCTCCATCAGGAGAAAAGCCACAGGCATCTCCAGCTCCCACTAACTTGATGCATCCACCTCCCCTCCTCAATGGCCTCATCCCACAGCATCCTTGTACCTTGGCCAAGGTCTGACTCCAGCTTTAGTGGAAAGCTGTCATCAGCGGCAGCACTGGGTGATAGAAAGGGAGAAAAACAATTCTATTGAAGAGGGAAAAGTGTCTATACTTCTACCTGGGTCTTCCTGGACAAACCTTTGAGTGTTTTGCACAGGGAATCTGTAGTTTGCTGAATTCCCAGGGTGCTCAGGCAGTGACAGGCAAGTCATTTCTTTTGACCATGAGTGGTGGGCTGGGATCAGCTGTCTCCCAGCCCCTCTGCTTTCCCTCCAGCACCTGACACTTGAGCAGCTCCCACCCCATCAGATGTATTACAGATGAGGAATCCTGAAAACACTGGATTTTTTTTTAACAGAACACCATCACATGCCCTGGGCATGCCAGCACAAGTAGATATGTCTGGGTTTCTGGGACAAATCTAACAAGCATTATTTTCCATCTGGATGAGGTTTTTGCAGGTGAACAGAGGACATGCCCAGAGAAACACGGACACTTAGAAGCCCAAATAAACACTGACACTGCCTAGCCAGGGTGTGCCCAGGACAGCCCAAGAGAAAATTTGCCATCTTTCCACATAAGGGCCAAGTGACCCAAACATCACTGCTTTGGGTCACAGTTACATGAAAGGGACACTGACCTTAAGGGAGCTGTTCTTTTACTTGATATAGGCAGTGGCAGTTTATCCAAGCTGCTCTGAGCTGCACTGGACTGTCCACACAGGCTCAGGCCAAGATGAATTACACCCTGGTTACCTCACAACTCTGCACTGATAATACCTGCCAGTTTAACTCCTCTACCTGATTACTTGCAACTCATAAACTCTTCTAGGATGGAAACAAGCCTACACAGTAGTTTTCAGTACTTAATGAGATACCACTACTGAGTAACAGCTTGTTATCTGCACTGGTCTGACAGTTTAGGATTGCCTGTTCATAATTCCAGGGTGTCTTCTAAGAATTGTAAGGCCTACAATTTTGAGGCTGGGCAGTGGTGCTGACCGACCACTTTTAAAAATGCTTAATCATTGATGCAGACTGCTCAGCCCTTGAAATATTTGGCTTTTTAAAAGTAATTTATCCTGGATCTCCCCAAAGGACTATTTGAAATATCTCAACCTTTATTCAATCATAAAACAGAGACACATTTTAGCTGCATTTTTTTATGACTCTGCAGTAGCCAGGGCCACCAAGGGGCTGAATTTCTACTTCAGATGTGACTATAGATGTGACTGTGGCACCATTCACTACTGCAGACTGTGCCCATAGCAGCACTATGGTCTCTGACAAATTCATTAAAACTTCTGAGCCAGGTCTTGAGTGTTAACTAAACAGAAATGTCCCTTCTATTTTCTGAATTTATGCTATGACTGTTGAAATAGAAACACTTTGTCCAGGTTCTCTGAAAAATACAAGAACTGAACTGAGAGAGGAAACTTGCAATGAATCTGCTTCCTGTCTGTCTTCTCTCTCTGCAATCTGGTATGTCTGTGTGATTATAAACCCATGCTAATAAAGAAAATCAGCATTTTTATCCCATCATAGTTCCTCACAGCACAAAACCAAAGCACAGACAATGGGGAGCTTAAGCCAATTGTTTTGAAACAATAAATCAGTTTCAGTTTGGGAAGTGGTAGAGGATGGGTTTTAAATCTTGGCTTTACTCTCCTAGCTCCAATAACAGAGCGGTTCCTGGCACTCTTCAGTTTCTGACCCTCCTGTACACTGAAGTAAGACTTGCTGCTCTCAGCCCAGCTACTGGCAGCCTCTCCAGGTCCCCAGGACACTGCACGTGGATGCTGTGCTGTGCAGAGCATGCACACACACCCACACAAGGCTGGGCACAGGCCCCAGAAACACATGTGGCTCAGCCATGCAGCTGCCCTGAGCCAGCAGAGAGCACCTCGCGGGGAACTGCTGCTCCACTGCAGGGTGCTCTGAGTGTGGGAGAAGCTGGGAAGAACTGAGGGTGCTTCATTATGAAAATCATCTCCTATTCAGTGGGAATAGTCAAATGAGCCTTCTTGGCTTAGATTTCTAAGGAAGGGTCTTCAGTATCCAGCCAGAGTATCTGATCCCACCCGTCTTCCCTTCCCTTTCCCACAGTCAGCAGGGCTGTTCACAGGAGCAAGGAATGCTTCCATGTAAGTAAGGCAAAAACACAGAGAATCTTTCAGGGGATCCAAGGCAGCTGGAAAAAATGTGCCTCTGCTGCTTTGGAAACAGGGAGAGAGGACCCAGCCTAATTCATTTTTAAGTGAGTAGTGTGTCATAAGGGCCTTAAAGGCCAAGTTGCAGTGAGTGAGGTAATGCAGCTGTAAGTGATGAAGCAAAAGTTCTTTCAGGCTTTAGCTGAAGCAATTTTCTTTCAAATCTACACATTGACCCTTTTATTGAATACTCCACATAGCCTTCAAAGCCTTTATAATATATCTTCAACTTTTTTACAGACTTCACCACTTCTCCAAGATATTCCCTAGTGAGACCAAATACCTGTCTGTCTGCTCGTATATGGGGCTGCTAACAAACTCACAAAATAAAGCCTTACCCGAGACCTTCACCTACAGGAGCAGAGATAGGGAGGTCACTGGCTTTGTCTGAAGTAAAACCATTTGAATGAAGGGACAGTACTGAAGGCAGGGGAAGGATTTCAGATTTCTCCAGCAGCTGGTGCACAGATTTTAAACAGTCAAAGATAGACTGGCCATTTTAAAAGGTAGCAAAATACCCTTTTAACGGTCAAGCTGTTTCCAAACAGACTGAAAGGAGCACTGTGTTCATCAGGGACTAGGATGGCCTCTAACATGCTGCACAAAATATACAAAAGCTGCTTTCTTTCAAAGTGTGTTTGAATTGGCACTGACCTGGTGCTCTAATACCTACCTGTACATAATCCACACTTCTCCCCAGTGCTTTGAATGCTGTGTACATTACTTCTCTTTTTCCACCCCATTTCTGCATGATGCAAACACTTTTGTTGGACAGGACCAGCTGAGATACGTGTTGCATGCTCTCTCTGTGGGATTCCTCTGTCTCACCCGGACCTTTGTCATGGAAGTTATTACTCCAGATATAAGTGGCACAACTGTCCCTACCCATGATTTCAGTGAAAATGTCCATCATGTAAACGTCATCTTCTGAGTTTCCATCAATGACCATAACAACTTTAATTCCAGGGTAGGTCAATCTTTTTACAGAAAGTAAACATTTTCTTAAGTAGTCAGGATCTTCTTGATAGGCAGCAATACAAAGGGCAACTGTTTTGTTCAGTTTGATTGGAGTCTCTAGCGACCGTCTCATTTTCCTGTGCTCTAGGTAGGCAAACAGGCTTTGGATGATGAGATGTGATGCCAGGATAGCACCATAGAGTCCAAAGGAGAAGTAGTAGTTGTCTGTTTGGATGAACTGGTAGCCCACAATGTAAGCAGCGGTGATTCCCAGCAGGAGGGACACCCCGAAGAGTGTGGTTCCAAGTATTCTCAGGATACATATAAACCTCTCACAATACATCTGCAAAGAAGTAGGGAAACCATTAGCAGAGCCACCACTTGCTAATACAAGACATTATAACAGGTGCACATGGCTGCAACACAGATCTCAGCATCAACAGATACACCTGAGGTCCTCACTCACAGACTCACTGCATCCCCTTGCTCAACTGAACATCTCATTGCAGGACTTCCTCCATGTAAAGTACGATCGATCCAAACAGACATAATGTAGCAGAGATGTTTTCTGCTATTCACAGCGCCCTCACAGAAGGTGCTATCTGTGTCAGGATCTTATTTTGGCAACCTGAGCTAGTTGCATAAGACACTGTCATATTATTCTGAGGAGGTTGGAGAAGGGGCTTTAGGGCTACCACTCGCTTCCTATGGTCACAGGAGAGCAGAACAGCTGAATGTCTGGACAGCCCCTCCTCATCCCCCATCCATGTCATGACTGTATCCCACCCTGAATTGTTTCTGTCGCTTAGTTATGTTTGCAAAAATATTGGAAAGACATTCTTAAAACAGATGCCTGAATGTATTTATAATTTTTTAAACAGATGTCTGACTATATTTATAATTTATATTTATATAATCAGACATCTGCTTTAAAAGGTCTTCTCAATACCATTGCAAAAATGTATTATTCATATAGTTGTGTACATAGATACATGCACAAGTAAGCATGTGTGTATAGGGGCTAAACCTTAACTGAGATTAAGTCTGTGGCAAAAATATGCATAAATTTAACAGAGCCAACACTCCACCCTGGACTCAGAAATTCTCTAGGACATCAGCTGATTCTGACCACTTCTACATATTTAGCTTACCTGGCTATAAAATCTTCTAATGTAAACTCTGGGCAAACTATGGAGCAACTGGCTGGCATGGAGGCTGCTCTGGCATTCTTGAAACAAACAGTATAAACAGGCAGGCAGGACTCTTGGTACCTAAATATCTTTTCTGACAATCACATTACCCATTCTATGCAACAGTTTTCTCAGAACTGTTAGAAGTTAATGACAGCATTTTCTGCCAATAGATGCATTTTATGTGAAGGATGTAAAACAGATGATGTCTGTTTAAGGTTAATCCAGCAAGTGTGTGGCAAGTCAATAAAGCTCATGCTTGAATATTTTGCTGAATTAGGTCCTCTCAGAATAATAGATTTAATATTTGTGTTTTCTTCTATTATTCATATTTTCCCTGCTGTTATCATCTTGCTCATCTCCTGGTCATGTTTGTTTCACCATCTGTTGGCCAAAACTGAACTTGGATAGGACTTCCTTACATCATATATGTTTTTAACTCTTCCTTGAAAAATGACTACCAAGACACAGCAGCATAGCTGTCATCTACTCTATATATGTCTGAAAAGTTATAGGCTTGGAACAAAAAAGTCAACACAGAAACACTTACAATATAAAAATAAACTAGGCAAGCATGAAGTTTGAGGTTACAAAGACTTTGTCTTTTTCCACTGGCTATTTAGGGTCTTAAATTTCAAGACAGGAGGAGGTCTCTTAAATGTATATTTGGAGGCACTGTTAAAGAAATCAGACCCTAGCTCTAGGACTTCCTTGAATACTTAAGGCTGGGCTCTGACAGGTGTTGTAATCATCCACCAGCAAAAGGGACCCTCCCTGTTCTGGCCTGTCTGAAAATCTTTCACAGCAGGGGTCATAAAGATGCCTAATAAAAGACAGCTTATGCTTACCACCACTATAGGTGAATTGCCAAAATAGACTTGCTTTACAAAACAGATTAAGTAATGGATCCCCTCTAGATTACCTTGAAGTAAAATAGCCCTGTGTGTTTACTTATCCCTCTAGCATGCAAAATGTCACAAACATCAAGGTAAATGCCTTATTAATGCCTCATTTGTACTTTTCTTTCCCATTTGGTGTCCTAAAGTCTGCTTACATTAAGAATTTTATGGCTGAAATAAAGAGGATTTACATTAAGATCTGAAGTGGCTACATTTGAATGACTATATATTGTAGCAGGCATCTTTTACATTAATTTGCTATTGTTTTGCTCTACCTATGAAGTGCTTCTGCACAAAAGGAAAAAAAACCAAAACCAAATTCTCTGACTGTCATTACAGCACAGATCCTCTCCATTGCAAAAATCCAGTCTTTTAAGATCAATAAATTAATTTCTGGTATTAATAAAACAACCCTTCTTTTTCCCTTTCTCTGTCAACGTTAAGAACATAAACCATGTTTTGATCTAAATTCTTGGCTTTCATCAAAGAAATGTTCCCCTTTGTATGTGCAATTGAGGGTTTTATGTATAGTCTTTGACTGAATCTCAGGAGAACTGGAAAAGTTGCTCAATAGTCTCAAGATTTAACAAGAGGTATTGATAGCTTGCCCAGCAGAAATGATCTTTATCAAATTTAACATGCCCAAACAATGGCAAAGGAGCCAAAAGCTCTCCACCCATCTCCAAGGATTAAGCCAAGAAGTTAAAAGGAAATGATGCTTGTATAAGTCTGGGACTAAAAACGAACTGCTGAGTCAAATACTGAGGCTAGGCAGCAGCTGTGTCAGAGACTTTCAGATCAGACAATGCTGTTATGATTATCTAGCCTGGCCTGACACAGTGAAATATAATAATACTATCCTGCAGTTTGGGCATCTAAATTCTTAGAGGTATCTTCACTGTGCAAAGAATACTGGTGACCTCCATGGTAAAGTAGCACTTTTTCTTCCTCCAAAATCCTGTGGCAAAGTTCATCCACATGGCTGTTAATCTGCTTTCATGCATCTCTGAGAGTAACAGGGCCTAGAGATAGTTTATCCCTTTAGTAAGTCAGGAGGCAAAGAGAAAGAAAAAGCTTATTTTGTTACTAATACTGAATAGGGGCAAATAGATATCCAGAAAACCAATGTGCACTGGTGCCAGAAGATACGAGTATTATCTGCAGCCTGTTCAGTTGTGCACCCTCTGTTATGTAGCTGCTATGATGAAAAAGGAAGCAATCAGGTGGTGCCTGGCATCCATTGATACAGGACATGGAACCAGTGATGGGGGTCAAACTGATGGAGGTCAAACTGAAGTCATATTTGCTTATAACACATGGGATGCATCTCACTATATTATCTCTTTCAGAAATTCCCTCTCATGTGCAACACTCAAACATTGCCACATAGTAATTCTGGGTAGTTTTCCTCAGAAGATTAAAAAGCCAGAGAGGGAGACACAGAAAGTTTGCACCTAACACGTAATGATTTGGAAGGCTGTTTGAAAGAAATAGCACTTATTAATTCCAAACATCTGAAGACACTTAGAAAAACCCTAACCACAAGTTGCAAAAGCCAATATCTATCCAGGAGGCAGTGATAAAGGTTTGATCACAAATGTGCTCATGGTGTCCCTGTACTGGGCCTGGCTGAGATGGAATTATTTTTCCCATAGCCCTCCAAGTGCTCTGCTTTGTATTGGTAGCTGGGAAGGTGCTGCTAACACAGCAGTGTTTTGGCTGCTGCTGAGCAGTGCTCTCACAGTGTCCAGGATGTCTCTCCAACATTTTCTCCCACACTAATGCTATGGGTGGCCACGGCTCTGGGAGGGAACATAACCAGGACAGCTGATCCAAACTGACCAAAGGGATATTCCATACCATGTGACATCTGCTCAGATATAAAAGCTAAGAGGAGGGAGAAGCATTTGATATGACATTTGTTTTTCAGTACTGAAGCCCTACTTCCTGGGAAGTGGCTGAACATCATCTGCTGATGAAACGTAGAGGATAAATCTTTTGTTTTTCTTTGCTTTATGCACAGCCTTTGCTTTATTAAGTTGCCTTTATCTCAACATACCAGGTGTTTTGTCCTCTTAATTGCTGCATCTACATCCCGTGAGGAGGAGAGTGATAGATCAGCTGGGCGGGCACCATGCAGCCAGCCAGGGTCAACCCACTACAGTCCCCTTCACTTTTAAAGGTTACAGAGAGCTGTGCCTCTCTCTAGACATCAAGGGCTGTGGTCACATCAGCAAACAGTGCAATACCACATGAGCAGATCTGCAAAGAGGAACACCTGGTGCTAAGGGCCTAACTCCACCCTCCATACATTTTTGTGCTTTACTCTTAACTAGTATAGTCGGACCTAATGGACTGAAAACCTGAAAAGTGTCCTCCGGAGGTACACCTTGCAATTAGTTTCATTCAAGAGGAATCCAACTTGGGTGTCCAGTTATTGTTATGCAATAGAAACTCAAGCAATTTTGTTGAAGGGAAGACACTTGTAGCAGCAGTTTCAATAGCACCTTCTCATTGAAAACAAATTGATAATACAAATCAACAAACTCACATATAAGATCTGCAGATCAGACTTGTCTGGAACCTTTGTGGAAACCAGAAGTGCTGAGCACAGAAAACCTTTGAAAACATCTCATTCTTATATACCTGTATGGAAACTGAATTCTTGAATATCTATTCAACCTTAGTGCTGAAGCTTTGAATTCAGCAAAGCATGTAAGTGTGTCATTAAAGATAAGTGTGCACTTAGATATTTTGCTGAAGAAGGAAATCAGTGGATAATTTATCTTGCAATTCTGTAGTAAAGGCATAAAAAATCTTTATCTGAAAAGCTGCTATTTCTGGGACACTCGAGGTAAAAATGCAAGTATATTTTTGACAAATATATTGTAGAGATTAACTTCCCTTATGAAGGTTGTTGGATATGTCAATGCTTAACCACTGCATTTCTTACATTAGGAATCTAAGAGTGGATCAGGGCCTTGACAATTTGAATGTGCTTCCTAGTGTTGTCATTCAACAACATGAATGCTGTGTGATCTTAGATAAGTGAATTCAGCTCTCTCTGTCACAGCTTCATTACCTGTAAAATGGGAATCATGATCATGTAAGAAATTTTTTGAGGCCTATAAAACCCTTCATAAGGCTTAGGTTACTCTTTTTAGCGCTATATGAGATCCACCTGTTCTCTAGTTCCATATAATTGGTTTTAGTCAAAAAACTCCAACAAAAACCAACACACCCCTTGCTATTTTCTTTGCCTATATTCACTTGAAGGTACAGTCTGTGGGGATTTGTCTGTAACAAATATGCAACTCTAATTCAGCAGGATGCCTGAGATCAGTGAGGTGAGCACCATAAAAGACAGCACACACAGATTTAAGTGCATACAGCCACCAAGGGCTGTTTTGCACACAACCAAAGTAAGAATATAATCTTTATAAGCCTTAATACCCACTTCCTTACTAATGAGAATAATAGCACTGGCTGCCACAGATCAGCTGTTTCAATGACACGAGTGTGTCAGAGTGCACGTGTGAGTGCCTGCACACACTGGATCTGGGCCTGTATACACCCTCTCTGGGAGTACATGGTGTTTGAGGTTTACAGTTTCTCAGACAATAATTAGATTCATTATTAGCCTCATTTTGGTGGCAAACTAAATCATATATCATTGCAGTACAAATGATTCTAGGTAGATAATAATCACAAGCATAAGATAGCTGTCCAGACTCCCTCTTCTATTCTACAGCCTGCAGAGAGGAAAGTGAAAAGTTATGCTCCACCTGTATACCTTTATTACAACACAATTACTGTATCTGGAACTTTTGGTTATTCATAAATTCCAGATTTTGTTATGCTATTGATCTTTTGGAAAGGGCTCACATAAGACTAAAGTCAACTCTGAAGTTAAATTAAAAGTAAAGAACAAGATTACTGATGAGGACAATCTCTATCTGTATGCACAGGCTTTGATCAGCAAATTAAAAATCTCCTATTTGTTCAGTGTATGTTTCCCACGAAACTGCTCAAATTTAATCTCTTACAGATTTGAGTAACCAATGTGGAATGAGTTCTATGGCTGCAGGTTGGATTTGACCCTCAGGTGCACAATAATACATTAGTTGTCAAATTAACAGAAAAAAAAAAGAAAAGGAAAAGGAACAAAAAAAATTGCCAGACAAATGCTCCAAGAAACAAAACAAGAAGTAAATCATATTTCTACTCAGGTATTTTGGATTGTCGTTAAACAAAAATCTAGTTTAGAAATGTTTTCTGGTTGCTGGTTAGGAATATTTTGCTGCTCTATCTAATCTTGAATAGCAAAAATATAGAGCAAATGTGTTTTCATGCCACAAAAATGAAGACTTGAGTTTTTCCCAGTGAACTTGCCTGGAAAACTCCACTGAATCCAAAGGAGCAGCTCTTCCTACTGGTAAACTTTGACCCAGGTTTTTCTACACTTGGATAGAGGATAAGAAAGATTTATTACCCTTATCTAGTCCTCAGAAGAACCCTCAAGGCACTTATGTTACACACAATGAGTGCTTTCAAAAAAGCACATGGGTGCCAATGGAAAAATGATCCCCAGGGCTGAAGACTATGAAGCTGAGCCAACCATGGAGAAGCAGCTGTGCCCTAGGAGATGTGGGGTCACTGCAGCCCTGCAGAATCACAGAACCCTTAGGGTTAGAAGGGACCTGTGAAGATCGTGGAGCCCAATCCCCCTGCCCAGGTATGGTCACCTAGAGCAGGTGACACAAGAACGTGGCCAGGTGGGTTTGGAATATCTCCAGAGAGGGACACTCCACGACCTCGCTGGGCAGCCTGTTTGGTGCCCTGCTATCCTCAGCGTGAAGTTCTTCCTCCTGTTGAGGTGAAACTTTTGTGGTCTAGTTTAAGGCCATTGCTCCTCGTCCTGTCACTGGGCACCACCGAAAAGAGTCTGGCACCGAACTTCTTGGCACCGCCTTCGAGATACTTATATATTTGAGATATTAATGAGATCCCCTCTCCGTCTTCTCTAGATTAAGACAACGCCCATCAGGAGTGTTGTACTACAATGGGATCCTCTCAGGGCA
>QUSF01000001.1:56944194-57066103 GCA_003676055.1 Chloebia gouldiae
GGCCTCCCTCCGCCGCGGCCCCGCGGGAAAGCCCAGGGCGGCCGGGGCGAAGCCGGGCCGCGCTCTGAGCCGGGCTCGCCTTCCCCGCTGCCATCAGCGGAGCGCCTGCCCAGCCCGTGCTCGATTTTATTCTAATTTCACAGGGTTTATAGGGCGGTTGGGGTTTTTTTTTGGCTTTTTGAATTTGGATTTTTTTTTTTTTCCCCAGATCTTGAAGTTCAGCAATGTCTTAAACGGATTACACGGAGGAGGGGTTGAAGCTGAAAACCTCATTCATCCATCCTCACGGCGGTTCTATTCATTGCTGAAATAGGTGTAGCGTAGGAGCCGGTAAGATCCTCCCCCAGCCCCACTCGTATTTTGGGGATCTGTTCCAGCTCTCCTCCCTGGAATAGTGGGGATGGGAGGAGGGGGTCTTCTGCTCTTGAGCTGACAGAAGCATAATCATAAATCACCTACCTTGTTTGTCCTTCTGTCCTTTGGTCATAGAAGGGCTCCAGCCAACTGTGTGGTCTCACGTACCGTTGCTCCCGCTGAATAGCTTCCAAGTTTGAGGTAAAAGAACAAATCGCACTTTTCGGGGACTTAATAAGACTCTCAGAAATAAAAAAAAAATAATTAAAAATAAAAATAAAAAAAAAATCGTTTAAGGCTATTCAGTCCTACTCATTTTCTCCCACGTGTTTTCACAATTATCGTGTATTTGTCTTTCTCTGCTTCAGTTTCTAGCTCAAAGTTGTGGGATTTTTTTCCTCCAAATTATAGTAATGATAATAATAATAATAATAATTAAAAAAAGTTAGAAATAATAAATTAGGAGTTAGTTTCTCGTGGTCGAAGCTGGAGATCTTATTTCAAACCCGGCTAGCCTGGAGCCTGGAGAAGTTGCAAGGCAGCGTCTGAAAGTTTGAGAGATCAGCATCAGATAAAGTCTCTTTGGTGATACCTTGCTGCCCGAGTAACTGTTTCAGTGAGGTTTCTCAGCAGCAGCAGCAGCAAACGGGTAATATTTTCCAGACGTCTTTTTCTTTCCTGCTGCTGCTGCTGCTTTTCTGCCTCTTCCACGTTATGGGGTCTTTGAACAAGGGAGACTTGACTTGTTTTAATAGGCGGAGGATGGGAAGAAGGAGGGAACTCCTGTAAGGAGGAAAAAAAAAAAAAACCCAACCCTCCCAATTGCCATGATCTCAGCCAAGGACCAGTTCAGCGCCAGGAATTTAATTAGCCAAATTGCAAATTTTTTCAGAGAAATACAATACACATATGTTGCCACCAACTGGTTTCCTCTTCATGCCCCGCAGTTGGGGGAACCCCCCACCCTCCCCACTCCCTGCATCCTTGGGCTTGGGATTCGTCCCTCCCACAACCACTATTCGGCTGGGACAGTTTTTGCTGCTGCTGGTTTTTATTAATAAAGGAATTGGGTCTATGAATGGATGAACTTCACAGTTTTGAATCCTGCTTTACCCTTTCACTCTCGGGAAGATTTGTTGTAGTAAATAGCCAAGGGAGCTCCCACCGATAGTCCTACCCATGCCTCATGTTTTAAAACAAGCCGGGAAATATGTTAGGCCATTTAAAAACTGTAAAATTGTGTTGTGGGCTTTGTTTTGGAGTTTTGGATTGGTTTGCTTTTGGCTTGGGGGTGGCTTTTTGGCCTTGTTTCGTTATAACTCAGAAGTGTTAATTCTGTCGGCGGCTCGCCGTTCGGCAGGGGCGGCTCGCAGCGCGCCCCGTCGCCGCCCGCCCGCGGCTTTCCCTCGCTGCCGCGGCGCCGCGCCGAGGCACTGGGTGGCGCTGTTGAGGCGGCGGAGCTCCGAGCCGCCGGGAGCCGCCGGGGAGCCGCGGGGGAGGACGGCGGGGTCGGCTTCCCCTTCCCGCTGCTGTCTGCCCCAGGACCGCAGAGGGCTCCGCTTCGCGGCGTCGAGCCCACAGAGGGAACCGTGTCCAGACGCCGTTGGGAAATCCGGAGATGAGTCTTCGCCGAGTTATCGCCCCTCGTTACCTTCTGGTGTGGGAAAACTCCAGAGCGCTCTGGGGGCTTCTCGTGTGCCGTAAATGGTTTAAAGTCGGTAGTTTCCTAGGCTGGATATTTTTTGCCTACCTATTTCGGGGAAGTGGTTACACTTACAGGTGTGTTCAGCCACGGGGGGAGTGGCTTTAGGATGTGCATTGAAGCCGAGCTCCTTGAACAATCAATCTGTCTCAAATAACAAATCTGATAATAGTCTAAGCCAGAGTTTTGTGGGCAGTTTTAACCTGGCATTTCCAGGGAAAGCAACTGTTTCACCCCCCTCCTCACTGTCCCTTTTCCTCTGTCAGGAGAACTGTCCTAGGTTAGAAATTAGTTATTTGGGGAGAGGGAGCAGCAATAATGTAAGAAATCATTTGGGCTGGATGAAGGCAAAACAACTGCTTTGGCAACAATCTGGCTTTTGATGGTTTAGAGTGTCCTTGAAAGTACAGCATAACTTAACAAGCATAGAGTCTATCAGGGCTTTCAGGTATTCCTCCTTCTCAGACCCTCCTCCCATGGCAGCTCCATTCCCATACTGCAACTACCTCCAAATCTGTATCACAGAGCTTTTAGATGCAGAGCCCTGCACACCTCTGTCATCAGGCAAGGGACATATGGCACTGTCTGTTGCAAACAGGGGCAGAGGGCAGAAAGGTGTCAAGAGGGCTACTTGATCCCCCTCTCCACGGGAGCCACCCTAATAGCCGAGTATCTGGTGTAAACCAGGTTTATAACATGAATTCACAGAATGAATGTTCATTCTTTAAGGAATGGACCTTAAAGATCATCTAGTCCCAACCTGCCCTATCATGGTAGGGACGCCTTCCACTAGACCAGGTTGGTCAGAGCCTCATCCAGCCTGGCTTTGAACACTGACACAGTTGTGGCATCCACAGTTTCTCTGAGCAACCCGTTCCAGTGCCTCACCACCCTCACAGTGAAAAATTTCTTCCTAATATGTAATCTAAATTTCCCTTCTTTCAATTTGTACCCATTGCTCCCTGCCCTATCACTCCAGTTCCTGATGAATGATGAGTGTTTGTCATTTAGCCAGGCAAGGGGCTACCTCAGCAAGCTCTGCTACTGTTGTACACATAACCAAGTCCTTGATGTCTGTGTGAGTCCTAAGGTGTGGTTTTCTGGCATCAGGCTTTCTCTGGCACTGTCAGAGGTAAGAGAGGATTAGCACAGGTGTCCCTAGTCCATCCATCCATGGCTGCTCTCAACACTGTGCCTTGGGGAGCTGTTGCTGCCAGCCTCATTTGTGTTCCTTGGGCACTTGGTGACCTTGTCATGATTCAGGGATATGTATGTTCTGAACAGGGGACTTCATGTCTAGGATAATTTCTAAAACGAGGTTTCAGGGGGAGGATGGGTTTGTTTGGTTTGTTTCATAACTAAATGTTAAAGAGTAATTTTTTCAAGTGAGCATTTGTTATAAATGAAATACCTTTTTTGTTTATTTGTTTTTTGGTTTTTTATATTCCAGCTTTTAATAGTTACATTTGAAGACTGGCTGTCTCCTCTACTGATGAATATGCATTACTCTGGAAATACACAGTATCCCACTGGCTTAATCCCATGCTCTTTAGGTTTGAACAGGGATCAAGAGACAGTAGATGAGGCACAAATCTTTGTGCAGCAATAGCAGCACTTAAATCCACCAAAACTTTGCTTTAGAAAATGACATAATGGGAATGGTGAGTCTCTCATGTCTATAGCTGTTTCCTCCTCAGCCATAACTCATGTTGTGTGATCACACTGTCAGGGCAAGTGGGATAACGTAGGTCGGGAAGTTAGGTTTGCCTACCAGGAAGGAATTAAAAGTAGGAGGATATGATTAATGCCAATCCACGCAGTGCTATAGAAACCAGATGCAGATGTGTTTCATTAGAAGTATATCACATCTACATATACATGTTATGTTATGTCTACATGGTTACCATTATCAAACAATCCTGGCTCCTAATTGTGATTTATAGTCACAAGTAGTGAGGAGAAGGGAGTTCTTGGCTGTCACTGTCCACAGGCAGCGATTGTCACCAGCTGTAAGGAATAATTATAATGAACGAACCTATCTTTTAATGAGGCAATGGGTTTGTTTGAGAGAGGTCACATGAAATACGTTTTGGGCCAGACTAACATAGACTATGGTTAAATATATTGGTTACTGCAGAGTAAATTAGTGGATGAATTGATGGCATATAGGCCACTCTTCAGTAACTATTGAGTACTCACTTTTACCCTGAGGGAATGGCTCCATGTGCATTTTTCCTCTATCTTTACTGTCACCCTTAAATACATGAATACTCACCCCCAGCATACACACATGCTTGGACTGGCAGCGTTGCAGTGCTTCACTCACCCCTTCAGTGACCTGTGCTGAAGGCACTGCAGAGCACCATGGCCATTCCCTACGTGCATGTGTGAACTGGCCGTGCAGGGCTGCTCTTGGGTGGGAAGTGCAGGCAGTGCTAGCAGACAGCAGGACTGCCCTAAGCAGCCTCTTCAGGAGCACTGCTGCCAGGAAGACAGGGACAGATCTGGTCCCTCAGCAGCAGCTGCTGAGGTGGCTGAGCCCACTGGCGCTGAAGGCTCTTATCTTGCATTGTCTCTAAGGTAAGGATTTACACACACCCTTTTACTACAGATCAGCCATTGTGTAGGGCTTATCAAAAAGAAAAGCAAGAAGCAGACTCTTTGCAATGCATAGTTGTCTTCAAGGAAGAAAATGAGAGAAAATAAGGATCTTTGTCATGTAACAGTAAAAAGCTAAAACTGGAAGGTAGATGTATTCATGCTAGACAGAAGGCACATTTAAATAGCAAGCTTTCTTTAAACAGTTATCTGAATGGTGAAGGGGAGTGGTGGATTCCTATGTTTTGAAATTCTCTGGATACTTTTTTTGAAGCTACATTTTAGTTTAGTGAAATTTATTGGGCCCAGTACAAGAAAAACTGAATGGATTTCCATAACGGGCGGGTGAGACAAAGTGATCTAGCAGTTCATTCCACCTCTAAACTCCTTGGAGCCATTTGCAACCAGATTGACATGTCAGGTGTATTCCACACCCCTTTTCACATGTAGCAAATTCTGCTGGAAGTAGGAGAGTTACAGAAACCCATATGGGTGTAAGTGAAAGCAGAATCATGCCCTAAATTACAATTTTATGATAATTTGGAGAATCCACTTGCAGAATTGAATATAAATATCATGGGCATTTTAAGGCTTATGAAGACTGGGTGTAGACAGACATAACACTCTGTGGTTGTTTTCACCATATATAGAGCCATTTTAGAGGCTTTCAGTGTTCTGGGAATTTAAATCCAAGGTTATTTATATGCAAAGATTTACAGGGTCCAGCAAAAACCATTAGTCTTTAAAATTAAGTAATTCTTGCAAAATTGAAACTTTCCAACAATTTATTTTAATATAACAGGGAAAGCCATGACTTGAAGCAAGTTAGAAGTTAATAGCAGGCAGGTTCAGACTAGAAGCAAGTCATGCACATTTGGATGTGTCCAGAACTCTTGGCTAGAATGGACTGTGACTGTCAGCAAAAATGCCTGTCAGGATGGTTTGAAGTAATGGGTTTTAATGTGCAACCAGCATGGAACAGAAGGAAAAGCAGGTCAGTTAGAGGTTTCTTTTGTGAAGTCTAATTTAAGAGAAATTATTTAATCACATGCCTATAGTGTAATGTGACAGTAGTGAGGGTCCAGTTTAGAACGACTCAGTTGTAAAATAGAAGCATTATATTCTGTAGGATCCACAGATAACACCACATGAAACAAAGAGCACATGCAGTTAAAGGTAGATCTATACACAATGACTCTGCTAGTGAATTAAACTGACCAGAGCCAGGCAGCTCAAGGTTGGCACATGTTCATCCACACAATTTCACTGCTGCCAAGCTCCTGGCAGAGCTGATCTTGACCAGTCTGGAAAGTCTGACTATCCCTGAAAAGGACCAGGTCCCCCCTGGAAGAATGCTTGGGCTCTCATCTGCAGTGGGCTGCTCACAGGTTGGGGAAATACTCCTCTACATTCCCAGACACCCTCAGATGGAGAAACTTGAATGAGTAATGGCTTTTACACATGCCAGCATAGTGGTTTTTAGAGGCCTCCACGACTGGTTGGAGGTAGTTGCCTTTATTAATCTCCCTTCTTCCTGGCAGAGCCCTGAAGTGGTGCAGCCAGTCACAGCCTG
Source organism: Chloebia gouldiae (assembly GCA_003676055.1). Taxonomy (NCBI): domain Eukaryota; kingdom Metazoa; phylum Chordata; class Aves; order Passeriformes; family Passeridae; genus Chloebia; species Chloebia gouldiae. The sequence goes on from QUSF01000001.1 coordinate 56,950,422, forward strand.
CTTGCAGCATTGTCCTGGTCTCTGACAGCCTGGTGGTTGCAGTTGTCCTCCCAACAGTGATGCCAATAGAGGCAGTGAAATTCCCAGCCACCACATGGCAACAAAGACATGGGACCTTGAAGGGGCCTACTTTTTTTAATGACAACAACAATAATAAAATTTTAAAATAATTGACATTAAATACCAATTTTCATTGACTTAAAATTTTCTTTGGAATGAAATTTTCATTAACTGAAATAAAAAAAAGAGCGAGTGAGGCTTTCCTAGAGTGTATGAGATTTAGGCAATGGTGTAGGACACCCCTTTTATTAATTTTATTCATGTTTAGGATGCTCTTTTATCTGTTGCTGGTGCTTACCAAAAAGTTCAATCAAAGTTGCCACTTAACCTAAATAATTATGTGATCTCTTGGTTACTTCCCACAAACACTTATTGCAGATCAGTGTTAGGAAGGTTAATACAACTAAATTGGTAGACCCTCCCTACCATCACCAGCTCCATGAGAGATAGGTCACATCCTGCAGGCAGCTGAGTACAACTGCCCCAGGAGTTGAAGATGTTTGCTCCATGTTACTCAAAGCATCCAGAATGCGTGAAAATGTCTGTCTGTGTTGCTTTGTGGAGCAGGAAATGAACCTGAAGAGAGCCGGGCTGCTTACAAATAACAAGTGTCAGAGAGCACTAATGATCTCCAGCAGCTTGCACACAAAGCAGGTGAGATCTCGTCACAGGCAAACACTTTTCTTGCTTTCCGCTACAATTTGATTTGCACAGGCAACTGTGCCACAGCCCTTTGACAAAGGTACTTTTGAATGTATGTGCTGATAACAAAGCAAACATGTGAGCAGTGACAGTCTGCAGACCCTGCTGATTCCTGGCTCTTCTGATCTTTCACTGAAAATGTTTTCTGTTCTGGTTATGAGGGCAGATTTCAAAGACACAGCTTTATGCCTGTTATCAGACTGAAGCCTTGACGATAAGGTCTTTCCCTGACCAAAGCCACGGGACTAGGTGACACATCAGAGCTACCAGTGAATTGACAGAGATATATCTGAGAGTATTTATGTAGTATTTATGTAGATGTAGAGTTCAGCTTTTCCTGCTGCTGCTTGCTGTGCTCTGAAGCAACATCTCTGACCTTTATGGTGGGAAGTCTTTCTGCTGCTGGGAAGTGGAAATTGTCCAGGTAGATACCAGCATGGAAGCAATGCCATGAGAAGACGTGAAGTTCCATGTACATGAGTCAGGGAGAGCTGTGAACCTTGCTATGCACTGTCCCACTGTGGCCTACAGGCAGCCACTCTGCCTCTGACACCCCAGGCAGGGCACAGCACCCTGGCAGACTGGATGGTTTTTCCAAGATCTTTCTAGAAAGTCAGCATCTTCCTGAAGTAATTAAGAGCTGTTTTGTTATGATGTGGAGGGACTGTTAAAGGAGTTGAGGGGCCAAAGAGACATCCTCCTGTTGCATCTGCCGGTGTTCCAGTGAGTGGATTTTCCTCACTGTGGCTGGCGGACACACAGAGATCTGGCTATTAAAGTAACTCTGGTGCTCCTGTCATGTGCCTGTTTCTAGATGTTAAACATAGCCTACACTACTGATTTTATTACACAATGAATTGTGCAGGCAAACATGCAATTTAGCATAATAAATTAATAGAATCATTTAGGTTGGAAAAGATTTCTAAGCCCAACTGTTAACCCAGCACTGCCAAAGTCCACCATTAAATCATTATTTAAACAGTGATTTTGCAAAACCTCATATTCTGTGACCCGTGGTGAAACATGCCATCCTCTATCAGCTATCCATCTGAAACACTGGGTCCTTCCTGACTTGATACTTAAAAAGTCCCTTGTCTGAATGTACCTTCTAGAGAGGCCCATTCTTCCCATAACATTTGATGTCACCTGCAGAGGTTTCAGCTTTCTGAGGTCAAGAAAGGTTTTTTTGTTGTTGTTTTGTTGGGTTGTTTTTCTTCTTCTTTTAATATACTCATCTGACAGCAGTTCGGTATGTCCCTACTGTCCCAAACCAGGGAGGATGAGCTTCAGGCTCCAGTCTGGTCATGAGAACACAAACCTTAACATGACACTTCAGAACCAGTGGATAGACTCTAATTAATTTCATTTACTAGAATAAACACAGACATGATATCATATTAGGCATATGGTTGCTGGGAATTATGATACAGCAGCTTAAGGTCTTACAACCTATCACTTGGCTGAATCAAACACACTTATTCTGGCCATGCTAGTCTATTTTTATGCAAATGCCTTAGCAATTTTGGAGGGGTTTTTTTTGCAATGGGTTTGAGCTTGTCATATTCTGTGACACAGAGTATGCACCATAAATTCCAGCATGCATAATCCTACATGCATGAAGCAAATAGATTACAGCAGACACAAGCCCCTTTAACTTAGATGCATTAAGGGTCTCAGTCCCTCGTTTAGTCCTGCAAGAGTCACCAAACCTTAAAAGGCTCATTTCTCTTACTCTCTGCTCTCTAATCCACAGTCCTGATGGATTGATTTGTCCTGCATATTGCAAGGAATATTACGTATATCCATGACTTCAAGACCAAAATCAAAAGTATAGATGTATGAAGAAGGACAGATAAAATCTCTTCACAAAAATCTCTGGATTTTGTAGCATTGCTCGGTACTTCAGGTTGCTACATCCTGCTGATTGCCTTTCATTAAAACACCTTGGCAGCAAAGTGCCACTAAACAGATCTATGACACTTCCTATGAAGCTATCATTGGATGGGCAGTTAAATTGGAAAAGGAGAGCACAGCATGATCCCTAGGCGGGCTCACCCAGGGGTATTCTCAAAGGATTTTCCTTCTCACATTTTCTGAAAATTAGTATTAACTGATATCAATCATTATTAACGATGAACTCAAGGAGCACATTTTTCAAAGAAAAACACAAGATGTTTAGCTACAGCAATGACACAAGGCACAGATTTCACACCATTGGTCTGCAGATGGCTGGGTAAGCCTGTACTGCTGGGGAACAGCGTCTTGATTTGATTTCTGCAGCAGCAACAGCATAAATCTGCAACTGCTGTCTAAGACCCCAAGTCCATTCACTCTAGCAGACCCATTTCATTGCCTGGCTTTTGGCCAAATCTGTCATGGGGAAGAATCATGTTGTAATGCAATAGCATCCTGACTCTGCAGGATGCTGTTTGATCTTGCCTGTATAGATGGGGCTATGTCCTTGCTATGACAGTGTTATGGCAATGTGCTGCAGCCCTTTGAAGATCAGGGGTTTTCTTCATTGTTGTAAGATGTACTCCTTGCTGGAAGGAGACCCATCCTGAGTGGAGACAGAGAAATCTTGGGAAAAGCAGAACTAAATTAGGGAACACCTTCTTATAAATCTCTGTCCTCTAAAGAACAAGAGAAAATTTTGCCAATGCCCTTTGCATTCTGGTCCAACAGTGGTGACAGCTAACAGACACTTCTTTCCCCACTTCCCTTCCAGACACATCTGCTGGGTCCTTTGAATCTACAGCCTGCTTCCTCCTAGTGCTCTGGCTCAGCAGCTAGTGGCTTTTCCCTAGATTCACCCTCTGGTGTCCCCAGCTGATGGATGTAGCAAGCCATTCTCTATCCTGGTACCCAGGACAGCAGGAATTTGTGGGAATTTGTATCTATCCTTTAGTTATAATTCCTCATAACAAAGGAAAATATGGGCATGTTAATAGTTTCTTTTATTCATGAAATGTGGGTGAAAATATTGAGGTGATTTGTGAAGGCAGGCGAACACCAGTCATTGAAGAGACCTGTAACATTTTTACTGTTTCCTCAAAACTATAAAGCCATTCCCAAGGGACTTGAGCTCAAGTCCAGGCCTCAGCTAGGGATACTTCCATGGCATCTGTGCACCAACACTCACAGTCCATAAAAACAGGGTACCACCTCACCCCTTCCTGAGGTTTCATTGTTATTTTTAGAAAGGAGCAATGGAAAACCAAAACCTCAACTCCTTCTCAAAGCTGCCTTTATCTTGCATCCTGCCTTTGAATTTGCTGAGCTGCTCTAGCCTTTCTCTTCCAGAGGAAGTATGGGGCCATGTGTTTCAATGAACTGTCACTGTTTGCCTTGCAATAGGTGCATTTATGCCTCTTTACTCCATTTCAGACAAACAGTGCAAACCTAAGGCAAGCTTGAAGATTCAGGAGGCAGAATCACATGCTCCCTATCGGAGCTACCAAAGACATCAGAAACCCCCACCTGCAGATTCAAAGGGAGTTTACAGGTGTACATGAAAACTGAGGAGGCTCAGAGTGATGCTAACTCATGTCTGTGGCCTCAGAGGGATGTTTCAGCCCTTTGCCCCTCTCAGCTTCTTGTCCATTGCCGACCCAACAAAGAGTTGCAAATGGTTTTCCCTGTGCTGGTGCCTTGTCAGCCCTCTGCAGCTCCAGTGCCAGTTCTGCCCTCAAAAGCAGAGTGGTCTTTCAGCTGAGATCTGTTGGGAATACCTGAGTTTGGAATATGGGATGTGTTAGCAGCCTGGCAGTGCCTATTGTGATATCATCCCTCTTAGGCAAAAGACTTGTCCCTGTGGTCTCCATTTATAACTGAACAGGTGGGAAACCTGAATGCCAGACTTTCTTTGCAAAAATATTTCAGTCTCATTCAAAAGATGGTGTTTTGTGCAAAGCTATGAAAGACAAAGATGCTACATTAGATTTACCTGTGAAGAAGACTCTGAAGATAAAAGGTCACAAAAAATGAAAAAGATAATTTTATAAATACAATTTTGTATCAAAGCAAATGATGCTGTGACCATCAATACTTGCTTCCTGTCAAGTTTTACTTCTGTGATGTCTGCTAAGGGTTGTGGCTCTGCTGATCTCAGTTAGGAAACCCATTTGAGTCATGTTTTGGACACTGTTTCAGGCAGTGCTTGAAATACCTTAATATTTTGGAAATTTCTCTATCACTCTTATTAATATCATAGGAACTGGAATGGGAGTTAAAAAATACTGACCAATTAGGAAAAAAAAAGTTAAAATAGAGGAGGTAAAAACAACTTGCCAGAAGTTGAACAGACAAGGTAAAAAACACTTTTAAAAAAATGCTCTTAAAAAATTAATTAGAAGTGCCATTGCAGTCAATCCCCCTTTCATATCCCAATATCCTTGCTGTTTTTTGCCTGTGTAATGGAATATCTACATTTTTAAATGCCAATGAAGTTTAACAACTCTTAGTCACAGGGAGTTGCAGGCGATTAATAATGATTCTGGCATAGTGAAAGCTTCCTCTTACTTGTATTTTCACTTTTTTTCCGTCATAAATCTTGGATGATCTGTCCACATCTTTTTCTTTATCTTCTCTCTTCTAGGAGCTGGTCTTCCTCAGAGCAGCTCAGCAGTTGTGTGGGCTGATTGAGCTGGCTGCAGCAGGGAGGGCAGGGCTGCACAGTGCTCTGAATCCTTGTCTGCTTCAGGGAACCCCCATCTCATCTGGTGTCATTTGTTTCGTCATCTTCTGGGGGCTGATCAAACCCCTCAGCAACTGGGTATTGTTTCAGTAAATTAAGTCAGGAACTAAATTCCCCAGGGTGTGGAGGTACGTAGAGCTCGTTCATGGTGACATGTTACACTTGCTCATCTTTAGTTCTTTCTTAGAAACAGAGAGGAACAGCTCATTGAAGCAAAATCTAAAAGGGTTGTTTAAAACATTTTTTCTCTCACTTTCTGTCTTCCTCTGTTTCCACAGAAACCAGGAGCCCCACTGATATTTATTTCCCCATTTCCCTCTTGATGGGGATAATCACCCAAGCAGCACCTTGTGTGGTGCAAGGTTAGGCTTGTCTTTCTGTACGCCACAGAAGGGGCTCGCAGTCATCTCTACAGCGATTAAATAGCCCTGAGGCCAAGCTTAAGTGTCAATTCTCTTTTTGCTTGTGTATTTGACTATATGAGCACCTGTGGGGCTGCCTCTGACTTGGCCCATGTATGTCTCCAGGTAAGTCCTGGAAGTTTGGGGAAACACCTCCCCACAGGGTGGATAGGCTCCAGCACTTTATGCCTGGCCAAAACCCTTTATGTCCATAGGCTGAGTCTTCATATGACCTCTGCTTAGCAGGCCAAGCTGCTGGAGCAGCTTTTCCAGGAAAGCCTTTGCTGTTCAACAGAGGAGAAGATGCAATGTGAAAACCTGAGCTCAGACCAAGGTCCTGACAGTTGTTTTCACACTCTAGGCTGAATCTATTTGGTAATTCAGGTATCAGGCATGGGATGATCCTTTCTACCTGGTCCCAGGTGTCCTTGGGTGTCCTTGGGTTGGGTGGACTCAGCCAAGTGCACTCATCTGCCTGCTCTGCTCCCTTTCACCAAGACAGGCTGAAGGAGAGCAAGAGAAGCCTTTCCCCTGTGGTGGGGTGTCCCATCGCCACCTGGCATGGACAGGGATAGTCAGAAACCACTGGAAACGGAGCAGCCTGGGAGGAATCTGCTCCCTCTCGCAGCTGCTATTGCCTAACGTGAGCTTTGCACAACACAGTAATTGCTTCCAACTGACTCACAGGGAAGGTTCACGTCAGGAAGGGCGTGCGGCTCCCGCGTGGGGGACACGGCATCGCTGGGGTCCCCCGATGGCAAAGGAGCCGGGCAGAGAGCAGCGAGAGGTGGTTCTCCCCCGGGAGTCACGGGCAGAGCCCTGAGTAAGAAACACAGCCCGACCCTTGCTGTTCCGAGCAAGGAAACACAGCAGATCCCTTCCTCTGCTTTGTGTGCGGAGGGCTCACTCCTCTGTCCAGAGAGGGCACTCTGATTGCAGATATTTTAAAGGATCTCCAGAGGCAACTGATAGCATGGCTGATTGTAAACGATTACTAATATTAACTAAGAGCATTTCTTACCTTTGATCTAAGCTGTGAATATAATATGAGCTCAAATCAACTATATTTGAAAATATTTGAAATCTGTTAAAAGCAGACTCACACTTGTCTCTTTGTCTGGTGATACTGGCGAAAACCATTGTCAGTCTTTAATATTGTGTCCATTAAAAAGAGGATAAGTGACAACATAAAGGCAATATGCATTCAGCCTTTATTTACCCAGTCAAACATTAAGATTTATTCATTCTTGGTCTGCATTTGTTGTAGCCCTACTTAAGCTGACAGCCAGAATGAAACCAGGTTTCAGATGCACTGTGATTTCGGTACAGCTATAATGTAACAGTTTTGAGTGAGATGACTTTTGAGATACAGGATTTTTTTTCACTAGAGTTGTGATTTCTGACACTACCCTTTCCAGAGATTTATAATATCAGTGGGAAGGTGCATTCTTTCTTTTCTTTTATTTTTTAACTGGTTTATATATGAAAGAGGCAGTGTCCTTTTATTTTCTGTTCTTTTTGCTACAGCTCACTGGCTGCTTCTCTTTTTTCCCAGCCTTGTAGTATTTCCACCCTCCTCTCCCTTCCCCCAGTCTGCCACAGTGTCAGTGAGAAACAAAACTGCTGAAACCTGAGCTTTCTGGCTAGAGAAGATGAAGAATGAGAGGAGGTGGCAATTAAACCCTCCCCCATATTATTCATGCAAAGGAATTGTCTTTGAACACCACTTCATCCTGGGAGCCTCTCTGAGTTCAAAGAGAAAGTTGAGTTGTTGTCATTCTGGGGCCATAATCTAATCACGGTGTCCCCCTTTGATTTAAAAATCTTCTTAGGAGGTGGCAAATATCTCTCCCTGTCTACCCTTTTATATTTTATTTTTAATTTTTAGTCTTAAGAATGTGGTTCTTGTTGTTTTGGTGCTTTTCTTTTAGTGCAGAGTTTTATCACCCAAGTTAGACTGGTTCCTGTCACTAACTATGGCTTAAGAGAGCTAAGCCTTTAGCAGTATCAAGAACAGAAAAATTTTCCTCTCTGTAATTGCAGACAATTCTCTGTATGCAGGATAAGACCAAAAGGCTCCTCAAGAGCCTCCAACTTCCAAGGTATTTCCAGATTCATGCTTTCAGAAGCAGCTCTGGTATAAGTGGTGCTTTTTGGGAAAGGCATTTAGCATCTGCTGGGATAGATCTACCATTTTTTATCACTTGGCAGCTAACGAGCACTGAATGTGTTTCTTCATTCTCTTCTTGTCCTGTTTGCTCTGAAGAAGCCCAGGAAAACTTCTAAACATCAGTTCATTTCCACAGGCCATAAATACTGCCACTGACACACAGGTATGTGCCTACACATAGAAAGTAGGACACAATGATCTTGGCAGTCTTTTCAAAGTTACTCATGATATGATTCTCTGATACACACATTTAACATGTTTTGTGTTCTTCCTTGTGAGGGCTGTCCTGCATCAGTGACCTGAAGCAGATAAAGATCATCCATTATGGTTTCTGAGATTTTCAAGTAAAAGCTCCAGTATTATTCAAGGGGTTGATGAGATAGGGCCTATTCCCACTTCCACCAGTAATGTTCCTCCAGACGATGTCCACCCTTGCTGTCAGAATTTATTAGGTCTGTTCAGGGCGCACATACTTGCTCAAGGTGCTCCTGCAAATTCTTGCAGAGTTCAGAGTCTGCAGATAAAGGCAAAATTAAGTTATGGTCACTGCAGGCTGGGGTGTTTCTGACCTCATGCAAGTGTTTGCATGGTGAATTTTGGCCCCTTGGCAGTGTAGCAATGCTGAGGAATTGCCTGCCCAATTGTAAGTGTGAACACCTGGGCTGTGTGTCTTGTCTAAGGCAAGATTTCAGGACATCTGAACTGTGCCCTTTAATTCTATTATAAAAAAAAAAAAAAAAAAAAAGATACTTTTTTTGTGATTAATAGAAAACTTCAGGAAAAAATCAATAAGAAAAATAATGACATCAATTAGATTTCTCTGTCAGTTTAAAGCTTTTAACACATGGCATCATTTCAAAAACACCAAATGTTAGTAGCTCCCTGTAAACCCATATGGCTCTGCTCAGTAGACACACTTAAAAAATCCTTACCCTTTCTTTAGATATCTAAATATACACCTGCCACACTTATTTTTAACATCTTGTCTTAGATTTTTGGTTCTAAAAATTTTTGGATACAGATTTAGAGAAGACTGATAATTTCTTCCAATCTATATCTGGTCAAATCTCTTTTGTGCTGCTTATATTATTATCATTTTAAAAGCTGCTAAGTAGTCTTTGCATATACTTCTCATACTTGAGTTCACCTCTGCTAACTTTGTGTCTCTAAGTATTAGATATTGAGCTCAAGATGGTCACTTAGATTTTGACAGAGAAACATAGGCACTGACAATGGCTGTTCATCCCTTCCTGAGGTTGCTTGGATAACTATTTTGTGAGGAATCTGGAGTGATTATTTTTAAAGTGCCTAATACTTAGGCAGCTAAATGAGAAGAAGCTTATCCTTCATACCCTCAGCGTTTTCTTTTCCAGCAACCAAATCTCCTTCATTAAGAACTGAACCAGTTCAGCTGAAATGCTGCATAATTATTTTATAAACTGTCTGATATTCCCAAATGCCAGTGGGACACAGCTGATAAATCTCTGCCTTGTTTCCTGCTTCCCACATGAAAATGGCCAGGCTAAACACTGTCTGGTTTTGAATTAGAGCAGCAAGAAGGGAAGATCACCTGGGATGCCTCCCTCTGTGTAAACGTGTACTCAAATACACAAGAAGATAATATGAAGGAGAGCAGATTTTGCAATAGTCTAGTTAGAGATTAGTATTTGTATTTTTTAGATAAGCCCCTTCATATAGCTGAATAGCTCTTTTTTTCTGGCAAACTGGTAGAGCTTGTCTTTTTGTGTGAAATACACCATAACTTGCACAATGGGGTAAAAGTCTCATAAGAAGACAGTTTGAAAGAAAGTAACTGTCTTTTGCTAAACAGATGTGGAGTCAATTTCAGATGTCAGTAATAAAAAAAATAAAATGCTTGAGAACAGGGAAATAAGTAACTGAAAAATACTGTGGAAATTCATAATTTTCTGTAAATTAAGCCAGGCTGTTAGAATCACAGATTCTGTATTTAGTAACAGATATTGCAATTCTGTGGAAGCAGGTTATCCTTCTCTTAGGTGATGTTTGTCTGCACAAAATACACATGGAAGGATACCAAAGTGTTTCTTGAATATCTCTGCAATTTTATATTGGTCAGTTTACAGAGAAATTCAGGATGCCCTGACCTAATCTGAATGAACTCAGGCTATATAAAATCACATAACATTCACAGTAGAAAAAGCAGTATTCTGTTTAGAATAAAACCAAACCACAACCAAACCACCCCACTATAATCTCTATCCCAGATTTCTGGTTTCCATTCATAAAAGCCAAATGAATGAATAGGCCAAGTTATTGAGGTGGCTTCCTGAGCCATACTTCCAGCATAACATGACAAAGACTGAATTTGTGTTTAGAACTGGTAGATTCAGCGACTCCCAATTAAAGTTGTGTGTCTGGTTCCTTAAAATGACCAACACAACTGTGATCAGCAATTGCATTAACATTAGACAATTTTGCAATGTGTAATGTGGCTTACTTTTGTGGCTAGAAGGCAGGAAAAACTAATTTAATAGTCACTGCTTTTTTTTTTAAAGATAGAAAGCAATGTAAAAGCCTTAAATAAAAGATATCAAACAATTTATCTTTCCAATTGTGTTTATTTGTTTCAAGAACAAATACAAAATGGCTAAATCTTACCATTATTTTCACTGACCATTATTTTCATATATTGGGTATGTTTTCTTTGTGCTCCAGTCTTTGTGATTAACACTGCCATAAAGAAAGCATGATTATTACTACTGAAACTGGGGAAGAAAATATCTCCTGACTGAAGTAAGGAGAAAGTTTCACAATACACCGTGGCTATTCATTGCGTAACTTGGGGCAAGCAGCTTTAAATTAGAATAGAGGGTTATGGGGCTCTTAATTGAGTTATTCATTAATATTTGTCATCTGCAAAATGAGTTTACTGTCTTTGAAGTCTTTAGACCCTTGTAGATTTTTGTGGTAAAAATCATCTTTATGGTATTGGCCATTTAATTTGTCAATGATGTATTGGGAAGCCAGTATTATGTCACATCCCCATCTGCTTTCATTACTGGCATCTGTGATGATTTTTCCTTTCATGGTCTGAGATCACCCTTGGTGACTTGCCTCATGGATGCCCACCCTTCCTCCGAAATTCCCTGAACCCTACTGTCCTTCTGATACTTTTAATTTCCATTTGCATTTTTCTGCCTACTGATCTTTAGTGATAGGTATTCTTCACTGGACCTTGTCTGTGCTGGTAATAGACAGCTGTGGGTATTTTAAGGTGTGTCCCGATTTACACAAACAGCTGTATTTTACATCTCTTTCAACAGAAAAAAACCAACACTCCAAATCCCAGCATTTAGTGGCAGTGCATGAAGGCTCACTTTGATACTTTGGCCAGTCTGAGTGCCCATATTATCTCAGTGATAAGAATTCCTTACTTATCTCCAAAGATTCATAGAATCCTAGGAAAGATGTTCAAATTTTAGCCATTTGACTTTAGCAGGTTTGGTTCTCATGCAGTCAAAGCCCAGGGGTGTTGCTTTGAATGCTTAACTAGAAGCAAGAGCCAGATAAACACAGAGCAGAAGGCCAATGAGATCCTATTGTAAATCTACCAAGCAAACACAAACCCCTCCCTGACCATCAGCCTGATTCCAAAAATGTGGTTAATGGAAGATTCATGTGCCAAAGGACTCCTGTTACTTGACTGTGCAGAGCTGAGGTATTATTGAATCCTGTGTCTTCCTGTGCATTTCCAGCTATGTGACTGGAGCTCGTGTCCTCCCCTGCTCTGTCCCAGTAGCTGTAGAAACCAATGGAAATATAATTGAACGTGTGAGATTCAGTTAATTCAGTTATTCAAAGCATGTGGCTGCATTGTCTTCCAAAACACCCTCAAGCCAAGCAACCCTTAGCTTGGCCATGGCTGAAAAATGTTCTAAAATACTCTTCTGAGGTCAGCAGCTCAGTGATAGCACTGGGGAGTGCAATAGCTGTGAGCTTGGGTGAGCACATTTCTGCAAGGCCCAGAAACGCCGCTGCCGAGGGTGCTGCTGGCGGCTGCTGCTTGGGGGAAGCCCATACAGGCTCGTTCTTAAAAAGTCACAGTATGCACTGGAAAATCCTAGATATTTATTTTTGGATACAGGGCTAAACCCTGGCTTTGTAGAGGTGAGGAGAGTTTCCATTGATTAGATTAGAGCCCAGACTTCTTTTTCCAGCTTGATTTCTAGCTGAGCCCTGTCTCAATCTGTTTCCTGAAGGAGTGGCAAGGAGAGTTTCACTTTTTATGTTCACCAAGGGCAGGGTCTGAGGCTGGGAATCAGCCTTAGCTACCACCATTGCACTAACTGAGTGATTAACAGGAATTTGATAGTGGCACACTCTGAATACAGACAGTGTAGATTCTGGGTAGCTGCAGATTACTAATCTCTGCAGCTGCTGCTGAGAAATCTTCTGGTCAGCTTCCTCACCAGAATGAAACACATTTACTCAAATGTATTAAATTTCTCATCTTTTATTTTTAATTTCTTCTCTTATTACTATGTACAAAATAAGAATACCCAGCTCATCTCACCTTTCCTGCCTGTAGATTTTCATCCTTCTCCCAGGAAGGTCAGGTTTACCCCCTTTGCAGATGGGGAAACTGAGTCATAGGGAGAGGTGTCTGAGGTCATTAAGAAGCAAATGGAAAAACCTGTCATGTAAACTGGTCACCAGGTCTCTGGAGTCCCTGCCCAGTTGCTTGCTCCCTTAAATGTCAGTCCCTCAGGGTTTAAGCTAAAACTAATGATGATAAATAGGAAACTTTCCACTGATTTAGATGGTCTTTGAAATCAACATGCATATCTCTCTCTTCCTCTCTCTCGCTATATAAATATATATATATGTATATCCTTTCACAACCTCAGTTGATTTTAATATCTCATCATAATATCTTGATCTTATCTACAAAGTGTTAGATTGACATAGCAATTGCAATTCCTGTGGTGAGTAAAAAATAACATTATCATCACTGCTGCAGGATGACTGAGGGGCTGATTAAACACACCCAGAGGAGAGTTAGCCCAGTGAAAGATGCAGAGTCCATTGCTATGGATCCATCTGTCAAGCAGACTGGCCAGACCTAGAAGTCTGCTGCCCTGAAAGGTTACCCCTGGCTGGATGGGGTTCATGAGGTGGGTCCAGCTGTGTGGAGTGCATGAACCACCACACCACCACAGACAAGAGGAGACAGCCCTGCCCCTCTCCAGTGCAAAGGCAACATTTTCCAGGAGGGTGTGGAGCCCCCAGAGTTACTTTCCAAGTGCAGTACTGAATCTTCTGTTCTTCCTCACACCTCCCAAATTTCTGCTCTCCCAGATTACAAGGACTCCTCTGCTTGACTGTGGGAAATCTATGAAATTTGTGATGAGGTCAGGGCTGAGCAGTATGCAGGCAGCCCTCCCTCCAAGCATCAGTAGGCACTCCATCCTACTCCCAACTCCCACACCCTGACCAGCATGCACTGTGCAAGTGTCCAGTGTGCCCCAGGTGGATCTCACCAGCTGGATGGGACACAGAAGCTCCCAGAAAGGACACAGTGCTACAAATGAGGCAGTACCACTTGGAGTTTGAGCAGGTTTTTTTATCTGGTTTTCCCTTCCTTTGAGTGAAGTATCACCTAAAACCTTGAACTGCCCAGGTGGCTGAGGTATCACCAAACATCCGGGTTTCTGAGGGTGCTGTTCTTTAGTTGAGTGTTCACTATGGGAGTGATCATTTTCACCACTGAGCTTCCCAGCTCTGATATCCAGGATGGTGCCTGGGGTCCCAGTGAGGCTCCAAGAGCGAGGCAAGCACGGTGTCTTTTCCAGGGTCTGGATGGGAAATGGGGCTGGCAATGCTTTGGGCTGCTCCCTGGGTCTCCTCACTCCACTTCCTCTGCCCATTCTAGCTCTGTGCTTCTCTAAGTACTCTCTGTAAGAGAAGGGAGCAATAACAGCTCCAGAGAGCCCCACACCTTTGTAAAACTATTTTTAAAGTTTTTATTTCCTAAATGTAAGGACTCAAACCTTCCAAGTCACATGAGTGCTAGTAATCAACATTTTCCTGCCCTGCCTGCTTAAACTTCCACTAACTCATCCTGAGTCCCACATTAAAGATATGATAACATTTTGTATCAAATTTCCCCTATAATTAGATTGCACAAACACTGTTAGTCTTGCTAAGAATGAGACTATCATTAACAAAAACACTCCATCAAGTTCCAGCACTTTAACAAAATCTCCCTTTTTTATTTTATCAGTCTGATGTGAATCCCTCTGATCAGGTGTGAACAAGCCAGGCTATTTTCCCTCGATAATCCTCCTGGAATATAAATATATACTCACTACTCAGACATCAAATCATATGAACTGTAAGGGGTTTTAAGTTTCCCACTCCTACCACATTTTTATAAATCTTTGTTTTTCAAATCTCACATGTTAATTGTTCATAATAGCAGCATCAGTATCATATCCAGGAAGGAAAAAAATAATTGGCTTTAAGGAAAGTTTGTTTATATTCCTACATGTTGTAAGGAATTTATTGCATTTATGTTATATTATCCATATAACTAAATTTTTATGGATTGTATCAGTGATCCACAACTCTCTGTCCAGTACATCTCATTTTTGTTTGCTGGATAGAATATCTTTGGTGATCACAACCATACAACAGACAAGAGCTGAATTCGGTTTTGCCCTTGGAAAAGACACCTCACCTTCCTGCACTTATTGCTCACCTGGAATGGCTGTGGTCTTCTTGAATAATGTTAAAAAATGTTCCATTTATATAAAAAAAAACTGATAATGAATGATGGAACTATCTCCAGCAAAATAGTAACACAACTTATATCTATGATGACACATGATTGTCCTGCTCTTTCTGTGAAAAAAATTGCCCTCTAACTGCAGTATTACTTAATTTTCTTACTGTTAAGCCATCTTGAACAAAGAGTGGTGTTGGTATTGAGCATCCTCTGTAAAGATTAATATGTGGATTCTGCCAATCCTATTTTTCTCTTCTGTCATTTTTAATAGAGTTTTTGTTTTCTTCTGGTATTTCAGTTTGAAATTTAACCCAGGAAAATTCCACTGCCAAGCAAAAAAAAAAAAAAAAAAAAAAAAGCAGAAACAGGGTGAATAAGTAAGGAATTATACAATACACTGATGCCAATCAATTTGTGTATTGCTTTTGCATGGCCAGGTTTGGTAGCTGGGTCTGTCTGTATGGGGTGGCTTTTCTAAGCTGCCAGAAGCTTCCCCAGTGTCCAGCAGAGCTGATCCCAGCCAGCCCCAAGATGGATCTGCTGTTGGCCGAGGCTGAAAACATCAGCTGTGGTAGCAATGCCTCTGTGATAATATATTTTAGAAGGCAAATTAAAAGTTATTGCACAGAAGTAATTTCAACCAAAGATTGGAATGAGAATATGTGAGAGAAACAGCCCTGCAGACACCCAGGTCAGTGAGGAAGGAGGGGCAGGAGGTGATCCAGGTGCTGTAGCAGAGATTCCCCTGCAGCCCATGGTGAGGCAGCTGTGCCCTTCAGCCCATGGAGGATCCATCCACACAAGAAGAGGTGGGTGCCTGAAAAAAAGGTTGTGAACCTGTGGGAAAAAGGCTCCTGGCAGGGACCCTTGGAGAGAAGGGTCCACACTGGAGCAGGTTTGGTGGCAGGACTTGTGACCCCTTGGGGGATCCATGCCGGAGCAGCCTGTTCCTCAAGGACTGCATCCTGTGCAAAAGGAACCACATTGGAGCAGCTCATGGAGATCTGCAGCCCATGGGATGGACTCACACTGGAGAAGTTCATGAAGAACAGTCTCCCATGAGAAGACCTCCTCACATAGCAGGAGAAGGAATCTTCCCCCTGAGCAGCAGCAGAAACCACTTGTGATGAACTGTGTAACCCTCATTCCCTGTCTCCCTGAACCTCTGAGGAGGAGGAGGTGGAGCTGGGAAGGAGGGAGGGATGGGGGGAAGAATTTTTTCAAGATTGTTTTATTTCTCATTATTCTGCTTTGACTTTGACTAGCAATAAATTCAACTTTTTTTCCCCCCCCATTCAAGTCTGTTTTGTCTGTGATGGTATTTGGTGAATGGTCTCTCCTGGTCTTTATCTCAACTCAGGATATATTGTTATATTTTCTCCTTTTTCTCCTGTTCGTTTGTGGAGGGGAGTAACAGAACAGTTTTGGTGGGCATGTGGCATCCAGTCTGGGTCAACACACCATAAATGATTTTGTGGAAAGAAGATTTTCTACTATTTAGGTTTTTCAGGAAATCACATATAGGTTGATAAACATAATAATTCAAATTTAGCATAGGTATATACCTGCAAAGTCACTTGGTTTAGCACCATGGCAGCTAAAATATGAGTATAGCACACAGTAAATGGATTAAGAGCTGGCCAGCTGGCAGATTTCAAAAAGTATTTGTTGATGGGGAATTGTTACCAAATGGATGTGTTTCTCATGGAAATTCCCCAGTGGGCTGTTCTGTGTCTAACACTGTTCAACACTTTTATCAACTCCTTATTTGCACATGCTGTAATAAGCTTTGATTTTCCTTGATACGCCTGACAGATTAGTTAGTGTTTAGTGATGTACATGTTTTCTGCAAACTGTTAGCCTCTTACCAGAGTTTTGTTGTAATTCATTCTGTTGCCTCTTGTGGTCTGGACATAAAGTTAGCTTTTTAAGCTTTTTAAAGTTAGCTTTTTAAGACCTATTGTGAAATTCTGTGTAGAATTCTGCCCATTGTCCTCTTTCTCTCACAGATAAAAGAAGACACTCCCATTACAAGTTTTGGTACTCAGCTGAAATAGCTGGAGAATCCACTCTCTAGTGACTTGTACTTTGGAAAAAAAATTGAAAACTTTGAAGGAAAGAAAGGTTTAGTTACACATTGGAAGCCTCTGATTTTGGATCTGCAAAAGAAATTTAGCTCCCACTTAGAAGGAAATCTTCAACTGTTATCTGAATGAGAGATGTATCATCCTGGTAATGTTTTGCACACATATAATGGTCTTTATTTAAGGATGTTGCAGTGCTGAAAAATATTACATCATTAGGAGAAGAGCATAACAATGTAAAAATACTGAACAAAGGTAAGTCACCAAAAGTAATGCTAGCAATGACAATGTATAAGTCTGCCGATTTTATCTAATTACCCTGAGAGAGGTACCCTTGGTTGATATGTGTTCAAAAGTTAAAGGAATGAGTATGGAAGAGGTTAATTGAGTAGGATGAAGGGAGAATATAATTTGATTTTTTTTCTTTTCTGTATTAGGGACCATTTCTTTTATGAACAATCAGATTTTAAAGGGCTAGAAAACATGGTACTATTTTTCACACTGGGGAAAGAAGGTGCTGGTCAGAGGATAAAAGCCTGAAGGGTTTTCCTCTGGTTTTGAAGTGAGGAGTCCATAGGTTTTGCATGTTGGATCACTGCAGGGGTTGTTGCGAGAGCCTCTCTGCAAACCAGGGCAGCAGCCAGGAAATCAGCAAGGAAAGCAGCAAACAGGTGGTGGGAAAGATTACTTGAGAACAAACCTTGTTGGAACAACTAGCTAAGAGCAATCAGCAGGGCAGCCACAGCCCTGGCCGGTGGGGAGAGCCAGCCACAAACGGGGCCAGCAGCGACAGCGCCGGGAGCGACAGCGAGGGAAGGGCTGATGCCTGGGGCTGTGCCTGGGGCTGTGCCTGGGGCTGTGCCTGGGGCTGTGCCTGGCTGCAAACCGGCTGCTGGCAATGCCCGGGGCTGCCTCCAGGCCAGCCAGCTTCCCCAGGGCATGGGCAGAGCTCAGGCACGATTCTGCTGAGAGTGACCAACCATCCTGCTGCTGAAATCTGCCTGGGTCCAGATCAAAACCAGAGCGAGAGCCAGCAAGAAGAGGATATCTGTGGCTGACACCAATGCACTGATCTTTCAGAGGTCTCTTTTAGCCTCTCTGGAGTGAGCAGGTACCTCAAGGGGGAATGGGATCATGTTTCCTTCTCTTGCTTGGATTTTCTAAGTGGAAAGGTATGCCTGGAGCTCAAGTGTCTGCTGTAGAAGCACTACTAGGCTCATGGTTTGTACTTTGACAGCAAACTACCCCTGGAAAATTTATTTACTGTTAATAGGTTCAGATCTCTTTATTTGCACTTGGTTTGCCTACAGCTGGTAGTTCCCAAACTCTGGCTTCTCTTTCGTTGTTATGAGGAATCCTCAGCCATTCAAGAGTCAGATAACTCTGACGCCATCTTAAATGGGAAATAACCCCAAAACTCAAAAAATTGCTTTCACTCATGACAGTGGGGAATAACCTTGTACCAAGTATATTACTTGTAAAAGTGTAAGTGTATTTGATGATCTTGAAGAATGAAAGATTGAGAAGTGATATGATGGGCCAGAAGGCAGTGCCCTGCTGAGAGGTCAGATCCATCCATTTCTGCTGAAGCCAAGAGGAATCAAAGGGGTTTTTCAGGGGAAGTGTTTCTTCAGCCATAGGCCCAGTCTCCTGGTCTGCTCATAGACCAGCAGTGTTTCTCCTCTGTAGCACTGTCTCTCTATAATTCATAAAGGGATTTCAAACAAATTCCTCGGTTTTGGAATATTGGTGTCTCGAAGGCTTGCGTGGCATTCTTCCTTCTGACAATGTTTTGCTGCTTTTACTTAAGACTGAACAAGTCCAGGAACCAGGCAAGCAATACTACTGAGCAATGGCAAACAGCTTTTTTTAGACTGCTAATATTATTGGCAAATTCAATGCTGAGCTGCAGGCTGCATTTTGTTCCCTTTAAATGTACAGGAAAACTGCTGTGAAGCACAAGCTGACAAGATTATTTTGTGTAAGCAATTATCTTCTATCTTGACCAGACTGATGTGAGCTGAACACACAGTTTTCCTTTGTAATCATGTAATTGCTAAATGAAATCACAAACTGGTGTCGAAAAATGCAGAAAAAGTGTAATTAGTGTTTCAATGTGACTGCTACTGAATGTCACAGCATCTGCCATATTGACCTCCACTCTCTGGAAAAGAGAATTCATTGATCATTTAATACTGTGCCAGTGTTTTCAGGACTTAAGGCTTCATGGGCTCCACTGTGAAGCAAGTTGATTGATTGCAAATGTTCAAAAAGTTTAAAATAAGTAAAAGTTACAAAATAACAAAAAGAGAACTGAATTATAAACTCCCAATTTAGGCATGCTAAAAGTATGAAATCGAACAACAATAAGCAGAGATGTGGTCTTTGGGGTCTGTTAGAGTATGTGCAAAGAGGAGAGGAGGGCACACAAAGCATCACCACTTCCCACAGCACAGATGTTTGAGAAAGGATCACAGAAAAAAAATTAATTTTATAAAATAAAATAAAAAAATAAAATAAAATAAAATGCAGCCACCCAGGAGGAGAGAAGCACATGCTATTTCTTTTAATTCTTTTCCTTCTGGTGGGAAGTTATGTGTATGTTGAAATATTCCTCTCCTCCAGCCAAAGCAGCCTACCCCAGATAGAGTTTTATTTTAGTTCAATGAAACAAGATAATCTATGTTAGTACCAAATGTTTCACATAGGTAGAACAGCTGAAAAAGTAGATTTAGCCATGGCAGTAAGGAGCTCTGGGTTTACAGGATGCACAGTTTAAAAATTGAAGCACAGACTAGGCCTTGGGGTATCCCATGATTCTGAGATGAAAGTACAAAGCATCTTTATTAATATTATAAAAAAAATTCCCCATAGATGAAGTAAATCTGAAGTAAGCCTTTCTTCAGAGGCTTCCTCTGTCTGTCAGACTTCTGTTTGTTTGTGAAGTTTACATGCTTCCCATGCCTGACCAAAACCAGGGCTACTGAAATAACTTGAGAAATGTTATCACTCTGATGTTTCTGAGACAGCTAGGATTAGAAATGACTGGAAATGTTATGGAAGAGCCTGTTTTCATGAGATTTCCATCCAGATATGTAGACCAAAGGGGTTTCTTGCTCTGTGAACTTACAGAACACTTTTCAGTGCTGTTTGATGTAAACTCCTTGTTTCCTGTAGCATAAAGAAAAGTCTCCCCTGCATTGTATCTATGCAAATTACAGCAAATAGAACAGTATAAACTCACCTTTTAAGGTCTGACATTTTGTTTGAACTGTTAACACCTGAAAGATGGAAGTTTTTCAATTTTCAAAGCTGAGTATTAAAGTTTGTTTGTCGAACTAGGAAAAGATTTTTTTATAACTAATCCTTTCAGGGCCCTGCAATAGGCATAGGAAACACTGTATTTTTGTAAGCCAGCAGAAACCAGACCACACAGAGTTAAAGTCTGACTCCATCCTGAGAGTACCTTGTTTTCTTTACACAATTACCTGTGGTCTCTCTTTGTTAGATGATCTCAGTTGGCATTCGAAGTAATACTGAGACCATTGACATAGGGATGAAGTTTCCAGCTTCAGCTTGAAAGACCCCTTGTGTTTGTGGATTCAGGTCAGACATTTAATGTCACCTGAACTTAACTGCAGTTTGTTTTTGCTTTGCATTGTCTTCTAAAAAAGCAGTCCAGAGAAAGAGGGAGGCCTGGGAAAAACAAACTACTTGACCAAAATGACTCCAAAAGCAGCATTAGGACCACCTCCAAGTCTAAACACATCTCTGTCAGAAAGGTTATGTCCTTGCTCCCCAAACCTTGCTGCTTCCTGCAGAAGCTTTTTTTTGGTTTTGTGCCATAACAAAACCCAGGACTGCTATTACCTTACCCTTGTTTCCCATCTCAAGTTCAGACTGCTTGTGCAGGCAAAGCGGTCCTACTCTGACTCCCTTTTCCCAGTTTTGCTGCAGAATTTTCCTTTTCAGTCCCATACCAGGAGGTTGGGTGCCCTGGCTGTTAGTGACCATCATTAAGGTCACAGTTATCTCTAGTACCCACCTATGGCTGTCACCTTTGATTAGCAAATACAGGCCTACTTATCCTTCCTTGAGTTAGGGCAGGCAGTCTCCTTTTTGGTTTTGGGCCTACTTTAAAACTTGGCATAGTCTGGGAAGCATTTCTAAATGCTTCAGACACCACTGAAACGACACCACTAGTAAAATATGGCCCTTGAGATTTGTGTACCTGTTCACATCACAGCGTTTCATTTTAATATTTTAATGTAAATATAAAAAGTGTTGGATATATGTTGTGTGCTCAAACTGCAAACTCCATTAACTCAAAACTTTATTTGACTGAGAGCTAGTAAAGAACTCTTCTGAGCTCCATTTATATGCTGATGATCTCTGCAATGCATTTGAATACTTACAAATGATGATATATACTCCTGAGACTTATCTCAAGATTGATATGTCACATCAGAGCAGGCAGATGAGACTGAGATGCCTTGTTATATCAGTTTAATGGGTTCCTGCAGATGAGCTTATTGGCAGTAAATGTTTGTGCACATACTTATAGCTAAGACATAGTGGGCTGACAGCAATGTGCTAATGTTTTTCATTCCCATGAACAAATGACAATGTGTTCCTAATTCACCTTTCTTTTACTGTATCTCAATTCACACACAGGCAGTTTCCATTGCTGTGATGATGCACGCAATATCTTAAATTGTCATGGCTGGATCAAAACTCCTTTCAGTTAATCTAGCTTCTGCTATTAAGACATTATAACTTTTTTGGTTTTTTCATTCACAGAGATGAGCAAAATGGATTTCAAGTGAGACTGTGGTTACTAAACTCTCTCAACAATTCATATAATAATGACCATCATAATAAA
Source organism: Chloebia gouldiae (assembly GCA_003676055.1). Classification (NCBI taxonomy): domain Eukaryota; kingdom Metazoa; phylum Chordata; class Aves; order Passeriformes; family Passeridae; genus Chloebia; species Chloebia gouldiae. The sequence goes on from QUSF01000001.1 coordinate 56,972,186, forward strand.
AAATATGTCTGAAAAAATGACAATTCTACAGTTGTTCTTGAAGAAAAATCTAAATCAATGGAGTGTGACTGTCTGAAGGTGCTAAATGAAACTAGGCAGTTTCAAGAAATGGATTGCATGGACTTTACTTATGTGAACTCAATTTATGTTTAAAACAAGTGAATAAAAGTATATCTGGACAGTTTAGTATTTTTTAGGAGTGAATTCTGCATGCAAACTGCAGATATGGCAATAAACAGACTATTCTGCCAAAGCAGTACAGCAGATGAAAACAGATCTCAGACTTTGTGCAGCAACTCAAAAGCTAAAACTATGACAGTCATGACCATAAGCCTCACATGGAAGCAGGTTTTTGTGCTGAAGGCAAAGACTGAAGAAACAAGGTATGCCAAAATGAATGCAGCAGAACAGAAACAGGTAGGGCAGCAAACCACTCATGAGAAGACAGACTGACTGCATCTTAGAACAAGCTCACCAAGTAAATGAAGAATGTAGCATAAGGCATTAGAAATAAAATGTCAGAAGGCTGTCAAAACTACCCACACTGTTTCTTAAAAAAATAAATTTCCCAAAGTTGCCAGTCAATAGTAAATGGTTTGGTAAAATGCAAGGAAACAAGTCATATGCGTGTGAATAAAGAGACAACCCACATCATGCCCATAATATTCTGTTAACTGAGTAAACTTACCTCAGGGTATGGAGAAGGTACCTCTCTCTGCTCCTTGGGTCATGTCTGCCCAAACCGCTTTCACTCTGTGTCAAGAGACTCTGCAAGCAGCACCCACACAATTTAGGAGTACAAAGTATTGTGCAATGCATGACAGGTAAGTAAACGTAACAAGCATCCATAAATGTGCTCAGAAGACACCTGATGGTGGCCTGGCAGTTTCCACCCAGGGGTACAGCTGACTCAGTGATGTTGTTGAGCTGCCGTCTTTCACCTTTCAGATTTTTCCTTGGGGGCATATACTTCACATGGCAGTATTTTTTCTCTTGAAGCCTCCTCCCAAGGCATTAAAAAAGAATGGGTAGTATTGAATTGCCAAGTAAATCTACCTTTATGTAGGGCTTTGTTTCATCAGTGTTAACACAGTATTGATAAATGAAAATTAATTAAATGGGATTTATTAATGCTTATTAATATCTAATACCAGCACTTTTTTGGGGGAAAGAAGGGGGAAACAAATACATTAATCAGTAATTACAGACTTATGAAGTAGTGTTGAAAATAATTAGGCCTTACATCTCTACAAATATAATTTTAAACTATTGATAACAAACCACAAAGTACCTGAAAATCATAATTTTGGGACCTAGAAACAGTTTTCCAATAACAGCATCCATAGGGTGTCTATGGTTTTATTAATTGCAGTATAAAAGCTTAATGATAGGTGAAATTTTATTACTTGCTCAAACTGGTTATGAATGGTTAAAACTTTCCTTCAATTATGCTTTCCTTTTTTGAGCCATATTTACCTGTGGTCTTGTTTGTCAACTCTTTCAAGGGTTGGGGGATGTGTTTAACCAATTTTCTATGAGACTTCTAAACTCTTTCAATTATAAATTCCCATGCTATCATTGCTGACTGTTATTGCTCTTAAGAACACTCTGATTCCAACAAGATATGATCACACAAGAAAGTAACATTTAAATCCATTTGATTAGTGGATAACTTCACCAAATAAAAAAGAGCAATCAGTCCATTTTTGTCAGTGAGTTAACTATGTGAGTTATATTAATTCCTACAGAAAGCCCTTTATTCTATGGAGTTTATGAATAAATAATTATGACATTCTCTTGAGTCAATCTGTCTAAATGCAAACATCAAGACGGATTATCTTGTAGCCTGTAGTGTGTAAAACAATTTGCCCTCAGTAGGTGGGCTGTTCTCTATTGTTGCTGTTTTCATATACCATTCTTTTTCTCAAAAGAAACACAGCTCACCACTTTGAAATTATTATCTTATGGAAATATTTATTATAGGAACAGTGATTAAGTTTGGGTTCCAAGACAGGTATAAACACCCTGTAATCTACCCCATTTTCCTTCAAGCTAAACTGTTTCCAAGTTCAATCATAATATTCATTATTCTCTTTCATTATTAAACCCCAAAAGTGTTTCAACCCTAAACTGCTTACGTATTAGCAGCACTTAATTAGTCCATCTCTTTCAAGCATTTTTCCAGTTCTGGGAATGTGATTTTTTTATGCTGCTGAAGTTATAACAAAAAGTTATTTGCCAGCATGGACCTAGTTTGCAGTGAGACAGTCTCCACTACAGCCTTACAAAGTCCGTCATGAAAATCCTCAAACCACATTTATATGTTTCAAAATAATGACCAAAACATTTAATAGATTTATATTGGGGTCTTAACAGATAAGCAAAGCAATTTTTTCTTCTTCACTCTGAATGGGTGGGGTGGAACATCCTCTTCAGGTATGAACAGCTACACAGCTCACAGGGGAGCCACCCTTTGTCTGCCCCATGGTAAGAAGTGTGCATCTGTCTATATTCTGATGGATTAATTCTGTTTGAGTACCAGGATGAATGAAAATGGAATTTGGCCCTGCAACTGTAAAAAACTCAATATATACAGATGTCATCTGAGCCTCTCTCAGAAACATAAAAACATCCAGTAGCAGTCAAGGAGTTTGGACCAGATCCTTTATTCTCTGAGCTATTGCATGTTATATTGTCTCTCCTTCCCAGACTCCAGTTTATGTGACAACTCTTGACTTCTGGATAGTGAAAGTCCCATTGTTTTCCACTTCTCAAGTCTTTTTCTCAACACAGTCCATTTCCTTAGCAGAATTAATTCCAGCTTTGTTCTATAAATGCTAATCTCTTTCCTTAGTCACTCTAGGCATGGAGCCAATGAATTCAGACTAAACAGAGGATATTAATTTTACTTTAGAATGTATATATTGCACAAAAGCTGTGATGCACAAGGGTTTACTTCCAAGAACTAGAATGAGACAGTTGTGTAAGTTTTCAAATTTGAACGTCAGAGATAACTTGCTGAGGGAATTGGAGACACTTAAGAGGAAATCCTCTAAGATTTTCTTCTTGTAATGACTAAATACCACAAGAAAGTGGGCTGTGAAGTATGAGTCCTTAACCTGAAGAACTGGATGAGATCAAATAAACTTTGGGCTACCACTTTTTGATATTCTGCAGGCTAGTGGTTTCCAGGAGTGGATTGCGGGAAGGTGTTGAACTCTGTCCTGAGAGCTTGAGACATTTTGTAACAGAGAGGGAGAAGACAGCATCTGCTAGAGTCTGAACGCTCCCAAGGCGTTTGTTTAAATATGATGATGATTTTGGGAAAAGTGAAGCTCACCTTTCTCAGGTCATGAAAACAGCCTCGTAACAAGTGCAACAACCCAGTCTGTGCTGCCTGAGGAACTTGGGTGCTTGGCTAATGCTTGCTGGGAGCTGGCAGTCCAGTCTGTAGGTCCAGTTCAGCAAATTATGTTATGAGCTGGCCTTTGCTTTAGGGGAGATTAGTAGGGATGTTACTCAGGCATAACTTCAGTAGCTCAACCAATAAACATTTTCTTGAGGCAGCTTCCCCACTGGATTCTCTTGAATAAAGGCATGAAACACTTACCAGATCCCTGGACAAAAGGAGGTCTTGCACCTTATATTTGTGGGACTGATCGGATTTCCCTAATTGCTCAGGGGCTTTATTGTTCTGCCTCAGCAGAGCTGTGCAGACTTTATCTCTCACAAACACTGAGAAATGCAGTCCTTGGCACCCACAACTCCTTGTCACTGTTATCGGCTAATTAACATCACAAAGAAATAAAAAACCTTAGTCCAAAAGGCATCACAGAAGTGAATGAGTTAACTGCTTACAGAGCTAATGAGGCTGAGGGCTAGGGACAATACAGTTTAGTCCAGTCTAAAGTCGTTTTTATCCAACCTAAAACTGTAAAAAGAAGGCTTACTTCCTTAGAGACAAAACAGTAATGTCCAAGATGTTATGTGTGTGCCTGCAAGGACACATCTGTTGATACATTTGGGGAACTGTTCTGGCTTAACTGACCAGCTGTGCAGGAAATAAATGTGGGATCTTCCTCGAGACAATTTGTGCCATTTGTAGGGCTGATTAATAGTGAGAAAAACTCTGAAGTTTTTCAGCCCCAAGCAGTCATTGCTAATTCAAAGTTCATGGAAGCTGTCTGCTGAAGTGGGGTGAGTCTGAACTTGGAGGTGAGAGAGGAAATTAGTGAGCATGTCCAGTTGTCCACATGTGTTTTATAGAACCAAAAAGGAAAAAGATACATTTTCTCCAACCAGGTACAGCTGGGATGAAGCAAGATCCCTACTGTTCCTGAACCTTGCACGTTTCACCTCACCAGGCACACTCAGCTGAGCTGCCAAGCAGCAGCTCTTATAGTCCCCATCTACTTGGAAGTGTTGATGATGCTGGCAGAGGCTCTGGGGCTTGGCATCAGGAACTAAAGTGATACCTTCTAAAAGTGTAGACATAACCCTTTGATGAGAAGTCACAGAGATCCGTGAGTTAACTGGCTAGATTCTCCTGTCATAATGTCAGCTGGATATTTCAGTGCTAAATATGAGAAATGTAGGAAGCCTAAGAATGTGATGAAGTGAAGAGGCAAGGCCCTTTCCTCTGCCCTTTTTGATCCAGCTCACTGGTTGTTCCCTCTCAAGGACCTCTCTCCCTCAGCCTCTCCCCATCTCAAGGACCCTGCTCCTTTTGTCTTTCTGCAACAGTCTCATCTCCTGCCTTACCACGGAGACATTTCTTCTTTACCCACCTTCTCCTGTTCCTTCACCCCTGATCTGTTGCTGATCTCCACCCATATCCAGTGTCCTCATGAACCCAGGACCACGTAGGCATGTACCACTAGTTTCAGGAATTGCTTGATTAGTTAATGTCTGAACATTTTGCCCTCTCTGAAGAGGCATAACACCATGTGAGTCAGTCTTGTGGAAATAAGTCTTACTCGTCAGATCTTTGCTTAGGTCCTTTGGTGAGGGATTGGTGGATTTATTAAAAATATATTATTAGAACATGGAGAATCTTGCTTCTCTGTGGATAATGATGTAATGTATGCAGCTGTCTGGCTTAATCCAGGGCAAATCTAAGGGAGATTTGTTATGGACAGTCCTACCCATGTTCTAGAAATGGAAAGCCAGAGTGAAATAAGGGTTTTTATTTGTCTCAATGTGACAAAGCTGATTTCCTCTTCATGCTACCATGCAAACACAAACAGGATTCATGAACCTGCTGTGGCCTCTTTTCAGCTCTTTCCCTTGTCACAGACCTCTGGATGCTTTCATCTTTTGATGAGCTTCATTTAATCCATAGAGATCAGAGAGAAGAGTGATAGGGTTCAACCACCATTGTGGACCTGTGCTAAGGAGCCTGCAGGATGGCACAAGCTGCTTCTGCAGTCTTTCCTCATGGGCTCTCTCTGTTTCAGTGAAATGAATGAACTCAATGGAATTAATATCTTTCCCATCATGGTATATTCCCATCTGTTTTTGTAGGACCGGCCTGGAAAATATTTCCTATAGCTTCAGTAAGTAACTAGTCATATATTCACCACCATTCATAGTGCTGCTCTCCAGAGTCTGTGAGAGAGCAGCCTGATGCTGCACCTATACCAGCTTGTCCCCACCTCAGGTTTCCCATCCCTTTCAGTGGCATGCAGTCAAGCAGACCACTGCTCACCTGACCCAGGTAAATCTTGACAACACAATGGTACAATTGCAGTGGCTGCCACTGGTAGGCTACCCTGTTTTCCCTCAAGATAGTTCTGAGGCAAGGTTCTGGGTACTGATTCAAGGAGTCTGGTTCACTGGTGCATTGCTGCAGTACCTGTGCTGTGCTAGAAAATATTAACAGCAGTGTTAAACTGCCCTGGCAGAGCTGAGGGCAGAGCAGTCTCTACATTTGAAGGTCCTGTTAGTAGTTACAAAAGTGGTCACAAAATTGAATGATGAGACTTCTTTCTCATATTCTCTGTTAACCATCGTGATAGTTTTAGGACAGACTCCTACATCTATACAGAATCCTTCCAGATTATGTGAAACTCAGTGAAATCAGAAGTTTGTGGGCAACCAGTCCAGGTATTGCACAAGTGTCATGAGGGATATGTATTTTCTTAACAAATAACTTCTAGGGAGGAGATGCTAAATGTATCTGCGGTGATGGGAATGGTGGGAAAGTTGGAAGTGCCTGTAAGGAAGAGTGTTCAATGCAACAGTAATGTGCTTTGCCCTGACAAGATCTTGCACTGAATTGTGCTGGCTCATTTGTAAGGCAGAGGATCCCTCAGTGCCAGTCTGCAGTGAAAGTGATACAAAGACCTGACTTACATGATAAAAATATGTCAAAACTTTCCAGAAATGATCAGTGATTTAAATAATGTAATTTTTGAGAGAGGATAAGAAAAGGAAAGGGAGTAGGTAGGTAGAGAATCTGATAGTGGACAGAGGACATTACACTGACTCTTTTGTAATATCATAAGACAGCTTTTCTGCAGGTTACATTTCACAGAAAACAAGGCTTGTCTATGGGGAAAAAATGTTCAATTCACAACATCTTAGAAACGCCTTCAATAATCATGGATATGATCTTGTCTCTAAAACCATCCTGAAAGGCATACCCTTATCTAATAACTGAGATAAAGAAGTAAGAGCATCTGCAGGAGTCTCGACTCTTGCAAATGCTATGACACATCTGTGCCAGCAACAGGCCAGAGTGAGTGAGCTTGACTATGGTCTGTTGTTTACTCTGGACTTCATTTCTGGATTTCAAGTTTATGGTGGCCTTTGTTCAGATTCCCAAGCACAGAATTATTGTAAAATAAAGAGGAGGCCAAACTTGGACTTGGAAGAGGAATCTTTGGCACTGTTTGAAACATATAAAAACATGAGGTTTGGCTAACCTTGCCGAGATGCTGTTGCACAATCATGTATGTCAGAGATCAGTAATTAGCCCTCATACAGACCCTGCTGTCTTGGTGGTCTTGAGAAAAACATATATTTTTAAGTCACAGTGGGGTTTAATGCCAAAGAATAAGTATTTGATTTTTCAGATAATGCTACTGCAACTCACTTTCAACTTGAATGAATGTTGGCAGGCACAGTCAAGTTTCTTGCAGATCTTTATTATGTTTGTCAGCTATGGAGTCATAATATTACAATCACAATGCAATGAGTGATTCCTTGACTTAAATATCACTGCCCTTTCTCCTTGGGAATGGAACTACTTAAAACACCCTTCTCATGTAGAGAAGTGTTGTTACTTACACTTTATGCAAGACTAATTGAAGCATCATAGGTTTGAGTCAAAGCCTTCAGTACTGGTCAGTTATCTGTGTGTTTCAAAGACGGAATGTAGTAAGCACAGATGGTCACACAAGTGACCAATTTCTGGTAGACTGGGGAACAGAACCCTGGCACACCAGGCTCTGGCCTCCTGGATGAAAGCACTTTTCCTTTAGTATCATGGTGTTTCCAGAAGGCTATATCTTTTTAGTAGGTATTTTCCCATTCTGTCATGAAGAATATTCCCAAAGGTGCAGCATTGACTTCTGTTTAGAAGTAAGTAATGTAAAAAGTCTCATTGAGAGATTCCTGGAAATCCTGAGGAAAATGAGCCCCAAACTTTTAAAGCTCTTCCAAATGTTTGGTTTTTTTTTTTTTTTTGATAATATGTGTTCTCAAACCTCAAGCAAACAGAATATATATCTGACAAAACGACTTTGTTGTCCTCACTACTATAAAAAAAGAAGAGAGTGTTGTACCAGAAAGAAAACTGTTTAATTTCTTGTTGGTGCAAATCCATCATATCAGTGCCTAATTCCAAGTGAACAGGCTGTTGTAGGCAGTAGAGTGATCCACTAAGAAATATGAGCATCTCCAGTGGGTGATTTGGATTTTAAATGGCCAAAGAGATACCTGGAGACATGGGTTCCTTTTCTCCATATAATTCTTAAATTCCTAATTTAATTGCCAAAGGGCAAATAGGATGAAATCTCCACTTATGATTATGTTTTAAAATGTCTTCTGTGTTACTGAGTATACTCTAAAATTTGTCACTGGTCTGTCTGAGGACAATGTTCTCTGTCACACATAGGTAAACCCCATATTCTCCCTACCTGATTGAAATTGTGGGTCATCAAATATTACAGATATGTGGGATGCAGAAGTGTTCCAATTTAGCCCCAAATCTTCTTTCAAAAGAAGTCATTTGAGTCCCCTGAGTACCTCCATTTCTCATATAACTGATGTCTTTAACTGCTTAATACTGCAAATTTTTAAAATCAGGCGTGCAATTATGTTATTGGAAGACTTGGAGTTATTCAGACACAAATATGTGCCTAAAAGGCATATTGAAAATATGAAAATGCAATAATTTGGAAAAATATATTTTAAAGCTAAGCAAAATATTAAAAATCAACATCAAAAAAAACTGACAGAGAAAATGTGGCGTAATTATCACCCCACAAAGCTTGCTTAAATCAAATCTGTTTGATAGGTTTTTAAATGAATGACAGTTAAAAATAGGGTAACAAATAGAAATGGAAAGAGTGGGAAAAGGAGGAGAGACACAATGGAGAAGAGCAATGTCTATATTAGCATGGAGTAGAGTCTAATTGGAACAGAAATGGGTGAAACAGAGTGAATTAGTTGCTGTTGAGGGTCTGATATCTACACTTGGTTGCATTTAGGAGAGTTTTTTGACATTGGCTATAGTTTGTCCCCACAGCACACAGAGCAGCTCATTCCAGAACAATCTCTTCCAGCCCAGCCCTAAGTGAATAGAATTTGGGTCACTTCACCTGAGGTTCCTGTATGAGATAATGATGTAATTCACATCAAATGTACAAATCTGTTACAACATGAAATATTAATGTGACTAATGTGACATGTACGCCTGCAACATAGAATGATTTTATGAAAAAGTGATTACTTTGTTTTATCTCAAGAGCCTGATGCCAGCTTTTTGAGGAGATTGTAGCAGAACAATGAGTCTGTTCTATTTCAGAGCTATGCAGCAATGGTAAATCTGTACTCTTGCTAAACCATTACCACAAAGAACACTTAAATCAATGTACTTCTAAAATCTCCCAGCAGATCTTCAGTAATACCAAATCCATTACTGAAGAGGGGATGGGATTTTCCTCAGACCACAGAATTTTCTGGGGAATTCGCAAATAAAAAAACATCAAATGAGGATAAAAATGAGAACATCTTTTCAGAACCATCTTAGTCTGTGTCCCCTTCCCCAAGAAAATGCATGACAGAATAGATGAGAAAGAATTGACCTTGGGATCCACCTCTCCAGTGAGAACACCTCTTAAAAAAAACAATAAACCTCAAGTCAAGGTTTTGTTTTGATCCTTCAGTGTTTAAAGCTTACTGTGACCTCTAATGCTGGGATACAGCTGGGACATGAGAACCACAGTACTGCTGTCAGTTCTACATGAGCTGTTACAGAGAAGGGAACAGGATTGTTCAAGCTCTGCCAGCAAATACAGCACAAGGTTTGTTCTTGTGTGTGCCAGCATTTACTTCTTACAGTGGAGAATCCTTAAGCAGGATTGGAAGGGACCCTGAGAGGACACCTAGTCCTGCACCTCTCTTTCTTTCCCACACAAAACTTAATTCTTTATTGCTTCTTTCACTTCAGCTGTTTCAAGCATCAGAATATGCCATTCTGTGCAACCTTTGCCACAGGAAAGCAGGCTTCAGCTCTGTGTTAATTTAAGCCTGGCTCCTAATCCTGGTGGTGAAAGATCACTGTTTCACTCAGCCCTTCCCAACCTGCAGCTGCAGCATGGAGCCGAGGTGGTGGCACAGATTCTGTGTCCTGACAAGGACTCCAAGGCTGCCTTGTCAGATTTGCCTTGCAGGCAGGTCAGCGTGGAAGAGAGTAACACATGCAAGGACTGGAGATGGGAGCAGTAGGTGGGAGCTGGCTGGGACAGTCTCCAGGGTGACCTGACCTATGTTCCTTGGCTTGGTACAGCCCTTCCCTTGATATCCAAACATTTTTGTTGGTGGGAAATTTTAAATGGATGAGCAATTTTAAATTGATATACATTTTAAATGGAAAGGAATTTTAAATGGATAGCCTCAGATACTTTCAAAGGATGTTTGTATTTTACTTGAAAATACTTTCAGTTGTGAGGATTAGATGGGTAAATTGCTTTTACCAGAACATTAGCATAGTCTGTTGTTGAAATTCATGTTTTAAGTGCAGGGGTACAAAGGTAGTGAGGTGTGTAACAACAGACATTTGGGGAAAGCTGGTGGCACTTTGCCTCCTCCACTGGTTAGGCAGTTTTGCAGACTCCACTTGCTGCATCTCCTTATTTTAGCCCCTGACTGCCCCTGCACAGCTGGCCCACACTGGCTGGCAGTCTATGAACTAATATCATTGACGTTTATTGGCTGGAAGTCTTTGAATATTTTGTTTGTGTGGAGTTTATTTGAGCAATACAAATCCTTATTTGGCAGGCAGTTTGAGTTCCCTCTAAAAAGGCTTGTCTGTCTTTGATAATTTTGCCACTTTAACTACAGTGGTATAATTGAAATAGCAAAACAGAAAATACTCAAGGGAACAGGCAATTATACTGGTGGCAAATTGTTTATATTGGCCGAGCATATTACAGAACAAAATGAACTATACCAAAATTATGACGTTTTCTATCCATTTCTGTCAACATATTACTCTAAGCAAGGATTTTATCCATGTATATTGCCTGGCCTCAATTCCTCTTTCTAACAGATTTAGGCATGCTCATATAATATAAGTGTTTTCAAATTTAATAGAGTTCCAAAGTGAATAATATTTTCTCCTGCTCTCCCAAAATCTCCATGCCTCGCAAATCTAAAATATCTTGATACCTGCTTGGGGTAGAGATCTTTTTTCATAGATCCTTTTACTCCACAGACTAAGCAATGCTGTGAGCTCACTGTGATGTGTATGAAGGTAAGGAGTGGCTCTTCCTTCTTATCTCAGTTGCTTTGATGGCATTGGGGAGATAAAGAACATGCTGTTGCTTTTGATGAGGGGAAAATAAAGAATTAGCAACAGCAATTATATTACCCAAACCTTCTCCTGCAAACTACTTTGAACAGGTCTTTGGTTGCTTTGATTATTTTTTGTTTGTTTTCATCTGCTTGACTGGTTAAATGTCTGGAATAGCTAGAAGATGTCAAAGAAAGAAAGAGAACAGGCATCTTAAGTGTAAGACTTTGGTTGCCTGGATTTCTGACATGCAGTGAATGAGCCTGTCTCAGTGTTCCTGTCACCTCCTGAAGACCTGACATCTTCCTGGGAGATTGGAGGAGACAGCTGGCAGCAAGGGGAGGGATGACAGTGGCATACACAGGTTTGTGGGCATCAGACTATGAAAGAACCCAGGGCTGGCTGCTGCAGCTCCCACCCAGGCTGCTGCAGCAGCGCTTTGGGCTGGGTGTAAAATGAAGCCCGTGGCTCACCATGTTTAGCTTGTGGCTAGTTCAGCAGTTCCCAGCAGAGCTGGCCAGGCCCCAACAGATCCTCTACAGGTATTTAATTCTGCCCATGTACTCCCCAGAGAGTCAGACAGAGTGGAGCCAGGGTGCACAGCACTGGGAATTCCCCTAGGCATTGGCTCATTGGGTTTATACATGGTTGTGTTCTACCAGGTGATATCTAAATCTGTTAAAATTTCAGTCTTACCTTCTTCTGGATGCCTAGGTCTTTTCTTAAAAAGAGCTGTTGGCTCCTAAAATACTTATGGTTAGTGCTTCTCATCCATCACCCCTAGCTGTGCTGAAGATTCCACATCTGTTTACAAAGTGTTCAAAGAAGGAGGAATTTGGGAACTGGCCTGAAAGACCTCTTGTATACTTTTAGCCAGCACTTCTCTCTGTAGATTGCAAAAGGTTTTATATCTCCTTTTCTCCTTTCTTCTCTACTTCCATTCATTCTTTCTACAGCTCCTTGCTCTTTCCCCTTAGATAACTGTGGTCACATACCAGATTAAACCTAAAACAGCAAGTTTGGGGGTTTTCTTGTCTTTATCTTCTGTGCACCACACAAGTGCACCAAGCAATAAATTATTATTAGAAGTTTCTCTGCCCATAGCATGAGATGGTTTTAATTCCACCAGTGGTATTTTACCTGCAGAAACCATATTGTTGATTTCAAAGAAAACAAAAGCTGTATTAATTGTGAAGTTATTTGGTAGGAGAGGAGAAATGCTTCTAAATGTTTTCCAAACATTATGTTTAAAGCATTTTGTAATGTAGGGGAAGTCTGAAAAGCAACGTCTCCCGAACTGAATTGGATACTAGGGCATAATCAGACTAAGATTTTTGTGAAATATCACCAAGGTAGGATTAGATTGAAATTGGATTGGACAACATGGACAAAACTGTGCAGACAAATCTGGAAATTAGCAAAAGGTATATCTGCTCTCTAACAGTATCCAAAAGGGAGTTAAGATCTGCTCTTTACAGAGCACTGGGAAGGTGTTTTGCCACTGACAGTGAGGCCAGAGCTATAACATCATTCAGAGTGACCAAAAAATCTTTTATCAAGAGATCCTTTTATTTGTATTTTAACTGCCATGGATATTGACTCTCTTAGAACATGTTATTATTGCAGTACCACTGCAGCAGAAAACTGCTGCTGCTATGAAAATTTAGGGTTTCCCACTTTAAATTGAAGAATTTGTATTGCTTCTTTCTTGACGTTGAGAGAAACTCATTCTGTACAATGGACTCAAAGAAATAATGGTTTCTCATTGCTCCTTCCACTGCTTTTACCTCAGTGACCAGTGCATGTGATCTCAGCACCACAGCTCATTCTGCAGCCACCAAATAAAATTTTGCAAATGTCCACAATGGTATATCACCATGAGAGCAAGATGTGGAGTCTGCCTCTTGAGTTGGTGTAATTTTATGGCTCACTGTTGATGGAGCTTTGTGGGTGGCCTGGAGCCAGTTTTCTGTGTTGCTGTGTGGAGGAGTCAGAGACAGAATCTGCCCTCATTATTTCACCAGTAAGTAAAATAACATGTGGACTTTTGGGAACCCTGTTCATGTCAGAAGGTAAGAGCAGAGGATATGTTCCTTTTCTTGGAGGTGCTCTTCAGCTGAGACTCAGTTCTTCATGGAGCCTGGAGGATGGCAAACTCCTCTGCCATCCTGGTAATGAGCTCTCCTTTCTTCCTGCCACCCCAGTTCTCTCCCATGCTCAGTTCCTATCTATCTCTGCACTTGAATCCTCCTCATCCTTCTCCCTGATTACCCTTCTCATCCCATCCCCATCCTCTTCCTTGTTGCCCTCCTCTCCCCTTTCCCCAGAGTGCCTGGCTCTTCTTGCTACCCCATACCCCATCTCCACAGTGGCTGATGTCCTCGACACCAAGTGCAGAGGCACAGACACTACTTGATATCCTTGTTGCCACATAACTACATTTCCATGTTGAGGAAGCCTGCCAAAGTCCTGTTCCTCACATAGCAAACTGAGAGCTATCACCAGCTGGTAACAGCTTGCAGACACAACTTGCTGACTTGGAAATATTCTTGACAGAAGCAAGAAAGCTCAGATTATCAATCCTTGCTATCATGAAGACTTTAAATCAAATACGTTCCAGCATCTGGTTAATGATCAAAGCAAATCCTTTAAAAAAAAACCAAAGCAAACACACAAAAGAAACCAACCAAAAAACATTATTTCCTCATATGCTTAATAACCTGGAATTATGGAGACCATTTATATCAAGTTAGAGACTGACTTGTGGCTACCACTGAAGTGTGAATCTAAGATTCTTCTTAAATCCAGAGTGTCTGCTCTACAAATGATCCCACCAAGCCAGACACAGCATACCAACATTCACTGTACAATCCTTAGCAAGCTGAAAGGTCCCTGAGTTCATCATTCTCTGGTTTAGCAGAGAGGAAGAAACCAGCACTCATGGTTTGTGAATAACTTCCTAGCCTGCTGCTGGCTTTTTTTTTTTTTTTTTTTTTTTTGACACATAAGAAGCTTGGGCTGTTTCTGACTTGTTGTCTAGAAGGAGACGGGGCAGTGGTTGAACTCAGATTATTCAGACAGCAAAAGGAAAAATCATTTTGGGCATCACATGGCTATCTCAAAATTTTATTTAGGAACCTTTCCAGAGACTACTATTCTGTTTTGCTAGGTAGATACAAGCAGATATATATATATATATATATATATATATATATATACACTGCAGAATTTGCCATCTGAGAGAATACATCAGAAGTAGATCCTCAGCAAGTGATATCAGGCCTGTCTCTAGTGTCTACAAGAAATTCTTGATTGAACCCAGTAGAAAAAAAAGTCCCTGAATAAATGTCAATATTTCTTCCAAGTAAAAATAATCCTGCCAAAATTTTCCTGATGATCCTGATTAATGCAGAGCTCAGATTATTCTCTGCCTTTGGAATAAAGCACATTCATCAGACTTCAAGTACCCAAAGGAAAAAAAAAGATCCTAGGAAGGAATAATTGTAGTGAGTGGCTGTTCAGTTTTGCCCTTCAGGAGCTGGCAGTGTGATCTTTTCACAGCAGTCAGTGACCATTTTCTACTCTTATGCTTGGCACATTCAAATCCCCATTCCTCAGCCTCTTCCAACATCACCTTCCCTCTCCACTCACTCCTGTATTCTAGTCACCAAGTCCTCAAACTCTCCCTTTTCCATGATCCCAGGCCTATGAGTATTCATATGTGAAGTTTGTTTTCCTTTTGAAAATTCTGATTGTTTTCCAACTTTCAGACTGTTTTCAAATTACTTCCCCACTCCAATTAAAAGTGTTGTGACAGAGGCAGACTTTAGCAAGATGCTTTGCTCCCTTCCTGTCTGTCCTAGTTGGATCTGAAAGGATGTTGGATGAATATTGAATATCTTCAGAAATCCTCCAATTGCAGTGAAAGCTGCCAATCTACAGACCCTTGTGCATTCTCACTGTTCACACACAATATGACTTTGTGGGTTGTGAATCAGGTTCACAGCTACTTACAATTGCCAGATCTTTGTTTTATTGTAAATTCTGTGCTTCCTCTCCTTCTCTGTGAAGCAGTGGAAGCCACAAGAGCCATGAGTAGCCTGGAACAAATGGCTGGTCAGCTGTGAGGAAAATCAAAGAGAGAGAGAGAGAGAGAGAGATTAATTCCCAGCTCTGGTGAGTGGTAAAGAGAGAGGGGAAAGAGGAGATAAAAGAAACTGTGTCACATGATTCCTATGTTCAAATGACTCCAGGTAGGCTAGTGCTGCTCTCTGTTAATGAAATACCATGTAGTTTCTAGGAAATGAGAAACCAGTGAATTTTAGAGCATTTTAAAAATTGGCTTTAAATGGAAAGGGATTTTAGTTTATCAGCTGCAGAGTTCCTGGTCTGTCATAGTATTGTCAAAAACACAGTTGAATTGCTGATCTTTCATAGAATCATCAACGTTGGAAAAGACCTTTAAGATCAGTCAGTCCAACCATCAGCCCAGCACTGCCACTGTAACCCCTCATCCATTAAACCACATCACCCAGCGCCAAATCTGGACACCTCTTAAACACCTCTAGGGATGGTGTTTCCACTAACAATAGGACTGATGATACTTTAGTCATAAGTGGTAAAGTGGCCACTACTTTAAAAAAAAACAACAAATAAACACAGCAGGACTACCTAGCTGACAGCACTCAGAAGAAAAAACATTACCTTTAGTTTTCATATTAGAACTTTTCATGCAACAGCTCGGCCTAATCCCAGCTGAATCTTCACTTGTGGCCATATACAGGGCTTAAGTAGAATTATCTTCATGCTGGATACCTTGTCAAACCAAACATGTATATGCAACATTCATGTGTAATAAGACTGCCTTTTTTTTGCAGCACTCTTTTGAATGCGAGAATAGTATAACCATGAAATAAGTATGGTACAACTGTGATGAAGCTAAACTACAGCTCAATAAACATGGGCAGGAAAGGAAACAAAGGTGTCTGCAAGTGATGTTTACTGACCTTTATTGCTTTCAGGCTTGAAAAACTTCATGTTTAGTGAGATACTCTGTCTGTCTCCTCAGAGTTGTTTCTGTCCCCCTAATGCCCTGAGCCACATGATATTCTCGCTCCCTCCTAGATATGGTAGATAGAGATGATCTCAGGATTACCTTCAAATCTTTAGAATAAGCTGCAAAATATTAATTTAAGATGTCAATTAATTGATTGACTAATCATTGACCATCATGATCCTGAAGTTAGTAAGCTGTACTCATCATGCCTTAGATATAATTTTGATGGGCAAGACTCATAAGAGTGGTTTGGCAGATTGGTCTCCATGATGGAGAATCCAATGGTCAAAGGTCTTTTCCTCTCAAAGAATGCAGTGAAAATATTTTATGTGCAAATCAGGCAGATCAAATAAAAAGGAAATTCCATGTATGTTCACTGAGTGTCTGGAGAGCAAGGGTATGGCCAGTCAGCACTGGCAGCTGGGGCCATTGCTCCTTCTCCCCCTTCAGCAGCCATCTTGTGCTAGGTACCGGCTGCAAGATACCAAAGAAATGAAGAGCTATTGGCCACATTAATAAATTTCCCCATGGAAAAGTTTTTCCTAAATGATAGTCTGCCTCTTATCTGTTTTCAGATAACAGAAGTGCAGTGGAAAATCCTGTATTACAACAGCTTCTCTGTCCTGACATTGCTTTGTTAAGTCAGACCACTAATGACTGATGCCTAGACAATGAATCAAAGCAGTTGCTTGCCCATGGCATTGGATAAACCCAAATATAAATAAGTATATAAAAAAAAACTATGTTTCTTTTCTGAATCATTAGGGGGAAGAAATAGCTGATATTGCCAGGTAGCTTATTTATAATGAACAATTTGATTAGCTCCACATCTGGGTTTCCTGGATAAGAAAGACAGATGGCTCGTCTTGAAAGAGTGTTTTAATGCAGAGTTCTTTATTAATATTATGCTTCTTTTAGGTGTTTTGTGTTAATACTTGAAACATGCATTGCTGGCAATATGAGCATGGCCTAGTTTTTTAATGCAAAATATCATGTTTCCAAGTATTTTCTAAAAGCCTGAATTACCACAGTTTGTGTTGGGAGAAAAGAAAGGAAAAAAGAAAGGAAAAAATAAGCAAAAGCACCTGGCAACCTCAGTTGTTGGTGTAGAACAGGCAAGTCTTGCAAAAGCACTTAAACTGAGTGGGTTTTTTCCAAAGTTAATGAGTAGATTTGCAACAGATACGAACAGTAACTCTCCTGATAAAAAGACGGAATCAGCAAGACTCTAAATGCCTAGAGACTGAAGGAAACAAAATGGAGAGTAAGTAGATTGGTCTGAAATCTACACATCATTTAAAGATATTTAAAATTGATGCTTTAAAAATAATATATAATATAGAATACAGTAATATATTTTTATTTGCCAGGGTTGGTCTGAGAAGACAATGGTGTGCTTGGAGCAAAGTAGCCACTGGAAAAATGTATGGAACAAACCATCACTAGGGAAATAAATCACAAATAGCCTACAAAAGGAGAATAAAATAAAGATAAGGAGAGTCAGAAGAATTTGCAAAGATGCACTGAGATGGTAGTCCCAGAATCTGGGAAGGTCTGGGACATTTTGCCTGGTGAATTGCCAAGTATCTCCGTACTTATGGCTAAAAATGGTGCCGTATTGTCGTGTTCTGGGGTAGAATGTGTTATTTTTTACGGAATAACCACAAAGGCTGGTAGGTGAATGAAGCCAGGTGCTCCAGCATCACATGTCAAAGTACAGGACAGAGTTCAAGGAGAACACATAGATCAGAGGTGAAGTGCAGAGGGGCCAGGAGCTTCAGGTGTCAACCACAGCACAGGAAGAGCTCGGTGGGCACAGGAGAAAACACCACGGGGTTCGTCTCGCAAATGCTGCCAGGAGGGAAGTCTGATCTCGGTGGCAAACAGCAGGTGCCAACAATTTATTCAGGCAGTCTCAAGCAGTTCAAATAGATTGCTGATAGAAAGGCATGAATAAACCACCATTTGGCTCAAGGCCACGAATTTCACTTTGCTGAAGGTTTGAGTTGAATAACTCCTCCAAAACAGGCTGCTGGATTTAGACAGTGTTTCCTTGTATATAAGGTACTTAGTTGAAAGGGAATTGAAATAGTAGGGCAAAATATGCCAGAGATGGACTGAAACCACAAGTTTTGATTTGAATCAACTTTAAAGTTTTCTAAAGCAGACAATGGCCTCCTATAGAAAGTGCTTTTCTATCTGCCATCTCTCACAAACATAAGTTATTCAAAGTGTGATATGAACACCAACAATTCAGTTAATGCATCACTCAAGAAAACAGCTATCACTTACTGGAATCAATTTTTTAATCTGAGTTTGGAATATGAAAATATAATTTGCCTGTTGACACGTACTCATGAGTTATCAGAATTTTGTAAGAACTATTGCTCTACAGCAACAGAAATTTTGGTTTCACTAAGTCAGAATTTTATCCTATAAAACCAAAAATCATGGATAGTAGGTGTTGCTGAGCAGTAGCATTTCACATTTGGTTTCTCAACCTTCTTTTGTTTGTGACTTTATTTCTAACTGTTCCCTCTTCTTACAGGTAAAAAATCATAACTGGCTTTATTTTGGTTCCTTTATGCATCCTCATTAAAACCTTTTCCACTCAGACTGTTAAAAAGTCTAAGCTATCCTTTTTTTCTTCTAGTTATGGAATATTGTGTTCTTTATTTCCTCCAATTACTTGTAATTTTATAGCATGTTGTCTGAAAGCATAACGGTAAGAAAGCTATGAAGGAAGAAACCCGGCAATATTTCTGTGGGAGACTTGTCACTAAGGTCACCACTGCATGTCATTTTACCTGCAATGCATTTTGCCCTGTGTGTATGGGAAAGAGCTGAGGAACGCAAAATCAAGGGTTTATTCTGGCTCCAGTAATGATAGACCTCATCTTTGTGCAGTTGTTGATACACTAATGTTGTGACTTGAGATAATGATATTCATCCTAACATCAGAAAATATTTCTTCAGAATTTTTGGAATTCAAGTCTTGGAATGGATTTTCCAGTTCCATTTACTTTTTCAAGATGTCCTTACACAAAATCTGAGTATTTTAGTACATTTATTTTCCTAAAATTGTGTGAGCTGAGAAAGGTTTTGCAGAGGAAGTTCTTTCTATTTAGACAAGGCTTTAATTATAAAGCTCATGATGATGGATCCTGTGGATTCTGTGGTGATGTTAGTTGCCAATGTAATCCTCTCCATTATTTTGAATGCACAAAAATAACTGCCCCAATTTTGTCTCTGTGCAAATGCGGCCCATGCTGACAGAGTAACCAGATTGTTTCCAGAAATATCATAAATAGCTGTTAGCCTTTCCTAAAATAGTTATTGTAGGGTAAAATAGCTTCAAAAATTGAAGTTTGAAATGAACAGCAGTTTACAATATTCTTCACTTGTCTAATTTTTTATCTTTTTTTTTACTTTTGCCCTTTTACAAAAATTGCACAGACTTTCTGGGTACTGGGTACCTACAGCTCTGAGGGGGAAATTCTATTTTTCTGTTTCATACCATGAAAAAGTGGGCAGAGTTTGAGGGTATAACTTTTGAAAGCAATTTCGTTTGCTATGGGCAACTGCTGGCAAAATTTTTGGAGGTAAGCCTCCTTCATAACTACTTGTATCTACTGAGCCAGCTTCTGATTTTCATGGGTCTTAACTATTAGCATAGAAATACCAAAGAGTGTTTTGTCTTTTCAAAGGACAGAAGGAGTTAAAAGAGTGAAAGCCTTCCACAGAATCAGTAGAACTACAACAAGCTCTGGCCTGTAGCGACAATCCTAAATACTGTTTGCCTATATTCCTTTTTATTGAAGGACTTCCATTAAAGCTATGTGGTGTTAGCATGAGGATTCTTGGGCTTTGCTTCTGTTGAAGCATGTTTTCAACATATTATTTCATTTCTAAACCATATCCAATGAGACAAAGTGCAGAACAATAAAACATTCTTCCTTGCTTTCAGAACAAATCACCTCTCATGGCAAAATGTTGGATGCAGTTGAAGCCCATCCTCAGCATGTTTCAGGGGTCTTTGGAGAAGAAAAGACTCAAAAGCAGAAATATGTCTGAGCAGAAGAAGGCAGGGAAAGTTGGTAAGGAGGAGAACCTAAATAATTGGTCCTGATCCTACTTCTCCTCAAGTCAGTAGGAAGACTTGTGAACTTCACTCTGTAGAAGTGAATTTCTATGTTCAAAAATATTACTCAAGGCAGAGAAACTGTGAAAGTCCTCTAAATAGAGTAAAAATAAAAGTAAGTAGAAAGACAACCTGCCTGCATTGTACTATTCTTTTTTTCATTCTTCAGTTTCGCCTGGCTGACATTGAATACTGTTTATTATTAGCAGAGATTCTGCTGTAGCTCTCACAGTTTTAGGTCATGAGCAGACCTAATGCAGAGCATAGACATTTGTCACTAGACCACAGCTGTTGAAATTCAATTAAAAATATTACATTTTACCAGAGTCAGCAACAGAAGTGCACCAATATTCCACAGTACTCTGCAGAATACTGTCCCAGATGCAGCAAAATGTTAGAGACCACAACAGCTCCAGTGTGAGTTTCCACCTGCAGCATCAGGCGGAAATAATTTAAATAAATAAGACTCATATCTAGTGCCCAGCAAAGACTGTCCTGCACATTTTTTACTCCAAGATCACAGTAAATAGCATCTGGAGAAATTCAGGAATAAGCGCTGCAAGAATGAAAAAGTCAGACCACAAGTCCAGCTGGGTAAGTACCCCAGCTCCAATGGTGGCTCTTAGCAGTTGTTTGGACCAGAGGGTAAATAAACAACTTGACGTTGCACAACACATTGGAGTTTAAACCATTCAGGTTCCAGGGGCTGCCTTTCTGTTTCAGTGTACCCTGCACTGGGGTGACTGGTGAACAGATACCCTTTGCTACATCATATATGGGCAAGAACTGGGAGATTCCCAAAACTACTGCAGTTGGCTTTGGGGTTTTCTTCTTTGGTTGGGTTTTTTTGAGAAACAGAAACATGGATGGGAGGAACAATAAAGCTAAATGGCTTAAGACATGGTTAGGAGTTTACTGTTTACATGGATGGGAAGCATGACTGGAACTCAGGATATGGCTAATCATTCCAGACTTCTTTGGGAGGCTGTAGGAATCTGGAACACTGAGAGCAGCAGGAATCTAGACAAATGGTAGAAGGTTCTATATCTAATATCACTAAAATCCTTACATGTGGGTTGTGGGTTTGGTTTTTTATTCCCCTGTAGATTTTTAATATATTTTGGAAGACGAGAATATTCTCCTATGTATACATTTTTGTTTGGTTTGGTTGATCTGTAGGTGTGAAAAAAAATACTGGGTATATCTTCACAATTTCTGGTGAAGAGCCCCAAAAGTTTCATGTAATTTAAAAACTGTATGATCTGGGGTTTGTTTCTAGAGACCATCCAAGATTTAAGCCAATGGGACAGACTATGCATGAAGGACCTCAGAGAAGCTGGTGAGTCCAGATAGATTTTCAATGTAATATTGTCAGCATGTGTTATTCTGTGAAAGTAAAACATTATGTTAAAGTTACTGAAACACAATGATGTTTCTATTTAGAAGAAGTCTTCTAAATATTATGTGCAGGAAAAAAAGTCCAGATCTAAATTTTTAATAATGTTTTCAATAAAAACCCAGTTATATCAACTGATTCTACTCCACAGAAGGACCAAGAGGGTTAGTTTTCCTCCCAATCTAGAACAAGCTTTTAGCCCTGAAAGCTATAGCACAATTGTCTTTGCATGGTTACTCCTTGACCTGCTGTCAAATGTAAAATCAAACACCTGTGGCAGATACTTAAGACTGTGTGCATGCCCCTGTTGATCCATCTGCAATATATTACATCCTAATTTATTACTATGGGTGGTTTTCAAAGGGGATTCATTAGACAGACAAAGTCCATTGCACAGTTAAAAAACTGTTCTTCTTCCCACTGTTCTAATTTTCTCTTCTTCTCAGGTTTCTGTTTCCTTTTATGCCATACCAGGGATATTAAGTACTTGTGAGACACTATTTGGTCCAAAACCAGTCAGTCTGTCCTGGACAATTAATGTGGGTGGTGAGCAATATCTGACCCAAATTTTGTGGGTTGGACAAACTGTAAGAGGTGGTTAATTATCTTCTACAGACCATGTCTGTTTAATGAGGGGTGGAATTTCTCATTTATACAAAATAAATCCATGAGTTCTAGCATTGTCCTGAAAGAAACCAAGGGATCACTGTCTCTTAAAGGAACAAGATTTTTCACAGAGCTCTCTGAGGCTTAGGTCATGAATTGGTGTGGAAGGCCATATGATGGCTCTGATAAGAGGTGCTAACACAGATGACTGTGCACTAGGGATACAATCAGGGGAAGATATACCTTGCTAAGATACAGCTCCCGATCCAAGTTTTCCTTTGGGTCCTTTTCAACTCCTTTCAAGACAACAGGGAAAAAAACAGCTACAGTTTTCCACCATAGCAGTTTTTATCTTTGTGGGTTTATTGGTTCCTGTAATATATAAAACTTCATAAAGAAAGTAAGGAGAATTACATTTGCTTCTTCTATGTCTCTCCTTTGCTCAAAGTAAAGCCATCTCATCTGGTCCACCCTGTCTGAGAGATAAAACAATGGATGTGTTTCTACCTGGGCTGCAATTGCTGGAACTTTCCTTCCTGAATAATATCTGAGTTGAGTCGCATGTTCACTATTCACTGTTACAGTATAATATGCGAGGCCCTTGTGCTTTTCTGTAAGGAAACCCACAAATGCTACTTCTTCTTGCCACAGATTGGCAGTTTATGGAGAAATCCAACGGCTAAATCATAAAGTTGAGAGTACTTAGACTCTGTTGTGACATGGTTATTGAAATACTTTCTTTTCTCTTTCCATCTGCCAGTCTGGGCACTGCTACACCAAATAAAATTTTCTGTCATTTAAAATACAATCACAAAGCTCATGACACTTAGCCCCAAGTTGTCACCTCAGATTTTGATAATGAAAATTATTTGACATTTTGTAAGTTTCAGCTTCTGTCTGAAGAAGCCCTCTGATGCTAAAGGCCAATAACGTAAAAAATGAAACTGTCTGGTTTATTGTAAGACTGTTTGGGTTAGAGCAAGCTCTTTGATGTAAGTGAAGCTGCCTCATCTGGGGAAGGAAATGACTTAAAAGTGATGTAAGAGTTCTGAAATGGGAGATGCATATATTCGGTTTGTCTTGTGCTACATTTAATTGGGCTCCCGATTAACTTGTCAGATAGTGAAAGCAAAAACAGCATTTCATAACAGCTTTATTTGCTGGAGATGAGGAAATAAAGTGCAATGATGCAAACAGAGGAATTTTCACCTTCCTATTACAGCCTGCACTTTCTCCAACAGCAGATCTTCCCTGAGTCAGACGTGAGTTAGGGAAACTAGGACAAACACCAATGAGCTGTGAGCCCCCACCCTGCTTATGACACAGGGAACATCTCTCTCCTTCCCCTGTCTGGGAGGAGGCTCATTTCTGAAGAAATCTAAGGGATGAGTGATTCCTCCGGATGCAAAAATTATCTAGTTTCTTGCGTTAAAAAAGACACTCCCAAACGGCTCCCCCTTATACTCCTCCTGCAGCCAGATGTGTGCTCCCACATAATTGCAGGATGATGTGTCCATCAGGGAGCCCTGCTGATGGACCTTCAGATATCCTTCAGTGCAATTTTCTGGCCAGTGTGTCTCTTGAACACATCCTTCATCAGTGGAGTGTGCCAGGGAGCCCCGAGAGGCATTGCTGCAGGTACTGCCTGTACCTACTGAAAGGCAGCACAGTGCCCTGCTGTTGCTGAGCCCCCGGGCATCCTGCTACCCCAGAGGGCCTCACTTCTTGGCCCAGCTCCACACTGCCTCCAGCACTTGTGACTAAATTTCTTGGTGAGTCTTGAATCATAGAAGATGCACCTGAAGCTTGGATATAGTTTAAGAAAGATCTTTTGCCTTCATCTTCAAAATTTATGGTATGTCTTGATAATGCAAAGACGGAAGTCACCTAACATTTCCAGACAAATACCTTTGTCTGGAGTAACCTTTACTTCTGAAGATGACATTTGGAGCCTGACTCAATGGCCTGAATATAGGCATCAAGTACCATGTTAGTAAATCCATGTCTTTTTTCCCAACCAGATGCTGTCCTGTGAGGATGCAAGTTCCCCATTGATTTTTGTCACATTTGCCTTGATATGCCAAGCCCTTGGATGACACTTGTATGTATCTTTAGTCAACTGAATTCCTCCATTCAGGGTTTAAAACTGTCTAAGTTTTAATCATCTTGAAGGTAAAAATATTCTGGAATGATTCCTCCTCTTTCTTGGAGGCCCAAGACACCACAGACATGCAGATGCAGTAGGTTTCAGGTGACTACAGGCAGCTTAGGAGACAAAGAAGTGATCAGTGAAACTGCACAATGAAATGGATGAATGTTCTGTTTCTGGTTTTTTAATATCTGTGGTGGGACAGGGATGAACAAATGGAAGAAGGCTTAGAAGCAGAAATATTTAAGTACTTCATTCCCATTGAAATCAGTAGGGAACCTGTTTCAGTACTTTAGTGACTTGGATCTCCTGTTGTGCCTGGCTCTCAGCAGCCAGGGGATGGAGGTTCCCTGGCTGCTGTCCCGCGGTGGCCGCAGGGCAGACCCCGAGCGGCCGCCCCGAGTCTGTGCCCAGACCGGCGCGGGTGGCGGCGATCGCTGCGGCGTGGGGAGCACAGCAGGGCACAGAGCACGGGGAAACTGAGGCATGGGAATGAGGGAAGGACACTTGTCTGAGTCTCCAAAAATGTAATCTCAAAGGGGGACAGAGCAAGTGACAGATCTGAACCTCAAGGTGCTGCTTTTAAGGGATGGGGGAACATGGGGAGGACACAACCTGTGACCAACAGGAGGGCATTAGGGGAGGCGTGCAAGGTAAGGGCTCCCCAGTAGAAGCCAACACGGGGAGGGAGCAAACCTTACAACCAGTTCTGCTTCAAGGGAGGGATGGAGCACAGGGAACACTGCAAAACCAAAGGAGTGTGCTGTCTTTGACAGACAGGCGTAACACAAGGGATTAAGGGCGGTATACACATGGATTGACATGTAGATTGACATACATTTTGGTGGGGAAAACTGTTGTAAACAACTTAGGACTGAACCATTACAAACTTGTAACAAAGATTATTAAAACCTGCTACAGAAGAACACACTTTAAAATGTCAGATTATGACATCATGTTTTTTATTATAGAACTTACTCTCAGCCATGACCTATAGATGTATGAATGTTAGCTCCACTTAACCAGTCTGAACCAGCTGTGTGATGTAGTTGAATTTGGCTTGGAACCAGAGCCCATGATGTTGATGTCCATCCATCAAATTTACAGGGCCTGCTGGACAGTAAGGATGTTGTCTGTCTAGAACCTGCCTGTCCCTGTCAGATATCAATGCAATGTAAAAAAGTAGCAAGGATGTGAATGGCTAAAAAAGATGAAATGTGGGAGACTTAAGTGCTAATAGACAGCCTACTGTAATTGTGAAGAAATTATACCCTCTTTCTTAAGAGAGAGGTTTTCTGTAAGTAGCTGGGGAAATTCTGGTGAGGTACTCCAGGCATGCCCTGCTCCAGCTCCTCTCTTGTCTTTCTGTTAGATGCACATTATGGACAATATGATGTTACACACTTTACATTATTGACATAAACCAAGGGCAATATGTGATTTTTTTAAACTCTGAACCACTTGCCAGAGATGGATCTTCAGGCCTTAAGGGGCTGGCAGAATCTCCTTAATTAATATCCCTGTTTACCCTGGGCCCAATTGCTCATTTGTCTCTCTCTCTTCCCAGCACAATGATGGAATCACCACATGGGACACTTGCCATAAAGCATCTGAGGCTCATCCCCCTATTTCCTGAATATGTTCATAATAAATCAAGTATTAAGGATTGTAGGTAATTTCTTTGCAAGCTCCTGCACTGCTTTCTCATCCCTGCTGCACACTGACTGTGCCACTTCCCAGCAGCATCAACTCGCTGGTGGTGGTACATGTGGGTAGCTCCATGTGCCTAGCTTGTGTTCTTCACTGACCATAGCTACCCACGGGCAGAAAGTCGTGTTCTCTGTGATTTCTGTGTGCTCTGAGGAGCAGTTATATGTCACATGGGCTCCTCTGGCAGAACAGC
Source organism: Chloebia gouldiae (assembly GCA_003676055.1). Taxonomy (NCBI): domain Eukaryota; kingdom Metazoa; phylum Chordata; class Aves; order Passeriformes; family Passeridae; genus Chloebia; species Chloebia gouldiae. Next base: position 56,998,457 of record QUSF01000001.1, read on the forward strand.
CCACACCAAGTATTCTCCCAATGCTGCAAAGAAACCATAAAATTCTGCTGCAGGAAATCCTATGCTCCTTTGGCTTGAATGTTCAGTTGCTGTTCAGGGTTTTTCTGTGTCATGTTTCTTTTGGGAGGAGGAGCCGATAGAATCATGCAGAGTCTTTATGCAATCTGATTTATTTGCCAGAAATACAGTCCAGGTCTCCTTGCTTCACAAAATAAATAAAAAATACAAGCAAGCAGGAGGTGGTTTCCTCACTGAGAAATCCAAATGTGCCAGAAGCATTTGCCTGCTTTTTACAAAATTCAGTATTTTGCATCTCTGGCTTTTTTTCTGGCCTTCTCTCTCACAGCTCTCTGCTTCCAGAGTTGTGGTTGGTCCAACAGAAATCCTTCCATCCCATGTAGCTTAGCTTCTCTCAGCTACTGCTGTAATGATTGGTACCTTTGGCAGGGACTTCAGTTGTCTCAGTTACCTTGCTCTGAGGAACATTTTGTGTTCCTTCCATTAAGTCTCAGAGCTTTTTCCAGAAGATACACCTTTGTCACTCCAAGAGTGATTGAAGGGTAGACTTATGCCATATGTTAGAAAGGAACCAAATTTGGTCATTGCAGTTTCTTTTGGTTCTGGAATATATGCATACATCACATGTTGTCAGTTTGATATGACCTTTAAAATCTTGCAGACAACCAGTGAAGTTAAGGAAGCAAATTCAGTTTCCAGGAGATTGGATCAAGCTTCAGGGGCTTTTTTTTTTTTTTGGTTTGGTTTGGTTTCTGTTTTTGTTTGTTTGTTTGCTTGTTTTTTTGAACTAAAAAAATTTTCCTGTATTGAGAATTATGGTTTGTCAGGGTAAGTCCTATAAGTATTCTATAAGTATTCAGAATCATCACTGGTCACACAAGCCATGCTATGATGCTAAAGAATATGACTGGTTGCATGACATCCACAGGTCATTCTTTTCTCTCTCAGCACTCCTGACCTTTCACTATTTCTTTGTGTCTGGTGTTACACCTATGTCTGGCGTTGCAGTACCAGAATCAGACAAAAATTCAGATTGAAAGAAATATTTGGAGCTCCAGCCACTGACTGACTGACTGTGTTAAGAGCATGGCCAGCTCAGGCAACTTCCTCAGGACACTGTTCAGCTTACTTTTCATCATCTCCAAAGAAGGATACAGGATCTCACAGGAAAGCTATGGTTGAGCTGTCCTCTGCATCCCCTTCTTTCAAATAAGCAATTCCCTTTCCCAGCAATCCAAGCATGCTCACCATGCGCAGCTGGACCTGTGAACGGGGTGAGACTCTATCAGCACCCTGTGGAGAGTTCCTGTCTCCTTTGGGTGAGCAGTCCTTTTTATATAAGAGGTTCTAAGCAGACTGGATGCTCTTTTATTTTACCTTAGTCCCCTTAGAAGCTCCTCCATGCTGCAGAAATGATTTTGCCTATTTTCCTGCAGATATTAAAACACCTGTGGAGGTCATTTCGAAAAGGGAAATGAATTATCTATGCTTTGCTGGAAAATATAACTTATAACAAGTAATAGAAAATTACCTCTTAGAAAACACAAATGCCATAAAAAGATCTGTTCCACTTAAGGACAAAAAATTATTTTCTGTTTCAGAATTAGAGGAACTCAAAGAAAAGACAAGCAAAATGTAAACATTTTCAACACTTTCTGCCTCTCTAAATGTATTTATTTTAAAATGAAAAGTTAGCCGAGGTATTTTTGAGACACTACACACAAGGACACCTCAACAGTCCAAGATTTAGTGAAAGCAAGAAATCCTCCTTTTTTTCAGGATCTTTTCTGACTAATGTCCTATGTAATAAATCTCATTTCAAATTTAATTAAGTAGATAATTTATTTAAAAGACAACTGCACATGTAGATGTTCAATAGGATCAACACCACTTCTGGCCAGCTTATGTGCTCAGGGCTCCAGCTCCAGCATGTGATGAAAAACTCAACCCTTTGGTGTTGCAGATCCTTCTGCTATCACAGAAAATAGACAATGCTGCCCAGGTGCTGGGGCAGAGCTGGCAATATTCGGAGTACTCACAACCAGGACAAGACCTTTGAAGGAATTCAGCTACCTGAAGCTCTTACTGGCCATAATTTCCTGGCCATAATTAAAAAACAAAACAATGTGGGTAAGTCCAGATTCTCAGAAATTTATTGCACTCCCTAAATGCAGGTGAAGTGCACTGTCAGGCAGCTGCCAGTGGGTGAGCAAAGCTCAGCTCCTGTAAAGCTCTGCTTGCTCCTGGTTGTGCTGGAGAACCACAGTTCTGGCTGCCAGCCTGTCTGCTCCTGTCTCATGATCACCAGGCAAAGTGTGAGGCTGCAGGGAGTCTCTGTCTTGGCCAGGGAACCACCTGAAGAGAGCCCAGCTATTTCAGTCATTTGTGATCATTTCTCCATTCCCAAGGAAATTGTTTTGGAAAACTCAATTGTGATCCTAAAAGCTGAGGTATGCTGGTGGTATTCCTGGCCACAGGGAAGAAGAAAGCCTATTTTTCTATCCACTGCTTGTTTTGAAAGGACTCAGTCCAAAACACAGAAAACAAGAGTGATTCCCATTGACTTAGCAGGCTTTGAGTGAAGCCCAAAGTGCTTAGTACTAAACGCCTCAGAAGCATGAGCTAGTGAAACTGGTGAAGTTCTTAGGCAACAGGCTCCCTTTTCCAGACCTATCCATGTCCAGCTGTCTCTTTGCTTCTTCAATCCTGCTCTTCCTCTGCATCCTGCATGGCTCGGGCAGGTGAGAGTCAGACCATTCCTATCTGGATCTTTGCAGATCAATCTGTTCCCTTCCTGCTCCACTTTCCACACTAAGAGATTCCCAGACTGAGATTTAAGCACTCCTCTGGGGAGCCTCCTTGAGAGACATGATATTGTTTTTTTGGCAGGACCCTTCTCTGATACTCTTTTCCAGACCCATCCTGTCTCCATAGCAACTCTGTAACAACTGAAATGCATTAAATTATTTTTTCCATTCTTCTGGCACTTGAGTGTAAATGTAGCTGCCAGCAGGTAAATTTAAAATGTATAATAATCAGGCCTCCACACAGCTGGTAGCCAGCCTGCATAGTTTGCTACCACAGGAGGCCACAGAATTGAAAAAATAAAGTCTGAAAAGGATTGAAATTGGAGTTGCTTGTGGGAACCTCATCTCGCTTTTCACATGGGGTTTGGTGGGCAGAGGAAGAGATCCAAAGACTTCAGCTCTCACTCTGCAAAGGACTCAGCTGTGGTGTTGTTACATGTTTCCTAGCAAGTATTTTGTTCAAAACGATTCTTAGCTTCAAAGATTGGATTTGTGCAAACTATTCCTATCCGGTGGGGGTTTATCTGCTTTAAGCCTTTGAACGGGGCAGAATTTTGAATACAAAGAGCTGGTGGCAGCTTTTTGTGTTCAAAAATATTGTTGTGTGCGTTCTTTATTTATTTAAAAGAGTGCCTGGGAATCCAAAGAGGCAATATTCTCCCTCTCCTTGGAGATCTCCAAGTGCTGGTCTATGACTTTGTGATGGTCCAGGCACTGGACTTTCAAAACTCCTGCTCTGAACAAAGGGGGACTAGCTGATGCCAATGAAAATATTCATTTGATCCCTCTTGCCATTTCAAAGCTTCATAAAGAGCTTTTTTCTTCCTATTCATCCAAGTCCCTCAACACAGGGGTGTATGACCATTTGAGCAGAGTGGTTTACTGCCAGCAGAGAAAACAACACGGGCATGAAAATTCAGCCTGAAACAGATGTCTGTGCATGGAAAACCCTCCTTTCAGCTCCTCTCTGTAGAAATGGTGTCTTCTTGTTGTCTGAGCAAAACCGCAAAAAGGAGGTCAGATCATTTTTACATATATTTTCCTTGGAAAACTCCTTTTCTTCCCAGGCACCTATTTATGCCTGACACTATTAATAATTTTCAAAATTTCAGAAAGCTCTTGAAATCATGGAGTGCAAAGAAACTTTCCCTGGGAATGTTTTACTGCCTTCTTAGAAGTGGCTGAACTTGCACATACTGAGAGCGATAATTTGGTATAAGGTTTCTTTTCTCAGCTTGAAATACAATAGGAGCTCCTCCCACTCCCACATAAATATATGTACCAGCACTTAACAAACTGCCCTCAAAGACCTGGATTCCCTCACCCACCACATGTTCTCTGCCTCCTTCCTTCTGTTTCCACCCACATCTGGTCAGACAGTCTTGCTGTGAGAAATGATGGTGCCATATATAAGAATATTATCACATTACCACTTACAACTCTGTCTATATATCCCTTTCTATGTGACTTTTTTCCCTGCCTCTCTCTTTCTGTATATTTCTATTGTATCAGATAATCCTTGAAAAGATCCAGAACTCATTGCAACACTCCCAAACATATTTTAAAATAAAACAAAATTTCTCAAGAAATGTTTCTTGACAAACAATCCTGGATTTTTTCCTGTCATAGGTTGTCATGATAAACCCATTGTTTTCACTGAGAGCTGTTCCCTTCCTGGTGCTACAGACCAGTTCTAGTCAGCATTTGCTACCAGTTGTAACGTGGAGATGCAAAACACAAATACTAACCCCTTCCAGAGGAGCAAACAGCTCTGACTTGGATGATGATGGATTGCTGGAAGCTAGATCTGCTTTTGGGGCTTGTCTCTGTTAGTCTCAGCCTTCAGAGGGATTTTTTGACAAGGCAGTAAGCCTGTGGGTGGGAAATAGGCTGAATGTCTGTGCAAGTCAGCGCATCTTGGCATGACAAAGACTTTGCAAGGACAGCGTGACAGAGACTTTCTTTTCAACCGCTCCATGCTTATGAGGCCAGGCCCAAATTCATTGCACCTACTGTGAATTGTTAGGTCTTGTCCTTTAAATGATGACCTTCACCATCCTTGTTCAGTTCCTGGTGAGGCAGCCTGACTGGGAAATTAAGAACTCACTCAGAGTGACTTTGACTCCAACAATGCTTGTGTTTCACTGGCCAGGCGAGGACCCTAAGATGACTGGATTTACATAGCTCTTTTAATGAGGTATTTACAGGTAGGAAAAGGTACATAGGTCTTGGCCACTATAATATTTCCCTATTTCTCAAGGTGGCTGTGAAGTTAAATATGTTAGAGGATTTAAAACATTCACCTATTGCTTTGTTAGGGGTCTTACAAGACATTCTGGACATTACCTGTATGTGCCAAAAGAGAGGAAAGCTAATCAATATATCTACAAAGTATGGTATTGTATTACTTAACAAAATTACAATAACTGATCCCCTCCTTTAATATCTGTGATTATATCTAAATTTTAAAAGAAGTTACTTTTTCATAGCCAAAAGAGAGGTAATGAAATTCTGCAGAGAAATATCTATTCAGTAGAAGATTCTGTCACATTCATGACCTACATTTTGAAATTAGTAATGATTTTTGCAGAGTTGAATAGCCCACCAGGGACACTTCTATAAAGGCTATCTCATAAGAAAACAGAGTGTGTCACATTTAGAGATGTTTCCTCATGAAAATTTAAGTTAGAGATAGATTTTTCCTTTGAGACAGAGCTGGAATTGGATACAGATTATTTGTCTAGACCCCAAAACTCCAAAACACTTCCATCTTTTCAGGTCCAGGATAGATTACTGACAAACAGGAAAAGATTGGGACACACACTTTTATTCTCCCTCCTTATTTTCTGCTTTGTGCTTTATGTGGTGTTTCCTTTCCACATCTGGGCAATCAGGGGACAAAATGCCAGAGAGCTCCAGTAGAAACAAAGAAATGTGATCATAGCCTGAGTAGTGAGCTGAAAGACTCAGCCTGTGAAGAGTTTGCTAAAATACCCTCAGCCATCAGCAATTTCATTGAGAAATGCAGTTTTAGGGTTCCTGAAATTATTCATTAATTCAGCAAGGCAACATAGGGAAAACATAGTTTTCTAATAGTATTTTTTTGAGTGAAATGCTGCAACTTTCAGCTCTTTTATAGTGATATTAGAAAGTTCAAAGAAAAACTTTTGTGTTTCAATACATACATTATAACTCAAGAAAAAAAAAAGTGGTGAGCAAGGAAGAGCACTACCTAATGCCTTGCAAGGAGCCTGTTTGAATTCACAGAATCATAGAATGCTTTGGGTAGAAAGAGACCTTAAAGATCATCCAGTTCCAAACCCCCTGTCATGATCAGGGACACTGGGTTCTTCAGAGCCCCATTCAGCCTGGCCTTGAACATCTCCAGGGGTGTTACAGGTCAAGACATTTAATGCTTGTGATTGTAAATGTGTGACCCCAGATTTACTCAGAGCTTTGTATTTTGCACAAGTCCTTTCCCATAAAGTGTCATATACCAAGGACTCCAGAAGGCATGAAATGTAGAAAACAATAAATTCCCATTGTTGACACAATTCTTTTTCATAAATTAAACCAGACATTTGTTGACAAGGCTGCCACAAAAAATATTCAACAACTGCAACTCCTATTATTCAAGTTAGGAATATGTCTAGCTAACAATTGCATCTGCTAAGATGAGAAAGCCTAGCTGACATCAATTGATTTTATTTAGACAAGGAAGTCTGTCTAGCTAACATATCCTCAGGCAATAAACCAGGAAATGTGTTATTTCATAAAGTTTTTGTAAATGCCTCTCCACTGTTGAGCAGCTATTTATGACTGAAAGCATGAGGACATTACCTCTCTAATGAATTTTACTTGGATAAATTACTTGTTGAAGTGATGCTACCTTCAAGTTCACAGCATCATCACTGATCCTCCAAGAGAAACAATAAGAGAGGCATTGATAACTTTTGTAAAGGTGAAATGTATATGTGATACTGGACTGGTTTCCATCTTTTGTATTAGCAAGCAGGTCAGGATCCCTTTTCCTTGAAAAGACTGGACAGAACTCTTACTCACACATCCACATTCTCCCAACTAGATGATGCACATGGTCCCACTGATAGCTCACTGGAGGAGGTGGTAGAAGGTCATTTTCTCTGTCCTTTTGCATCTTTTCTTCTATGGTGGGGACACATGTGCAATGACAGTGGCTGATACTACTTGCCTTTGCTCCTCCCTTAAACCTTATATTGCTGTAATCAGGGCAGGGAGTTTCCCTTCACTTTTTGAAGCAAATTAAGTTGTTGTTCTTCTTGGCCCCTTTCATGAAAAATAACATCCTGTTTGTTCTCTGGAGTCTGTATCCAGGATTATTAAAATAATAACAATAAAAGCTTCAGAAGTATCCTACAGCCATCTGAGACCTTGAGAACCACTGGTTGTAGTGCCCATACCTTTATCCACTGCAGAATATCCAACTTTTATGAGTATAGGAATAATAAGTAATCCTAATTTTGTGCCTAGGAAAATAAGATGGTGTTGTATGTGGTGTTATCCTTTCTTGTCTCCAGTTTTTATACCTTCTTCCTTTTACTGAAGTATTCGTTGTTGAGGATAGTCTCTGGTTCTACTTGTTCTTCCAGTTAACTTGTCTTGGAACAGTGCTCTCATGTTTTTTTGCCCCTCAAGTCTCATGTCTATTCCAAAATGCTTGTAAAATAAGATCAGGAAAAAAGAGAAACTGTAAGTTCCAGATGTTATACTACCTTCTGTGTTTATTCTCAGCTTCCTAAATGTCCCTGCAGGTCTTCTTTACTTTTGAATGAAAACCAGAAATGGCACACTCAAGACACTTGTACCATCAAACACATCTCAGGCTGGTCCATGCAACAAACAGTACCTAAGCCCAAGCACCTGGGCTATGTGGAAGCAGAGGTCAGTGAATCTTTACACAAGCCTTTCCTCTGTGATAGAGACATGATATCAATTCCCTCAGCGGGTTTCAGAGACTCTGTGGTATGCCCTCCATTACCTGTGCAAGCCCTTTTCTGTTCCTATTATCCCTGTAAGACTTTTTGCACTTTGCAAGTGGTGTTTTTATCAAAGTGTCTGGCTGACGGAATTATCAGGAAAGTCTGAAAAAATATATATTCTAAGTAAAAAAAGAGTAAGCAGGAAAGGCAGAAAATTAGGGATAGAATAATATCAGAAAACACAAGGTTTAGGGACTATTGACAGTACTTGTTTCTGGCTACAGACTGTTAAAACCAGAGAAGCCTGGTCCAGACTTCTATCCTACAAATGAACCAGAAAGAAAAAAGGCACAAGTGAACCCACCATTTTCCATGGGTCAGGCATTCCCACTTTAGTTGTCAGCAGAGAAACCAGGAAAGAGCCCCTGCAGCCTGTATCACTCTGAACTGTCCCTCCTCCAAAATGCTCCTCTGCTCATGCCTGATCCCTCGGAGCTGAGACCTTTATTTAAATCCACCAGCTTTGGCTGATTCCCAGCTCCTGTGTGCTGCTGTCACATAGCAGGCCAGCTGCTTTCCAAGCCTTTCTGGGGACCATGTGTAGTTGTATTTAGCAGGGAGGGTACTGGAATTCCAGTCAGGCTTGCAGAGACCCCAGTGGGAATCAGTCTCAACTCCTAGTGCATAGGAAAACTAAGCAACCAGAAGGTTGCTTCAAGGTCACTGGGCTGGTGTTCAAAAAGAAACAAGGTCAGAAGTGAAAAGGGAGGAGAGAAAGCAATAAATATTTTTGTCTGGTGTTGATGTCGGGCTCACCAGCCTATTCTTGTCACACCACTCCCTTTTTTCCATGCAGACACAATATTAGCTGTCTTCCCTGGTATTTCCCTGGTATTCCAAAATGTATTAAAAATGAACATTTGCATGGCAGAGACCACTTTAGTCAGTTCTCATGGAACCCTGGGGTGATTTCTTATGTGAGCTTCTGTTTAAAATATTTATCCCTAGAAAATGCTGCTTAATGTGTCTTCAGCTACTAATGGCCTGGATAATCTGTCATCTTTTTCCTCATCTTGTGCTTTCTAGGTACAGCACAGATATTTACTGAGCACAGCTTGTCTGCAGCAGTATTGATAAAGTTACCAGCTTTGTGTGGCAATAGGCTTATGTTGTCTTAGGGATTTGTTTTATTACCAACGTATTAGACATACTTATAGTCCCTAATCCTACAAAACATAGATTTCTCTATAATAGCTTGTTCTCTTTCTTAGCTTTGTTTAGGAGTGTCTCTACAAGTGTCTTAATTATAATTTCCATTTCATTTGCTTTCAATTGCTTTATAACATCTATGACCATTTCACTACATATTTTAATTAATTTTTGACTGGCTACATTTTCCTTCCCCATCCATTCCTCTCAGTTTAATCTCTATAGCCTTTATAAATCTATTTCATATATATAATGACTATTTTGTGACGGTTTTTTGGATTTGTTATACACTTCTTGGTAAACACTGGCCCCACAGCAAACATCAGCTTCTTGATCCATGGTAAGTCTTTATCTAGTATCATGAGAAATAGTTCTGAGAGTTTGTTACAAATAATTAACAACAAAATATTAATTGAACAAGTAAACCACCATCTGTGGTTTTGTTTATTTACTTTAAAAGACATTATTGCCTACAAAGGAATAAATTTGCCTTCAGGTATATGGAGCGAAGAGCCAGAGTTAATCCATCTAATCAGTTATTCACAAGTGAATTTTAAAGTGTTATTGAGAATCACAGCTGACAGGGACAGAGGCCCTTTCCTGCAGTGCTTTTGCTGAGCTCTTGGTACTAAAGCAATTAGAAGTTGGGCTCCTAGCCCAGACCTACACGTATGGGAGATGCAGACAGCCCAAGTGACCTTACTGTGAGCCCAAGAGCAGCTGTAGGACTATTGAATATTTAATGTGGAAACACAACTGAAATGGTTTTGCAACAACCAGTGCAGCTACTGATTGGGAATTCCCCCTCTGTACAAGTGTGGTGTTTTATTTCCTACCAAGTTTGTAGCTTTAAGATGCTTTTGCCATTAAGCCTTCTGCTTTCAAGATTACAGTAGCAATGATAGATAGATGCAGTTTCAGGCCTGCAAAAAGACTGCTAAGCCTGCTTCAGAGACCAATGCAGATAAATGGCATCCTTTCTGGGCAGACTTTATGGTCCAAAACCAGACACACAGGACATTCCCAGGTCACTCACATTTTATTGCTTCAGCTGAGATAATTCACATGATCTGTCTCTTTTACTCATCCTCCCATCCTAGAAACCACCTGTGTTCTTCATCTTCTGTTTCAAAGGCATTTACAATAGAGCTAGGAGTAAGGTTAATTGAGAAAGAAACCAGATAAGGGACAGATGTATATTTAATTGGAAATAAAAAGGCGGTTTGTTAGTAATAAATCAGTGAATACACAGCCTTAAGCACATAACCCTGGTCCACCTACTCAGTGGGTATAAGAGTAACTTACCATTTCCAACTGATTGCTTCATTTTCATGCTAGGTTCCTCAGGTTCTTTCATAAACACAGGTGTGAGATACACAATATTTAATTGCCAAGCCCAAGGAGTCAGTATGGTCCACAATAAATCTGCTTTGCACTTAGGCACTAGGCTTCATCCGGCACTCAGTATAGTTGGCTGTCACCAGGAGCCAGTTAAAGCTCATTCCCTTGCTCTGACTTGTTCTGAGGGTCCCTGTAGGGGCAGGTCTGTAAGTGTTGCTGACTCTCACATCCAAGCTTTTGGTGCTGGATGGCTCCAGGTGATGCTGTTAGGCTGGATGCTTGTGAGATATGTCAGGAGGTGCCAAAAAGCAACTGAGAGGGATATGGGCTTGAGGCTGGATGTGGGAATGGCCAGCATAAAATTCAGGGAATATTGGATTTGAGAAATAGGTTTTGCAGGAGACAGAAGCCTGAAAGAGGAAAAGGGTATTGTAAGAGGAGGGAACATAAGATTGAAGTACTGGGTATGGGAGGAGATTGGGATTATGGTAGATGTCCTGTGATAGAAGGCAAGTAGGAGCTACAAGGTGTGAGAAGTGTAAGGGTGTCAGTCCATGTCAGATTATCTGCTCCTCATACATCTGAACTCAATCAAATATGTGGTCTGACCACTCCTTCACAGTGGCTGCTGAGACAAAGCTGCTGCCTGTGGCTGCAGTGCACATGAAGGTTTCATGCCTCCCACCATTAGCAAAACAGTCAGCTCCCATGCACACATCTGTGGCAAGTGCTTTAATTCCTCACAGCCCTCAATATCCTGCCTGTAACACCTTTTCAGAGGTGCTTATGAGACAAGGGTCACAGTGCTGCAGAAACACAGCTATAGAGTATAGGGTAGGAGAGGTAAGCATGGGAACTTTATAGCCAAGGAAGATTTTTTTTGGTAGCAAACCAGTATGTTCATCCCAATAACTTGGACAGAATCCAAATGCCATTTTCAGACATTCTGCTATGACTGTGGGCAAATAATGTAGCATTTCTGGTCCAAATTTAGTAAAGAACATAAGCCAGGATTGTTATTAAACATATAGCAATGGGAAAAACATAGAATACTATACATATACTTTCAGACATATAAAGAGTATTTTTAGAAGAAGTTGTCATAACTATTTTCCATGGATGCAGAACATCTAGGAAAGATTCTATCTGGACTTTCTGTGACTGGAAACAAGCTTCAGTCCAAGGCAAAAACTTTCATTGATTATTTTCAACTTAATGCCAAAATGCCCAATCCATATCAGCTTTTTCAGTATGTCTTGGTTGTGCTTTTGCTGCCTGACATAAAGGGGGCTCCTTGATCACTGAGTAGCTCCTGTTCTTCAGAAAGATGATCGTGGTTTGGATCCTGTGAAACTGTGGTTTGGATTCTGTGAAACTCAGCCCAGGAAGAGTGATGAGCAAAGGGCACTGATGAAGCTGGCAGAAATCAATCTCCACAGTAAGTTAAATACCAAGTTCTAAACAAAATATTTGTGTTTAATGTAAAAAAGCAAACAAAACCAATGAAAAAGACAACCCTCAAAAAATCCCTAAACCCCACAAAAAATAAAAAAATTAAAAAATAACAAAAAACCCCACAAATTTTTTTTTTCCTAAAGAGACATTTTACTGAAACAATCTTTCTTAAAACCTGAAGCCTCTTCTTCTCACTTCAAACCACCTACAAAGTAAGCTTTTCCTTGAGAGCATGTATTTCTGCTTCCTCCTCCTGCACTGGTGCCTTGTTTGGGAACAAAAGAGGCATCTCCATTGCTGGTAAAGTGGCACCTGTTTTGTGTGAATAAGCAAAGGCTCTTAGCCAGCTTATACCAGTATAATTAAGGCAGTGCAAGCCCTTATCTCTGGATTTACATAGATAGAAGAGTAGTTCCAATTTAATTTATCATTGTAAATTCAGATGAGCAAGCTTTACAAGGAGAAGGTTTCTCTTTATATGTTCATTTGCTTCTATATTAGTTGGAGGTTTTTTGTAGGTTTTTTTTTTAATTTAACCATTTTGGCTAAAAAAATGTACCTTCACTAATTCCAGTTGCTGCACTTTTATTAAAAATTGTAAAAAATGGTGTGCAAAAGTCTTTTCATCTCTGCTCACAACCTGCTTTTATCTTGATTAAATTTTGTCTTGCAGTCCAGGCCTTGTATTATATATTATTACAGCAACTAGCACAGCATATCAAACATGGATTTCAAACCACATGATAATACATATCTTAGATTAAAATAATGGTATCCATGGCTTACACCCACTCAGTCACTGCTTTCCAGTGTGGAGATTATGATTGTTTCACCTTTGCTGTTCTGCCTGGGCACTTGAGGCTTCACATAACCCTGCTTTGAAGTGCTTCTTCCAAGTTCAGAATTTACTGTTTGAAATGTCTGATGTAATGCTATCTAATCCTTTCCATGGCTTCAGGGAAGACAAGCCTTCAATTTGGTGAAAAATGTATTTCTGTAAGGTTATTAGAATAAAATGAAATAAAAACCAGTTGTGGAGTGATCATCAGAAGGCAGCTTGATATGGGTTTTCCTTTTGAATGAAGCAGAGGCCAGCTCCTGCCCTGCTCAAAGCAATAGCAGGGTTGCTGTCAGCCTCCATAAGCTCCAGATCAAACTACAGCTTCCATTCAGGACATTTTTTTATTTGCTTTTAATAAGGTTGATATTCAGGAAAAGGTCAAATGTAAAACATAGGACCTGTTTTATAGGATACTTGAATCCCTCTTTTTTTAAGTAGCCATATAGGTTAGATGCCACACGTGGAAAACCTGAATAATCTTACACATGGTAGCAATCACTACTCTGCATTATTCACTCCCTTCCTAATATCATATATGAGCAGATGGGCTCTTTCCTCCAAGGGTGCTCTTTATTCATGTTCTTGAATTGAAGTTATCAGTATGATCTTAAACCACTTTTATTAGAGTCTGTTTTTAATCAAGAGTGAAGGGGGATTTTCAGTGAAGAAAAAAACACTGGTGGGTAAAATGAACCACCACAGAGACAAAAATAAACAGAGGAATTTCCTCAATGCCCTATTTCATCTTCCTTTTTCCTTTTTATTAAATAAAACATACTAAATAATTTAACATAATATTGTTTTTATAAGAACTGTCATTAAAGTAGCTGCTTGTTTTGAACTGACAGTGTCCTTTTCTTTCTTTCTTTCTTTCTTTCTTGCTTTTCTTTCTCTTGTTTCTTTTTGTATTGAATATATTCAATATATAATCAGAAAGAAGTAAGAGGAGAAAATGTAGTCTCAGAACTGCAACTGTCCTAACAAGTTAAGGCAAGAGGTGTTTTGCTGCTTCATTTTCTTAGTCCTCCTGTACATGACTTCAAAATGGTGCCAGTAAATCTAGGAGTAAACTCCATGCTAATTTTGAGTGCCCAAATGTTGAAAAATAAAAGTTGATGCAATTATCAAGCAACAGCAATGGCAATAACATTGTCTGACAGTGGTAGTTCATGGAGGATCCAGCTGAGAGCTGGACATAAAAATGCACAGCTCGGGTTTTGCCTGAATTAGGGGAAGTGCCTGAAGATTGATTACAAGCTCTGTGTAAATTCAGTGGGGAGCTAGGAGACATTTTGCCACTGCAGCCACCTTCTTTGTTGTTCTGCCACAGTCACCAGGCAGAAGGACAGGAAGGGTGTTTCCTTTCACCCACCCTGGAACTCTGATACATACTCAAGGGACAATTATGCCAATGTGCCCAGCTGTGGTGACACATTGGCTGTGCTGGTGGCTCAGCTGCAGGACCTTCCTCTCTTGCAAAACCCTGAAATCTGCCATCAGGATTCATTAGGAGTAGCCAGGCAGAGCTGGAAATTTAGGTTAGACTGCACCACCTCAAGCTGGCTGAGCCTAGATTAGGTTTCAGGTGTTGACATGCAGACACAGAAGATGAAACACCAGTAGTGGAGGTGGTTTAGTCTCCAGCAGCCTCCCTGAGTGCCTCACTCTTGTCTGTTGCCATTTTCTGTGGCAAGACCTGGCAAATCACAGGTAGAAGTGAATGCCTGTAGTTCACTGAACTAGAAAGTCAAATAGAATTTGCAAGTGGGCTGGGCCAGCACACCATGCTCACATCATTTAGGAGCAGCTTGGTGTAGAGTTCAGGCTTGCAGGCTGCAGTGGCAGTGGGAGAGGGGAGAAGCTACCACAGCTGGGAGTGAGAGCTGCTCCTGCAGGATGGGCTGTATCCTACAGTGCTCGTAAGTCACTATCCTTAAACACTTTCTTTGGGCTAAATGTTCTGTGAACACAGAAGTTGCATTTTTAGCAATCTAAGTTAAAGCACAGGCAGAATATAAACTCAGCCATTTTTCCAAGCTCACCCCAGACCAGCTTGACTTGATCCCAACACTTAAATTCTTACAGTCTTGACAGATCTTACAGCTGGATGCAAATACATTCTATTGAGTCCTAGTGAAATGTTGGGCCCAGCTGGAGCAGACCAAATGAATAGAATCTTTTTTAAATGGCTGAAATCACAGTCCTTTCCAGGGAAAGTGCACAAACATGGTAGCAGCAATGATTAAAAAAAAGGGCTGAAAAACTCTTTGCTAGTACGTTGGGAAGCACAGAGGTGGTGAACTCCCGAGAGATTTGGGTGGCCTGCCTTCAGTACATATATCTTATGCTTCAAAGAACCATTTCCCCGACACTTAAATTACAGCCTTTCCTACTTGCACGAGCTCAAAGGGCCAGAGGAATCAGTTCTGAATTAGCTCAGCTTTTCCAGGGAAAAAAGTCACCCTATTACAGTAAATCCACTTCTTCCATCTTCATGCTGGGAAGTTGCACGTTGTGGGAATGGGGATAGAAAGCTTATTAAATAATTTCATCATCCACAATTGAAAGGAAAGTGAAACAGACTGAGCTCTTCCAAAAAAAAAAAAAGGTATTACATTTTTCAGGTTTTAAAGATATTTTGATAGCTTGCATTTACTTTTAAAATGCTTTATTAAAATTTTGACTGTAAACACCAACCTCTTCTCCAGTAACTGACTTTCCAGTAACTTAAATTTTACAAAAAAAAAACTAGAAATCTTTGATTAAAACGTCTTTTATATAATTAGCAAGAGTAGTTCAAGAAAAGGCTGAATGTCCTGCTTGCATGGACCACATCTCATGAGGCCAAGTCTATAATGTAGAATATCTTTCTAGATAAACAGACCTCAACATTTTAATTTTTATAAAGAAACATAATATCTTATAATTTTTGTTTGAATAGTTGGAGTAAAATTACCAACTACTTGAATTTTCATTCCCCACAATGCAGCAACATTTCTGAATCATATTTAAAAATAATTTGTGTGCTTCTTTTAACATCCATATTTCATCTAGAAGTCAAAGAAAGTCAAAGATAGAAGCAGAAATACTGTGAGAAAAAAAGTAAATCCATAGTATTCCAATAGAGGAGTTAAGGGAACTGACTTTGAGATTAACAGCCAGGCCTGTGTGCCAAAAACTTAAAGGTCTCCCATGGTTATCTTGCAGTCTCCCTTACACAGATCCCTGGACCAGATCCTCAGATGATATCAGCTGCTGGGTGCAGTCACATTCATGCGAATAGCATTACAGTGATTAAAGCTAGATGATAATCAGCCTCACTGGTTTCAATGAGTTTTTTTATTCATTTGATTGAAAGGTATTTTCCAGTTGTTGTGAGCAGGGAAATGTGTTTCGAATTCATCATTTTTTAAGCCTCACACACATTGTGTGGCAAACAAGGACTGTTTAGGTTGTCTGGGACTCCTTCATTGCATCCTTCCAAATGTGAGATTTCCCTCTGTTCTCCAATGGACCATTCTGGTGCTGTTAAACACACAGTGGCCAGCTTTGCAAAGAAATAAGCCTTCTTTAGAATGAGGTCTTTTGGTTTCATCTGTAATCTTTATGGAAAAACTGGACATTACAGTAGAAGGATTATGCTAAATTACTTTCTGCCACTGAAGAGATGGACAAAGCAGTAGCTCAAGGCATGGAATGAACATTCTGAAATAAGCACTTAGTCATTGAATTCAGTACCAAGAAATTAACTTAAAGTATTTCAATTTACATATGTTTGTAATTTGCATCCCAGCTTTACACCTTACAGAGACTCACTTGTTGGCTGTTACTGTAGTAAATGTTTGTTCACAGGCTTCTTGAAATCAAGCAGGGAGGTCAAGCTGGGACCAAATCCAAGGCTGCCTAACCCTGCATGCCTGCCTGCCTGCCTTGTGTGAATATAGTCCTAGGGCTCAACACTGTTCTGTGCTTGAGAGGTGCAAAACTGATTCCAAAGCCTGATACTGCAGTACAGGGGTTCCCCAGTTATGCTGGAATCTATGAATCAAACCAGAGACTTTCATGTGAATGCTTGCTCCTGCTACCACTCCTTTTCTTGCTGAGTTGCTCTCTGGAGGACACTCTGGCTTACTTTCTCACTATTACTCTGTAAGTGTTTTGCAGCAGATGTGTCATCTTTCCTTGGATGCATAAATTCATATCACCTTCAGATTATTCTATCCAATAAAGAAATTTGGGGGTCTATTAGTTAGAAGAGGTAAACTTCATGTGCACGGCTTTTGGAGTGGTATTCAAAATTCATTCCTAGTCTTTCTGTATCATATATTAGTCAGTCTTCTGCCCCTTTCTTCTCTCTTTCTTCTGCATCTGGTGACTTTGCAGATTGATACTGCTTTCCTATGAATTTTTACTTTTCCATTTCGCATGGAGTAAACTTCAGATGGAAAATCCTCATAGCAAGATGAAGGTTGAGCCCATCAGCACTAACCAGTTTTGTCCCAGGGAAAGGAAGGAGTAAACCAGAGGAAATGCAAATCATTGGGGGCTTTAAGATCATCAAGTCCTACCATAAACCCAGCATGGCCAAGTCCACTCCTAAACTAAGTTCACTGCTAAACCACACCACTAAGCAATACATCTAGATTACTTTAAAATACCTCCAGGGATGGTGACTTCACCACTTCTCTGGGAAGACTGTTCAAATGCTTGACCACTATTTTGGTCAAGAAATTTTCTTAATATTCAACCTAATCATCCACTGCCACAACTTGAGGCTGTTTCCTCTTGTTCCATTGCTTTTTACCTGAGAGAAGAATCACTCCCCACCTGGCTTACAGCCTCTATTATTATCAATGCCTTAATTGAAGGGAAGGGACCACAATCGGGCAAAAAAAAATTTATTACTCAGATAAACATCAGCCTCAAAAGTCGTGAGACTTTAGAGGAGTAAGAAGTCAGCTACAGCTCAAGGTAGTCACAAGTTTCTTTGTCACAAGGCAATATGCAAAATTCTAATCAAATAGAAAGTTGCCACAAAGTTTGTTTTGTTTTTCTAACCTATCACCTTTACTTAATTCTGCCGCATTGAGTAACTTTTATGCAATGGGCTACTATTACACGTACACACATATGCTTCTATTTTAACATCTAAACTCTTAGCTTACTTTATGCAGTTACATTACTATACTATAAAAGCCTTCACTATCTTACCCAATACAGTTTTTTACTTACTTAAGGCATATTCTTAGAACTACAGAAATGTAAATTTATAATTTTTCTGCTTAATGTCTGTGAACTTTTATTTTTACATCAACTCAAGCTTCTTCAAGGCTGCAAATCAAACCCTTCAGTATGTGTGGAAGTTTCTATCTTTACATTTCCTACAAGCCTCCTTTGAGGGAATTGCAGGGTGATAAAGTCCCCCTTGAGCCTCCTTTTCCCCAGCCTAAGCACGCCCAGCTCCTTCAGCTGCTCCTCATCAGTCTTGTGCTCCAGAGCCTTCTCTGGATCACCACCCCAGGGTCATTTTTGCAGTGAGGGCCTAGAATTGGACACAGCACTCAAGGTGCCAAGTGCAGGGAGATAATAACTGTCCTGATTCTGCTGGCCACACTGTTGCTGACCCAGGCCAGGATGCCATTGACCTTCTTGGCCATCTGGGCACTCACTGCCTCATGTTCAGTCCCTGCTGACCAGCACCCCCAGGTCCTTTTCCAAGGGCAGCTTTCCAGCCACTGTTCCCCAGCCTGTAGGACTGCATGGGGTTGTTGTGACCCAAGTGCAGGACCCAGCACTAGGTCTTGTTGAACCTCACACCACTGGCCTTGGGCCACTGATCCAGCCTGTCCAGATCCCTCTGCAGAGCTCTCCTACCCTCCAGCAGATCAACACTCCCAACCAACTTGGCATCATCTGCAAACTTAGTGAAGGGGCCCTTGATCCCCTGATCCAGATCATTGACAGATATTAAATGGGACTGGCCCCAGAAATGAGCCATAGGGAGCACCACTTGTGGATTTAACTCCTTTCACTACTACTCTCCAGGCCTGGCTATCCAGCCAGTCTTTTATCTGGTCAAGAGTGCATCCATCCAAGACAAGGGCTGCCAGCTTCCCAGGAAAATGTTGTGGGAAATGATGTCAAAGGCTTTATTGACTGAAGTCCAGGTAAGCAACATGCATTCCTTTCCCTTATCCACAGAGTCACATTGTGATGGAGGCCCATGGACTTCACAGTGGGTGCAGAGCTTAACTCTGTGACTTTCTGTGGGGGATTACTGTTGCTCCCAGGACAAGTTGTCAGGTCTTCAGCATCTTTCCTGCACACCTTCTGTGCAGATTGTCTCCCTGTTGGCATCACTGCAGATCACCAGGGCTGCCTAAGTGGTTCTTTAATAGGTGTGAAGGCATTTGGCTACCTTGGCTTCCAACCCCACCCAGGTCCCAACATCTGCTGTCATGTAAGCTGGAGGCTTCTGGGGCCTCTCTCGGCTCCCCCAGAGGTCCTCCCAGTTTGGGAAACCTCCCCAAGCCACACTGGAACATTCTGCAGTGGATCAAGCCTGGAGCCAGTCACCTCGCAACAGAGTGCTGGTTTCAGATGCATCATGATTAAAACTCCTGCTGCTGCTCCTGAAGCCACCCAGGTCCACTGTGTGCAGGTGTCAGTAGGGCCCAGGGGCCTGGCTGTAGTTTTTCCAGCTGACTTTTCTGTGCACTTGCCTATCTTGCTCTGTAGTCACAGCACATGACTCTCCTTCATTCCCCTTTCAGCCTGGGGCTGCCTCTGCCCTTTGGACAGGCAGGATGTTGCACAGCATCAGCAATGAGCAGCTACAGAGATAGCACATGATGTCTGGGGTGCCAGGGTCGTGCAAGTCTGTCCCCAGTGTCTGACAATTGCAGGGGCCCATTGCAAGCTGTTAGTGCACTTGGGAACACAGGAATATTTACCCATGAAAAAATAGTAGTGTTTTATAGAAATGGCCCAGTGTTTTTCAGTGAGGGTCATGAACCCCTTGAAGGTCACAAGAGCATTCAAAAGGGTCATGAAATTTTAGACAGCAGAAATCAGCAGCAGCTTAGCTCCTCCAGAGAGGCAAAGTGAGTATCGGCTGTAAGTATTGGCTGTCAGTGCTTGCCACAGCAAGGGAATTGTTAATTACATAACTTTAATTGCTATCAGCACTCACCCTGGCAGAAACAGGGAGGAGAGGACAAGCATTTAACCCCCACTCTTGTTCTCTCGTCCTGAAACAAGGGAGCAGCAGTGGATTTGGGAAAGATACACTTGCTAGAAAATAAACCAAAAGGGTAATGTGCTTTGTAAATGTTTGGGAAACCCTAGTAGAGCATAGTGTTTCTGCATTAGAGGAAGATAAGAGAAACAGTGCCTCTACGGCAGGGCAGTCTGCCCCAGGGCTTGGTATTTGGTGACACCACCTTGTCCATAGTCTTCAACAACCTCTGCCATTTTGTTTATTGCTTTTCTGCTTCCTGCAGGGTTTCATTTCATCAGCTTAAGGGTCACTGCAGTCTTTTCACTTAATCACTGTACAAATGATTTAGCTGGCTCACTTATTTCCTTTTCTTCTTTATTCACATACTTCTTGGATCCTGCAGAGCAAAATTCCGGTGCGAAAGGTTTAAGACTCCAGACAGTTGTGAAACTACTTTGGCAATTTAGCATCTTTGGTTGAGATTAGTCTTAAAGTTGTTATGTGACATCTGAAGACAAAAACCTGTAAATCTTTCTAAAATGCTAGGCCAATAGCTTTGATATGTAATAAATACTGAAATTCTGTAAAACATTGCAATCCATTTTATCATCTTTTCTAAACAGAAAGAGCAAAGTCAGGAAATTCATTGCTGAGGAGTTAAACTTTTCTTTGAACTTACTTGATATTAAACATTTGGGGAGTTAAAGCAGCCAGTTTCAATGTAAACAGGCAAATGACAGAATTAAATGTACAAAGTGAACTATTTATTTTTTCTTATGTGTTGAATGAGCTCTTGGGATGAGATAATAATGCTTTGTAATCATTTACTACTTTTCAGCTAGAGAAGTACAATAAGGCCTTAATCATTGTAGTGTCACTACTTAAATGTTTTCTCTCTTACCTGGTTACTCTCCTGTAGGTTATAAATGTAACATCCCTCCTCTCTTAGGTCATAAGTGCATGCTCTCTAGATGTATAAGGAAAAGGTTTACAAGCTCCAGATATTCACAACTACCTCATCATCAAAAAGTAACACTTTCTCCTAAATGCCATTTAAATGACTTTTTTTTTTCATGCTCTATTTCATTTTATTAAAATAAAGGCAGCCTATTTAGACTAGGTTTTAAATAACAGGCATTTACTCTGCAAAATTGCTTCAACTAGAATAACAGAAGGAGATGCTCCAAGAACTATTCAGTCCCTGTATCAGAGGAGACAATGCCCTGGATTAGATGGGAGGTGAGGAGCAGAGGGCATGCTTAGTGATGTATCTGCTTCACCCATTACATCTGGAACTTGAAAAGAATATATGCCAATGACATTATTAGCCTACTGCTGTTAATTCCCTTGCCTGCTTTTCCATTTTTTATTACCTGTTACTGTAATTTTTTCTTAAAAAGTTCAGGTGCTATCCCCTGCTTCATCCTGTGCACAGGAAGGGAACCCCAGTCCCCAAGTCTGTAATGATGTCTCTTAAAAACCCACCTGTGCTGTAACACTCAGTAGCAGCTGGTGATCTGTGTTCTCTGCTGGCTTCTTTGGTCCAAAGTAGTATCTCTATCCTTCTGCTCTGCCTTGTATGTCTGCCACTTCTCCTTCCTTCTCACCCAGACTGAGCAATGATTTCACATGCTTTCACGCTGTCCATGGCTGCAATCAGGTGGGCACATTTAGATACATTGCAAAATAGCAGCAACATAAGCAGATGATAGAAGTGGCTCCCCCTAAGTCATTGAAGGCAACTGCTGGCCAGATGGGGAAAGAGCTTGGATCTTTTGTCTTGGTTATTACTGTAACTGCATGCTCCTCCTTGCTAGCATCCCTCTCCAAAACATACTGACATCAGTTAACCTTCTCATTGCATTGAGCCTCTGCTTTTGTCTTTATGGCAATGGAAACCTTTGTAATACCTACACTCCTCAGGGAATGCCTAAAGGACAGCAAAGCTGTTTATTTTAAGGGTTCAGATCTGGGAAGGCCAAATTAAATAAGTAGTAAGGACAAATTCATGTGCCAGAAACTGTACCTAGTATGTACAGAGTGGAAGGATATTACTGAGTGTGTGCAGCTGAGGACAGGAGCCCTCCGAGGGGCTGCCTGGTACCTGGGCTGAGCTGTACAGGAAGGCATGTGCAGTAGCTGACTCACCTGGAAGAAGAGATTTGCCACAAGGGGCTGTTGCCAAGGCAAACATCACCTTGTATCTATCAACTAGACACACTCTCTATGTCTGGGTTTTGTCCTGGTTCAGCTCTACGGATCCAGGGCTCAGACAACCACATAAGCCATTTTGAGGGTGTTTCTGGCCAGACTGGTGACAAAGCATGGCAAATACCTATGTTAGGCCATGGAATAATTACAACCAGCATGTTCTAAAGCAGGGAGGAGGCTGCAGCTTGTTCTTGCAGATAAAGGTGTCTGGGAAGTGTTGGTGTGCACTCCAAGGACAGCAGTAGCAAGGTGACGATGTCACCTGTAAGAGAGCTCCGTGTCCCCCTCCTCCCTTGCTGCTGCCACTGGCCCTTCTGCCATCCTCCACAAAGACGTGCTTTTCAGCAGGAGGCCAAGATCCACTTAAACAATTACATCAGCCCCCCTCAATGAGCACATGAGCTTCCACTTCAGAGCCTTGTTCCATTTGCTTCTCATCTCAGTAAAAAGGGGTTTCCTTGAAAACCATTCTTCCAAGTGTGCTGCCTATGTTTTTCTCATTACAAATAATATTTTCCTGTTCTTTCTCACAGGAATGTTTTCATTGTTCCCTGTTGTTCTCAATCTGTACCATTTGGTAATAAAATAATTGGTAACTATTCTTAGTAGCTAAACTGTGCAGAATTTCTCCCTCTTACGTTCTTGCCTTTTCTCCTCCCCTCCCACATAAGTGGTATCTCATTCCCTCCAAAATAAGATTTAAAGATGACAGCTGTCTTCTGTGGGATGTCGTTTGATATAAAGAAGAGAAATATGGATGAATTTCTTTTATCTGATCCTGTACATGCTCATTATTGCAATAATCCAAACATCCCCTACTTGTTGAATAAGGAAATATTAGGGAGATTTCTAATTTTACAAAAACTTATTTGGCTGGATACAGGTTTGTTGGATCAAGCTCTTAACAGAGTCTACACAAAATCTTTGTTTATTTTGCTCAGCTGAAATTTTTCAAATGGCTTCTCATTATCATTGGGTGGGACTGAAGAGAAACACTGATGTCAGTTTTGTGACATGTCCTGTTATTCAAGTAATTCACAATTTAGGCTGGGACACATTTGACCTTCTTAAATAATTGGCTTTTTTCCCCCTTTTTTTTCCTTGGCATCAATAAATGAAGAAAGAACAAACTAACTACTTTTGGCAAGGAAAGAACTTCTAGTAAACAAAAATATTTTATGAGTTTTTAATAAATGTCACTCTGGTTTTGGTCCCTTCTAAATAATATAACACCCTCTATCAAACCTATTTACAGAGTTGTTGAAAATCTGCCCTGGGAAGGAACTTTCTAGATTCAAAATACTTCAGACTCTGTTAGGGATCTGTACTTCAAGGCTTTCAAAAAATCCCAAGCTGAGCTTCACCTCTGTGAAAAGCCACGCTGAAGTTAATGGGTTTACTCCCGAACTGAAGAGTTAAGAGCACGTTTAAGCCCTCGGGGAGAGAGCCTGGGTGTTGACCTTGTGCTTGGAAGAAAGGAGCCATCCCAGGCTGCTGTGCCATCATCCCTCTGTGACAGCTGCTCCCGAGGCCCTCAAAGGTGAATAAGGCAGCCATGGTCTCTTGAGGGGTTTTTCAAGAAATCAGCCATGAGTGAGCATTCATCCTTCCCTCACAATTATGCTGCCC
This sequence comes from Chloebia gouldiae, assembly GCA_003676055.1. Classification (NCBI taxonomy): domain Eukaryota; kingdom Metazoa; phylum Chordata; class Aves; order Passeriformes; family Passeridae; genus Chloebia; species Chloebia gouldiae. Next base: position 57,022,145 of record QUSF01000001.1, read on the forward strand.
CGGTGACTTTGCTGCTCAGGTTGTTACCAGGGAAATTTTAGTCTCCCAGTTCTTGCACAGCTGCTCACACAGACATGGGGGTGATTTTCATACCCACACATTGGTTTAATACACGATTCACATTAGTGTGTCTGCTAAAACATAGTGGTGGATTTGGCTTGCACTCTGTGAAAGAGGTTTTTAAAGGGTTACTGCTGCGTTCGAACATGTTTCACAGCTGACATTTGACAATGAAAAAGAAGAGCTCAATGAAAAGGCTAAATGTTCACAAGGAAACTCTTTACGGTGGGGTTAATGAGGACTTGAAAGGACTTGCACTCTGGCCTTAGCTGTGTATGTTTGTCTTTTCTTTTACTTTCATCTCTCCTCCCTGAGCCCTGGTCTCTTTTCACTCTTTTTCCCCCTGCTTTTAATTTGTGCCCCTGTATTAAGTCAACCAGCCTTCCTTCCTTTTTTCTCTCTTCCTTCCTTTTTCTCTTTCTGTCTCTTTCTATTTCTTCCTTTACACTGTTTTGGGAGCCTGACTTTGATGGATTGTTAACAGTAGAAACCACAAAACTGTCTATTGCTTGAACCTACCCAGGGCCTCTCTTGCTAATGCGCAATCTTTATTAGTGATAATATTACATAGCAAAAGATGTAATAGCCTCACAAGGAAAATTCTATTTTTCTTTGAAGATATAAAGATTTAAGTTTGTGGGGTTTAACTCAGTTTGGGTTTTTTTAATCTGCAATACATGTCCAGATGAAATTCAGTATTTGACAGATTTAGTGCTTTTTCCTTTTGCCTTTAAATATAGTAAGCTCATAAAGAATTTTTACATCTCATAGTAAAGAGAACAAGGTGCATATTGTCATGCAAAGAGTATCCTGATGGAACAAATTACTTCATGCCATTGCACATGCACTGGTTGCTATGCTCAATAATGCATAGTTTAAATAAAAATATGAACCTGTCAGAATACTAATCATTCTGTATCTTCACCCACAAATAGCAGTTTAAAAACTTATACAGACAAACTAAGGCTACTATAAAGAAGTTTATTAAAAGACTTGAAATTAAAAACTAAACTTTCAAACATAGTTCAGACACCTAAATGAAAGAATGTCTCAGCTTATTGATCCTAACACTTTTAATTGTATCTATCTTCTGTGAAGTTAATCCCTGGTCCCAATGATCGGATATATTCCTGTTTTACCTGCCAGTCCCTAGTTTATAAACACTGCATTTCTTCTCCTTAAGTCTGATGAATTTGTACTTTAATGATGGAATAATAAGAAATTAAAGCTTCATCATATAAAATGTTTTCTAGGGAAACACACTTAATTAGACATAGACTTAATGCAGGGTTGCAGACAATTGGGTGAATTGAGTCACTGTATCGAGTGGTCCATATTTCCTGAAATCCTATTTTCAATGGGTTCTTAGGTTGCCTTAATCTCTACAGGCTACACTTACACTATAAATTTAGCAGGGTGCAGGAATATTCCCAGGCTCTGCAAGTCAATTTTCTACAGTTTTAAATTATCAGAGAAGTTTCTGGCATATTTTTGGCCTGCTTCAGCAGTTTCTCAAATTGTTCCCAGGCATGGCTCTGAGATTAGCACATGACAGGAGACATTCCCAACAGGCAGTTGCCCTGTTTTTCAGAGAAAAGATTGTAATATACTGATGTAGTATTTAATAGCATTTAGCAGTATTGATTTTGGCAATGCTCCATACCAGGTGTCCCCAGTGCCAGACAAAAGTCCTGGCTGCACTTAATTTTTATTAGAGAGGTAGCCTTAGCATCTAAGCACCCAATAGTTGCATGTTAAGTGGCACAACTGATGTTATGATATATAGCTGCATTAATTCTTCAGGAGAACAATAGCCTTTGCCTTCAGCAGACCTGGCAGAATTGCTCTTCCACATGTATTGTTCCCTTCCAGAGTGCAGATTGAAGAAATGCAATGAGCCCTATGAAGATCTTTCCTTCTTTGAGGGGCTCATTCCTGGCTCTTAGACAAAAGTTTAGCTTAGGCCAAAGTGTAAGGCATTGTAGTACAGAGAGAAAGACCCTTTGTGTCAAAAGAAAAGGGTCATCAACCATGTGCCTTTGAAATTTTTATAGATTTTTAGAGTATACTGATATGTAATTTAGACACTTCATTTATTAAAGTCTACATTCACACTATTGGAGATGGCCTCCAATAGTCAGGGCTTGTAGAATTTGCCTACGTCCTATTTGCCTACGTCAGCTATTCTGGGTGCAATAATACATATAGGCCAGATAGCAAAGCTTGTACAAGTTCAGACACTTCTTTATCCACCAGAATCAGACTCTGAAGCTGCTGTGCAGCACGGCATTAACATCAAAAATTAATGAAAATTCTTAAATTAATCCCTAAATTAAGGAATTTTCTTTCCATATCCTTAACCTAAACGCATTTTATACTAAACCTGCTGAATATTTCAAAGAACTGTTGCTTGCCTAGCTGCCTACCCACTGCTTTGCTTGAATTAAATCTTGGCAAACTCTGTTTGACCAAAAACTGATTTATCCAGGATCTGGACAGCACCAGTGGAAGACTTGCAGACGTGAGGAAAGTAATGTGTCCTCTGCACACTGATGGTGTTCAAATACTCGTCTATCAGTGCTCCTTTTGCCAGTTCTGGGCATTGCCTCAGCAACCGCATCTTCTAAACATAATAACTTAAGGAGTCACCTCCAGGATTTTAATGACATTTCACTGCTGCAGGCCCATTTTGTAGGTTTCTGCAGCAGTAAAGGCAGTGGATTCCCTAAAATCCTGTACTGAAAAAACAGTAATATTAAAGGAAAATCAAGCACTTTTAGATTTTTTTTTCTGACTATCTGTGACTCTGAGTCTTGGAAATAACACTTAAAATGCACATTTGAAGTTTTTATCGAGATATTGTTTCTGAAAAATATATCTGTATATTTGGGGTTATTTTAGCTCATTTGGTTGGAGTTTTTTGCTAGATTGAGGCCTGCTTCACAGAGAAACACAAAGAAAAACGAAGCCATTGTTTGCTGATTTCATACCTATGCAGTCCTGCTTGCAAGTCCTGCCACCAACGATGTGTGCCATATGAACAAAATCTGGGATTAATTAAGTGAGAGTGAACTCCTAACCCATTTGAACTGTCATGCTGAAGGTCTGGCACAAAGGATCCGGGAGTATACAAAGACTAATCACCATTGCAGGGTCCTGTGGGCTGCTCTTCACACAAGTGCCCTTGTAGTAAAATGAGTCTTCAAAGTGATTGTCGCACACTGAGAACAAAGACAGCCACAAGGAAATGCTCATTGGACACTGACTTGCTTTTATTCAAAGATAATTCTTTGCTCTCTTTAGAAAAGAAGAAATTATCACTGCCTTAAAGTCATCTATCTAATCATAGCTCCAAATGCCCTGACATCCAGCAAAAATATAAGGGAAAGGACAGGTATATTTTGCTAAATCTTTGGCAAAAATTGGTTATTTTTCCCATGTAGCATATTTGATTATGCTGATTATATAATCAGCATTCTGATTATGATAACAGCAGAATTGACAAAAGTTTCTCTGTTAAATGTCCTGGAGATCTCTGCAGTAAAGTTAGCTAAATTCAAGAGTCAAGAAAAAATTTCCTGTAATTTCCAAGAGCAAGCATCTAAATCAAGAATTTAGTTATAGATACCAAATAATGAAGCAGGATCCACACTGCAAGGTCACCTTGGGATTACAGGGTCCTTTCATGGTCTATTACTGGTTTTTCAGTTTTTCAGGCATCATTTCAGTTTTTCAGGCATCATTTTTGGCTGGGATCCAACAGTTCCAACCATTTTTGTACCCTGTCCATGTGACACATAATATCAAACAGTACAGTTTTAGGGTTGTTTAGTTTGGTATTGTGAAATGGGCATCTGAAAAATCTTGGGTAGTTATGCAGGTCAAAAAAAGAGAAAGTAATACTAATAATAACATTACTGAGATGGTGAAATCAAACACTCCACTCTTAAAATTACAATTAATCAATGTTCAAAATCATGAGATGATTACAGCATCCTAGAAGGATTCAGTTGAAAGATTTCTGAATTTTTCTGCCCCGGTTTGAAATCCCTGTAAGTTCTGAACAAAGCCATCCCACTTTAATCCCCTACTTCCACACACGTTGTTGCTTTATTTATTGGGTAGCTTTTAGACACAGTGAGTGCAGGCTTGATAGACCCTGAGTGCCTAAACCAGTGTTTATGTTCTTGTGTCATAGAAAATAAAGATTTCAGATCCATACTGAAAATTTCTCAGCAGTCCAGGATGTTGAAAAACAAATTAAAATTATGGGAACAAAGTTTCAGTTCTACAGAATTCATATTAAAAAAAAAAAAAGTAAGGAAAAATAAATCTCCAATTTTTAAACCAGTTCATCCCATTTTCAAAAATGCAAGCAAACCGAAATGGCTAGAAAAGAGCAGATCTGGAAAGACCAAAAAGAAAGCAAAAACAGTGGTAAAAAAAAAAAAAGTGGACTTTGCTTTAACACTCTACATTTGGGCCTGAAAAATATGGTGTGGCTAGACATGTCTGGCAAGCCCTGGCAGTGCCAGATGAGGACACAGCCATTGCCAACCCACTCCTGACATCTTGTTAGCCCTTGAGGGAGGCTGCTGCCTCCTCAGATCCTCTGAATGAGACAGACAACAGGCTAAAACCAGACCTTTTTTTGTCAAAGTAGGCTGTGTAAGAAAGGGATTAGTGTCTGTATACCTTAGATTTGCCTGGCAATGTGACAACTGGATGAGAAAACAGGATGTTGAATTCTGGGACCAAGACACCGGAGATATAATGACCACTGGTGGCAGGGAAGAGACAGAACAGCAGCGGCCAGGGCAGGAAAAGGGGCTGGATCTCCCCATACCACAGAGGTAGCAGGTAGCATGAGCAGCTTGTCAGCTTTTCAGACAAACATGGCCAAGGGAATGTGAAGCAACTTGGGAGGCACAAACAACCCTCATGCTCTAGGAAGAGCACAGTCCTCAGCAGGACGACAGAAGTCAGAGGAGGTGGCTTCCTCAGCTGGCAAAGCTGTGTGAAGGATGGGTGTCTAGGCACAGCTTCAGATTAACAACAGTTTGCCAGGAGATAAAATTCACACTGGCTGCAAAGACATGCTTTCTACCCCACAAACAAACAGGCTTCTGCTTTGCACTTTTAGTAAGCCATTAAGTGATAATTGCCATTAATTGTGTGGTTTATCAGAGGTGATAAGGATTATTGGGTTTTGGGTCTCTCCTGTCTTGTGTGGTGTGTCTGTTTACTTGTAAATTCATCTTTTTCTAGAGCACTTAGGTTCAGAGAGTAAATGCTGGAAACAGAAAAAACCCAGCCGAGGTGGCTGCGAAGCCTGGGGCAGGAGCGCTGCTCTGTGCAGCAGCTGACAGCACTATTTATTTTCATTTGAGAAGCAGCGAGAGCCTGGCCTGCCCCAGACATCTCTCACTCCATTCAGAAAGTGATGTTTACAGACAGCTGCAGGGAGTTACTCACAAGAGGCTTAAACAGGGAGGGGAAAGAAGGGCCATTCCTCCGGCCCACCCAGCCACTGGGTTTTTCAGCTGAAGGGCAGGCTCAGATTCATCACAACCGGCTGGTGGAAACTAAGCCCAAGCAACTGTCAGGATCACAAAAGCCTGAGAGATGGAAAAGTCTGGTGATAAATGTGGTGGCAAGTCATCCTCCTGGAGCCACCTGACGTGGCTCTTGTTTGGACAGCATGGTGGGGTTAACAGTGGTTTGTGGGATAACACCAGGGAACGAGAAAGGGTCATTCACAGACACCAGAAAGATGTTTGGAAAAACATTTTAAGTGCTTATTAGTTCAGAGACCTTTTCAACACCAGCAGCTCCACGTGTTTCTCCGGAGCTGCAGGTGAATTACACCAGTGATTCTGGACTCAGCTGAAATATCATAAATCCATTTTGAGCAGCATTTTGTAGCTCCCATGGTGTAACTGGTCTGTCTAAGTCACTGCCTATTAATCTCTCCAAGATGTTTTTCACTGTTATCCATCACCATGTCATACAAATATATTCCACATAAAACTTCAGGCTGTGCTCTTTCTGTGCTTCATGGTGTCTGTAGCATTCTCCCTGTCTTGGTGTAGCTGTAGGTGTGAAAACTCCTCTTAGCAGGTGCACGTCTGCCTTTTAATATTGAATGACATTTCAATACCTTACTGATACACAGCTTTTGTATTTCTTAGATGTATTTTGAAGATTTCACTGTTGTAGATGTGCTAATAGGATCTGGAGAGGTTAAAAGAAAAGGCTGAAAGGGTGCCAAATCCCACTTCTTTTTCATCCTTCTGCAGGTAAAATGTACCACCTGCTGGTACAGAAACAGTGCTATACCTCCTCCCTCTATTTCAATTACTCTGGTCTCTGCTGAGATAACATGGAGCCAGAATATTGAAGGACCTCTCTATCACTTGACATTTATCTAAGATTCTTAGCAAAGATTCTAGCCTTTTATGCCACCTATTTGTACAGTTATATGCTATAAATCTTCTGTGACTTAGAAAAAAAATGTGATATGTAGTACAAAAGAGTTTATTTTGTATTCTAGGCAAATCCAGATGTCTTGTCCCTAAGTTAAAAGAGCATGTAGTGACAGGACAAGGAGGTTTCAAACTGAAAGAAAGTAGACTTAGTTTAGATATTAGGAAAAAAGTCTTTACTGTGAATGTGGTGAGCACTGGCACAGGTTGCCCAGAGAAGCTGTGGATGCCCCATCCCTGGAAGTGTCCAAGGCCAGGCTGGATGGGTCTTTGATCAGTCTGGTCTAGTGAAAGATGTCCCTGCCCATGGCAGGGGGATTGAAAGTAGATAATCTTTAAGGACCCTTCCAATCCATGTCATTCTTTGATTTTAAGTACCTTGAAATTGAAAACAGAATTAAATCTATGTTGCCTTCACCTGGGATTTGGTTATGTCTTCATATTAAAGACAGGTAGTCATCTACTTGACCAGAATTTTAGTTATGTTTTCATCTTGATGAAGGCTACTAAATAATCCAGGAAATGTTTCATGTTTCACATTTAATTATTTGAGAATTAAAATACATATTTCAGCTTTGGAAAATATTACTGATTTTTGTTCTTCCACATGGAGTTTCTATGTGCATATGTATAAGAAGATTCTCAAGTATACTTAGAAGTTTTCTGACTGAAATGTTTGTATGTCAGTGCAAAAACAGCTACTATTAATTTGCCTCAGAATAAAAAAATAGTATTGGTAATTGCACATAACATATTTCACCACAGGTGTCTAGTCAAATATTAATAAGATGCATTACTTTAAAGCTGTTTATCTGTTACCATATATTCAGAATTCCAGTGGGTCTGCCCAAAGCAGAGAGAGGGTAAAAACATGCAAAATATGTTCAGAGTCATGCAGTGGTGTGAAAACAGCACTTCAGATCCACCTTTCCACTGCCAGCCCAACACCACACTGCCAAAGAAGGTAATGACTACTAAGGGTAAATGTGTTCTTACACCCATATTTGGTGATCACTTTGACCCAAATCAAAGGAGAACACCCCTCAATGACACATCTCAAAGGGAAGTTTCTGCAGTGTTTCTGCTACTGATTTACCCCAGCTGGTACTCTGTCTCCAGGGATGTCTCAAGACTTCACAAGACTTGAAACACAAACAAAAAAAAACCAAACATTGCTGAGAACAGAAGATCACAATTTTCTTTTCTAGGAGCAAAAGGGAACAAAAACAGGAGAAACAAACTCACAGGACACAACAGAAAAAGACTGAACAACAACAAAAATAAAAGACTGCATGTGATGTTTTTCTTACAGTAGCTTCTTTATCAAGCCATGTCATGATCAACCTATTGGTAAGAATAAAACACAGACTGTCACTCTGCAGTCAAGCCTAGCCAGCAAAACAGGGCTTCAGTCAGGTCCTTAAATCTGTTAGCATTAAGCATGTCCATTTTACCAAAGCAGATAAAAAAGAAATACATGGCAGCACCATTTTGTCATCACTCTACCCTTCTGTCAGGGTTATCACCACTTCTCATCAAATGCTTCAAGAGGAAAAAAGAATAGACTTCCAAAACTATGAAAAAAACCAATCTTTGAGTAGTTCCAAGAACAAGTTCATGAAGAAAGCCACTATTCCAATTTCTTATATAAATCTTCCCTGGCATTTAAGGTTGCACTTTTCTTACTTTTAAGACTTTATGTTTTCAGCATGCTCTTGTATGACTCTTTAAGTCTCCTAGAGGTATGGCTGTTTCGGAGAAGAGTAGTTCCATGTTCTTTATCTGTCTAAAACAACATTTTCCAGTAATTATATGAACCTTACAGGGAAGTACAGAAAAATTTGAAATGAGCTTTCCCCTGTGGATCCATATGCTACAGCAAGTCCAGAGTGCTTGACTTGCCGAAATGAGAGTGGCTGCAAAACATGAAGCTGGACTCAGTGGCAAGATACATAGAACAGGGAAGACAGCTTACAGGTTTCCTGGCACACTGTCCTGTAAGTGAGTTTTTTTGTTTTTTAAGGAAGGATTGCCTGGAAGGACAGACTTAGCCTCCTTACCCTATCTGTCCTCTTGTTTTGCCTATAATTTTCTGTTTTGTCGCCCAAAGTAGTGGTGAGCATATTGTGGATTTTCTCCATCTGCCTTCAGTACTTTTGGCTGATTTATTGACACCCCTCTGGAAGTTGCTGGGCAATCTCTGGGCACAAATTAGGCTCTAAACATCCAGGTGTGCTTGGCCTCATGGCTCTGGGTACTCTGGACATGCTGCAGCTGAAGGACTTGCCACTGACTTCATGTGGAAGAGCAGGCTGGCTGTGAGGCAGGCTGGCCAAGCCCATTCCAAATGCCATTCCAAATGCCATTAAGGGTGAGCCCTGGTAAACAGAAGGTCCACGTTAGATGATGGACCTTGGCTGGGTGCCTCCACCATCCTGTGAGCCCTGCAGGGAAATGACCTAAGCGTGTCCCAGCCCTCCACCCTTTTGGGTTGGTTTTACAAGGAGCAACACAAGAGCTCAGGCAAGGAAACAAGTGGACACTGGCCAAGGCCTTACTAAGATAGCCAGGGGCAAGAGGCTGGAGACAGCCTCATGTCAGTAGAGGTAGGGCCAGCTCTTACCCATTTCTGATGTGGAGAAAAGCCAGTTTTTCCTTTCTTATTGCCCAGAATATAAAACCAGTGAGTTAGGTCTCTTAAAATGTCCTCTTTCTTCACCAACAGCCATCTGCACTGTGAAGAAAGGTGTGGCTGCTTGTACCCAAGGCAGCTTTCATCCCACAGATGCAGGTAACTGAACCACCATGGCCATGACAGCTCTAGGACTGGTTTGGGTTGCACAAACCCACATGGGGCTGTGGGGACCTTTAGAGCAGCTCCTTAAAAACAGACACATTGTTAGGCAGAACACGTTAAAGAATGGGCTGTGTCTCACAGACCACACACCTGCTTTTACAACCTTTCTGATGCAACCAAAATTCTCACACTAAACTAACTCATGCTCAAGGTAGCCCAAGGTACTTTGCATTTGGGAGATCCACACTGTCAATTCCTGCAGTTCAGCCTGATCCAGGCACATGCTTTTATCTGGTAATTTTACCAGGAACATGGACTTTTTACCTTCAGGAAGTACTCAGCAGATTTCCTGGATAATTCAAGCTGTATGCGTTTCTGCTTGTGTGGAATAAGGTAGGATATTACCCTGATCTCCATGCAATGTGAGAAAAGTTACTCAGATGAACTGGGTAACTATGTCAGTCACGCAGAACAGAGAGGAGAGGAAAAAGAGGGGAAAGGATGATCTCTCAATAAGCACATGAAACTCTCGGGATATGGTAGAAAAAGAGGGTCTTATAATATCTGTGAGTTTTGTGTGTTTATCTTACATGTTCTGACTGAGATTTCCAAAGTTGTGCAAAGATGTTGGACCGTTGTCCGTGTTAAAGCTTAGGAACTTAATAACCAAATCTCCTAGGCAGATGTGAAAACTTCAGCCAAAGTATATAATTTGTAATTTAGCTTGTTTTACTGCATTTTCCAATAAGTGGATGAAAACTCAAAATTAAATTTCCTGTGCTTTTTGCCTGCAGGGCAGAGCAAGGCAGCTGTTTGTCCTCCCATTGTTGTGGGCTCACATGTGTTTTCCAGTTTAGATGTTGGCATATGTATTATGACCAAAAAGGCGAATACTTGCTCCAAACAGCCCACTTGTTTGATCTCACAATGGCCTGTTTTCTCTCAAAATATACCCTTTGAGAATGTTATTATGCTTGTTATGGAGCAAATGAACTTCACTTCCTCAGCAGGAGAGCCATTGGGCTGACAAGGACAGCAGGCCAACAAAATGAGCAGGTGCAGTCAACAACAGACAGAGGCAAAACCAACTTTTCTTTCAATAGCCCTTTACTAGTGACAGTGAGGAATATTCAGCACCTTAAATACTAATTTCCAGCTCAGGACAAGAAGAAGCATATCTAAAATACAGCCAAGAAAATCTGCTATACTTGACACGCCATCTATGAGTCTTGCTGTTGCAGAAAATGAAAAAGGAACTACAGTATTTTTCCAAGATAGACAATCACATCTCAATTTTTCTAATTTTCATAGGAGACTAGAATTTAAGAGATTATGGAGAAGAAGATAATGACAAATATTGATTGTCCCCAACTTTTTAAAAATAATTTTCCTTCTAATATATTTTTTGAAACTACATTCACAAAAATTGTGCACTGGAAAAAAAGTTTTAAATTGCTGAATATCCATAATTTCAGCAATTAAACTTATTTTTAGTCTCTCAGGAGGCCAAGTCTCATTCAAAATTATGCAACTTACTCAAAAGTTTTGTAGCAGTCTAAAATCTTTGTCAAAATTTGAATAAGTCACTTCATATGTGCGATAATAATAGTCCTTGAATACTTTTCTGTGGAGTCTCATGAACATATTGGAGTATTCCCCATGCTGTGGTCCTTCTGAAGTATCTTTGTGGTTGAATGTGGAGGCAAAAATGTCTGTTATCTTTATTGGGCACAGTCACCTGTCTTTCATGGAGTAATTTTGTTGAAGTCTTCCAGAGTAGTAAATCTTGGAGTTTACAAATTTCATCAGATGTAGGATACACATGCCTTTTAAAGCATTTTTTATACTTTTTATCTTTGATGCCTAGAAATATTCATTAAAACTTCAGAACACAATCAAAAGACTGGGAGGTGGTATCTCTTTTATAAATGGAATTGCTATTATAATTGGATTTACTGCATTCAGTGACACTTAGTAATCCCTCCTTCAGATGTGTAACTTATGTTTGAGGTTAGGATGACTTTCAGGAAACCCCAGTCTCTTAGCTCTAGAAGTCCACAAAAAGCAAAGAAGGTTTATTAAATCCAGGACACAATACCAAAGTAAAAGCCTGGAGCAATCTCTGCCATAGAAATTATGTTCAACACTTAAGGTAATACTGGGAAGCCAAGTTTAAATATTGTGAGCCAGATACAGGTAGTCAAATACCAGTGAAATCAATGAAAGTGTTCAAACATAAAAGGGCTAAAAATAGAGTCTGAAATTTCTCTTCTTAGTTTTTTTCTCTTTATTTTTGACCAACTGTTCCCAAAGACACTGTTCTGGATTGTAACCAGCTAAGGCTGATTTAAAGGTGAAAAGGAAATATCTCCAAGCTAGATTTTAGAGTTGCCTTAGAGCAAAAGACACAGTTATTTTATTTACACACTATAAGAAACATTGAATTAACATAATTAATTAGGAGTGGGATTTCAACTGAATTTAAAAACCCATCACTGTATTTGTTTTCATTAATTCAAATCCCATGGAAAAGTTTTGCCTTCCCCTCTATTGAAGTTAATAGGTTGCATTAGCAGAGGGCCCTCACTGACATAATGTATGACATAATGAGCTTTCATCATGTGGTGACCTGGCCAATGCATTTTATCCCTTAGGCAAGATGGCTGAGTTTTTCCCCAGTAACTTTCAAAAACTGTTGTGTTTTCTCAGACACACTGTAGTATGGTTCAAGACACTTTTTCATGCCAGATTACTTCTGGGGAGGAATATCTTTGCCTTGAGTTAAGAAACACTTCCCAAATGAATTAGTCCTATCTCCGAGTTTTAAAATCAGATTGTTTGTAACATGTTTACATTTTCATTAATGTCAGAACTCCAACTGCATCAGAGCATCTGCAGTGTTTGGGAGTGCCCTGAACGCATCAAAAAAATGTCAACACCAGCCCTCCAAAGCTCCAGACTGAAGATTTCCATATGGACTGGAAAGAAATGTAGTCAACAATTTAATAGTTAAATCAAAGCTTGGGAGGTTACCAAATTGTCCAGATGTATCTGACTTGCTGCTGGAATCCCTTGTTGCTTTGCATGAACACAGGGTTTCCTTCTAGAAGTGATTACTATTGTTTGTGTTCAGAAATGTCAGGAGGAAAAAGGAAAATTATGATGGGGAATCTCATGGCAGCCAGCCCTTTGTTCCAACCTCCTAACACATGATGTAAGGAGGGACTTCTTCATGACTGCATCAAGTGTCTTACATGACAGCAGCTGCACATAATTTCAACACTGGGAATAGCTAAAAAATATATTCTCACCTTCCTTTAGTTGTTTGTTTTGTGAACATAAATGCCCATGGATAACAAAGGTACATAAATAAATAATTTCCACCATAATGTGGAAGATGTTTGCCTTCTTCTCTGCCTTTTGTTAACTCTGTCCTACACTGTTCTTCACTATACCCTTGTCTGAAGCATTATTCTGAATTAAATTTAGAATTGTTTATTATTTGGATTACAGAAGGCGATACAGCCATGAACTAGAATCCTAGTGTGCTGCAAGATCAAAGAGAACAAAGTCCTTGCTACAAAATGCTGCACTTTATAAACTGGGAAACAATAGATAAACACACTGTTAAACACAGAGAATCAGCCAGCCTGACTGACAGTATTTGCAGTGGTTAACTGTGGATGCCCAGGACCAGTCAGTGGGTCTAAGAGCACCAGGCAAACATTGGACACATTGCCTCCACCACAAGGAATGTCCTTGGCCTGCACTAATCTCTGAGCATTGCCTGGGGACTCTATGGGGATTCAGCCCAGCAGAGCCATGGACCACCCGAACAGCCTGTGAGCAGAGACCACTGAGCTCCCATTTCCAGAGGGTGGTTGGTACTGCTTTAGTGTCTGGTAGAGATGGAGTCACTGACCATCCTGATGGGGCTGGATCCAAGCAAACAAGCTGCCTTTCCAACAATGTAAAATAGAAGTCACTATATATGATTTGTCCAGACCATTTTAGTGATATAATCTTAGTAAATATGTTTGCTATTAAGGTAAATCATATGAACAAAACTGATTTTTTTTTTTTCATGAGAACAGTTTATAAAACCAACACATCCAAAACTTTTGGAAAGGTTAGAAGCCCTCAGGCTTTTGTGCACAAACCAGCCTCTAATGAGTGGGTCAGCAGGTGATTTTCTTCTAGGGCAAGTTCTTTCTCTGAACAACTTCTTTTTCTCCCTCCAGAACAGATGGTAGTATTCAATATTTAACACAGATTACTGAAAAGATGGACAACTTATGTTTCATTTGTGCATGCATCTTTTTCCTGTGTTAAACAAATCTTTTTTATTGAAACATACACACACATACACACATATTTAGCTTACAACACCCAGGGCTTTTGTATATGTGATGTATATAAAACAAAGCCACAAAAAATCAAGTACACCTTTAAACCATCTATTAGTGTGCTGCAGTGTAAACCATTTATGCCTTTTCTAAGGGAAAATGTTTTCCTATTCCTACAAATGCTATATTTCAAGGCAGTGCATCATAACAGTCTCTGTCCTATAGTGATGGTGATGGACTGTATTGTGAGATTACCCTGTAATGATACAAACACAAAGTGAAGAAAAAAAAGGGGGTTTTAGGAAAAAGAAATTTCTTCACAGAAGGATGAGCATTAGGTTGAACAATTGTAGAAACTGAAAAAATATAGTCCGTTATGTGCCTTGATGGGGATCCCTTCATTTTGATAGCTGGGTCTTAATAATCCAAGTGGCTCATTAGCTGTACCAGCACTGTCATACTGCCCTGGGTATGTCCAGGAAGATGTAATCAAGCTGCTCTCCTGTTTAGCTAGTCATTGAACCCTTTTCCCTCTCGTGTCTCCACAGCCGTTTTTCTTATTCATAATATTTGGGGTTTGGTTTTATATTGTTGGGTTCTTTTTGTTTGGATGGTTGCTTTTTTTTGTTGTTGTTTGGTGGTTTTTGGGTGGGCTTTTTTGTTGTTGCTTTTGGGGTTTTTTTCTTTTTAAAAAATTTTAAATTGCTTTTTGCTTTTAGTTTAGAGAAGGAAAAGATCCTTCTGACTGCAATAACAAGGTAAGAAATGGAGTTTCTGGTTTCACAGATACAGTAGTAGTAATGTTTCTTAGGGAAGGATATTTGTCTTCTTAGTGAGTTTTGATGGTGGTTATTTTACAGTTGCTCCAAAGCCTTAGATCGTAAAATATTTACTGTACACTTGTATCACTTCAGCTGAATGTAATGATGTTGCCTAATCATGTTCACAGAGAAGAATGTGCTGCATGCAGTACAAAAGACTGGCAGATCATTTCTGGTCTTCGTGGACCATTTGGGTCCTTTATCTTCTCAAGACAAGATTTTTTATTGGACCAGCGAGAAACACAGCAATAATATTTGAATACTGCAAGAGTGTCTTGCAGCCAAATGTTCTGTGATTTAGCATCAAACTAAGAAATGTATATTTTAAGAAGCAAATGTACTTCAGATTACTTCATTTACTTCAGATTACATTGTTTACTCTGTTAATGAGACAAGATGGAAGCATTTTTCTTGACAATCTGTTGACTGGAGATACTGCATGAAGGTGTGCTCAAATTGTGCCATCAATGGCAAAGCCATGTGCTGGCTCCCTGTCCCCAGGCAGTGAATCCCACCCCTCCACCCCCAGTCCCACCCCTTTGTCATCTTCTGTTGGAAAAAAGAGTGCAGTGGAAATAATTTCAGTTAAATTATTCAGATTTAATTTTTAAAAAAAGCACAATAATTTTACCCAGAACATTTTATTAATTCAAAGCCCAGCCCGGGCCCAGAGGCAGCAGAACCAATTCTCAGAAGGTGAAGACAAAGGGAGAAGGGAGGGGAAAACAAGAACCCAGCCATGTGGGTGGGTTGATACAGCATCATCATCAGAAAATCTGACTCTCTTTATTTCGAAATGTAGAAAATTAATCATCTTCATATTATACTTTCTACACGTCTTTTTTCTAGTTTACTGGAAAGATTTTCCAAGAAATGTTTTGGGATATTATCTAGTAATTTCTGAATGCAAGTTTAGTCCTAAGCTAGTCTATCTAGGATATTTATGACATAAAAGAAGAACTTGAGGAGAATCAGACACAGCCTGGAACAAGAAGCAAATATTGCTTCTCTTAAAATCATTGGAGTTGTACAACACACTGAAACAATGTCTTTTGTATATTCATTGATGAGACAATAAATAGTTTTAATTGCTTTGATCAGAACACATATCAGTATGGGGTTTATTTCAGAAAATTTCTTATTTTTCCAAAGCCAGCATGATGATGATAGGCAGAACTTCTACTTATCCACCTGAAATTAAATCCTGTTCACACGAGACTCATAAATTGTTCAGAAAAAAATAAAAGTGATGTTTGCCAACTCTGCTGCCCTAGTGTCACACATAATTTACAAGAGAAATTAAAACCCAGAACATGCTGACAAGCTTTGAACAAAATAAAGACCATACTTAGATTGTAAAAAAATTAAAATGGCCTTTGGAAGTGAAAGGACCTGCATGGGAGCAGAGCCTGGAAAAGTAGATGTGAAAGATGACAGCTCTCCTCCTTTGCAGCCAGGGCATCTAGAGTGACCCTTTGTGTGGTGTAGCCCTCCTCAAACATCTGAATTTAATCCTTTAGCTATGATATCCTTCTTATCATTCCCTTTTGCCATCACCTCATATATCACAGAAGCGTAATTCATTCAACATTAGAACTGGGCAGTGACAAGTACATTTTGATAGCATTGTATTCCTTACAAAGCCTATTTATTAAGTTAGTATTTCTAAGGCCTCTTAATAATTAACCATAAAGTGTCCAATATACATTTTCATTTTCTCTCTGGATTTTTGATTGGATGAAAGCCCAAGAAGCTTGTATCCTAAAATGAGAGCGTGCTGGCACAACTGTGTGTTTGATACATAGTTTCTTCGCTGCAAGAACAATAATCAATATGGCAACTTTGCTGATCTATCAGCTTGACTAAGTAAAAATGTACCTTTCCACTCCCTAAAGGAAAAAATATTTCTAGTTAAAACATGACTAAAATAAACAAAGTGTTTAATGCTGTTTGTCTAAGATACAGAATGTTAAAACAATCTTGATATTGACAGCATTTTTACTGGAAGGGCTTTTCTGATCTGAGCTGCATGTTTTTGATCAATCTGAAAGAATGAGACAAAGCAATAAGAACGAAATTACCGAAACCTTTTTTCTATTATGACATTATGGCTGCAGTTTGAGGCTGGACCAGGATTTCTTAAGTTAAAAGTTTTCCCAGGGATAAAAGATGATTCACCCAAATCTGACTTTTCCCACATATGGACCTGTTATGAGCACATTTACATTGGAAAAAAAAACCCTCTCCCAGTGGACTAGCCAGCAGAGAGCGGCCACATTGTCAGTAACGCTGGACACTGACCTGGATGTGGGATAATAGCTGTAGCTCTCCTCCTTGATTCAGGAATTGTATTTTATGTAAGAAGTGCAAAAAGAACAAACCTACTCCTTTTCAGGTGTAATTTTATGACAGTATAAATTATTAGTTCTGCAAACACAATGGCAGAAAGCAGATGTTAGAGGGAAAGTAAAGAGTATGGAAAATGGCAAATTAGCAGTGGTTTTAAAATTAACCCCTTTGCTGCAAGTGCATCTTCCTAGAGATGCTAAAGCTGTGCAAAGTCTGACTGAGATCACTGCTGCAGCACATGAATCAAGGCAGAGGGACAGGTTGTGGGTTGGGGGCCTGTGTCTGTTACATGAGTTTTCTTTAGCAAAGCAGTGTACAAAGCCTTTTGAAGGAGATGTTGCTGTTTCTTTTCCATAATGTAACATTGTTTGGTGAAAAAAGCTCAATCAAATGTCATGTTTAGCACCACTGCACAGCTTTTAGAAGCAGCAATTCTCACCTATCAGAAGTTCAGAGACACTGATTCAGGTCAGGATTCCTTCTTTCTGAGGTGTCAAAAGAGTTCCTACATTAGTAAAAATGGATAATAACCCAAATGAATAACATAAAATTTATATGCAATATATTTTTGAGAATTGCTAATTAGCTTTTACAGGAAACATCGAATGAAGTAATAAATGAACCTTCTTGACGTCCTTAATTTTTGAAATGCAGAAACCTTTTCACAAATTTTAAGTGAATACATTTCACAATGTTTCTGCAGAAATCTCTCAACAAATCTTTCATCTGATTCTGATTAAACAGAGCAAAGTCATCGAACATGACAAATTACTTTTTAGTTTGCACTGAAAAGCTTAATAAAAATTAAAGGTTCTAACATTTCTTTTTTTCCACTCAGCATTGTATTTGCATGCAAAATTCGGGAAGAAAGATGAGATAGGCAACATGAGCACATTGGGACTTTCTCTTCTTCTAAAGAAGTTCTGGAAACAAACTCCATGTATGTGACCCTGACAGAAAGAGCTGATTTAGAAGTTGTTTGGGATCTTTTGTTAGTCAGTCACTTCCCTTGCCCCACGATGTTATGAACTCACACAGGCTGACTTTCCAGTCCTTCATGTGGAACCAGGGAGACATTAGGGAAGGGAAATGCACAAGGGAGCAAGTAAATGGTTACTGAAGAAACATTTGTGTCATAACCTACAGCCACCCAGAAGTAGCTGTCAAAGAACCAGTGAGCCATAAAATGGCAGGGGTCAGCTACCCACCCAGACTAGTTTTCCAAAGTGGATGTACTGCTAAATCCTCAGAAAGTTCTCAGAAATAATTTGGATTCCTTAGTTGCAGGATACAAATATTATTTAGACTTGGTTTTCAAAGATTATTTGTTTAAAAGATGTAAAATTCTTGTTAAAAAAATGAAAAATATTTGTGAGAACAAATATTCTGCAATCTTTCCTCTCTTAACCTTGCACTATCTGAGATACATTTATGTTCATTGTCAGTAATTAAATATACCTGACAAATCTGGGATATAAGAGAGCTCTAGTGGACACAGGGATATTAATTCCCCACACTTTCTTAAAACAGTGAAGATTTGTTTTGGTTACCTTCTCTCAGCACAATCTTTCTCTCCAATCTCTTTCTGGAGTAAATTAAAATGCAAAATGACACAATTTGGTGTTCTGGTGTTTTGTTGTTGCTGTTTTGGTTTGGTTTTTTTTTGGTTTTTTTTTTGTTGTTGTTGTTGTTGTTGTTGTTGTTTTAATTAGATTATACCATTGGTCTCATTCATGACTGTGTATTTGTCTATGTCATACACTGTTCAAAATTTTTACTCACTTTGCTTGAGAATCCCTTACCCATCTTTGCCCACAAGCTTTTGTCTGCCTATTTTTCTCAAATGGTCTAGACCAGTGCAGCTTAAACCCTGATTGAGTTGAGAAGATCACCATTCTTGCTTCAGACCTGAGAACAATGAAAGCTGTCTGCTATTTTGCAGCTATACTTACTGGTTTAATACCAGTCTATGACCTCTGCCTATACATCTTGCCTCTCTGACTGCAGCCATGTGATCCTCAAAGTAATCAACTCAACATCTTCCTACTTTGGCCAAAAGGATTTCAGCTCCTCATAAAGAAAAGTGAAAAAAAGGTTTGAGGTTGTTTCTTATGAGCTTGGAAAATGTTAAACTTTTACTTAGATTTTCTTATAATAGTCATTATTTTCTATTAATTGAAGTTGGAAATGTCAATATTATATCACACACTTGCAAAGAGGTCAGTCCATTCCACTAGTGGGCAAATGTACTTGAGCACTGTGGAAGGACATCACTTTTGTTTATCTAGTTTGACTTTTTTGTTAGATGTACAGAAAATGATTGTGATAATCTTATAGAGTGCAGAGGGGAAACTGAAAAGAGTTGTGGCAAGGCAAAGGAAGAGCAGTCCTGACACCAGATGCTCAAGGGCTGAAAACAAGTTTTAAAGACGGAGAGCACTGGAGGCACGGGAGTGAAGATGGGGATGGAAGACAGGTGTGGGCAGACTGTGAACAGCAAGTGTGGGATAAATAAATGAAAATTTGTAGAATTTAACTGGGAGCTGAAGTGTGTGTGAATAGTTCGCATTCCTGTTTCTCCTTTTTCCAAACCAACCTTCTCTAACTCATCCACCACAACAGTATCTGTGCTTTCAGGGGCCTTCTTTATCTTCAGCTGGTTTGTTTATCATCTGTTGTTCACTATAGCAAGATCAATTTCCAACTCTGAACTACCTATCTTTTATGTGTGAAATTTCAAGTAGAACCTTCAGCATTTTTCTCCCAAACTTTCTTCTAGTTTCAGGAAGATCTCCTGTTAACTCCTTCAATTTAAACTCCTCAGTGCCTGACCCACTATGAAAGCTTCTAGATTGCTAAAAGCTTGGATATTCTGCCTTTCTCTCTGATCAGCTTTGGCTCATTCTTTTTTTCTGGTTCTTTATATCTATTTATTATCCTGGTCTTGCATTTAGCTTGCAGTTGCTTGAGGAGGGATTGCTGCCTGGTCATTGCTTGTCCAAGGCTCAGATCAGTGCTCTCAGCTGAGACACTCAGGCATGAAGTGAGTGCCAGGATAAGGATGGCACTGGGAGGGATGGGCAGCTGATGCCAACTTTTTTATCTGCATATGAACTGAAAATTGCTTCAACATGCAGAAAGTGGCTCAAATTGATACAAGCTTTGAGAGCCAACTAGAGAGCTTGTGGGACCTTGGTAAGCTCAACTTTAACTGGCATGCTCAGGAGAAAGCTGGAAGAATTCCTTGCTTTTCCTGCTGGGAATGGTAAATAGTACAAAACAGAAAAGAAAGGACCAAACTTTCACATGGTTAGGATAAGGCAATCAGAGAATAGTTTGAATTGGAAGGTATCTCATTAGGTCTTGTAGATCAACTAGATCAAATCAAACATTTTGGAGAAAAAGCATCTATAGTTTAGAATTTTTTTTTTTTCTGTGCAGAGAAGAAGCTGTTTTATGATGCTTAAACTCTTTGGATTGGCAAGAGGACAGTGGCAGGACCACAGAGACAGGTTCTGACTGTCCATTTGGTGTCCGTACACATACACGGAAGTTAATTGGATAAGCAGGCACAAATGGCTCACACAATGCCAGGATTTTCAAATTTATGCGTTTGAGTGCCTCCTGGTTTTTGTTATAAATACATCTCATTTTCTGAAAGCACTGAACATTTGGACTTTTGAAAATCGGGCATTAGAGAACTGATGCAAGTCATGAACCAAAACTGTTTTCGGAACCACCAACTACTTTCTAAAATCTTTCTGTGATTTATATATTCCCTTTCTTGATAACCATTAAAATATGGTAATTGTTACCAGGCCTCTGCAAAATTTCCAAAGAAAACTGATCCTTTAAAGTAAGAATGTTACTTACATTCTGTTTTACAAACCAAGCACATCCCTATCTAGTGATCCTTCTTAATGAAGCATGTCTTGCATCTCCAACTGCCAGGCAAAAAGGGAGATAAGCTCTCCAAATTGCTGTGCAGCCAGATACTTGCTCACTCCAGGAGAGCTGCCAGACCGCTTTCATTTGGAAACAGCCTCCTTCAGGATGGAAGTGACTTTTGTTTCCTCTAGCTGTGGTGGAGGATTTAGCATTGTGTACACCAGTAGGGTGTCGGTAGGGCTTTGTGTATGTGAGGCTGTTACATATTGTGGTAGATTGCTGTTGCTCACTCTCTCCTTACCATAATTCTATTTTAATATTGATGAAGTTGCATTTTCTAATTGACCCACAATTCAGCAAAAAGAATTGCTTTCCCCATTCTGAGTTGCTGCTTCACACGAGATGCTTCCAAAATGGATGTAAGTATTTTGTGTTAGTACCTGGAAACCACTTTACTAATTGAGGTAGGGGGCTTCCCCCTTGAAGGAATAGGGAAAACGTCTGCCTGACTGCAAAAAGTGGGTATGGAAAAATAGTTTGACAACTATTTTTCTTATTAGATAAATGCTAGGTTACAGCAACAAAGAAAATGTCATAGTGATGGTTCATCTAGATGCATTTCCTGCCTCTAGAATCACAGTCAGCTTAGATACTTCATCTCAGACATCTCAATCTGATCTCACAGACTTCCAGTCTGGTCATAGGTGTGAGTTAGACAGTGACAGCTGCTTGAGTGAAAGGACATCCTCCCCATTGCAGTATTACTGTCTGCTATGACTCAGTCTCTGAGCAGAGCTGCTCCAAGGAGTCTTTTGCCACCCAGGTGGAGATGTGCACATAGCTTGGCAAGGCCACTCTGAAGAAAAGTGATACTCCTTGGACATATGGAAAAGTGCTACAGATTAAATAGGGAGATAATATAGAAATACAGGTGAGATGCATAAGATAGGGCTGTGGGTCCTCTTAAAACAGGAAATAATCTCTTTTTGCCAGGAGAAAATAAAAAAAAAAAAATCACTTAATTGCTACATGGCAGGAGTGTTTCTTCATCTTTACTTAGAAAGGATCTATTAAAAAAAACCCCATCATTATCACAATATGCATTTTCCATACTCAGTAAAGAAATTCAATGGCTAGAGTAGTTTGTGAAAAGCCTGATCTTGCCTGAGTGCACACTAGGGCTGCAAATGTGTCTGTTCAGTTCATGCAGATGTGAAAAAGCCTCCCAGTGCTTCAAACCCAATAGTTGTTGCCTTTTACTGACAGATGGTGGTGGAAGTTGGCAGCTCTGGGCTCCCACATCACACTTCTGTCACAGCCCAGGAGAGGGTTATCACATGGGCAGAGATTTTAACACTTGTCAGTGTAAGATCCTGAAAAGTAAATAACCATTCAAGTAACTTCTTAATTCTTCCAGAACAAAATTCTTTAGGGATACTATAACTTCCTTCTGTTAATCTTCATATTAAAAAAATTAAACCAGCAGAACAGCAGCACCTGTTACTAACCTTGTTGATTTCCTGTAATCTCTCTCACTCACAGGTTTACTGGCTAGTTCAATAGATAAGGATCTGCAGACAATTGATCATTTTCTTTGTAACACTCTAGTCACCAAACATGTATTTATGAATTGTATGCTTGTTGCTAAACACGAATAAGCCAGAGTGTCCATTCACGTCATCAACCCCAGTTGCTACGGAGATGAGTCACAACATTTCTCTCTCGCAGGACACTTCCTGCTTGGAGAGCTCTTTGAGGGTTTTTCCTGCTGTCCTTACACAATAAAAAGCAGCTTTGTGAAGCAAAATTGATTATTTAGTTCTGCTGTGTAGTCAGAGATGTAACTTCTCCAGTGGTGTTAAATCTTCTATGAAATCAAATTCTGTGGCCATTGAAAATCTCCCAAACATATCTTTGCATGAAAACAATTTACATTTTTATCCTAAACATTCTCATCCTCTGAAAAGAATTCCAAGTTTGTAATGAACTTCCCACCCTTTTTCTGTTCACTGTGCAAAGTGGTGGTGGTGGTTTTAGGTCATAGGTTGGATTTCATGATCTTGAAGGACCTTTCCAAGTTATTCAATTCTTGTGATCCTGTGAAAGCAGGGCTTGGTAAGGTCTGTGGGGAGAGACTCACTTGTGCGTCAGAGAGTTGCTAAAAATGAAGTTCAAAAGAGAACTTAGTTAAAAATTTGCTGGCATTTGTGACTTCCCCATCATTACCACAGGAGCTACACAGGACATTACTCCCCAGCTCCACAAATCCAGATTAGTCTCAGCATGTGAGCACTTCCCAAATTTTTGCTGAATTTCATGCCTATGGTAGGAGAACAGAATATTAGAATCACATTAGAATCACAGAATGGTTTGGGTTGGAAAAGTCCTTTAAATATCATCCAGTTCCAACCCTCCTGCCATGGGCAGGGACACTTTCCACTAGATTAGGTTGCTCAGAGCTCCAATCTGGCCTTAAACACTTCCAGGGATGGGGCATCCAGGGCTTCTCTGGATAATCTGTGCCAGTGCCTCATCATCCTCACAGTCAAGAATCTAATATCCATTCTGAAACTACCCTCTTTCAATGTAAAGCTCTTACCCCTTCTTCTGTCACCATGTGCTCTTTATAATAAACCTTTCTCCATCTGACTTGTAGGCACCCATCAGGTGCTGGAAGATATCATAAGGTTTCCTTCCCTTCTCCAGGTTGAACCATCACAATTCTCTCAGTCTCTCCTCATAGGAGCGATGCTCCAGCCCTCTGATCATCTTTGTGGCCTCCTCTGGACTCATTTCAACAGGTCCATGTCCTTCCTATGCTGAGGACCCCAGGGATGGATGCAGAGCTCAGGGTGGGGTCTCATGACAGTGGAGTAGAGGGGGAGAATCCCCTCCCCTGACCTGCTGCCCATGGGGCTTTTGATTCAGCCCAGGCTTTCTGGACTGCAAGTGCACGTTGCCAGTTCATGTCTGGTGGTATCTTGACCTGAATAAATCAGAGCAATAAGAACAGAAAATAAATCTGGAAAATGTAATGCATTGTACTTTCAATAGCATAGTTTCCCTCTTTCTCAGCAGAGTTCAAGGCATGAATCCTCCAAGGAAAGTAACATCATCTAGTGTGGAAAGTAACTATCAAGGCTTCTGTGGAGTGGAGAGGGACTTAAGAAATCCCCTTGTTCTCTGATGTTTCGTTTCTAGTGGATTTATTTCCTCAAAGCATGGCATTTGGCCAGCATTCTGCTCCCTTGTTCACACATATCTACTCCAGCCTCCTTGCTAAGGGCACAGACATCTCTCCCAGGCTTGTGGATACATGGTCCAGGCCTGAAAATTCAGTGATGTAATGCTGAGAGTTGCAAAGCACTAAATCCTGGACATCAGCATTGATGGGGAAGGCATGTAAAGCAAATACTGCAGGCTGTGTGCTACAAATTCCTGTGTTGGTCAGATAATTACAGTCACAGGCAGACAGTAGCAGGTGCTTTTCCACAAGTGGAGCTTTAAAAATTAGGCATTGCACAAACACTTTCCTCACACAGTCATATGGTCATAATATATATTTTTTATTTCTATAATAGAACTTCTTTTTTTCAATTCAGAAAAAAAACTGTCACGTTTTGAAACTGTTTAAAAGAAATTGGATACGAATATTTTTGGACTGGACAAAGTGTTTCATTTTGATTTGGGACATTTTGGTAGAAGCCTACAACATATGAAACGGAAAAATATCATAAACTCAAGGTTATTTTGAATGGAATACTCAAGACACTCATCATAAAAAAAGCCAAAATAGGAAAAAGACTCATCACAAAAAATGCTGAAGTGGGACAGAGATTTCAGCTGAGTCAGACCATTTAGTCCTGGTTTACTTTCAAAAGAAGATTCAAACGTAACAGCAATGATTTCACAAATGGCATTTTGATTTAAAAAGAACTGTGTTTTCTAATTTAAAAAAAAAAACAAGTAATAGCAAAGATTTTCTAATCAGCCTCAGTAAATGAGAAAGGTTCACCAGTTCAATACAACATGCAAAGAGAATTTTTTAATTTTTATTTTTCAGTTAGAAAGGAAAAAAAAATAAAGATCTTCGACATCATGCAATGTAGGAGTGTAAGAGAATCCACCCTGCATCTGGTAGATGGGGAGATGACCAAAATCTGCCAAAGTCTCCTGCAGACCACCTCCTCACAGGTGGAAAACCCAGAGCAGAGGAGCAGGATTTCTGGGCAAGAGCAGCCTGGAACACCCTGGGGAGCCCCATGAAAACGACTGACTCACAAGGGGTGGGGGCGGTTTTGGAAGGAGGTTAGTGGGGAGCTGGCTGCTCAACCTGTCCTGGGGGACTGGGGCTGTGAAAAGACTGGGAACATTTATAGCCTGAGCAGGCTGCTGCCTCTCTTTTAACGTAGGAGGGAACGGGTGGAGGACGGAGGAGGGATTTGTTTTGGTTTTTGTTTGGGTAACAAAATCAGGAGAGACCATTAGGTAGAATTATCTAGGATGACTTTACTTTTGCTTGCGTGCTTTGCTGACAAAAGCTACAGGCACTTTGCCGTAAGCAAGACTTGCACTGAGAGATTTTTTAAGTGCTTCGTGCACAGAAAGTTTAACAAAAGCTCATGTATTTCTCTGGGAAAAATCCTGCTCTTACAAACAGCTTATTTCTCTCAGTCACAATGAATGTTAGGGGAGAAGGATTATCCTGAGAATGCCTCTAAAAGATGAGTGGACCTGGCACTGTTAGGTTTACAGTTGGACTCAGTAATCTTAAAAGCATTTTCCAACCTAAACGAGTCTGTGATTCTGTGATTCTGCTACAGCTGTTCACACCAGAACACTATCCTGATTTTAGCAACCTTTCCACAATGTGGATAATTGTCTCAAGCTCTATATTTATGTGACAGTGATTTTTTTTTTTTGCCTTTTTCATTATGGATGTAAATAGTGCATTAAGGTTTTTTTTACTGTGTTGGAAAAGTTTTTCAGAACATTTTTCTTAAGAAATGAGGGGGAATCAAATATTAACTCAAAATTCTATTTTTCATTTGATAATTTTTCTAGAGTTCAGTTTAGAAATGGAATAGAACTGAAACAACTATTAATTAAAGAGACAACATTCAGACTGTACTGAACTGTTTTCATTATGTCTAAGTCAAGCTCTTTCATTGACCAAAAATGTATAATTTATATTTTTTAAATATTCCAGCTTTAGTTGAAAATTAGTTGTCTTCAGATTTCAGGAAAAGTGATATCAAATAGCAGTCTCTGTTCTGTTTTTGCTACTTTTGTTTTTCATGGGTTTTTTTTTCCAAGGCAAAACTAAATGGTATTAGATCAGTAAAATTACAAAAGAGGTTTGCATGGACACCCCAGGACTGGAACCAGTATCACATGTTACATAAATTTCAGTATAACACCTTCTTAAATTTTTTGCAAAGACATGGCAATTTTTACTTTACAGATTTTTTTTTACCTTTTTGAAGGAATGACTTGACATAAAGATTTTTAGGGAAAAACCTAACAAAATAATAACAATTTAAAAAAAAACAAACTTCATCTGCTTTGTTGTATGCTTTGGACTTACTGCCCCAAAGAGAATGTACAAGTATGTGACAGTGACAGGAAATGGGTTAGGATTCAAAAGATCACGCAGCAAAGATGCAGCTTTCATTTTGGGGATGTCCACATGTTCCGTTTGGTTATGTTGCAGAGTGACGTGGCCATGCTAACATTAGACTGGCAGATACAGATGTTGACAGATGTCTCTCCATAGTGGTTCAGAGCTGAATATTCACTATGCTGCTCTGGTGATTTTGTAACCAGCCCCACTTTCCATGGGTTTGAGGATGTTGATGGTACCTTTAAAGTTAGCTTGAAGGTGTCTCCACTATTCTGGGTTCACTGTCAGGGCACTGACTTTCTACTGGAAATGTCAAACCTCCAGAGGAAATTTGGTAGTTGCTAACATCTGCAATTTCCTTCTTTTCTGTCCTTCTCCCATTCCTGATTCCTATTCCCACCCCCAGTCATGCTTTGCTGCAGCCTACTGCAATAGGACATAACATTATGGAACACCAAACACAAAATGAGACTTGTGGCAAATTGTAATGACAAGGCTGATCAGTGTCTGTGTGTGGAAGGACTGTTTGCAGCACACAGCTCAGAGAAGCAGAGCTGGGTTAACATGGTGAATGCATTTCAACCATGACATCTGAAGGATCCTAGCAAAATAGCTCACTGTCTTCTCCCCTGAATGAGTACTTCTTATTACTTAGGTCCATAAATGTGGAAAGCTGAGTTCAATATACATGGGTGTTTGCCATTTTGGAACTGGCTTAGATTTCTAATGACAAGAAAAACAATGTGTTACTCTTCTAGGTGTTTTATGCCCCTGTGTCCCACAACTGGTGTTCACAAGTACTGCCAGGGACTCTGCCCCTGTTCCAGTCCCTGAGGTCTATGGGTTTATTTCTGGCTGGACATGGGTTTGTGGCTGGCTATGAAGGATGATATTTACAGTTGCACATGTCTAGGTCCCCCTACTTCACAATCTTGTGTTTTTGTCCCAGCACTGTCTGACTTTGTGATCCTTCCATCTGCTTCTTACATTTCTAGCTGACTGTGAGGGTAGCTCAGGTCTCCAGTGAAGAAACATGTTTTCTCTCCTGCTTTCCCTCACTGTGTTACACATGTTGAGTACTCCTGCCCTGTGCTGGCCACTCTGAGCTGCTGAGTGCCAGGGTACCAGAGTAGCCATGGAGCTGTGGAGGCAGCTGAATGTGTGATACCCCAGATGCTGCATCCTACCACAGCCTCTCTCCTTTGTCAGAGCCAGGGAGAGCCACATCATCCCACATGTGGAGCCCTAAGCTGTGAGCAATTGCAGCTTGAGATTTCTCATTTCCAAATTGCTGTGCCTGCAGGAGCACAGACCCCACAGATAAGATAATGCCAAGCTGAAAAATTACTTTCAGTTTTTGGTTTCCAGTGTTTGGGCTGAATTTTAGTTACATATTGGAATTTAATTCCTTCAGCCAACACATGAATACTTGTATACAAGACTGAATTTCAGGCACACACTTCCTACCTTATGTTCACTTTAAGTGGCAGCATCACAGAAATGTTCCTGAATTATGAACTCTTTGCCAAAGGCTTTAATGGCAAGTAACTTCCTTGATTTTGCAAGCTTCAAAAAATGCAGGAGATAAGCCTTTATCTGTGTAGTTGGTATTTGTTGCAACAGGGTGAATAAGTAGGTCTGTATCATAGAAATCATGACTCAAAAAATAAAAGACATCTTTACAGATGGAAATGAAAATATGTTTTCAGTAAATGTCATTTGATTAGACTACTCAGTTTTTTGCATTCTTTTTTATAGCTTCTAGGACCAGACAGATAAGATAGATAGCAATAAGAAAATACATTTAATACCTTTTATTTTCTATTTTGCTCTACTAAATATAATTGTTGAAATTAAGAATATGCAAATAAATTAAAGTATCTCTGATGCCATAGCTACAATGCCATATACCTTCTACACAGGGAAGTACATCCCATGCTTTCAGAGTGCTCCAATCTTTTCAGTGCCAGAAGGTACCAGATTTTGTAATGCAGTCCTTGCCCAGAAGGGTGTATGAAACAGACATTCATAGCTGGTCTTGGTGTGCTGCAGCACCACAGTTCCCTTCCCATCAAAGGACTGAGCAGGAGGTAATCAGCCTAAAGGGTTGAATGGGAATAATGTGACAGTGTTTTCTCTCAGAGGCCAGAGGCATCCATAGACGGACCTGTAAGAGACTGGAAAATGGTTTTAATTCACACTAGAGTGAATTCCCTCTGGTTTCTGGGAGTATTCTGTCTGCTATGAGAGTTCATAAACTTTATCCTTTCATCTGACAGAATTAGTGTTCCAGTAGAAAGAACTTTTTGAGATGTTTGTGGCCATGGCTGGGCTCAATGACCCAGAGGTCCTTTCAAACCAAAATAAGTATATGATTCCATGATTCAGGTCCCTTACCTGCATTGTCGAGTGTCTCAGAAGAAGTAACTTGTGCTCCAGCAGGTCAGATTTGTTATATACCTCCTTGATGAGTTCCTGAACAGTGATGGTGCTCTTACCCACTTGGAAAGGGAGTGAGAACCAGAGATCCCATTCCCAGGATGCACTCAGCTCCAGAAGGTTTCAGCACTAGGCAAGCCTTGGCCTTGTTGTTGCTGACCACCTGGACATGTTTCACATCAGGGAGAAAGTGGGGGCAGTAATGATTATACAATACACACAGGAGAGTCAATAATACTGCCAAAAAGCAACAAACAAAGGAGTATTGAGACAGGGTTTGTTTTTGTAAGATTATACTCAATTCAGTCATTCTGTGACTGCATGTATTCTTCTGTTTATTTATGTAATAAGCTGCCCTTGTAAAACTCTAGCAGATAAAAATGGAGTCTTTCCAGATGTGTGAAAAAGGCAGTTATTTGGAGAGGTTTTTATACACTGTCCTGCTACAAGAACTTTTAACTCACCAATCATCATCAAGAATATTTGGATTTTCCTTGGTAAACCACAAAAACCTTAATGGGGAAAACCATTAAACATATAAAGTTATAGAAATATAAATATTTGACTAAAACCATTATTGAGAAGGCTCTTGGGAACCTATGTTTCTGTAAACTTTAAGGCCTAAAATGAATATACACATACCCTTCTTCCTCTCTGTTTTCTTTCCTCCTGTGAAAGGTCAAAATTGCTTCAAGTTACAGCTGTGAATCTGAGTAGTTTTATGAAGTTTTACTTCATTGGCTTGTCCTAGGAACACAAATTTTTTCATGGTGCATGGCAGAGCAAAAGGTATGTTAATGCCTGAGGAACAAATGTAAATGTTTAAAAATGAGTAAGCTATAGAATAGCAAAGACAGGGAGGCCACCTTGTAGCTCTTGTGTTTTATGATCTGTGCCCTTAACAGCACAAGTGTGAGTATATTATAGTTCTTATTTAAAAGGAGAATAAAATTTTCTGCATGTCTTTCCTAAAATGTGTGATCACAACAGACCTCTACAAGTTAACCTCTGTAAAGCCAGTCATGTGAAGGATGCCATTATAAACAAAAGTTTTAAGGTCTCAGTCATAGGGTGAGCATCCCTGACCTTTTATTTTGGAGCACATTTTTTTACTGCTCTTATCACAACAATGTTCTTGTTGCTATATTGATTGTGGGTCTTTGACTTTTGTTCCTGGAGAAGGAGAGAGAGAAAGAACTCAGTATTTGAAACCCATCTTTCATCTAAATAGACAGGGAAGCTCACAAGAGAAGAGCTTAAGTTGAAATCTATTTTTTATGGTGTTATAAAGACCAAAATAAGTTTAAAATAAGGACCCGACCTATCTTTCAGTGAGTACCCTCTGCAAATTAAAGCCTGAAGTCTGAAGAAATAAGGCAAGAAGAAGTAATGGTGGGCTGTTTCTTGGATCCAGAATATCTTTCTGGTTCCTCCAGGAGTCAAAGGACCGAGACACCCGAGTTTGTCTTTGAAGACAAACTCAAAGCTCATAGCTATAGCTATTAGCCATTCCCCTCTCTGACCCCCTTTCAGCTTTGAAACAGATCATAATAATCTCCAGAAATGATCTTCACAGCTCTCCCAGCACTACTTTGTATTTACTTGGTTAAACCAGAGTAGCCTTAAACACAGTGTATTCATGCATCAGGATATTGTCGATTTAGTGAAAAGTGGCACCAAATCAAAGTATGAAACTTATGTTTTATGTCTTTATTAACAAGTTTAATAAAATTTTAAATTTAATTACTTGTATAATCAAACAAATGCTGCATAGTCTCTCAGTTCATTGTGCAGCTTCAGGGCCCTCAGATACTTTAGAAAGGGCATACCTTTTCCATAAGCCTTTAGAGGATGTTGTTACAATCATGATTCAAAAGTAATATCAACTGGAAATGTAACTGGAAGTCATCAAAAGAGTTTGCCTTAAGATACAGTACCTGGCTCTGATGGTCTTGTGTGGTCACAAGGAAGGATCTATCCTCTGCCCACCCAGCACACAGCCTGTGCTGCTTTCCTTACAGTGCATCCGAAGAACAGCACACAACAAAGCTCTGCTCCCGGCTGAGCACAGCACGGCATTGCTGCATCCACTCCCTCCCCCATGAACTGCAGCTCAGTACAGGTAACAGCCTTAAGAGGTGCAATCCTCTTCCTGCTCTTTTTGCATCTCTTCTGTGTGCAGTTACTGTCTTTACTAAGACCTTCTGTGTTTTCTG
Organism: Chloebia gouldiae; assembly: GCA_003676055.1. Classification (NCBI taxonomy): domain Eukaryota; kingdom Metazoa; phylum Chordata; class Aves; order Passeriformes; family Passeridae; genus Chloebia; species Chloebia gouldiae. The sequence continues at coordinate 57,053,169 of QUSF01000001.1, forward strand.
CCAAAGATATCCTCTCAATAGCAGTGCATCATGTAGCACGTACATGTTAGAAGTATAACTTGACCCCGTTTGGGTTACCATGCATGGAAAAGTACAGCTTTTCCCACTGCAACATAATAGTTGTCTGGAGTTGCAGCATAACATCTTTGTAAGGGACTGATAAGTACAAGAGAGTAAAAATATATTAAAATAATGCCATTTCTAAGCAAAACTGTAAAGATGGGAAGCAGTATCAGTAATGACACTTTAGACTGGAGCTGGAAAGATCTACCTAAGGTGTAATATTGGTCTATAAGAACACTTGCATGATTTTTTTGCACTGTAGTCAAGAGGAATCTAAATTAAAGGCTTGGGACATTCTTGTCATGCAACAGGAAGAGTGATGTGCTACCCAGAAGTGAGTGCAACCCATCACCCCTGTCTGCAGTTCCACCTGCTGGCAGACTACATGTGTTCAACCCAATAAATAAATTTCCTGGGAGATTTTGTCTTTGTCCTATCAGTGTGGTAGGTATGGAGGGATTTGGCAGGGCCATGGCCGACAACCCAGGCAGTGACAACCTCCCATAGATTAAATGAGGTGTTCACAGAGCATCTAGATATGGAAATAGGACTGTGGCTGGTCAAATTAATTTACCCCTCGCCTCCCCTGGCCCCCCTGCTCCCCATGCCCAAGATTGTACCTGGCTCGTTGTGTGTAACAAGACCAAAAACTGGACTTGAACTGACAGAAAAATCAGTTTCTGTATAATAAAGAATTATTCTCTGTACAAATATTTTCACTTGCTTAGTTGGAAAAACAACCTGGGAAGTAATATAATGTATCATGGCAAAAAACTTCATGACATTGAATTGGAAAGTCATTTCAGAACCTCTGCATGTTTCCTGACCACAGGCTGAAACAGTAGAGTTGTTTTGTCCACACATATCCCTGAAATAAGGAGATCAGAAGAGTGCTAAAGTACTAAAAGTCCTTTCTCACAATGGAAAAAACAAAGAAGTAATTCCAAGGATGCTCTTTGCAAGCACAAGTTCAAAAAAGATAAGCTGGAGCGTGGCACCCTTATGTTGTAGACTTTATTGGTTTATAATTTCAGTTGCTTTTAGAAGCTTTGATTCTAAAATTTTCTTGGGGGGTTTTCCCCCAGGGCTTTGTTCACTCCTTTGGTCAGTGTTTACTGTGCTGGGATAAAGGTTTAGTCCAGTTTATTAAGGAAATCACAATAAAGAAATGGAGACAACTGTTCCATCTGAGGTATGATGGCTGCTGGGCAGGAGAGATGAACTTGGGGAATCCACAGGACTTAAGAGACTCTGTATACCCTGCAAATGTGAAGGGCACAGGGTGATAATTTCTCTTCTTTTTCAAGTCAAAGGAGGCAGAAGCAAAGCACATGGACTGTAAAGCAAGTGTAATAAACAAATTTGTATGAAATCCATTGCAAAAGACCAGTTTCTATAGTCAGAGGTCAGTGCTCTTGCTGTCCATCCTAGGATTTCTATCATCAAATGAGGAGGTAGTGGGAACTGAGAGATGAAAGTTCCCCAGTGAAATTCAGTCCACCAGCTCAGCCCATAACCAGCACAGAGCATTTCGAGGTACTCTGTGAACTTTTCAGACAAAGCTGGAGGCACAGCCAGCTGAAGAAGTTCCTTCAGTTCAGACTCCCTGGCTAACAAGCAGCTTGCATCACTGTCTTGAACCAGAGCAGTTAAATGTTGCCTTAACTGGCTTTGGTTTCAAAGTAGGTGGTCTGAGGGGGAGCTGCTGCTCCTGGGGAGGGGTACAGGTGGCTGACGGCTGAGCTCGGTCTGCAGTCCCACAAACAGCAATGGGGCACAACTTGCTGGGGGCCTCAGCAACTCTTCTTTTCTTCTGAGCACACATTTCCACTGCTCCCTGTCCCCCAGTATACTGTGCAGCCATAAATCCTGCCCCCAAGGTAGGGACCTTTCAAATATGTTAACTTTCAAATATGATTTTTTTTTTTTTTTTGGATTTTGCAGGGATGAATTTCAAGGCTGCACTAATTTCAAATTTTGGCCCATTTATCATCAGCATAACTGCCCAAGTAAATTTATTACAAACATATGTTATGAATTCAGTTAAAAGAAAACAAACAGTCTGGTTTTTTATCCAGTCACAATAATCACACTCAGACTTCCTTAAAGCAAACATTATTTAAAAGCAGTAATTTTAATAGCAAATCTGTTCAAGTAGTGAGTCTGAGATCAAATGGTAGGCAACGCCATAATGTAGGCAAAATGAAACAATATCTACCATAAAAGGTGAAATCACAGTGTTTGCAAGATTGTCTCAGTCTGTCTTCACCCTCCTTTTCTTAGTTTTTGCATTTAAGACAAAGCACAACAAAACAAAAATAAGGATAGCATAATTATGCAATGTCCCGAAGATAGGATGTGTCCCTCAACCAGCTTGGAGCTTTTCAACATCCTTCCTAGGTATGGTCCATAGGGATTGTGACTGGAACCACTGCCTTTATGCAAACACAGTTAGCATTCATTGCTCTGCCCTTGATTTGTCTCAGAAGTCATCCTGCAGCCCTAGAGTGGTCTAGTGGCAAGGATGGGTGTTCTGGAGCCAAGGCCTTGGGTGAGCGTTGCCACACTCTGGTTTACGAGTGCCACATCTGAACGCAATCCCTGCGGTGAGATTCCAGCAGCACAACAGCTGAGCTTCTTGTGAGGAGACAGAGCATTGCAATTCAATGTCACACTCCTTGAGAGAGCCAAAGCTGAAGCCTGGCTCGTGTTTATCAGGGGGATTAGTTGGCGTAGCAGCAAGTTTTTGTATCTCTTACTTCAAGAAGAGTAATGAACTTAATGAGTTTGGGTATTTAAGAGATGCCTTGTCTAAATGGAAGGGAGAGGTTTCTGCAATGGTCCCACCTTGGGTCAGCACAAGATAACACCATGAGTAAGGTCTGGTAGTTTGTAGACTATGGTCTTTGCTGATCTGTGCCTCTACTGATCAAACAAAGCTCAGAAAATTCAAGCATCCATGGTGTTCCCCTGCTGAATGGAGGAATTCTCTTGGTACCAGTGGGTAGGGAGGGTAAAGGATAGTGCCATTAAAACTTGTTTGGAGGCATAAATTAATTATTTATTAAGCACTTTCATGCAGTGCAAAGTCAGATAGACAGACTCACAGGCACCTGCCACAGAGTGCAGGGCCCTTACAGGCTGGGTGATTGACCAAGGAGAAAGTCCTGTGCAAGAGACACACCTTCACTTCAGCTGTCTACCAGGAAAGGTGGAGCAGAAAATTAAAACATTTTTCTTGATTTTTCTGGTGTTCTCTACCTTTTGCTACAGATTTCTGTAAGAATCTGTATACGGTATCAAAGTTTCCTCGCATCTTTCTTTTCCCAAGGTCAGTTCCTCCTGTGATCCCCACCATGACCCAGGTGTGACTGTCTTTGAGCACACCACACCAAAACCTGTGACCCAGGCACAGCAGAGCTGCAGATTTCCACCTCCAATCTTACATTTTGTCTGTAGAACTCATGGTGGAGAGCTCTCACTGTTGGTGGTGGGGAGAGGGAAGGATAAAACAAATCAGCTGGTGATGACAATCAATGAGGTCACTGACAAAGTGTCTGACTGGCCTGGTCTCCCAATGTTTTCCATGACTCGGTCATCTCCTTTTGTGCAAAGTTCCTTCCTTCTTTTGTGATAGCACCTGAAATGTCAAAGAAGGTGTCTGTGCATGCCGAGGTCTTGACAGCTTTTATCAGGATTTTCCCTTTCACAAGGTCCCAGTCAGTGCAAGGCCACAACAGAGGAGTTATTGAACGTTTCTACATCCCCACAGCTCTTCCATGCAGGGGGCAGGTTTCCATTGGATGTTAATCAGTGCTGTTCACCAAAGCCTGTAGCAGGATTGTCATTCTACCCAGGCTGTGCATCTACTCCAAATTTGGCATTACTCTATACCATTGTGTGAAACATCAGATGAAGATGATGCTACTTAGTATTTTGAAAGGCATCTTCTACACAGATTGGAAGGCAGCTCCATGTAATTCCCCAATTGAGAGTTATTTAATACATTTCAGCTCTGGTTTCAGTGCTACATTTAGATTTACAAAAAAAGAATTCCTGACATTTTGTCAGCTTTTTCATCTATGTCTGTATTCCCACTTCATCTCACATTTCCTCAGTTCATTACAGCAACCCCTGCTATGACAGAATAAAGCCACACACAAAAAGTCCTTTCATGGCTACTTCACATTGATATCTATTTTTGAGAGAGAAGCTGAACTGAAGCAGCATGACTCTCTAATTCTCTTTTTCTCCTTGTCAGCAATTGGATTGACAGGGCTGGGGTACAGACAGACACACTGTCACCTCCAGTTTAAATGCCCCACTGGGATGTAAATTCAGAATGAAGGGAGTGAAAAAATTCCACCCCAGTCAGATTCTAAAACATATTTAATATATACACCAGATGAGGACAGCTATAATCTTTTTTGAAGAGAAATTTCATGCTTGCAAGACAGCCTGTGTACTGCAGAAAAAGGAAGTTGTGGGATGCTTAGACCTGTAAAGGTTTGATTTGCAGTGTTGCTTACATGCCAGATTTTATTTTACCTAGCAGGTATCTTTCTTCCAGCAAGAAGTTAGTGACAATTCTCATGTTTGTTGTAACAGTCTAGAAGATGGTGACTTTCTTCTCCTACACTTCATTTACCCAAATTGGGGCAGATCAGGGGCTTTTCTGTTTGTTTTGTCAATTCGTATGTCCTGTAGCATAAGAAGGAGGAGACAGTAAAAGAAATTCAAAGATAGCAGGTCCAAAATGGAAGCAAGACAACATTTCTTCACATTTTGGCACCTATAGTGATACAGATCTTGACACAGAATCAAGAAAACTAAGACTAAGGAAAGATTTAAAACAGGATTAGACTTGGCAATATATTTGGAAGAGAACATGAATATGCAGATGTTGAAAGTTAATACCAGGAATATTTTGGGAAAGACAGAAACCCTGTGCCTCAAGATTTTATCTAATTTTTCAGGATTAGGAGATTTTGTAGGTTTTAGATGATACCTAAAGGAGATTTTTGATAACTTGTCAGATATAACTGGTCTTGATCATTCTCAGAAAGAATCGTTGACTAGCCAGGGTTTCAGGAACTTTATATTGCTATTAAGTTCATCTCCTGTCAACCTTTCTGAAAGAGGTTTGTGTTAACATAGATTCCAGGCACAGAAAAATTGAACTTGTCCTATTCCATTCCATTTCTGACAATTCCAGCAGTTGCCAGCACCAAGTCTGGAAATACCCCCTCACTCCAAAGGGTGCTGCTCAATGGACAGCTGCCTCCTTGGTTTTCCTGATGTGTACAAGCTCTCCCTCTTGGAACACATTGCTGCCATAGGATCAAGACCAGTGCTAAGGACTACATAGTAACCTAAGCATTAACTCTGTTGGGTATTTAATGACCAGAATAATTTTATTAGTAATTGAAGTAACACTCAACACTGTCTCAAAACATTGGACAGAAGTGCATTTTGTGCCTACTGAAGTCCATGTAAACATAGCTACACCAAAGAAAGGGGCAGTCCTCTGCCATGGATCCATTCCTTTGTCACCTGTGAACTCTCTGCATCACCAGAAACACTCCCCATTAGTCTACCAGGACATTCAAGTCACTGCACCTGTTGAAAAAAGTAAATTCCTTCCTTACTTCAAAGAGGAATTATCACCTTCAGGAAAGTGTGAGAATGAGTACATAGGAAATCACAGAAATAGTCCATGGCCACGAATTAATAGACAACCTCAACCTACTAGCAGCTTGATCAGCTTTCTGGTGAGCTGAGGGTGAAAAATGTGTCCTTGCACAATCACACCTCAGACATGCATCCACCAGCGTCAGTGGCTCTGTACAGTAATATCAAACTTGTTCCACAGCCAGTGCCAAATTCTGCATCCAGATACTCCCATAAGGCCAGGATATAAATTTCAGACAACATATTTTTTGACAGCTCAGACTGGCACACCCACTGACCTCATGGGGAGGTCTGCACATACTTCAAGGGTAGAATATGACTTTTAAGTAGTAAATTGATGTTTATCTGCTTAATGGCTTCTTATGGTCAGTGTTGCTGAGTAAGATGTGCTCCCCTTCCAGGATTTTGTGCTCTATTCCTCACCTCTTCCATCCCTGTTCTCTTCTCTCCTTCTTCCCACACATCTCTTCTTTCTGTATTTCCTTCTCTGCAATAGCTACCAGTTCCCACCATGAAACAAAGAAATACTTCATTTCTCCATCCTTGAGATAAGAGTTGTTATTATATTAAAGATATTAATTCAGGATTGACCAGTAAATTGGATCTCAACTTGATATAGTTTCCACACATGCAAAGCTCACCTCCACTAACCCTTTGGTTTAATTAGGTTGGTTTTCACCATTCTACTTTAAGTTCCATAATTTTAGATGATCTGTGTTAAAATTGATGTCTAATTAAGCTAAATTAATATCAAACTAGCCTTTCAGGCCACCTGTAGGCCCAGGAAAGCAATCTTGCCACAGCTATATTAGCAAACGGTTTTGCAAAAGCTCTCTTGCAGCTGACACTGTTGCAGAAAGTATACTGTCATTTAATTTCTTTGGATTTCCAAGCCTTCTGGTGATAAAATGTTCAGATTATTTTTTTAGTGAAAATATTGCTCTAATTGCCTGTTTTTAAAGTAGCTGTGATTTATTTCTCTTGTTCAAAGTTATTAAATAACAATAGTTCTTTTCTCCACACTTTACTTTGTTGGGCAATGAGGAGAGTGGGAAGCCCCAGTTAAATGCAGGGTTTTGACCCTGAAGGAGTGCAGGAGAGGAAATGGAAGGAGACTAGAAGAGGTTATTTTATGGCAGAAAATGCCAAAAGACTCTGAGCATTTTGTCAGTCTGGGCAGCTTATCACTGAAAAAAATCCCAAACAAACAAAAAAAAAACCCACAAAAAAAAACCCAAAACAAAACAAAACAAACTCCACAATAAACCAAACAAGCAAGTAAACAAACAAACAAACAAACAAACAAAAGCAAGGCCAATCCAGGTAGCTGCCATGACATTGCTCCCTGAGAAGTGAGGTGGTAGGGTCAGGGCTCCCTGTGTCCCACACACTGGCCACAGGACTAGGTGAGAACAGTGGCTCACCTGCACCCATTGTTTCTGAAAAGGGTTCTTGCATATCACCCCAAATCCCCACCTTGGAGAGCCCCAGCGGACAGGGCATATTCACCTCCCTAAGTTCACAGAGTGGCCCACTTTCCTTATTAAGGAACTGCTTAAAAAAGCACAGGCAGTTCTAAATTAAGATGGGAAATCTCAATGCAGTGTAAATGATAAACACAGAGGGATAACAGGGGTGGGGAGGCCTGGGATAGGCTCTACATGCTCTTGGCAAGCTTTAGTAGATTTGGTAAAAAACAGAAAATATGTGTAGTGAGAAGGTGACGTGTATCATCCTCCTGGCTGCTGGTCTGCTGCGAAGTGACCCACAATCCACTCCACTGAGCTCAGAGACCTGCCACAAGAGAGCTAAATGGAGGATCTGGGCCTAATTTACCCCAAAAAATAATAACTTTAGGAAAAACAGACTTACTGATTCTTACATTAAATGTGTTTGTTTCCATAGCAGCAGGTGAATAATGCTGGAACAGGAACTTTAATCCCAACCAGAGCAAGTACACTACTGTGGCTTTAACTGAGGAATAATTAATTTGCAACTAGCATCTTCTCAGGTTGCTCATTATATGGCATTTGTATGTAATCACTCACATACACACAGCATATCCTGGGACACATTAAACACTTTATTTTCCTGTATTTAAAAATGAGCTTCTTGCTGTTAAATTGCTCACAGCCCCTCCAGAATCCACCAGTATTTATATAACTCTTGCCAATATTTATATTAACTGCAGAGGTGCTAACAGATCAGTACAACCATTTTCCCTCAGGTCTGTGCAGGAGTCTTCTGTATACTCCCAAAAGAACTTAGGAGATAATCCACAATATTTAACAAAAATGGATTCATTGTCAAAAAGTTTATTTTGTGCCAATCTTGCGGCTTCTTAGGTTATGATTGTTGTGGTGGTTGTGTCTTTCTCTCTCGTACACAAGGGTGTGCTCATACGTGAACACACAAACACAGCATATCCAGGCATTCTTAGGACATAATTACTTTTTAGGACTATAATTAGTCCGGATTATACTAGTTCAATAAAGCTCCTAAAATAAAAAAACCTTAAAGGCTTTTTCTCTTCTTTCCAACCTGCAGCCTGCCTGGATGAAGACTTAAGGTGCCCTGTCACCAAGGAATGATTGCTTTCTTCCGTGGGCAAAGGCAAAATCCATCAGGAATCCTGCCTGCATGACAGCTGGCAGACCTGGTGCTCTCCTTACAGAGGACACTGCACAAAACCACCAGCTAGTCCAGCTTGCAACATCTAGGTAGCTGCCAAAAGTGCAGTAGGTGAGAAACCCCTAAATGAAAGGCTGAAGGGACGCTCGGCACATGCTGTCTCCCAGGTACAACACAGCCCAGAGATCTTCACCCAGCATTTCTCTGTTTAAGGAGTGTCTTCACTGGGACCCAAGAACATGACCTACCATCTTGCCCAGGGTGTAACTCTCAGAATCCCTTTGGGTTTTTGCCAGGAGAGAGAGTCACAAGAGCACAAACAGACGAGTAATGGGTACCAAAGCAAGTCTGCATCTCAAGTTACACCCAGGCTAATCTACAGTAAGAATTACACATATTGGCTAAAATTGAACAAGCAATAAACATATGACTATTGGATTCAGAAAACATAAGGGCAATCAGAGAAGTCATAAGAGTTTCTGAATGTTTGTCAGGGACACACAGCACTGACAGTGTAATTATACCAATTTGGGAACCAGGGGAATGTTTTTAAGAACATCTGTCAAACTAATGGATGCAGTGATTGTGAATATTGCATTTTTATGACTTCTAAATCACTGTTCAGCAGCAATTGTTCTTTTGTCATATGGGTAAAATTTGCACTTCTGTGTGTTTTCTTCAGGATTCATTGTCTTAAAGAAAAACCTAAACAGGCATGTTATTAGCCTGTACTGACTTAAATTACTGAAGAAAAATGTCAGGTGTTGTGATTATGGATGTAACATAATGGTTTATTATAGTACACTTACTATTAAAAGAAGAGAAGTTTCTTGGAATTTGAGTTATTAACAAGGGTTACTGACAAGATTTGGTTTGACCATTAATTATTTGGTTTCTGAGGCAGAATATCAGAAAATATATCAGAAAAGGAAAAAATGAAGTCTGGAATCCAGAGAGGATTTGTAGCTGCTTTAGCTTCTTTCATCTGGTTTTACAAAGGCTAGATACTTCAGTGGCTCTGTACACACTCACAATGATACAGAGATTAAATCAGTGTGCTGGAAGACATGTGGTTAAGCAAATCACTTGAAAGATTAACTTCTTTACCTGGCTGTTCTGGCCAGCCATTTTCAGGTTCAATATAGTTCTCACCAGCTGGAAAATAAGATATAATCTTTTTGCACCTTCATCCATTTTTAAAAGAAAAACATTCATACCAAGATGTCTGTTCAAAGGCAAACCCTGAAAATGGAGCATGTTTGGTATCATAATACTTTTTCAATACCTGAGAACACAAAGTTTTACATACCAACTTGACTAATTTTTTTCTTTTTACACCTTTTCAATTTTTGAATATCCCTAACCCATTTACAGTCCTAATAACATGCTTTGTTGTCATCTTCTATCCACCAGATTCATCTTCTCATCTGTCCTTGTGAGCAGCATGCTTGTTATTTTTGAGGAACAGACTTATTTCCTTATAAGAAATATGTTTTGTATTAAAAACCTCCACTTTGGTTGTCTTGATTGTATATCTCCAAAGGTACTTCTGGTTTGCTCTCTCCCCTTTTTCTTGTTTCTCTTAAAATTTACACTTTATATGTGCAACAATCTCACCCATAGTAGCTTACTATTTACTTTGAAATGTATGAGCTCCTTCTAGTCATCCCTTCAAAAATGTTGGCCGCCTTCACTTTATTTCCTCTCCTGTACTCAAGAGGAAATACCATGCATGATTTGTACTTTTGATGCCTCCTGCAGAAAGCTATCTGAAAATTCCAGCTTGCAAACAGACTGGTGAGATTGTGAGGGTGTTTGTGAACACACAGATTATTGCAGTGAAATCCTCAGTCATGGGCCTGAAACAGAGAGCTGCTTTGTCTACCTACCAGGGTGCTGTTCTTAGCATGTCTGTGCTAGTGGTCTTCTTATTCCCAGCCTTGTCTTTCCACTATTGCTGCTGGCATCCTCCTGCCAGTTGAGGAATCTCTTTGCCAACTGCTTTTGGTCTTCATTGAAAATGAAAGACAACGCCAACATTCAGTGGATGTATTTTACTTCTGGGAAAAAACTAAGCAATGCGAACTCTCTAAGCAGGTTAAGCAGTCTCAGGACCTAAGACAAAAGCTTGCAAAGTGTCCAATCTAACTTGCACATGGCCTTAAACAACCCATGTCTTCCAGCCCTTTGTTCATAGAAATTTCCCATGTAGCAATTTTGGGGCAGGGAAAAGCTGTCCAATATTTTGTATACATAGGAGCTGTGAAGCTCTCTGTTCAGACAGAAACATTTGAGGAACAAGTGACCCTTGTAACAGGATATGTGTGATCCCAAAAGGCAGTGCATCTACTTAACCAGATGACATTGCAGTCCTGCATATATTATCATAAAGATTGGTACAGGAAGGGATTTAACTGAGAATACAAGTTATCCTGCAGAACAAAGGTGAGCTGAAGGTAATGGCACTCGAGCTATCGCTCCAGCATTCTAATGACAGGACATCAAAGTGAACCCTGGAGTCTGATGAACACAGGAGGAGCCTGGAGTGGATTTGATGTTCAGCTGCTGCACTTCATACATCGGGCATACTAAATTTGTTGCTGAAACAAGTCAGCAGAGACACAGCAGAACAATTTTAACCACTTAGCTTAGAGATAAATTTCTCTTCTCTGAAGCTTTAAGTGCCCTAATTCTACACATTAGATAGTGCTGAATAAACAATGTTCATACTGTTAAAATAAATCCCAAATAATTACAAATCGTACAAGGCATTTCTATCAAAGTTTAACCACTGTTTGAAGCTGTATTCTGAGCCATTCTAGTGTTCTTGTCTTGGTGAGAGGCAAAAAGCAAATCTCCCACAAAAATGAAATTGTTGTTGTGATCAACCGTAGGAGACTGAATAAGGACAATTCTGCCTCCACCTGCTGCACTTTGAGCAAAGGGAGAAGAAAAGGTTTCCCTTTCTACCTTGGGTTTGCTACACAATGTCAGCATCCTCAGAAATGTCTGGTACTTGCCCTCTGCTACACCAAGCTCAGGTTGAGAAGTAACGCAGCAGAGCGTGGGCAGCTTCAATGTAGCTGCTTTTATATATGCTGGCAGATGAAGGTAACATGGTTACACATAGATGCTTCCTGCTGCTCTTCATTGGATACCTTCAGACTCCGAAAACTGTTCCGATGAGATTTCAAATGTAGTTTGAAGGGATGTCAGTAACTTTTTGAAAAAGCCCACGCTGGGACAGGGTAGAGCACATGCCTTCTGCAAATTGGGCATTTACAGAGTATTTCAGTTCGAGCTACTGAAAATTAGTAGCTGCATGTGAACAACTTCACCACTCTCATTATGTGCTAAAACTAAGATGTCCATTTTATAGTGGTTTATTTTTTGTCTCATGTGGCAGAATAAAAACAACCCATAAACAGATTAATTCCCCATGGACAGTTTAGGCAAAAAATGCCAGTGTGTTCATTATAATTGCTGTCTCTACATACATTATAAATGGGCAAAAAAGGAAAGTTTCTCCACTAGCTTATAAAGAGTCTTGCCAGGTGTCAAAAATAAAAGATGTTTTGATGTTAGGGCTCAGTGCTGCGCTGACAAATGTGAATGTCGGTTCCATGGTGACAGGATAGAATAAAAAGTACAGAGCAAAAGACCCTTTACAGATTGTACCCATTTCATTCATTTATCTGTCCACAGCTCAGAACAAAGAGAAAACAAAACCATTCTTGTTCCACTAATAAAGCACATCACTGATTTTCCCTAATGCTGGTCAGAGATCATGCTAATCAGGAGGTCTTGCTATTCCTATTATCTTTTTCCTTAGATTAAAAGAACATTTTCTTCAGCAAGGTGGTCTTCCTAAAAGCTATTTCTCTACTCAGCCATAGCAATCCTCAAATGAATTAATTATTTGCTTTAGAGCAGGGGAAAATATTTTATTCTAAGAAATTTGCAACTTCCTCAGTTGCTTTGGTAATCTCAGATGCCTTGTCACCCTCAGCAACATGTGTAGACTCTGATTCATGTGAGTTCATCACAGCCATGTGGTCCCAGGGATGAACTAGCCAGCAGACATGCCTTATGACATTTAGTTTCTGGGAACTCTGAAAAAAACTCCCACCCATATCTTGATTCAGTAGCAATGTGATTTAAACCCTTCCTATTTAACACAGATGTAATCATACTCACAAGAACATTTTAACTATTTTCCAATTGTATTTTCAATGAGAAATTAGTGGTTATGTGGACTCAGATTTCAGGCGTAACCATGCTGTTTCTGTTTAAAGATAAAAAGAAAGCACATCCATTTCTATTCCTGGTGAGTTCATTGCTTCTTGGGCTTCCTTGTACAGGAAACACATGTAAACCAGAAATCAGAGAAACATGACAGTCTGCCTTTCTTAGTTCTCCCCTTTTGGAAAACTTAAGTTTTCAGATTCCCTCTAGAAAGTGCAGATTTTGGGAGAAGGGTTAGAATGTGATGATAAAGGGGACAGGAAGGAAGGAAGGAAGGAAGGAAGGAAGGAAGGAAGGAAGGAAGG